>CM068958.1:50668360-50682618 GCA_035128595.1 Eptatretus atami | reverse complement strand
TGCTGGGTTGAGAGTGAGAAAAATTCATCGGATTTTGAAATTTAAACAAAGTCATTAGTTAAAGAAGTATACTGAAACGCAAAAGAAACTTACCACTTGTTTGAAAAGTAATAAAATTGTAACAGTTCAAAATAAAAACATGCATTTATAAGTAAAGTTATCATCGAATATAACATAAAACGCAGGCCTCGTCCGTCTGTTTCCGCCATCTCTATCTCTCATCGCTTCGCGCGTCGTCACCAAATTTCGACCAGATCCCGATTATTTCTCACCATTTATATTTTCGTCATCTAAATGTATTTGCAACTTCTTTCATTTAATTGATTCGGCCCGAGTCCAAAGTAGATTTTCTCAATAATTAGCCATGCTAGATGAGAGACAGGCTGTGCCTGCTTCGAGTTGCAACCGTCACGGGGTTATGTTGGATTGTTGTATCAATTGAAACAGTTGTCATGTGATTGTTGTTGGGATTGTATCACCAGTTGAAACAGTTTTGTCACAGATTGTTGTTGGGATTGTTTGTATCATTGAAAGGGTTTTGTCACAGAATTGTTGTTTTTCTATGCAGGGCTGACAGATGGCTTAGAGCGTCCGCACACTCACCTCTGCGTCCTTACTAGGTTGAGATTCCCCGACCAGCTATAACTGTCATCCCGGTGTTTGATAGGCAGAGTGATTCATTAATGCTGATGTGTGTCCCTACGTGGTGGACTGTAAAAGGGAATCCTGGGCTCCCCACCTCTGGCCCAGCCCCTTGTTGGTGAAGTTCAATATCACATGGTGTTGATCGTGGAAGAGTAGGCGATCTCTTCTGGTGCCATGTCCAAAAATTAGAATTCCTGCCCTATCCAACAGAGGGCATTGCAGTCAGCGGCACAGTCCACAATCAGCATAATGTTACCGCTGCAGTAGTCTGAGCTTGATGCTGATACGAATTAACGAACTAGACATCCTCTGTCAATAATAACGCTTAAAACAGCCAAAGAAACCTTGTGTAAATTAAGATACTTTGAAATAGTTTGATGTTGCAATAAGACCAGAGATTATTTTAATATAGTAATTCACACCAGAAAAGGTAAGAAGTTCTGTCCAGCCTCAACTCTTCATCAGTAACTGGCCCAGCTGGAATCGGTACCAGTGTTCTTCACATTCTTACCCTGCTGTTCTTACTTCTCTTCTCGAATTCAGCCTTTAACCTTCCAATGTCAGCCTCTTGTCTGCCTTGAATTTCAGCAAACATGAACTTTCATCGCACAAGAAGGATCCAAAACCATGGATTTTTTTTTTCATACAGTCAGTTTACCTCCAATGCAAGCATTCCTGCTGGAGTTCAAGACCCAGTCCATTCTACCAAGGATTATGCTCTCCCAACAATGGATGGAGCTTCAACTCAAAAATGTGATCAGGATGTCTCTCTAGACATACGCTCAAGCTTCGATACAGTCTGGCATCCTGCATTGCTCTCCAAAACTCTCGGCTATGACTCGAAGGCCACCTCCACAGCTGGCTCACTAACTTCCTCTAACTTTCAATAGCCAAACGTGTGGCTGTCAATGGGATCCTCTCATCTCTCCCTGTCAAGACTGGAGTGGCCTTAAAGCAGTGTCTTGGGCTCGGTCCTCTGCTAAGATTTATTAAAAGAACTTTCTACCTCTCTGGAAATCTTACCTTTATCTCTTTATTGATTGACTCCAAACGCCACACTCTGCCCGTTCACACCACTCATCATTTGGAAAAGGTAGGTAGCTGCCGCTTCACTCTCTCTCGACATTTTGATAAAATACAAGCTTGATCCGACATTTGGATATGTCTTTTACCTGAAAAAATCGCACACACTCCACCTCTCTCTCTGAAAAGACATCTGTGCAAACCCTCCCAATTTACTTTTTTCACAATCTCTTGAGGACTTCCCCAATTACTCAGACATTTGGGCCTCACCCTCAGCATTATCTTCTTGGGCAACCACGATTAAAGTTGGCCTCAAAGTCAGTTGCCCACTGGGGCCATCCCTCTGTTGTGAAAAATCTTTCCATTTGCACATCTGAAACATCCCTACAAGGCCTTCAGTCTTACACCTAATGTAGTACTGCTCTCCCCTCTGGGCTTGATGCCCCTGCTTCACCCTTACTCAGTCTCAATGCCGTGGAAAACACAGGCTTTAATTCCATGGTACTTCCCGCAATGAAGCTGAGTGTCCCGTGCTATCACTTTCACATGGAGACAGTCGGTGGTTATCTGTGTTCTACACCTCCTTTCTGCGTCTTGATCGCTTTGGCCCTTCCATGCTATGTCTTCCCCCAGGTTTCTGCAAGGGGCAATGGGGTCTGTCTGTTAACGCCAATTTCTGGTGAAAACCCCAAAATCCAAGATCACACGCTCACCTTCACACCATTTGCTCATCTTTTTCCTGCTGATGGAACAATCTTCTTTAGTCTCTTCAATATCATGTCTTCCCTCCAGAAGCTTTTCAAGACAGCCTGTTAATCACCATCTCAAGATCATCCTGACATCCACTTCCATGATCCATTTCTACCTCATTGACTTTCTACCCCCTTCCCTTTGTACCCCCTCTCCAAGCCCACCTCTCTCTGGGTTCTGGACTTTTTTCTTCCACTTCTGTATTGAGAGGTTGCGGCTGCATCTATCTTGTTTGTCACCCCTGTGCCCTCCCTTCTCTCATTCTTCCCAGATACCTTGCCCCCCTCCTTCCTCACTCTATCTATGTCTGTTCTTTACATCTCTTACGTCCTGGTCGATTCTATGTTTGAGCTCCTCCCACGAGCCTCTCCACGTGTGCAAAAAATGAAAAAAAAACAGGAGTCTGGAATCCTCATCTTCTGAGCATCGTCTTTCCTCTTTTCAACACATCCTTATCTCTGGCAACCTTCTGGGATTCCTCCAGTCACTTGCAATCTATGGACAGGTAGGTTCTCAGGCCACCACTCACTCAAAAGATGCAGCAGGCTCCTGATTTCTCTTCATCATCGTTGGAAGACCTAAAGCTCAGCAAGAGGCAGGACCATCTTTCTAACAATTCGGTTTCCAAACACAGTCTGGCACTCTCCCCTGCTCACCGAGGGTTGTGGCCTGTGACATTTTATCCGCATTGGGGGCCCTTCATAGCCTCATCTCTGACTTCCTCCACTTGTGCAGTCACATGTGGGTATGAATGAAAACGCTCTTCTTTCTAGTGAATGCTGGAATGCCCCAAGACAGTTTTGTGGGCCCGTCTATGTTACTCGTTACATTAGGCGATCTCTCTCAAGCTTTGGAAAATCCTCTCTTACCCTTTTACAGATGACTCGGCCCTCTGCATTGTGTCCTGCAGTACCTCCCATCCAACTGACAAGCAGATGTAGCTGCGTCACTTCTCGAATCAGGATGATTATATGTGTGTCTGAAAATTGAAATGTATTTCAATCACGGCACATTTCGTCTTGTTTTTTTTTTTGATACCTTGTCGAGGCTCGTATGAGAGCTTAAAGAATTTCTAGTTCCAATATGAGATGTCTATGTTGCGTCTTCGTATAGAGTCTTTACCCTGTCTCTCCAGAAGACAGTCAAATGGACCCCACTATCTATTTTGATGTTAGCCATGGCAAGAAATTCATCTTCTTGAACTGTTAGGTCCTCACCATCAGCATGTAACCTCTCCTGAAGGTACACAAATAACCAAGTTTGCTCCAAAGTCAGCCACAAACTGGCCTTTAAAGCTTTGCCTTTCCAAGCCACGTTGATATAAATCAAAACTACTCACAGCCCAACCAAGCCTTCTTATCTCGGTCAATACACGAGCGATCTACGTACGAGCCAACTGAACCTGGTCAACCCTATTAGTTGCAGTTTACTGTAGCGTTCATCCTTCCTTTCTCTCCTTTTTTTTTCTGTTTGTTCTATACTTTGAGCGGTAGACTGGTCTATCTAGGCTTGAGGGGAACAAGTGACGCTGTGGATGGAAGTGATTCTCCTGGAGGTGTGTGGAGTGGTGGAGGACAATGAGCTGGAGCTGTCCCATTGGGCTATCGTTGATCAGAACCCTGGGCCCGGCCCCCAAATAGTTTCTGAATATCTATACTAATATATGGCGTTCAAGTGTGTGTCAGTCTGCCGTCCATCAGTCTGCAATCAGTCCAATCCGTCTCCTCCATAACTCCAAAACATGAAACCAAGCCACATGAAACCTTGCATGCATACTAGGGAACTCCATGGGAGTGCATGAGTAAAACTGGGTGTTTGGATTAATTAAAACACCCCTTTGAAGAAAATTTATGGCTTATTGAATTTGTATCCTATTCAGGTGCCTCTTCGGCACCTTGCTTCAATCTGGGGTCTGATGGCACATCGATCGCTCACCTCGGCTTGGGTCTTTAATTCGCCATTTTATTCAGCTTGCTCAACATTGCCTTCAGTTGAACAGGCACACAACGGTTTATTATGATAAGTGTTAAAACAGTTTTTTCTTCACTTTTCCCACTAATATCATTGCAATGCCTCATCTACATACCTACAAATCCTGTATAATATCACTTTTATGCTATATTTCACAATTAGGAGAACTTGACGATTTCATACATTATTTATGTTGCAATTTTTTTACGATTCTACTTCTCACGACTAATAAAAGTACACAATCGCAAATATCTATTTGAGTTTTGGGAAGTCGGATCACAAGTGGAACAAAATCGAAAATCTTGAGTTGAAAATCTGAAAATGTTAAGAATTGTTGATGTTAGTTTTTTCTGCGGCGAATGTGCCATTCCAATACAGCTTACTTTTGCTTGCCATGCCAGCCGTTCCTTATCAACCATTTAATTGGAGTGCGTTGCTTGAGTGGTTAAGCACTTTGCGAGTGCCTACGTCGACAGTGGTATTGTTCTGTGTTCCGATCACGAATGTACAGTCGGCTGTTTGCTAGAGTACATATGGTGATATTTGGATCTGTAAAGGGACTACTCCGCAGTTGTGTGTGCATGCTTGCATTGCTTAGTTCTGAAGGCACTGCTGGTGAAAGTTCATCCGGTATCTTATGATGAAGATTAGTGGTGGAGGTTTTAACTTTTAACCTCAGCAACGTACGAGCATCAATGTTTTCCTTTAGTCCTCCGTTTCTAAGGCAATTGGTTATTTTATTATGAATCGTGTGCTTTACAAAGGTTATTGTTTTCTTGTGAGTTTCAAAAGCAACATATTTGATAACGCCATTTCCTGTGCCATTTTCGCTGTATTATGTATTTTAAATTACCGATGCCAATTTTTTTCCACCCGTCACACGCAGCTGTTATAAAGATTAATGGTTTTTGCACATCCCGTAAACATCGAAATGCACGTTGTCTTTTTTTTAAACTGTTTTGAAAATTCCCCAAATCAAGGGTGAAAGCTCCTCACGGTTTTTTGGGTGGTATACAATAACGTACTGCAGTCAGTAATCACACTGACTCCAATCTGCTGATTCCCAAAAAATTGCCGATATTGGCCAAAGCCACGAGTAGTATTACTGCATATAATGTGTGTGTGGTGTTGTTGTTCATAAAGGCATAAATTTTCTCCTGCTAACTCCCTCCCCCCACCTCTCTGTCTGTCTGTCTGTCTGTTCTGTCCTGTCTGTCTGTCTGTCCTGATCTGTGCTGCCTATCTGTCTCTTGACATGTTGCTGGTGGTGGATTTGTCCAGCGGTGTTTTGTTTGTTCCAGACGTGTCTTGCTGATGTTGTCTGCCGGACGTTCTGCGATGTACTTATCGTCCGGATGTGTCCAGGCGTATTTGTCTGCCAGACGGCTTGGCTCTGGATGCATCCGGGTGTGTTGGTTCCAGACAGTGTTTATCTTCTGGACGTGTCCCCTGGCGGTGTTTGTCTCTGGATTTAATGTATAGTATGACCAGTTGAGAATGGAATTTTAATTTTATTTGTTTCCATCTTCACTGTTTATTCCATACATAATATTTTGTTTGAGACAATATGAATCGTATTACATGCTCCAGCACACATATGCCTTTCCTTCCTTCTCACCTCATTCTGGCTTTCCTTCGCCCCACTCCTCCTCACTCTTCTCCCCCCTTTCACTCTCGCTCCCTCTCTCTCTCTCTCTTCTCTTCCCACTCTTTCTCTCCCCCCCCCCTTTGTATTCACCAGTCAGCGAAGTAACAGGTGGTATTGCTAGTTTGTAATAACACGGGAACGGACAAGATGTGTGTCTCAAAAATGTTCCAAAAAAACGTGCCCTCTGAGAATGGTCCTGCTGAGATGCGAGAGTGAGGGGCAGGACCTGAATGGAACTCACCAGGTGCCAAAGAGTGATTGAGTGTAAGACTCGCTGAGTATGTGCAAAGATGAACAGACTATCAGATTCAATTTGTAAACCAAACATGAACACAAGAACTGAAAAGTATCCTTAACTCGCCTTGCAAGGGAATTTTCCAAAAAAGCAGGTGCGCAATAGAGATACGCCAGGAAAGATTGAAACAACACACAATAACGCCCAACAATTGCAAAAAAAAAACAAAAACAAATAAATATTTTAAAATAAATATCAACAAATTTAGTACACCAACAAATGGGAGAATGACAAAAGAACAGGAAAATACAAAACGAATCGGACCGAGTTGGGTCGACAAAGAAGGCTCATTGGAATGGCTAAGAAGAGTTCAGCTCAACTGGACAGAGAACAAATAAACATAAATGCCAAGATCCAAGGACACTACACCAATGTATTTAAAATAATTGGTTGGCATGAGACAGAGCGGACAGTGTTGGTTCTGCAAGATGGGCAAACAGAAAGTACTAGTCACCTGCTTGGATGCCAAAAACTATTATCAGAACAACTTAACACAGAACGGCACAACAAAGTATGCAACAGTGATTCAGTGGCAATATCTGTAACATATTTCAACCATCCCAGTTCAGAAAAACTCATGAACCAAGGGCAATGGTTGAAAATACAGGCAATTATGCTCACGTACGACCTGATGATCCCATGTAGCGTGAACATAAAACACGCATTGTGACCGGAGCATAGCACTCAGGAAGAAAAATAAAGGAAAAGATGCAGTGCTGTTTAGATTCAGTACGGTACCCCCAGCAAATTTGGCTTAAGCAACACAGAAATCATGAAAATGACCAAAACCAAGGACTCAAAAATGATATCAAGATCTTTGGAAGTTGAAGAGCGTCAACATTGCACCACCAGTGAAATTGGAAGCAACAGAAATAAATTAAAGAAGAACCTCACCCGTAGATTTCAAAAACCATCCCCCGGGAATATTACACAAAACAACTAACAATTGGAGGCAATTAAAATTGGAGGGTTCAGTGATGATCCTGAAAGAGCCGTTGGAATAAACTCTGAGAACAACAAACGTGAACAGCTTGGTTCCATTAACTGTGATCTCTTCCCAAAGCAGGGTGGATACTTTGAGTTCCTGGAAGGACTCAGTTTCCACCTTCTGAAACCCGCATATGGAGATACAACCACGACCACACACATCCACTTCTCTTTAGCAACTATATGCAAAACTGCTAGTGTTATTACCTCGCCAGAGGAGAGGAGTATTTGCTTGTCGTTCAGTTTGTTGTTTGTTTGTCTGAACAGATCGACAAGCAGATGAAACAGATCGAGGTGAAAACTTTACACATTGACTGCCTAATCCATGAAGGAACAAAGATTCACACAATATGATGTCAAAAGGTCACATGGTTTGGCGCCATTTGGTTTTCCTAAAAGCTATAAAATACAACCACTCAAAAGAAGTCTGTCAGGTCAGGTTCAGTATGGGAGCATGTGCCAGAACAGGCGCGTCGCTGCGTCCACTTTCCGCCGGTACTCCCAGGGGCCTCCGTCTGGCCTTCCCCCAGGCAGATGCATGGCCCACTCGCATCTCCTTGAGATGCTTGGTCTCAAGTCCTGGTGAGAATGTGTTGTAATCTCTGTTGTCTTTTTTCTTGCTCTCTTGTGGGCCCAGAACGCAACAAAAATATTTTTATAACAACCCTCAATAGCTTCCTAACCCCCCCCCAGAAAAAATAAAAACACAACATGATTAATAGTAATTATCATTTTAAAGTATGATTTTAAAAATTACCTTTGCATTCACAAGCCGCCAATATGATCCTTCTATTGGCGCATGACAGACATATAGCAGCAGCCCAAATCAGGTGTTTGGAGAACCAACCAAACTAGAATTGTTGCCTCCTCCATCTCTTTGTTGTGCAGAGCCACACCCAGCTTATCTCTCAGGTACTTTTCGTTTGTATTTATCGGCTTATTTTAGAAGTCTTAAGTGAGCCATAACATAATAGGGTAACAATCTTACCGCACAACACGAAGCAGTTTCAAGCCACGAAGATCGCTATTTCGGGGGTTTCTGCGCATGCGCGGCACCATGTATTCTTGGGGCAGATTATTAATTTTTAAAAGTTCCCGTATTGACTCAGGGATGTTGTCCTATTTAGGCATTTCATCTGAAACAGCCTGCAAATTGCTGGATCGAAGGTTCAAATTCTAGCTTACTCGGTGTATTTATCCATTGCGCTACTGATTCCATTGTAATCATGTAGAAAGTAATTCATATCACTAATGGCCTTGTTCATGCATCTGATTTACATGCAAGATCAACTCCAAAGCTTAGATATACTGGAAAAACGATTACACAAACATGACAGAAAGCAGAAACTAAAAAGGAAGGTGAGAAGAAAGGCTAGATTTTGGGGAAAGGTAACAAGTTAATGGTTGTTGGGAGGTGCATAAATTTTGAGAATGGAGAAGGAGCAAAGGGGGTGAGACAGGTTTGAAGATGGTTCAGGAAGCCACCAACCAACCATTGGTGGTGGAAGAAGATAGTCCCTGTGCTTTCAGTATTCTGCTGTGGAGATCAAATTCCCGTATACCATTGCGTCGGTCCACATTGTCAACTAATGCTCACTAGTACGTAATTCAACTAAAAGTACACTGCATACTCATGGCTCGTCACACAGTAATGTATGTAGAAGTCGCTTCTCCGTGAGAAATAACTCAAAACTAAAAATATAACACTAAACAAATATGATGATAATAAAATAAATGGAAGAAGAGGAAAAGATAAATCGCACTCTTTGCAGAACTCTCTGTACAACATAAGTTGTGACAGGTGCAGGAATAACGGAGAGCATGTAGATGTCCTTCGTGCTCGAAAACAGGATTGCGGGTTGCTGGTTGAGGTGGGGGTGGTGTGAGCATGGGTGTCGCGCATGTGGAAATGCGCCAGCGTAGCTCTGGAGTCGGAAACGCATGGCACGTGGTGGAACCACGATTGCATCGTGCCGAGCATGGCACCAAGAAAATATATCAAACCCGCCGTGACGTGTCGAGTTCCTCTCGAGATGCAGGTCGAAACTTCACAACCAAGGGGGATGGTCCAGATCGCTTCACGTTCCAACCACAGCCTTCGTAGTGTGTGGTCTCATTTTCTTACATCAAAAATGATCCTCCAACTGTTATGTAAATATAAATATAGTATATATATATATATAATTAATGAATATGTATGTATGTATGCATATATACAGGGGCGCTGAAAAAGTAGGTATACAGTAAGGATTAACCAGTATACCAGTAATTATATAATATGGTGCTAGGATTCATATTAAATTAGAATCATTTAATTTTAAAATCAAAAACATTGAGGGATTAATATGTTTATTATTGATGTTTATTAATGGTATGTTATTATTGATATGCTTGTACTCTATTATATAAAGTGAAGTTGTCTGTGTGTTTCTCTGTGAACGCTATGCACACGAAAAGTACTGGATCTGATCCTCACAAACTTCACATGCATGACAGACATGTACCCGGGAGTGGGTCCCGAGTAAAAGAATTGTACTTCGGACTTCGTTTTCCGAATCTATGACGTCATCAACCTGATTTCGCACGTTAATTTTTTCAAGTCCAGCCGATTGAATCACACCAACAGACACACAGAACAAACACCAGACAACAGACACACTTTCAACTTTATATATATAGATCTCTAACGTATGATTTTAAGTTTTTGTTTGTCTGTTTGTTTGTTTGTCTGCACGCACTAATTCCTGAAAGGTGAAAAGATAGGAGCTACCACTGAAACAAAAAAATGTTGGGATGGCCCCCGGAAGAGGTTATAGGCTATGTGCAGGCCCCTCGGCCGGGGAGGGGGGAGGGGGTGTAGTTTCCCCCCCTCACCAACACCCCTTAGCTATGACTGCATGGCCCCAATAGGGAACTGATACTGTGCTCGCGTCAGACATATGTATAGAAGAAATAATTTCATTCAAAAAGAACCCGGAGCGCGCTCGGGTGCATTCATTAGAATCAATAAAATAAGTTTTGTTGTGCCGTTTTATGCGGCACGTTTTGTTTTTCATTTACTGATATACCTACTTTTGCAGTCCCTGTATATATATGTTTGATATATCGTGTATATTATGTATATGTATATGTATGTATAGTAGATTATATGATATAAATGTATTATATGTATATATAGATACATGTTATAATGTAATAATAAAATATACATATATATGGTTTGTATATGAGTGATGATAATGGGGTTTCTGGGACCACCATTCAAATGAATGGGGGGAAAGGGAAAAACTTTCTGACCCAAGCCCCCAAAAGCTAAAAATAGGGAGACTCATTTTTCTCCCCACCTATCCCCTTCCCTCCCATCAAGAACAATGTTAATTGAGACTATGAAAGATTGATACACTGATTAAGACTTCTTCCCTTTCCATATTTTAATTCCACTCAGAGCGAACACAACAATAATATTCTAGCCCATGTGTTCACCTTTAGGGATAACTTAATTTTCTTATAAATCTATTTCATAAATAATCTCACAAAGAATAACTGTGATACTTGGTTCTTTGTTTAATATGTCTTTGTTGAAACAGAATCGAAATAATTAACTTCTCTTAATGCTCTTATTTGGCCACCTCCTGAAGTCACTATCATTTTGAGAAATTGTAGTAAGATGTTTTTTCCATTGTTCAATTGGAAACATCAAAGTTTTCAGTCCATTCAAGGAATATTAATATTTTCTTTACCTTCCTCCAACTTATTTGAATTAGAATTTATCGCCTTATCTTGCTTTTCCATTTTACCCCGGTTATTTCTTCAATAAGACTTATTGATATTTTTTCCATCTTTATGTTTCCGCATTTTAAAATTTACCCAGGGCTGAAAAAATTTACATCTCCACTCTTTGGTTTGGTTATTGCTTGTTCTATCATTTAAATTAGTAAAAAGACGGCGGTAGCCTGTTAAAATTCCAACCATATTTAACACTATACTTATAACCATAAGGGAGACTATTGATTCCATATCTCTAAAATATATATTTTATCCATCAAACAGCTCCTAATGCCTTTCTTGTTCTATCTCTTCTGTATATAATGGATGTTTAATACTCTTATTGTATTCATTTTTCTGTACTCTTCCTTCTTATAAGTTAACAGTTTGTAAACGTTTTAAAGTTTATTGATTTCCTTGATTTATATTTTTCTTTAATTCCCTTTTGCTTCTTATCACACCTTTCAATGTTATTGATTATCAATATACATAAAGATAAGACTTTGATTCTCAATCCTATAAATTTCACTCATGACGCTTTCCCCCCAATTTCATCTTTAAACTTAACCAATAACCTTTTTAAGTCTTTGATGAAAACAACACTTCACCTAACTTATAATTTAAATTGTAATAAAATCTTCTTTCTCTCTTCTTTTGGCTGCTCCCGTTAGGGGGTCGCACAGTCGGATCATCCGTTTTATGATCCGCATAACTGATTTGGCCACAGGTTTACGCCGGATGCCCTTCTGACGCAACCCTGGTCACCTCTTACGACCATCTGGATATGGTACAACTATTCTACCGGGCATACACTGCGGGCCCAGTACACTGGTACTCCACTCGCCGGACCTCGGAAGATGACCAGGCTGAGTCAACCTCCTGTGTGTATTAATTCAAGCGGCCAACGGGGCTTGAATAGGACCTTTTGGATCCGCAAGCCGTACCCTAACCACTACGGCAACACATGTATCATATATATTATATATCTATTATTATATATATACATAATATATATTATATGATATTATATATATATAATATATACCCAGTCATGCGCCACTTTAACGACGGGGTTACGTTCTGGAACGCGTCGTTTAAGTCGACGCTCGTCGCATTGTGCGAACATCTTTTTTTTTTTTCGTTTCGTTTTCGAACATCGTATTCCACAAAACCACACACCTGGTATATGGTATAGCTATTGCTCCTCGGATACAAACCTGTTACAAGCATGTTACCCCGATACTCGATACTGTCGGCACGTTGTAACACGCATCCAAAGAGAGACTGAGACCACGTTGTTTTACCTTTTGGTGCTGTTCATGACGGCCTCCGGTGTTGTAGCAGCAGTCATACACTCTCTCGCATCGCATTATAGAAGATGAATTAAATAGCGGTTTGGATTTTATAAATAGAATCATTGCATCAATGTTATAATTTATAAATGAAGAAACGAGTCCTGTCCATTGTGACTTATATTTTCAGAGACAGTGCGATTGTTTTACAAAATGAAAAAGCTTCACAAAAAACACTTTGTTTTTTAATTTCGACGTGTAACACGATTTATTTGCGGATTCTATCAATTTAAGGTAATTTACTTGCTAGAAGGCAAAGTGCAAACATTGGTTCAGTTTTGGAAAGCCGATTTCTTGAATCCCGATTTAGCAACGACCCTGCTTTTTTCCGATGCATTTTATGGACCCCGTCGCATTATAACAGGGCCACACATGTCGTTTATATATCATTATGAAGTAATTAATGTATGTACAGCGTACATAATTGTATGTGGCTAATTTTTATCGAACGGCCAGCCGCTACGTCGGTCACATCACTCGGTGATAGGGAATTTTTCAGTACATTTTTTTTTTTCATTTTTTTTTTTTTTCAGAGCTGGCAGATCCGTCGTATATGCGATCCGTCGTTGCCACGGAACGTCGTTAAGGCGGCGCTTGACGTATATATATATCAACATATCCTCATATACATTCACTTTTCTTAATTTCTTAATATAAACAATATCTGTATCCATACTATCAAAATGACACATTACCCTTATAACTTTGATTTAAATTATTAGTAGTAATAGTCATACATTAAGGACTTGGACAAGAAAGAATTGTTCTATATAAAGGTTTATCCATTTCTATACTCTCTTTTTTCAAATGAATAGCACAAAAGTTCCCTGAAAACACCTCCACTCGCTCAAATACTTTAGGTCTATAATTAAACTTATGAAGCCTGTTTCCAAGATGTAGCAAGTTCTATGTTTGTCGATTCCAAATACATTTATCCATAGTCCTTCCAAAACCGCATATTCTAAATTTACAAAAGTCCTTCTCAAATCTGTTTTTGCTTCTGTTCTCCTTTTTGTATGGAAATCAAGATTACTGAACAAGCAAAAGAAACTTACCCCACTTTTATAAACCTTCAAATATTAACAATAACACTGCGTGTAAGTAAATGTGCGAACTTAATTTTGTGGACAATTAGTGTCCTACTGTCGACAAACGGTCACAGATGTCATTTGAACCGTTCTGGTACTTCCATAGCAACAGCTGTTGAAACGCGTTTGACTGTCAGTGATTTGCCAAGGGGTACGGGTGATTTTTAATGAGCTGCACGTGATGTCTTGATATTGGCTTAAAAAGGCCAGTGCAAAATGGATTCAAATCAAACATGCCACGCGATTGTCAAGGGATCAACGGCAGTCGTGCTCACCATCACAGCAGATAAATAGGGCATGGACTGCAAGGCGGATTGGCTCCGTGAGGTGGCACGTCGCCTTGGCTATTCACACAGACGATATCGGCCCTTGGGTTGACGAGACACCCACAACTCTGCAGATGACAGACCTCGCATCAGGGAGAGCCAAGAGTCACAACTGGCAGGCAGGACAGGCAAGATGGTCTCTAAGTCAGATGGCTTCAGAATTGAGGACTTAAAGAGTGGGACAGATCCAGCAGCAATCCATTCCAAAGACTGGTAGGCCGTTATGCGCTGACGATGCACTGCTATCCAAAATGATGGCCACACACGCTATTGAAAGGGGACTGACATTGCAATCCCGTGTGCTCATTCTGTAACTTAGAACAACATGATGAGATGGTGTATCTTGTTCAAAATATGACATGTCATCAATAAAATGCCAATGTTTTCAATTAGCAATTGTTGGTTCGT
>CM068958.1:50638138-50650646 GCA_035128595.1 Eptatretus atami | reverse complement strand
GGCCCAGCAGGTAGCACAGAATAACAAGATACTCTCCAAAATGACCCAAACAGACTGGCAGGATGGTCTGAAAGATGGCAACTACCTTTCAAAAACAACAACAGCAAGAAGGGAATACGTCACCAGATGTGATCTTCACAAAATTGAATCGATTCTTGTCACACATCCAAGATGTCCAACAAGTTTCGTCCGAATCTGTCCACATCATTTTGAGATATCGAGCTATATATCATTTTTGGCCCTATCTCATAATGTTGCTGATTTAAACTTTTTTATTACCTCTGCCACCAAAGGTGGTCGGAGGTTCATTTCACCCCTGTCTGTTTGTTACTTAGCGAAAGAATTTTTTTGCCAAAAATGTTGGTCTGTAGCGTTTGTCTGTCTGTCTGTCTGTCTCTGTCTGTTCGTCACACGATTTTTGGACAGTTTTCAAGCAATCAATCTGAATTTTTTTGTTTGTGTAGGTGACCGGCCAAAGACGGCAATGCTTAATTTTGGTGAAGATCCGAATCCAGATCTGATGCGATAATTATTTAATTTTTAACTGATTCTTCACCATTGAGAGATGGGGCTAAAATGATATTGCATAATATCTCAAAAAGTTGTGGACGCATTCGGATAAGACTTTGTGGACAGGTTGGGTGTGTGATAAGGATGGATCGTCGGATTGGATAAGACCCCTTTGACTCTTTCGACCCGTTAATCCCGTTGTGGCTCTGTAAAACCTTATAAACCCCCTTTACCTCGAAGTAAAACCTCTTAGACCCCGTAAACCCTTCAGAAAATTAGACCCATTTAGATCCTCACCGAGTGTCGTCCCATTTCATTTGTCGCCAAGTGTCACTCCATGAATGATTTTTCATTTGTTACTTGCAAAATCGAATATTTTTCACGATTCAATCAGTCGATTTTGTTTTTCTGTCTGTTTGTCTGTTTATCTGTTTGTCTGTCTGTCCGTCGCCAACAGACAGGTCACAATTTTAAACCGATCTTCACGAAACTTAACCACATGGTGGAGTTTGTCATCGGGAAGAAGCCTATTGTTTTTGAGATCAAAAGGTCAACATAGGCCAAAGGTCAACAACTTAGGTGGGATTTCTAAAATCCTCAATTTTAATCCGATTGACTTGAAATTTGAAGGATTTATATTTCAGGTCACTGAATTCAATCACCAATTATTTTGGAGGTCCAGATAGGCCAAGAGATCAACATAGGCCGAATTTCTAAAATTGTCAATTTTCATCCGATTCACTTGAAATTTGAAGAGGAGTTTCATATTTGGTCATTGAATTCAACCACCAATGACTTTTGAAGTCAAATTTGCTTTTGGACTTTGCAAGTATCGTGCTCTGCACGACGACTTCTTGTTTGCCTGTTTGTTTGTCTGTTTGTTTGTGTGCATGATATCTCAAAAAGCTGTGGACGGATTTGGATGAAATTTTGTGGACAGTTTGGGTGTGCGGCAAGGACGAACTGATTCTGTTCTGGTAAAGATCCGAATCCAGATCCGGATACGAGAATTACTTAATTTTCAAAGTGATGCCTCACCATTGAGAGATCGGGCCAAAAACAATATAAAGCCTGATATTTACCTCCGCCACCGAAGGTGAATGGTACAGGCAGGTTATGTTTTCACCCCTCTCTATCTGTTTGTGTACTGGATATCTCAAAAAGTTGTGGATGGATCCGGATGAAATTTTGTGGACAGGTTCGGTGTGCGACAAGGACGAACTGATGAGATTATGGTGAAGATCCGGATCCGATAATTTTTAGCTCACCTGGACTTCAGTCAGGTGAGCTTATGCGATTGAGCAGTGTTCTTGAGGGGTGATGTGAGTAGTGAGGTCTGTAAACACTTCATCATTATCGCTTGAACCAAACATACTTTTGATAAAACTTTGTCACAAGCTTCATATGATGCTTCGTCACAAGCTTTCATATCTGAATGAAGGTTTATTGACCGCATCAAAATCTGAGCTCATTCTAGGGGTTACGGGGGGGGGGGGGGGTTTGACCCCCAAAATAGCTATTTGCTTTCTTCTCCAAAATGACACACATGATTTAATGAAACTTGACCATGACTTCATCACCTGTGATGTACCAAAGTTTGTTCATGGCATTAAAAAAAAAAAAAAATCAGGGTCGAAAGAGGGTCTGTGGGGGGTTTGAGTGATTGGTGATCCTGATCTCAGGTGAGCTTCAGGACACGTGGTCCTATTTTTAAGTGATTCTTCACCATTATGAGAAAGGGCCAAAAATGATATGTAGCTCGATATCTCAAAAGGTTGTGGACAGATTCGGACGAAACTTGTTGGACATCTTGGATGTGTGACAAGAATCGATTCAATTTTGGTGAAGATTCACATCTGGGTGGACGTATTCCCTTCTTGCTGTTGTTGTTTTTGAAAGGTAGTTGCCATCTTTCAGACCATCCTACCAGTCTGTTTGGGTCATTTTGGAGATTATCTTGTTATTCTGTGCTACCTGCTGGGCCATCCAACTTAGTGTCCAACGGTAAAAGTTTGACAGCTCCTTATATTTTCACTGGGAAGGTCATTAATGAAAATCACAAATAATACTGGCTCAAGCACGCTACCTTGGGAAACCACGAGAAATCGGTGACCATGATGATGTGGCACCATTCACAATAATTCTGTTCGTGTGAGATCGAAAGGCTCTTATCCATGTCAGGGTGTTTCCTGCTCTCCAACACTGCCAGCTTACCCAAGAGTCCTTCATGGGGACGCTGTCATATGCTCTTCTGAATTATAGGGCAGCACCTCATCTAGTAATCTGGTCCATTCTTCCAACATCCAACAATGGATGGAGGTACTCAATGCCACCCTGAAATCAGAGCCATAACCCTGGACATATCGTGTGCTTTTGACATGGTCTGGCACCCTGCCCTGCTCATCAAACCCTCTTCCTATGGTATCCAAGGCCATCTCCACTCATGGCTCGCAGTTTTCCTCCTTGTCGCAGCCAACGTGTGGCCCTAAATGGAGTTCTGTCATCCCCTCTTCCTGTCCAGGCTGGAGTTCCTAAGGGAGCGTTCTGGGCCCTGTTCTTTTTTCTGGTTTTCATCAATGATCTATCCGACTCTCTGGAAAATCCTCTTTATCTCTTTGCTGATGACTCCACCCTCTGCCGTACCATGTCTAACCCTCAGACCGGCAACCAGCAGTTTCTTCGCTCTCTACAATCTGGATAAAATCACAAACTGGTCCAACACATGGAACATGTTCTTCAATCCTGACAAATCTCACTCTCACTCTGTCTCTCTGAAAGGACTGTTCGAAAAACCCACAATCTACTTTCTCAACAATCCTCTGGAAGAAGTCCTTTCATTCAAGCTTCTGGTTCTCACTACCTGCCATGATCTTTCCTGCGAAAGCCGCATTTCAACCTGGCCTCCACAGCCATCGCCGACTGGGCATCCTCCGTCGAAAAAGTCTTCCTCGGCCACCTGAGCTCTTGACCACATGCAAAGCTTTCTTCCGCAGCCTGATGGAGTATGCTCTCCCCTCCGGCCTGCCTCTCACTTTCTCGCTTACGCTGTAGAAACCAAGGCATTTAGGATCATTGGCATCTCCCGTGGTGAGGCTGAGTCTTGGGCCTCTCACTCAATCACCGCAGGTTGTCGTGGTCTTTCTGTCTTCTACCATCTCCTCTCCAGTTAAACCCCCCCCCCCCGCTCTGTCCCCCCATATTTCCACAGGGCGCTCAAGGTCCGCCAGCAACCCCTTCTGGTAAAACTTCTGCAATCACGAATCACTACTCACCTTCATCTTTTCATTCCTCTTTTTTCCCGCCTTTGAAATAAACTCCCACACCTCTTCAATCCCATTCTTCCTCCAGGTCTTCAAAACAGCTGTTCACCAGCATCTCTTATTTCCCATTATCTTCTACCCCGTAAATCCACCCAAACCCACCTCCTTCAAATTCCCGCTTCCTGCTTCCTTTCTGAAAGTCTAGGTGTCCATCTTGTATACCCATGTTCACCACCCCATCCCTCTCCCTTCCACAGATCTCTAATGTCTCTGTTCCTCACTGTTTTGTCCTTCCTCTCCCCGTCCTCTTGTCTCCTGCCCCTTGTTGCACGTTGTGAGTTCGCTCTCATACGAGCCTCGACAATGTTTACAAAAATATATATATATGACCTAACTGTGTATCACATGATCTTCCTGGTGTGAAACCACGTTGACAGTCAACAAGCATGCAACTCACAACCATGTGCTCAATCAAGCAATGCTAACATATCAGGCTCTTATCTCCATGTTCTTTTCTAAATACATTCTTCATGGAGTGACACTTGGCGACAATGAAATGGGACGACACTCGGTGAGGATCTAAATGGGTCTAATTCTCTGAAGGGTTTACAAGGTCTTGGAGGTTTTACTTGGGGGTAAAGGGTTTATAAGGTTTACAGAGCCACAATGGGATTAACGGGTCGACAGAGTCAAAGGGTCTTATCCAATCTGACGATCCATCCTTATCACACACCCAACTGTCCAAGTTTTTGTCCGAATGCGTCCACAACTTTTTGAGATTTCATGCAATATCTTTTTTAGCCCCTTCTCTCAATGGTTAAGAATCACCTAACAAAAAAAATCAATAATTATCGTATCCGGATCTGAGAATTTTTTAGTCATTCTTCACCATTAAGTGATGGGCCAAAAACGAAAAATTGCACAATATCTCAAAAAATTATGGATGGATTCAAAAGAAACTTTGTGGACTGGTTGAGAGTGCCACGTGGAAGAATTGGTTCAATTTTGGTGAAGATCCGAATGCAAATCTGGATACGATAATTATTTAATTTTTAACCGATTCTTCACCATTGAGAAAGGGGCTAAAAACGATATTGCATGACATCTCAAAAAGTTGTTGACGGATTCGAATGAAACTTTGTGGTCAGGTTGGGTGTGTGATGAGGACTAATTGATTCCATTTTGGTGAAGATCCGAATCTGGATTCGAGGGTTTTCAAGTGATTCTTCACCATTGAGAGATGGGGCCAAAAACGATGTATCGCATGATATCTCTAGAAGTTGTTTCGACAAAACCAGGTAGAAGAGTTGGTTTGGTGACAAAAACAAGCTGATTCGATTTTGGTTGAGGTCTGGATTCAGATCCGACCTATCAGTGTGAAACAAAATTTAAACTGTGCAGCCTTGCAGAGGTATGCACTCTCCCGAGTGCCATTCCGTTTCGCCAAGTGTCACTCTACGAGTGATTTTTCATTTTACTTGGTTATTTGTTTTGTTTTCTGTGAAACACTTCGATGACCGAAAGGAGAAAATATGAAGCACGTATTAATGGTCGCAATTCGTTGTGAGATCAGATGGCTTGTACATGAGCTTGATGGTTTGGACACACAAAAATACGCGCGAATACGCCTCGAGGAATTAGGCGCCTGGCTTTGATATGGTATATATCATGTTGGCATCCAAGCTATTCCAAAACAAAACTCTTCCACCAACGCGTGACTGTTGCTCACTGAGCTCCGAGCCAGGTCTATGGTCGCGGAACGCACGCGATGTCACGTCTTTCACAATATTTATGCTGCACATCACAATCTTGGTTCGACGGCGAACCAAGCGGTTTATGTGTGCGCGCGCGTGCGCATGGTGCAGAGCTTTTCGGCCGAGGGCTCACAGTGCAAGCAATTTGATCGTCATCGTCTCCTTTTGAAACTTTTTCCCGTATCAATGTTAAACACTGTAATTTGTCAGCGTTTCACATCAGCGACCCGTTTCGGGTTTAGTTGTAGGGTCGAGGTTCCCACTTGGCTCCGGGGTTTTCTGAAAGCGCTAGACGCATTGAGGGCCATATGCGCGGGTGGTCGCTCTAAATAAAACTTATAATTAAATGTTTTGGCAAGACTGTGAGAGAAATGGAGCACCCTGACCTTTTCCAGGTATATGCTTGTGTCTGCAAGACGTTCAGTGATTTACTCTGCGTCCAACCACAAACCTCCTTCTGCCTCATTTCTCCTCCCTCCTCCTTCATTATGCCCTCTATCCACCTGCCTGACACCAAACGATGACCTTGTGTGAACATTTCCCCTCTCCGATTTGCTTCCCTCTCCGACCCCTCCCAATCCATCCTTTCTTGGAGTACATCGAGAGCACCAGCTGTCTGACCGCTTAAGGAAACGTCGGACACGGTCTTCTCTTACCTCGACTCTTCTCCTTTTCCTCATGTCACTCCTCCAACCCCCATCCCCCAAACCTTTTCCACTCACCCTCACATGTGTTCCTTCGTTCTCCCTTGAGACGACAAGCTCTCTGAGGGACCAAAGGCGACTCTTCTGCACCAACGCGTCCTCGAATAGTCCAAAAGCAAAGACGTGTTCAATGCCCGTGCTCTGCTCTTAAAATCCTTCCAATTGCTTTTCCTCTTGACATTTCATCTCGTGTCCTCATTTACAGCCATTGATGCACAATAATCGTTCTTAACGACTTAGATACATCATATAGTTTCAAAATAATCGTTGTTTCCCCGTTCTGTACCTTACCCTCATCTATGTTTCCCTTTTTATTCCTCCACTGGAGGTCTGCTCTTTCCTCAAATGTCAAGCGTGTGCATTAAAGGTATTTTCCATTACTCACGAACCTTAACTCCTTCCATCATTCGCTCGACTGGAAATGTTCTTTTTCTAGAGTCTTGAGTAATACACCTCCCTCTTTCCACCCCCCCCCCCCATATTTTATTCCCTCTCCCGTACCTCCCATGCCCTCTGACACCCACCCATCTTCACCCCTCCCTCGTTCGTTTCCGTTCACACTTCGTGCCGCGCGAGCCGAGAAGCTTCCCTTACACTCCCTTAGCGGCGAACAAATCCAAATAAAAAATTTAACATGCAAACAGATCTTTATCATTAAGTTCTCAGTCGCACCCTGCGGCATTAACGCAGACTAAAGCACCCGCAGCTGTTCTACCAACATGCCAAACAAGTCAAACAACACAGCCATTCAGTAAAACAACGAACAAAACCATATAACTATAATAACTCACCAACCGATATGTACCAATCGCTCAGCCAGAGAACCGATGGACCCAAAAAGCAAGAAACCTATGCGAGTTACCACCACCAAGGAATCCTCCGCCATCAGCGAACCCCACAGTGGGTTGTTGCATACAGGCAGGTCCAGAACCACCAACGAACCATCCATAAACACACAAGTTATCACAACTTTTCAATGGGAATGGGAACATCTGGCTTAATGCACATAAAGTTGTGTTAAGCTGGCTGTCTCTTTAATCGCAGTGTCAAAGGAAGCAGATATAAGATCGAGTGCCATTCCGGGAAATGTGGTGCTCATTCACCTGCTTCCCTTTGAGCCACTTTTTACCCCATGCACGCTAAGGAAAAGCGGGGTTAAGCAATTGGTTCCTGTCTGTCTGTCTGTCTGTCCACAAAGTTTATGAACGAGGAACAACTTAATTTCACTTTCATGTTGTATTTTGAACACGGATCGGACCATGAATTGGAAAACGAACCTTTAGTTTAGCAGTACTTTGGCTCTGAAATTTGTCCCGATTGTACATGTGCAGATAGGAGAGAGATTTAAAAAAAATTTTTACTCTGTCTTTCTGTCTGGCAGTGAAACAAAATTGAAAATCATTCCAAACGGGAAAGGTAGTGTTTTTGAGGATGTCATAAAGGACACAAACAACATGAACGAATAGCTAATGTAACATGTTAAATAAGGTGGGGTAAAAGATGCTGCATCAACGGTGGTCAACTTCCGAATTTTTTTTTCTACAACCTTTAAAATCTTTATTTTATTTCAATTTAATTATATATTTGAACAATGTAGAACACAAATCGCCTTTTGAGCACTTTCAAAACCCTTCTGTTTAGCAGTAGTTGGACAAAATATTATGGTGTTTTACATCATCACGACCAGTCAAATTTTCTACTCGTAGACCCTGCCCATGTCCTTGTTTCTCAACACAGCGCAGGGTAATGTGTTCTATGAACTCCAGTTTATCATTGGTTTTCAGCACACCTTTTTGCCCCACTGGCCTAGCACATTTTACATTCTGTTATTCAGGTCTTCCATGAGCCTAAACACCATAGTACAGCGGATAAGCACAATACAATATTTGTGTGCGTTTATGAGAAAAGCATGAATTTTCTGACATAGTTAGTGAATACCACAAGGTTTTTTTCAGATGTGGAGGAAGTTAGATTTGACCTCTGAGGACCGTGAGAGGTCAAATCCAGATGGCCGCCAGTCCACCGGGTCTAATGTTAAACGCGTTTAATTTTGGAACTAAACAGTGTAAAAACATTTAAGGTGTCATTCCAACTAAGTTTGGAATGGCCATTCGTTTGGTGATATCTTTTGAGATCGCCAGGAACCAAGGAAATGAATTTCGATCAAGTCAAGGTCAAATTACGTTAAAAACTTTTGGACATTCTTTTGGTAAAGACAATGGATTGGACCTATGCAATATAGCGAAACTTCGCTTCCATTTTGACACTATAGGGATAATAATACAAAAAATTAACAGAATAGACCCTGCTGCTAGTCAATTTAATACTTTATTAATAGCAATGATGATGATGGTAATGGTAGTGATCAAAATCTAACAGCCTCCAGAACAGAAGCACAGTCAGTGCACTTGAGTGCAGCTTTGGCACAGTTGCACGTCAGTGCATCCTTTCTCACGAGCGGGATCAATTCATGGCACGTTTTTGATGCTTCGGGGAGAGTGGTCCAAAGCGGCTGCCACCCAGTTGTTTCCTTTGTCCAGCCCCAGTCAGATGGCTCTGGCATCTCTGGATCCAGGACCAATGCCTGGTTCCAACAGTTGGCCTGGTAGCAAGTGCGCTTGGTGTGCTGTTGGTGCTGCCTGGGTTGGAGGAATGTTCTCAGAGAGTTCTAGACTTCTGTGTGAAGAGCTGTTTCCTGGCATGATTCACTTCCTGCTTCACTGGTTCGGTCGTACATTAGCACCACAAATCGCTCTAGCAGTAACATTGATCTTCACTGACTCACTTGGCATGCATAGGAGTTATTGAAAGCATCATTCACCTCTGGGAAAGACTTCCAAGTTTCCCAGTCAGTCTTCTTTCCTCTGCCAGCGAATGCAGATACAGTGTACCCCGGTGAAAGCTGAAGGACTGGGAGAGTCAGACACTGTGTTGGAGTCATTGTGGCAACCATTTCGTGAACAGCTATGTAACGAAAGCTTGACCCACCAAAGGCAACTAACAGCTCATTAGGAGCTGTCTTGTGAATGAAGCCACAGCCAGTACTCACTCAGTATCAACGGTACGTATGGTCACCTTCTTACACCCTTTTGCACAGCATTCTGCCACATGCAGAAGTAGACGAGTGTCGGCCTCCTCCTTGCGAAAATGGGGCAAGGCAGGCCAAGTATGACTCAGCCGGAGAGCAAAGAACTCCACTTCCATCTGTGCATACATGTTGCCTTGCCTCTGCAGAGGGAGATGAACAACTACGCGTGACAGGAAGCAAACAATCATCGGTTTTGTTATCATCGCATCGAAGGAAGTCTCTTCTGTTGCATCACGGTAGAAGAGCATCTTTTCCTGGTGCCCTTTCCCCTATTTGTCTTGTTGAGGCTTTGAGGCTGGTGGGTAGTATACATCCTCCAGACAAGGTCAATGCGGCTGCTTTTCTCAAGTTGAGCAGAGTTGTAGGTGCAAACACTCTTTCTCCATACTCTTGAAATGTTCTTAATGTTCCCGGATTTAGCATTTGAACCACAGCTGCACCATCAAGATTGTTGCATCAGCCATAGCACACTATTCTTTTCGCGCAGATCTGATTCCAGGCAGCGAAGTAATCTGATTTAACCCCAATCCAATTTTCCTCCAGTTTGACAGAGCTGGGGGTCTGCCTGGTTTTCATGGAGAAGAAATTGTCCATGTCTCCGTCTCGTGTTTGACAGATGTACAGCCTCGAAAAGAGACCACAGTCACTCTTCAGTGCTGCGAGTGTGCCTTCTGTTTTGACTTAATCTTGACCGGTGGCCTACTGAATGGCAATTGTTCTTGGAAGTGTTTGTGTGATAGGTGTTGTACACTGTTCCAGCCTTTCTCTCACACAAACTTGGTTATGCTCCTCCCAGAAGTTCTCGATCCTTCCACAGTTAAGCCTTGGGTGTCCACGATGTCCTTGTGTCAATGACTAGTAGGTCTTGACTGTGTTCTAGAAATGGATTCCATTCTCTCCAGCACTGTCACAAGTGCCTTAACCTCCTTCAGGAATGCTGCTTGCACTCCAGGTTGCTGATCATGTGATGGTGTCCAGTGTCCGCCAGCACCATGCTGTTGCTTTGTGGCCTGTTGCTCAACTCTGTAGTGATCCTTGCAATTTCTGGCCCTGCTACCATCCAGCGTCTGAGTGCTCCGGGATTGCCAGTCAGTCCAATAGCCCCCAGAACCTTTGACCATTGCATTGTTGCTGCTATGGCACTGGTCAAGTGCATGGCAGAGAACTTGTTGCTGGTTTTTGCAGCACCACTAAATTCCAGATTTAATTCTGATAGGACATCTGGGTGTTTTTCAGAGAGAGTCGTCATGTCACGGATGTGTACGGGAAGCCATCTGGAGTAGTGCGGTGATCTAGGGCGAATTCTGACATTCTAAAGGTATCACCAAATGAATGGGCATCCCCAATTTAGTTGGAAATGACACCGTAAATGTTTTTCTGCACACTCTGGTTCAAATTAGGACGTTTGAACATTAGCCGCGGGTGACTAGCGGCCATCTTGGATTTGACCTCTCACTGTCCCCTCAGAGTCAAATCTGACTTCCCTCCACATCCGAAATAAACATTATGGTATGACCTAACTATGCTAGAAATTTCATGCTTTTCTCATAAAATGCACAACTTGTTAAATGAGAGATTCCGCTGTATACTACCGGTTTTTATTGCTATGGCGCACTCCCAGGTGAAGTTTTTGCTCCAGCTTTAAACATAAATGTGCATCACGTGATGTGCATCAACTGATGTGCATCAACCATGATGTGCATCAACATGATGTGCATCAGATCATCACATGATACATCAACGTGATGTGCATCACATGATGTCATCAACATGATGTGCATCAACAGATGATTATCCGGTTTTTATTTTTTAGATCCTCTCGTGGAGGATTTCGAAGTCTTATACTCAGTTGTTGTTCTTGTGGACTTTTTGTTTTCACAGCCTACAGTTTTCATCGAAACTTCCTGAAACTTGGCGTATATATGTAAAAATACCTGCGCAGACAGCAGACTAACATCTCCTTTTTGAAAATTCCTCCTAGGAAAAAAGTTATGACGTCAAAAATTTCTCAGCTAATGGAGTCCTAAAAATTATCTCGAAACTAGGCAAGCTTTTGAATTCTGTTTGCGGGAATCGAACAGGGCATAGCAAGAGATGAATTAACCGCACATATCATACATCATTATGAGTCAATTCTATTTTTTGACATTTTTTGTTTCACAACCCAGAGTTTTCATCGGATCTTCGTGAAACTTACCATGTATATGCAGAAAGCCCACGCGCAGGCAGTAACATCTCATTTTGGAAATTCTTCCTAGAAAAAAAGTTGACCTCATAATATCGCCGCTAATGGGAAATCGCCTATACCATTATCTCTGAAATAGGAAACTGTTTGCATTTTGTTTGCGGGAATCAAGCCGGGCATTAAGCACAGATAATTTATCGCAAACCTGATACATCACAATGACGTCATTCGTTTTTTATGACGTCATCATTAAGAGGATGAGGATCTTAGCTCATTCAGCTTGTTAGTTAAGTGCCCTGAGTCGATATAGTCGATTTTTGCATATAAAAACCGCATCCCTCTGTCTCCTTTCCTACCACAGCTTCGTTACAAGGGAATTGGACGAACTTGGATGCAGGACATTTGACTCATCCATGCTGCACTTTATTAACATCACAACAATTCAATCCATCAGTTCATGTACTAAATTTCAGAATATTTCAAACGGATACTTAATTTGCTGTAGAGACGAGGGTATAGAGAGAAAGACACTGGTGGAAGTTTATAAAGCTGATTATATAACGGTCTGATAGGGTGTCATGTCTTTTATTAAAATACGTATCTACATTTTGAATTTTGTTCTATGTACAAAGGACATTCAAAGATCTCAGAACAAAATATCACAATTGTCCAAGGCACACCAAGGTTGTTGTTTTTAATCTCAATGTGTAAGCGCCAGTTGGGTCACCCCATCAAAATCAGGTGAATTAAACTTTAGCAACAATCATGTTGATGTTTAAGCTGGAGCAAAAACTTCACCTGGGAGTGCGCCATGGCAATGAAGGGCCAAATGCCTCATTAACTTCTTTTAGGTCATACAGGATCGTGTGTGATATTTTACACTCAGTGTAGTTCCGTGGAAACTGTGGACCCTTTGTATATTAATTTCCATTCTGCAAATCTATATATTATTTCTGTTAACGTCTGCGTGTAATTTGACGTATCTCCTCCAACTGCAGGGGTTCGGA
>CM068958.1:50625587-50637138 GCA_035128595.1 Eptatretus atami | reverse complement strand
AGACGAGATTGCAGTATTCTTCACAACCCGACCTAGACTTAAAGGCCCATATTTGGCTGTAGATACTTCAGAATCCTGGAGATTTACTACAAGATTTGACCTTGATGCTCGCATTGATCCACCAAGTCCAAGAATATATACATATACATATACATAATATATTGTATATTGTATTAATTGGATGTGGGGTCAGGTAAGTGCTACGCCGGCCGCAGACTAAAGTAACCACCATAGGCCAATAAGTCCAGAGCTTTTCAATTCAACACGGCCCGAAACTACCGCCGGGAAAAGCTCACCCAGCCAGGCCAGTGACGGGTATCAACCAACTCCTCCACCCCCCTACACAACCCACTCCCGCCCCCCCCCATTCTTCCCGCAGCGCTGGTGGCCACTGCAAGTACGATGTGAACGACGATTATGGACGTAAATGTAATCATTGGTTAGAAGATGTTTGTAATTTTGTTATACAATGGAAACGAATTATAATATTGTTGTACAATGTATAAGTCATATTGTAACATGATGTAAATGTAAGATGGTAACAATGTACACGTCATATTGTTATATAGATGTAAATGTAAGATGGTAATACAAGTACACGTCATATTGTCAATATGATGTGCATGTAAATTGTTATACAATGTACACGTCAATTGTAATATGATGTAAAGTAATATTGTTATAATCAATGTACACGTCATATTGTAATATGATGTGATGTAATATTTTATACAATGTACAAGTCAATATTGTAATATGATGTAAATGTATATTCGTATACAATGTAACAAAACGTCATATTGTTATATGATGTTAAATGTAATATTGGTATACAATGTAGCACGTCATATTGTTAAATGAGTAAATGTAATATTTGTTATAACAATCGTACACGTCATATATGTATATGATGTAAAATGTCATACTTGTTATAGTGATAAATGTATATTGTAACAATGTACACGTCATATTGTATATGATGTAAATGGTAATATTGTAATACATGTACACCGTCATATTGTAATATGATGCTAAATGTAAGATTGTTATACAATGTTAACAGTCATATGGTAATTGAGTAAATGTAAATTGGTTATACAATGTACACGTCATAATTGTAATATGATGTAAATGTAAATTGTTTAACCAATGTACACGTCATTGTAATATGAGGTAAATGTAATATTGTTATAACCAATGTACACGTCCATATTGTAATATGATGTAACAGGTATATTGGTATACAATGCTACACGCATATTGTAATTTGTGTAAATTAATATTGTTATACAGTACACGTCATATTGTAATAATTGTATACAAATGTACAACAGCGTCAGTATTGAAATATGGATGTAAAGTATATGTTATCAATGTACACGTCATATTGTTATATGATGTAAATGTAACACAGTAACCAAAAAAAAAATTATTATGGGGTTTTTTGGGGTTTTTTTAAACCACGTTTAAAAAAAAAACCTATAACTGGGCACCAGGTAAAAAATAAAAATATATCGATCAGCCGTGGTCGATATGTCTTATACCTCAAACTCTCCTTTGTCCTGCGGGCAACTATAAACAATGCCTGTAGAAAAACACAACACACACACACACACCACACACAACAACACACAAACACACACACACACACACACCTGTGACACGCCTGAGTTGTTCGAAAGAGCCTTCCCCGCGCTGCCACCGTCATATCCGACAGTAACGCCTTTGAACATAAAAAAAAATCACTTAACAAGTGAAAGTGCACTTTCGCTGATATTTAACGTCAAAAAAAATTAATACCAATTAACTTTTCCTGTGCTTTTTTTATTACTATTTTTAACCATTTAACGGGTCAGTAAGGTTAGTGTTGTCATCTGAAACCCACAACTTCGTGATGTAGAATGCAACCCGGATTAAAATCCAATAATATACATCACACCTTTATTCCATGTCTATAAAAATGTGTATACTTTGTAATTCACCCGAAAAGTTGCACCAGATGTCGATTCGTTTAAATGTGTTTTGGTGTTTTTCTACATTACCTCGATAATAATGTACATAGCTCCACAACATACATCGCACCCTCATCTTTATTTTTTCCGCACGCTGTTTCGGTCACGCACTTCTGATCGAGCTTGTTATGAGTATGAATGAATGAATGAATAATGAAATGAAATGAATAAACGAACGAACGCCTAGACGCCCGCAATTGTGGCAAGGATACCGCACGAGAAACAAAGCAAATAGCAAATGATCGACCGGCTGGGAGTTAATTGGAATAACCCCTTAATACTAATCCAAATTTTTCCCTCGTTTTAAAGGCCGCCTCTTGGTTCCCCGGGAAGCCACGCCACACACACACACACACACACACACACACACCACACGACACACACCACAACATACACACACACATCACGGCGCACACACACGCAAACACGCACACACACACGCAGCACGCACTAACGCGAACGCACGCACAACGCACACGCAGCACGGTACGTCGCACGCGCCAGCGACGACACATCTACACACACACGCACACGCACGACACACGGCAACACGCACGGTATCGCACACACGCACTCACCCACACACACACACACACACACAACACCACACAACACCATTCATCTACACCACGTTAATATCGCAACCCGACTGCTCCCTAACCATGAAAATATGAACGGGGAGACGGCCTCGGGGCTGTCGCAAATTCCCTAGCTCAATGGATCCGGCATGCATTCGTTGGGGGGCGCCGTCGTGCCAAATTGAATAAGGAGTACTATTAAATTAATGGTTCGATTACAAGATCAGCTACCAATGAGATGAACGCGAGGTATATTTTCGCTTGTGATTGTCGAAACATCAATCGCGTCCGGCGTCGGGCACGACTTGCGTTTCGCTGCTCAAACCGCTCTGTCAGGGCTGTGGGAGTCGCTCAGTTGTACGTTTGGTACTGTCCGTAACTTGGGCACGTGCGGAGCGGTACAACCGCACGTGCGCCGCACTGCCCGTGACTTGGGCACGTGCGGCGCGGACGCTCGAGTCTTACTCGCGTGACGTCACGATTGGAAAGCTCCTGCCAAACTCCCGCCTCT
Source organism: Eptatretus atami (assembly GCA_035128595.1). Classification (NCBI taxonomy): domain Eukaryota; kingdom Metazoa; phylum Chordata; class Myxini; order Myxiniformes; family Myxinidae; genus Eptatretus; species Eptatretus atami. The sequence goes on along the minus strand of CM068958.1, from coordinate 50,634,037 downwards.
GCTGCTACTGTTTTCGGAAATATTGCTAGGAAAAAAAAAAAAAGAATTTACGTTCATACAGATTAAATGAGTCATCCAGTAAGGTCCGTAGGAGTGGAGCGTGTATTTTTTTTTTTTTAGTTATAATTAACGAAAGTGTTTTGAATTTGATCACTAAGCTTAAACGTGCAAACCTATAAAATATGCGGATGTTACATTTATAATCATATTATATTTTTTAATGGTCACAATTATCGCCCACGATATTGTGGGGTTCGCCGGGAGAAGTCTTTCACGAAACCGATTAGTCTGGGTTGACGTTCAACTCGCGTTTGAACAAGCTTTGGGAATTTTAACGCAGGGCGTAGGCCACCCACCCAGCTCGCCGACTTCTTCAAAGACGTCACGGACTTCAACCCGCAGAAGGGACGCCCTAGTTTGCATCGATCCATGGGACGGGAGACGCGTATAAATGAATCGCCCTGCCCCGGAAATACCAAAATGACAGTTTCTAGCTGGTCGGCGATTCAAACCAACCTGGGAGAGACAGCTTAGAGGCGAGTTGGTGCATACCCTAGAGTTCTAGACCATCCTGCCGACCCAATGCACATTGATCTATATGATTATTAAGTTCGCCTTGTTTCTCGTGTTTCTCTTCAGCCATTGATTGGACAGCTGCCTGACTCCACTCCAAATTGTAACCTGGCAATTCGCCATGTTTGGTGTGCTCCTTCATAGGCTCAGGTTTCATCCTTTAATAGCGAACGTAGTGAGCTTCATACTTAACGCGTGCACATGAAGAATAGGAAACAACAACACAATACCCTGGCAATTTGAATCCGTGTCGTTGGCTATGAACCCTTTTGCTTCCGGATTTTTTTTTTGCTTCCGCTTTTTGTCATGGGAATGAATGCATGCCGGGAGATAAAGGCATCGCCGGAGACATGAAGACCAATAATATCAGACATGGTGTATATTCCTCCACTTGATTTTAATAAAGATATCCCCGCATCATCAAAAAATAATTTTCATCGTGATTACATTATTCGATCGCTGATACCGAATCCAGGCCGAAGTAACCGGAATTGCGTGTACAGTTGTGAACAAGTATAGGTAAAGTCAGAAGCGAATGTAAGAAGAATTCTACGTTCGCTTCGAGTATTTTATTTTTTAGATGAGATCCTGTTCAGGGCGGTGTAGTTGTTGTTGTGAAGGTAATGTTGAGGTAATATTATTTTTTTCAGATGAGATCCTGTTCTAGGCGGTGTAGTTGTTGTTGTGAAGGTAATGTTGCGGTAATATTAATTTTTTAGATGAGATCCTGTTCTAGGCGGTGTAGTTGTTGTTGTGAAGGTAATGTTGAGTAATATTAATTTTTCAAATGAGAATCCTGTTCTAAGTGGTGTAGTTTGTTGTTGTGAAGGTAATGTGAGGTAATATTTATTTTTTCAGATGAGATCCTGTTCTAGCGGTGTAGTTGTTGTGAAGGTAATGTTGTGAGGTAATTTTAATTTTTTTTAGATGAGATCCTGTTCTAGGCGGGGTGTAGTTGTTGTGTGAGGTAATGTTGAGGTATATTTAATTTTTTAGATGAGATCCTGTTCTAGGCGGTGTAGTTGTGTTGTGAAAGGTAATGGTGAAGTAATATGCAGTAGTGTTATCACGGTTATAGAAATGCACAAATAATTAATTTGATCTATAGTATCCAATCCACCTTAATGACTAAGAAATTACAACAAAAACTAGAGAGTAATACTCTAGCAGTTTTAAGTCGACCTAATTATAATAAAGATATCTCCCGCATCATCAAAAAATAATTTTTAATCGTGATTTACATTATTTGATCGCTGATCCGAATCCAGGCGAAGTAACCGGAAATTGCAGCATCGAATGTAAGAATAATTCTACGTTCGCTTCTAGGCTTTGCCTATTCCATATTGGCCTCAGGTTCATCCTTTTAATAGGCTAGGTTCATCCTTTAATAGCTCAGGTCTCATCCTTCTTAATAGGCCTCAGGTTTCATCCTTTAATAGGCCTCAGGTTTCATCCTTTTAATAGGCCTCAGGTTCATCCTTTAATAGGCTCAGGTCTCATCCTTTTAATAGGCCTCACGTTTCATCCTTTTGGTTTCAGGAATCTGTTGTACATTTGCAGATTGAGAAAAGTGTCTGTCTTATATCATGAAATAAGGTTCCTTTTGATAACTACCCAATATCCATGCAGAGGAAATCAGGCAATGCATGTTTTTTTCAGGAGCGATCAAGACAGCGGCGTACCTATACACTGCCCAAAGAAAACTTTCATACAATCAAGTGGACTGTTGACTTCATGTACAATTAAAAACTGAACGTGTCGTCTATAATGAAAGAAAGATTTTTTTATGCCTCTGCCAATGAAGTTGCGGAGGTATTATGTGATTGAGTTGTCCGTCTGTCTGTCCATCCATGCGTCCATCCGTCTGTCTGTCCATCCATGATAGGTTTTCGATACCACGATAACTTAAGAACGGCTGAAGGGATCGAAGTCAAACTTGGTCCAAGTATGTACAATGATGTAAAGATGAATTGATTGGATTTTGGAATCAAAGGTCAGAGGTCATGTTCGGTAAAGATTCTGTTACCGCACTAACTTGTGAACCAGTGATTGGATTTTGACCAAACTTGGTCCAAGTATGTACAATGATGTAAAGATGAACGCATTCGATTTTGGCATCAAGAGGTCAGAGGTCATGTCAGGTGAAAATGTGAGACTTGAGAACAGCCGAAGGGATTTAAATCAAACCTGGTACAAGTATGTATTGTGATGTAATAATGTGGGTGGAGGCATATCGGTCGACGTCACAATGTCGAAGAGTGACGCTCTAGTTTTATTGCAACCCATGCGGAGGAAAGAGAATAGTCATGATTAATATTTCAAGTCTTTAATAAGAAACTTTTGGTTTTCACCCAAATTTTCAAAGCTGAATCGTGTGCAAGTGCAGGATTTATAAATTTATAAACTTACAACTTAGTTAGTTGTAAGTCACATGTGCATGCACATGTAATTCACCTATTATGTGAAGTAAACAAACAAACGTGGCAAGTTGGAGGTGACGAAAAGCAGGTTGGTCGGAATCCAAAGCACGTTTTATTTTATTTACTTACTTTCACCACTTGTGGTAAAAACGTTATTGAGACAATGACACAAAATACACCAGAATATTGAGCGAGTCATTTATTGCCAAGTAATGACAAGGAGGTTCCAAGTAAGACGACGTCAAACTCGGTGATTGTGGAAACATGATATTAAATATGAAATGATCGATGTAAGAATGCCCTTTTGCTTTTATGAGTTGGAGGAGGGGAGGGGGTACGGGATGGCAGAGAGTTGGGGAGAGGGGGTACGGGATGGCAAGAGAGTGGGGGGAGGGGTAACGGGATGGCAGAGAGTTGACGGGGACGATTAGGGGGAGAGGGAGAAACAAAGATGGCACAGAGTTGGGAGGGGGTGAGTCTATGGGAGGAGAAGGGTGGAAGACTTTCAGTGAGAGGCAAGGGGAGAGAGATGGGGGTTGAGGAGTTGTAGTTGGGGGCGGGGGGGGGGGGAGTAGAGGGTTTGAAGGCTCAGAATGGAGAGGGGCTGTGGAGGGGGTTTGAAGGCTTGCGTGGGGGGGGGGGAGTTGAAGCCTTCTGGTTGGGAGGGGGAGATTGAGGACTTCGGGTTTGGGAAGGAGGAGTTATGACTTGGTGTTTGTTAGGGGTGGGGGGGGGGTGGAGGACTTGGTCACATTTTATGTTCCACGTATCCCTGCTAGTTACATTAATAAACACAAATGCTGCCCTGTTTCACAACCAACGACAACGACAACAACCTGAACCCCAACAGTATAAACTGGTAATTTAACATGTAGCGATGTTAACTATGAATCTTTAAGTGGCTCTTTTCAAGTTTAATCAGTCCAAGAAGAAGCTCTTTTTACCAGCGCATTACTGAATCACTCCTGATGTAAATGTTTCATGCTTTCTCGGTGGGATAAATGGCTGAAATTTAACATGCTAACTGATGTAACTTGAAGGCACCATTCCAAGGAAAAAAAATCACAAAACCATCCATAAACAAAAGTCGGTTGGTGGAACCCTTCATCCCCTTGGCCAGGAGAGAGACGGAGTTTCGACTGCACAAAAATAAAGCTCATACTGATTATCATTTCTTCATTTGATTAAATTTTTTATCTGCATGCAGAGAATGCAACAATTCGTGTGTGTAGTGTGTGTGTGTGTGTGTGTGTGTGTGGTGTGTGTGTGGTGTGTGTGTGTGTGTGTGTGTGGGTGTGTGTGTGTTTCAGAATCTGGAATGGAGTACTTCCAGGTGGGCTCAAAGTATCCACCTTTATCCGGTAAGGGGTCACGATTCATGGACCAAGCTGCGATGTTTTCTGTTCTCAAGTTTTGGCCGAGGCTCTCTTCAGGATCATCACTGATCCAGGACAGCTTCCAACTGCAGTTCGTTTTTCGTAATATTCCAGGGATGTTTTTTAATATCTCTGTGAGGTTCTTCGTCATCATTCCCATGAGGTTCTTCATCATCACTGGAACAATTTGCCATTCTTCAGCTTCCAGGATCTTTTCACGTCATGCTTGGGGTCTTGGTATTTGGTCATTTTCTTGATTTCTACATTGTTCAGTCCAAAATCACTAGTATTAACACTCCACTTTAGCAATGCCTTCTTCTCTCTTTCTTTTGTACCTAAGTATATCTGGTCGCAATGCTTTTGTTTCGATGTTCACGCTCGATGGGATCATTTAGGTCGTATGTGAGCGATACTTCAATGATTTCAGTGATTGCTTTTGGTTCATTTTCCCACAAATTTCTGGAACTGGAATATCAAAGTTTTTGCAGGTTTGCACACATTACTTTACAAACTCCATGATGTCGTTTGTGTGTGTACAGCTGTTCTGACACGATTTTTTTTTGTGTTCGGTCATGAAGTGTCACATATCATTCTCCTTGCTAACCCCACCTCACCTCTCACTTGTCTTTGTTTTTTCCTCCTCCCCCTCACCCTTCTCTCTCACTCTGTCCTTCTCACTCCCCCTCCTAATAAAATGCAGCACTCTCCTCCCACATCTCTGTCGGTGTGTGTGTGTTCTCACCCCTCCTCCCACAGTAAATAGCAATGTTTGGTGAGGTGTCACTCTCCCCACCTCCCCCCCAGCTCTCCCTTCTTCATCTGTTTGCCTCCCCTTCCCCTCTTCAATCTTACAACTGCCTCCTCTCTCTTTCTCTTTCTCCTCTTTCTCCTCCCTTCTCCCTCTCATCTTACAACTGCCTCCTTTCTCTTTCTCTTTCTCTCTCTCTTTCTCTTTCTCTCTCTCTCTTCTCTCTTTCTCTCTTTTCTCCCCCTTCTCCCGCCTCCCTTTATTGTTACTGTCAGTGAAGCGACGGGTTGTATTTGCTCGTATATACCATATATATGAAAATGTGCTTTATGTGTGTGAGACATAATCCGTGGCAATGCTCACCATAACAGTCAGGAAGTGCGTCTGATACGTATATATATAATAATAACATTATATACATATATACATATATACATATATACATATATACATATAATACATATATACCATATATACATAATATACATATATACATATACACACTACATACATATACACACATACATATGGCATATATATACATACATATATTATATATATATATATATCATATACATATTGTTACGAATTCGTGCCCGACCGCATGCGATCGACCGCGTTCCCTAATAGTAGCCGCTCGCCACCGGAGGACAATTCAGTCGTGACTTCCGGAACAACACTGGAACCCTGTCATGGGTGGGTCTTCAACCCCACACGGCCTAGCCAATTTTCTACCCATGCAAAATAGGGTCAATCGCCGAATATGATATACTCTAATACCGCGTGGGTCGCCTACCGGGAGACCGTACTCGGCGCAGGTCGGCTTGGACACGAACCGCTCAAGCGGTCCATTCCGTTCTGCAGTGATAACCGAGTGGGTATTATCGCCCGACCTCGCGGATCCGATCTCTATTTAACGGGTATTTAACAACCCAACTATTATCCGCAATGCAAGATGGCATTTCAATGGGGAGAAAGGAGGACGCAACAAACAGGGTACATTTAACCAAGCACATTTAATTTTACACAGCACGTATACAGAAAAGCAATGAAAACACATACAGTAAAACAATCAATGCACGGGACGGGAGACAAAGACACGAGCAAGGTGAAAGCAACGACCGTCTATCAGCAATTATCTAGTCACTTAACAGTTTTTTACTTACAGGACACGGTGCCACCAACATTCATTCAAAAGAAAGGAAAAGGCCACCCTCAAAGAACGAGGGTGCCAGACAGGGTCCGTAGACCTTTATGGCGTGGAGCCTGGATGACCGAACGGGCCCCCCGAGACCGTTGCAGGTTACCTGCACCTCGTGGTGCGATGTGGGTGAGTCTGTCCCACAGCAGCTAGGACAGCCGCGGCTGAGCTCGGCTTCACGGGGCCGGCGAGCTCTCTCCGGCGCTCTCCACACGGATGCGCGCAGGTCGTGCGCGACAGAGCTGGCAAAGCGGCGCCTCCCGTCCGTGTCCCCGTGCCATGCCCGGACTCCCCCACGACTGCGAGCTCCGACGACTCGACCCGAACCACACCGAACCCAAGACTCTCCGAAGACCAGACGAAACACACGAAGACCCAGACCTGGCGTCCTGCGCGCCCTTATATTCCTCAGTTCAACGCTCGCTCCTCCCCGTTTATCGCTCCACCCCCTTACAGCTCTGCGGGAAGCTTCGAGAAAGGGGGCGTTCCTTATTCCAGCGCCTCACTTCCACGAACCGACCAATGACGAACGATCTCCTCCGATCGGCGCGCGGGAAAAACAGGCGGGAAAAATCCGGCGCGCACCGATAGAGGGTGTGGTTTGGTTTGTGGAGAAGGGGATCGGCAGTTGGCGTAGCGGGGAAGGTGGTTAGGTGAGGTTGGTTTGATGCGATCGTGGTTGTTGTGATGGTGCGTTGTGAAGGTGGTTGGGTGTTGAAACGTGGTTGGTCAAAATAACGATAGTAAAGAAAAACGGCTATCTCAAGGATCACAGCCTCGTACACGAACAAATCCATTAAACAATGGTGGGGAATCTATCTGAACACACACTTAGCGATATAGCTAATATAAGGACCTTTATGGTGCTTTGTGAATTTCACAGCCGTAACAATATATACATATAAAATACATATATCAAGGTATGCTAGCAGTTGCTGGGCAACGTCAGGTCCCATCCCATCCCATCCCATCCTCTGCCTATTCCACCCACTCACCCCTTGAGGGACGAATTCATTGATGTGGCTGAAATAATGATGCTGTAAGTGTTTATCCTGATTGCCATGTCATGAATCTGGGGTGTGTTCAGTTACCAAGTTTCTTGTAGAGTGCTTGCCAAGTGGCTTAAGCACTCAAGCAAGCACTGCATTAAAACCCGTTGATAAGGAACGGCTGGCTTGGTAACACACACCACTGGATATCTCAACAGCAACTGAGTATTTTCGTTTTAATGAAAAGTACCTTTGTCAGAACTACACAGAACTACACAGAACACAAAACTCAGCTCGATATATTAGATTAGGCACAGTGAGACACCTCACACAAAATTCCATGTTTGCATGATATTCCTCCTCTTGTTAATATATTTTTCTTCTTCTTCTCCCTCTCATTGTAATCAGCAATTAATTTTCTATCCTCTATCATATATTTTTCATGAGTTTTAGTTTGGTATAAAAGGCTCATTATATTATTAGTGCATTCCTGCTTTTGCAGACGTACTGCGTGATGACGTCATGGTTGCGGGACGTCTTTTTTCAAACTTTGCACAGAGCACAAGAAGGATTATTTTGCTTGTAACAGTCATTGCAAATTCTGGTTAGCAAACATAGCGACACTCACTGTCTCACAGACAGAAAGTAACTGCGTTAGACATCCCACAAAGTTTTTTTTTCAACGAAATATCACTATTTTCTTTTCCTCTGCAAAATATGAGTATTAACGTACCTTCATTGGGCAGTTGTATTAGACAGCTGCCGCGATCGCTGTGGACAAAACATGCATTACCTCGTTTGAGTTGTAATCAAAATGTTACTGTTTTCCTCAACGGTATCTTTTTAATGATAGAAGAAGATGCGTTGTTCAGACTTCAAATGTACATGAAGGCCTTCAAAACAATCTGAGCTACGTGAAGAGAAAAAGTGGGGTGATTTCTGGACAGCTGGAGGGCAATGGCCTGTAAGAATGGCGGGCAAACTTATGACGCGACCGACACAGCAGACAGACACACAGACACAAGCTCAGCTTTAATAATGTATATATACTATATATATTATATATATATATAATATATATATATATATATATATTATATATATATATACTATAGTAACACACACAGAGACGGCTTTGAGCGA
>CM068958.1:50603161-50616188 GCA_035128595.1 Eptatretus atami | reverse complement strand
CGAAAACCCAAACTGATTAGGATCGCCTACATACGTTGGTTAAATAAATACGTTTCATATATAAACAGTGATTGACGCACTCGTCCGAATCCCGCCACCGCTGAATCCTTAACAATATGTATATATATATATATCTCTATCTCTATCTCTATCTCTATCTCTCTCTCTCTCTTTTCTCAGTATTAAATTTCACCTTTATCCACCGTCACCACTACTCCGTATTACAACTGAAAAATAATTTGCTTCTTATAAGACGGCAACAGACTTCTTTCTACAATTACGTTTGTTTCTGTTGGTTTAATATCATTGAAAAAGCAGTATTTCCATTATATGTTTGAACATGTGTTATGAACTGTTCGAGGAAGAAAAACAACTTTTATTTTGGGAGGGTAATTAAGCCTGGTGTTGGCTTAACGGTGACAGTGGCTGCCTTAAGATTTTCGGGTCTTTAGTTTGAGCCCATGTTCTCCCGTTAAATAACAACAGGTTAGTTGACTCTGTCTGTCATCCTTCCGAGATCGGCAAAATGAGTATGTAGCAGCTTACTGGAGAGAGGAGGCACTGCATCAGTGGCACAGCTGCATTCCCAGCAATGATGCAACTCGCAGCCACAAGCTACATACAAAACAATAAAAACTTGGGATGGTGAAAGTGAAAGCACTCAGTTGAGTAAATTGTAATTTTCACATCATTACATATTCAGCTGTTGTAATTACAGGTGTGTCAGGATATGATATTGGGCCAAAATCAAACCGATAAGACTCCCACGCACTTTTACGTGACAAATATTATGCAATATGCAATCGCAGATCGTGTCTCACTCACTAGCGCATGCGCGCATGCACGCAAGCACACACGTACACACACAAAATTAAATTGTTCCAACTTACTGTCATTGACTATAGTATTACAGAGCTTGTCGTGTCCCAAAGGGTGCTCTGCAAACGTGTAGCCCCGTTCCCATGGGTTATATATAGGACGTTGGCACAGCCATGGGTACGACAACAGGCAATGTTTGCCTTCCATTAGCACGTGCCTTGTCGCTTCCCACGCGGGTATCGCACCCAAAGCATGTGCGTTCCTTCCACGGACTCTGACACGCGTTGGGCTCTTTGCTTGAACCACCGATAGTCATTACTCTATCTCAGGGGATCTGCGCAACTCAGCTCTTATTCCCCGAATACTTGCTTACTGTGGGAACACACAAGCCAATTGAGCCAATGGATTAAGCGGTGAGTGAGGTGAGTAAAGCTACGACGCACAGCTTAAACACGTATTGACACCCAGACATACATACATACACATACATTCAATCATATACCCGTTATGTAGCACAATAATGCCCTTGTGGGGTCACAGATCGTACAACCCGGATTCAGCGGCCAGGTCAACGAGAACGAGTCCCAACGACTCAGCAAATTCCACCCCACGAATAATCCGCACATTCATCTCTCTCTGGTTGCTTACAGAACGGGTTATTATTCATCAGCATCAATCCGTGGTTTGTTTTTTCGTTCCTTATCAAAACCCCCGTCTCGTCTCAACGACCAGATACTAGGCATGCTATTTAGCAAACAAAATACTTCAACACTACTAACCACCTTTAGTGTGTGTTGTGGTGTGTTGTGTGGTGTGTGTGTGTGTGTGTGTGTGTTGTGTATGTTATATAATATATAAATACAAATATATATTATATATATAAATATAAATAATATATAAATATAAATACAAATACAATATAACACATATACAAATAAATAAATATAAATAAATATATATATAAATATAAATAAAAAATATATATAAATCTTCTTCTTCTTCTTATTCGGCTGCTCCCGTTAGGGGTCGCCACAGCGATCATTCGTATGATCCGCATTGATTTGCTTATTTTTATGCCGGATGCCCTCCTGACGCAACCCTGGTCGCTTCTTATGACACAGGATATTTACACCTATTCTAACCGGGGCATACACCGGGCCCAGTACACTGGTACTCACTTTGTCGACCTCGAAGGATGACAGGCTGAGTCAATCTCCTGGGTGTGTATTAATTCAAGCGGCCAACGCTTGAACTCGGGACCTTTTGTATCCCAATCCGCTACCCTAACCACTACGCCAACACCAGGCTATGAATATATATATAAATATATATATAATAAATATAAATACATATAAACATATATGGAAATAAAAATATATAAATATATATAAATAAATAATAAATATAATATATTATAATATATAGTATAATAAAATATATGTATAATATGTACAAATAAATATATAAATAATATATAAATATTATAAATAATATATAAATAAATATATATATTATATAAGTAATAACATATATATATATATATATATATATATACACTGTGTATTCAGCTTTTTTCATGATTTAATGCATTGTATTCAGACCTACAGCCTGATGTTCAATAATTACTGACTTCATCAAAACTCCACCAAGTTTCACATGTGACAGATGAGAAAGAGTTTGAATACTTCCATCTCAGTGATTGAGCTTCATTTATTTGCTTTTATAGTCTAATTGTATATGCCGGGGAAGCAAAAATCTGTCAGAAAGAGTCATTCGGGGTGCCAAGAGCTTTCATGAACTGAGCAAAATCCTTTTTCATGATGACCGATTCATTTGCCCACATATATCCACAAACACAATGTATGTATGTATGTATGTATGCATATTTATCGAATCCCCGATGGACACCCTAACTTGATGTGTCACATAATTTATGCACTTGATGTCAGCATCATGTCATAGGGTCAGTTTGCTCCTTTTGTGAAATGTAATATACATATATATATATATAACTAAATATATAATATAACATATATTTACATATATAAATATAAGATAAAGCTAAATTCGAACTACTTATTAATTCTCAGTACCTTCTGAGTGATGTAGAAACTCAAATTTCATGTGCCGACGGACATAAGCCGATACACCTGGGAAAATCACAGAACCGTTGGAAAGCGTCCGTAATGAAAATATAAATAAATGAATAAAATGAATGAAAATAAACAATGAAAAAACAAATGCAGGTGAGCGACCCGAAACATTGGGGAAGCACGGTTCATTTTTGCTTACAATGTGTAAGCATTCCCCGCTAGTATCTATACACACACACACACATCATGATGATTATATCGGCCAACAGTGCTTAAAGAGATTTCCATTAAATGAACGATCCCGCCAGGATTTCACCCTTCTTCAGGGAGGGGAAAAGAATCGGCGCTTTTATTCAATCTCGAGAGATTATATCTGCGCATAAAAGTACCGAATGTTACGTGGAAAATCCATCCGGCACAAGTATTCACACAAGGTATACAATGCATGTACCAACAAACACGCTTGTCGGATCACATCAAGTCCGTGAGCCCGCACACTGAAAGTGCACCAAAAAATAGCGGGAAACGTGAACGCAATCGTGGGTCGAGTCGATTCCACGTGCAAGGCAATAAGCACATGCACGGAAGTCCAGCATGGGGGATGATTATGGTACGGAATCATGATCGGTGATGAGAGTTCCAAGATCTGTATCAGTGTCCCAGTGTGGTGCTCTGCGTGATGATGATGAGCATATACCAGTGTGTGTGTGTGTGTGTGTGTGGTGTGTGTGTGTGTGTGTATATATGTATATAAAATAATATATAAAATATTTAATATGCACACACACACACACACACACACACACACACACACACACACACACACCACACACACACACACAAGCAGACGTGTATGTGTCTGCTCTCATTTTCATCACTGAAACTTCTCTTTTGATGAATGTACTCGTTATATTTACAGGTGCCTACACAAACAAGTGAGCTTCTGTGGTGAGCTCCGTGCATTGTCGATAGTAGTAGTTCGGAAGCAGTCACCGACAGTGAAAAGAACATCATGATTCGCCAGAAAATGAATATACCTTGATTATTACAACGACAATATAATGCTGCCTATGGTGCTTGATATATAAACGAGGTTTAGCAGGAAGAGAGGTGTTAAGCAACATGAGGAAAATCGTGGGATATATAAAGCGGACCAAACGCTGGTTCGGGCACCCAACTGAGCAAGAAAATTAAAAGGTCTGATACGTGGTGAAGGTGCATGCAGGTCGCACAACCATTAGTCATTGGGACGGCCATTTAATAGTCCCCTGGGCCACCGTTTGACCCAGGTGTCCAGCCAGAGGCGTCGACGCAGGGGTTGCAAGACCGAGCCCGGGGCTCAGTGGGTCAGAGGGCCGACTCAACTGCAGACCGGTGGGGCTGCCAAGGGGGCAAACCGAAGGAGAGACTCCGTGCGGCCGGAAAACTGCATAAGCGGCGGCCGCCGCAGCCGCCGCCGCGAGGCTGTTACCTGTACCCGGGGTGACAGCACCTGAAAGGGCTGCACCGGGACCACTTGGACAGATACCACCGGTGCCAGATGCCGAAATCAGGCTTTCGATGGAGAACGAGGGTCGGGGAAAAGTGATAACCGGATCTGCTTTAGTCGTGCTTTGCTCTCCGTGCACCGCTCCTTGAACATGACCCTGCAGGATGGGGGCGAACTGCGCACCAAAACTTTTGCGGTGCAGCTCCCCTGCGGAGAGGAGAGGTAAGGCGGTGGGGAGTAGCGTTCCAACGGGAGATATGTACGGCCCGTAGGGTAGAGCGATGGCCGGGTACGCCGCCGTGGGACTGGGGGACAAACCGTACCCACGGGCATACGGGGATGTGAAGCCATAGGCCCCAAAGCCATGCATCATGAGAGCGGTGTGCTCTCGCAGGTGTTCCGGGGGCTGTCGTTTGAAACGTTTGCGGCGTCGAAGGAACGACCCATTGTCGAACATGTCCTCGGAGGCTGGATCTAGGGTCCAGTAATTTCCCTTGCCAGGATTTCCGGGCTCCCGTGGGATCTTCACGAAGCAGTCGTTAAGTGATAAGTTGTGTCGGATGGAGTTCTGCCATGCGGGGAACTTTTCGCGGTAGTAAGGGAACCGCGCGCTGATGAACTCGCAAATACCACTCAACGTCAACTTCTTCTGGGGACTCTGCAGGATAGACATGGTGATAAGAGCGATGTACGAGTACGGGGGCTTCACCAGTGCGGTCTTTGAGCTCCCTTTGCTCAGAGCTGTCGCTGCACTGCCCATGGCAGCTCCCTCTCGTTCCCGAGAACCCCCGTGGACCGCTCCCGAGTGAGGATGTTCCGCCAGCTCCCCTGCCATTCCGAGGTCTAACCTCTGCGACCCATCATCCTCATCCTCTCCTTGCTCGTCCCCGACCACATCGATGTCTGTGTCCTCTCCCCGGGCCGCCATGGACCCTCCACCGCTGCTTTCACCACCCGATAAGGTCATTGCGTCGTGGTTCCTTCCAATTTATGCAGACCCCTTCCACCCGGGGTAAACACGAGCTTCAGATTTCGCTTTACTCGGGATATTTGCTCCCAGAGCCAGCCAAGGAGTCCGAGAGCTGCTTAATGGACAACTGGATGGTCACCGGGCATTGTGCCCGACTCCTGCAAGCATCCGCACCACTCCACCCCCCCTCCCCCCACCCCAAGCCCACTCCTCTTCCTCCTATCCTTTATCCTCCTCTTCTCTTATTATCCTTGTGCACTTTAAGCACTCCATATTTCTTGCCCACTATCTGTCCCTGCACCCTCCCCCCACCTTTAGAGACGCGATTATCCTCTGATCCTCGAGCTCCCACCCCTTGTGCTTCTATGAACCAGCGGATAAATCCACCTCCCCATCCCTCCCGCCATTCCGAGTCACGGTTTTCGCGTGCGCTACCGAGCCAGAGAGCTGCTGTGAGTCGACCAAGCCCAGGATGCGTCAACTATTTGCAAAGGCGTTGGGAAAGGGGCGGGTGGGGGTGAATCGGAAAGGGGATGGGGGAGAAGAGGAGGAGAAGGAGATGGGGAGGGGTCGCGAAGAGGCGGCCGAAGCTGAGCGAAGGAAAGTGAGATTCTTCCATATATCTCGTTCTTCTTTTGTATATTGTTCGCTCGAATATATATATATATGTATGTACATTTAAATACACATACGTGTAGAATTGTATTTGGCATTTAAAGGCAATGCATCCCCAAGCACATTTGTCGTTATGTCAATGTGCAGTGTCCAAACCTGACTCGTTCCAATATTTACGTACGCTCTGCGTAGACGCGTACATCGCATTCTTAAACCCCCATCTATAACAACAATGAGAAAATAATTTGAATGTCAACGTTTGGATTGCGAAGGGCAATTATGATGAACAATGAAACGGAGTTATTTGTTTTATTTCTTTAGCGCGGGTTTTACGAATCCCGCTAATAACGCATTCCCATACGTGTTATCATACCGATGGCATTACGAACGGCAAGGAGAGATGGAATGAGTGGGATGGAAACACACCTGGGACGTGAGTAAGGCGTGAAATGAGTAAGGCGTGAAAAGGACGAGGCAATCATTCGGTCCACAAAGACCGAGGAAATAATGGGAATCGAGGATATTTCCGTTAATACCCCACTAAAAACATGCATTAAAAAAAAAAACACACACTTATTCTCAAAGCATTATATTAACATTTAAAGATCATCAGCAGCGCTTCCCGTTATTCATGAAAGGTTCGAACATTTCAGCGCAGAAGCTCTCCAAACAATGGGTCCACAACTCCCACCCGGCAACACAACCTCACTATTTAAAGTTTCTACCATTCTTATTTGAGCATTTAATGTCTATTCATAATGCTCATCACACATCCCATGATATATATATATATACACACACACAGTATACCCTGACATTACCAGTGCATCATGTACACCTTCCCACATTGTCCAGCATGGCCATTT
This sequence comes from Eptatretus atami, assembly GCA_035128595.1. NCBI lineage: Eukaryota > Metazoa > Chordata > Myxini > Myxiniformes > Myxinidae > Eptatretus > Eptatretus atami. The sequence continues at coordinate 50,609,336 of CM068958.1, read as the reverse complement.
TGCTTCCCACTGAATCAGTGTTATTTCAACACAGAAACTCATTTTATCGGATTTCCCATGTGTTCTACTGCACCCCTAGTAAACCGTAGCAACCGCTGAAAATGCTTTAAAACGTATTAATTTGAATGCTTCACAAACCATGTTTTTACAAACCAATTTAGTGTCGTTCATTGACCTTAAAGAACACTCGTTTTAATCTGATAACTGCAGCTCCCTGTGTTTGTAAATGTCTCATTCACTCGTTTAATCCACCGGTAAATTCTGCGCTGTGTGCAGCTGCTTTCACTGTTGTGATTACTTTACCTGAAACTACCACCGAGGAGGTTTCTCGGAATATTGCTGTCTAACAAACGCATTCGTACAATGTCGAAAGGAAAAGCATCTCGTTTATCAACTAATTTGGTGTGAAATCTATTGTTGATATCAATTTGTAATTCTATATAAGAAAATGAAGGGTGAGTTTGGTTTTCCTTAAATAATTCGAGTTCTTTTGGATGTATATCATCATGAAGCTAATCAAATACAAATCCATCATTAATTGATAGTAAATCATCGATGAATCGAAAGATGTTTCCACACCTTCACGCAGTTGTTAGTTTATTGCTGCACATATTCTGGACCCAATCAGACTCGTACATGCGCAGGAATAAATTTGCATGTGCAGGACTACGTGCGTACACACAGACAGCGTACCACTCTCTACTAACCATCTTTGATCATACTCACCACCTTGTATTTTATCCGCCTCTTGTTATCTCATTTATTGTACTGTATTGCAATTGTAATTGAATAATGTATTTAATATTTCTCATTCCTTTGCCCCGTTTCATCTTCCTTCACCCATACTCAATAATCGAATCAACAAATTCTTCATTCTTTGGCACTTTGTTCCTTGTTCTCACAAACTCTCCCAAAACTCGCCTGCCCTTCTCATCCCTGCAGAACTCCCAGAATTTGTTCAGACACAGCGTAACAATCTAACATCCCCACTCTACCACACACCGTCTCCACCACGTCCCTACCCCTAACCCATTTTCTCTCTAGCATCCCCCCTCTCTCCCACGTCCTCTCTCTCTCTCCCTACTTTGACCATCTCTACCTAGTAGAGTCCCTCCTCCATCCAGCATCCCCTCTGTACCACATTCCCCTTCCATCGAGTGTACTCTCACTCTCTTTCCAATGTTTCCTCTCTTTCCAGCATCCCCGCCACTACCAACCCTCCTTTTCATCCAGTGTCCTCACTTCCTTTCCAGAGTCAGTCTGTCTCTGTCTCTGTCTCTCTGTCACAAACTCTCAGTGTGCTCATACACGTCACCAGTCCACCATTCTCCTCAAAAGGACAACCACCCTGCTCATAAGCACCATCACTCTGCTCATCAACACCATCACTCTGTTCAGAAGCTTCTCTCGCCTCATTATCAGCATTATCCGCTTTTCTACTCGTTGTTGGGTTCACGCGATGCGTTTCCACTCCTCAGAGGGTTTTAAAGCTCCCAAGGGTCCATCCTTCATTCCGCGATGGCCTTTAACATCGACTGTTACGTGTTCTTATGGCATAATGATAATGTATATCCGATCCTTATAAGGGAATCTCGTGCGGACATGCGTCCGAGTTTCCATCACTCCTGGCATGCGTGCTCAGACAAGGTTCCGCTCTCGTTTCGGGACCTGCAATCTGGTTCTTGTTCTTAATGACACTGCAAATCTGTCAGACATGATCCGAAGCTGAGCACAGTGATCTGCTTTTAACCAGTCAGATAGCAGAGACAAAACATGATTATTATGGCTCCCAGAGGAAGGCATTAAGGGTATAGTCTTCGTGTCCGTGGTGTTTTGCATTATTTATTTATTTTAATCATTTAATCATTTATTTTTTCAATTTTCAATGCATGAACTATTAAAATAATTTGATTTTTTAATTATTTAATTATTTGTTCATTTTATGTATTTTTTCACTTTTCAAAGTTTTCAAGTTTTTTCGATAAAAATTTTTTTATTTGTTTTCAACCTTTAATTATTTAATTTTCAATATTTTTAATTTTCTATTATTATGGCTTCCAGAGGGAGGTAATAAGTGTTTCGTGTTGATGTTCGTGATGTCCCACTTTTTGGAAGAAAAAAAAAACCATTTGTTTTCATGATGAGGCAGAATTTCAAGTGCTACCAATTGGCTAATATTACGAGTTAGCTCTACCGGGATCCATCAGCAATCTGCGATCGCAGCCTCTAGTTAAAATAATTGTTTAAGCATCACATCTTTGATAATAATTGTATACAATTTGTTCCGTTTTTTAACTGCACGTGTTAATATGGATAATTAATTTTTATTATTAGTTATATTATTGTTTTATCACGCAATCATCAGATCAGAGATAAAATAATGTAAATCGTTTCCTTTTCACCTTATCAATATGTGTTGTTATTATAATTAATATTGTTATTATTATTATTTATTGTTGTTATTGAGTTTTAGAAACTACATACTCTCCTGTAGTTGTATAGGTTAACTTTCTTTAAACACTGTATTATATATAACAAATAAAATATATTTTGTATATTGTATATTCTTCAATATACTTATAAGAAAATGTTGCACATCTGAAATGGAGTTTTAGACCTTAAAACAAAAGTTTCATGAAATAACTTTATTATTATTATTATTATTATTATTATTACTATTATTACTACTACTACTATCATGATTACAAACGCCTGTTTTTATTGAGCTCTCCATTGAGCATTTTCCTTTTAAACCATAATATCCGATGAACCACATAAAGCACGGTCAATAAAGGATCAGCAAGTCTGTGGCCTCTCGTTAAAAGTCAATTTTAAAAATAAAATGAAAGGACTCCATGCCCCCTTTGTCAACTGTGCTTTTCTACTCCCTCTGTTTGTCTGTTTCTCGATTTAGAACCCATTGTCACTCAGCCTTTTAACTGAAACATGAGGTAAGACCACGGACTTGCTGATCAACCTGGGGCTTACAGGAATACAGAAGCCCCATAGTCGGTACAATCTCACACGTACAGTGTGAATAAGCAGATATGCAGGACTTGTATGTACAGGGTGTTCCAAAAAGATGTGGACAAATTTGGTTGTTAATATATTTAATACCACAAATGATACAACGATACCGTTTGTTTTATAAGATACAGAAACTCATAACGTTTTCTTTATTTTCAGGTCTGGTGGTTGAATATAAAAGAAAATGGTGACTCCACAGGAGAAAGTTCAGTATGTCGAATGGTTCAGAGACGAGATCCGACAAGCAAGAATAACAAGAGATATGGCAGGAATCTGCCATCGTGGACTAGTATCAGCGTTGTACAGGAGGTTTAAGGAGACTGGAAGTTGTCAGAAACAGAAAAGTTCTGGTCGACCAAGCACAAATGCAGCAAACATTGAACGAGTGTGTGCAACATTTCAACAAAGTCACAGAAAATTAATTTGACGTGCATCCTGAGGACGGAGACTACCAACCACCACTGTGCACAGGATTTTGGATAAAAGACTGAAGGTTTATGTCTATAAGGTACAGTTTCTGCAGGAACTCAAACCAAATGACAGACCCAAACACTAGGTGTTTGCCTTGGAAATGCTCAGTCGCATAGAGGATGATGAAGATTACCTGAAAAAGGTCATGCTCACAGATGAAGCTTGCTTTCATGTATCGGGGAAGATCAACCAGCACAATATGAGGATCTGGAGCTCTGAAAATCCCCCACGTGGTCATTGAACACATACGTGACGGTCCAAAGGTCAATGTGTAGTGTGGCCTTCTCCATGACAGCTTGATGGATCCGTTTGTCTTTGGGTAGGATACATTGACCTCAACAATTTACATGAACATGTTGGAAGAATTCGCCTTCCCACAGATTGAAGACCTGAAACCCGATATCATTTTTCATCAGGAGAGCACTTCCACTCATTGGGACTAAAAAAAAACATTTATGTATGTATAAAAACATAAATATAGTATATATGCATAATAAACATATATGCAGTGTATATATGTGTAAGATACATATATGCAGTATGTGTATAATAAACATATATGTAGTATCTATGTATAATAAACATATATGCAGTATGTGTATAATAAACATATATGTAGTATCTGTATGTATAATAAACATATATGCAGTATGTGTATAATAAACATATATGTAGTATATGTATGAATAAACATATATGTAGTGCATGTATGTGTAATAAACATGTATGCAGTATATGTATATGTACTAAACATATATGTTGTTTATGTATGTATAATAAACATGTATGTAGTATATGTATGTATCGTAAACATATATGTAGTTTATATATGTATAATAAACATGTATGCAGTGCATGCATGTATAATAAACATATATATACAGTGTATGTGTGTACAATAAACATAAATGTAATATATGTATGTCTAATAAACCAATATGCAGTGTAGGTATGTATAATAAACATGCATGCAGTATATGTATGTATAATACCCATATATGTAGAATATCTATGTACAATAAACATATGTAGGATATGTATGTACAATAAGGATGTATGCAGTCTATGTATGTATAATAAACATGTATGCAGTATATGTATAATAAACATGTATGTAGGTATAATAAACATATATGCGGTATATGTATGCATAATAAACATATATGCAGTATATGTATGTATAATAAACATATATGTAGTATCTATGTATAATAAACATATATGTAGTATGTATGTATAATAAACATGTGTAGTATATGTAGGTATAATAAACATATATACAGCATATGTATGTATAATAAATACATGCAGTATATGTATGTTTAACATATATGTCATATATGTATGCATAATATACATGCATGTAGTATATGTATGTGTAAAAATACCCCCGAGCGGGAGTGCCGGTCATCTCTGCCAGAGGTCGAAAGTAACTCTGTGCCAGACTGGGAATAGGGGCAGTTTCATAAAAGTACGTACTTTCACTTCCGCGGTTTCGGCAAACCACCACCCCCTCTGTATGAGGTAGTGACCACCCACCACCCCTCATACATCGCTAATCGCTTGCAAAGCAGCAGTCTTAGTGAACGATGTTTGTAAGTCATGACGATGCAGTCCTAGGCGCGTGTAATTTACTTTTTTCTTTAATTACACAGACTTATTTATGAATAAAAGTACAAATTGACATTCAAGACAATTAAGTCATAGAATGAAAGTAAGTGTGCATATAACTTGTGTCCATTGTTTTAGTTAAATCTACAAAAGCTTCAATGTAATATTTGTCTCGGAGAGTTCCGTCTTTATTTAATCTTTATTTTTGTATTAATTTATGAACGGCATACTGGAATCAGAGCGAAGTTTGAAGGGCTATAAAATCGAACGAGAGCAAATTTTCAAAAAATGGCTCGTGTTTCGAGATATAGTCCGTAGTATCTGAATCACTAATAAACTTTTGATCTCTTCTTGATAAAATGAGGAGGAGATACGATTTGGAAATCGCAAATTTTCGCAACTTGCAAGCCTGTGGACGTTGACCTCGACCTTGGCGAACCTTGGAAATTTACGTTTTGTGCATGTTCATCGCCTCTATCCATTCCACTATTGGTCATTGTCTCCACTCGGTTTGATTGTGGACGGACGGACGGGCGGACGTACGGACGGGCGGATAGACTTCGAGACTGTTATTATTAGGTCATCTCTACTGAAATGATAGAGATGACCTAATAAACTTATATGTAGTATATATGTATAATAAACATACATGTAGTATATATGTATAATAAACATACATGTAGCATATGTATGTACAACATATGTAGGACATGTATGAATAAACATGTATTCAGTATATGTATGTATAATAAACATATATACAGTTTATGTATGTATAATAAACATGTATGTATAATACCCACATGTAGGTAATGTATGTACAATAAACATGTATGCAGTGTATGTATGTATAATAAACATACATGCATTATATGTATAATAAACATACATGCATTATATGTATAATAAACACACATGTAGTAGATATGTATAATAAACATATATGTAGTACATGTATGTATAACAAAACATATATGCAGGATATGTATGTATAAACATACATGTATTATATGTATGTATAATAAACATATATGCAGTATATGAATGTATAAACATATATGTAGTA
>CM068958.1:50579263-50593746 GCA_035128595.1 Eptatretus atami | reverse complement strand
AAAAAGCTCATTTACAGGTCTCCTTGGAAAAACTATTCTTTCATACCATATTGACTGCTGTGGTTTTTGAAAATATCAACAACCTATTAAGTGAAGTTGACTGCCGTTGTGCATATTCGACGGCAAGTTGTCAGTTACAGTTTGGCAAATTTCAACAATATTGTGCGCAACTTGAGGAACCCTAAACATCTCCAATCTGCTCATATTTGGTGTGTATGTTTCTACTTTCAATGGAAGGCAAAGCCACCCAGGAGCATGAATATTCATACTTTTATTTTTTACCCCCACTCCATTCATTGGACACGCAGCCCTAAGATGTATATCCAATGCCAGATAACACATGTAGCTCCGACCGTAATATGAATTAAAGATATAAATACAAGCATACAAGGTGCAATCTCATAACTCAAGTCATAATACCATCCTATACATACAAAGCAGGGTATACAGTGATAAGAGACATGGATACGGTGTATATAAGACATATATGTAGTCGAATATGTAATCGGTATAATAAAGCGATATATGTTTAGCATATCATGTAGGCTATCAATAAACCTATCTCTGCTAGCCTCTATATGATGCCTATGCAATAAGAAGATATACTTCGTAGGTACCATGTATGCACCCCATCCAATCAGACCACCCCCAAACCCGTCGAGCTCCACTCGCAGCCGCTGTATAATAGACGATGATTTGCTGCTCAAATAAGCATGTTTGAACTAGACTATGACTCCTCGAGTCCATAAACACCATATGTTGCATGCTACCCTCTGTATCCTCCGCATTGTATGTACAAGGTAAAGCTATAGTACAACAAGCCTGAAATCACTGTGCCATTACAGCGCGCGCGGCTCAAAAGGCCCCCAAAATGAACCCCGCCTGGACATACTCGGACTGTGGTGAATGTGACAAATCGACGTAGTACAGGACCTAACTCGTTCCTCCAACGACTCACTACTACCTATGCTTTTTTAGTTGAAAAACACAATTTAAAAAGCGTACTTAATATTTTGAAATGTTAAAAAAATCTGGTATCTATTATAAGCACCATTTATATATAACAGAAGGAATGAAATCGTTCGATTACAGCCGTGCAGCACGGGGCCGCCCAAAGAATGATTGTAATAAAATTTTCAACTACTTAGACTGCCATGACGAAACACTTGTCTGATGAGCCTAATACATTAAAGGAGAGTGGAAATCGGACATAGAAGACGTTAGCCTGGAATTCCGCAGAATGCGCATAACCAAACACGCGCGCACACAACACACAGTCCCGCAGGTGCTCCCTGACACGCTCAGGAGCAGGGCCCTACCATTATCGATATCGCGTTCAGCTCGACCTCTAACTCTCTCGCATATATGTAGTATATGTATGTATAATAAACATATATGTAGTATATGTATGTATAATAAACATATTTGTAGTATATGTATGTATAATAAAAATATATGTAGTATATGTATGCATAATAAACATATATATATATACATATGTGTGTAATAAGCATGTTTGCAGGATATGTATGTATCATAAACATATGTGCAGTGTTTGTATTGCATTTGTATGTACAAGGTAAAGTATATACAACAAGTGAAATCCTTCAATACACACGTGTGGTGAATCAAATGAGTACACTAATGTTAAAATATGCAATTTATGCTTTTTCAGTTGAAAAACAATTAAAAAGCATACTTAAATATTTGAAATGTAAAATCTTGTTATTATTGTGATAAGCACCTTTATATATACAGAAGGAATGAAATCGTTCGATACAGCGTGGCAGGAGCGCGCAAAAGAATGATTGTAAGTAAATTTAACTACTAATGCATGACGAAACACTTGTTTATGGCTAATATTAAAGAGAATGATGGCATAAGAAGAACTTAGCCTGGAATCTCGTGCATAACACCGCCCACACAACACACGTGGTGTCCTTGGACCATCAGGGAGCAGTGCAGTTACAGTATCGTTTCCTTCAGCTCGATTGGTCTTGTCCTGCACGTGATGTTTTCGGGGTTTTTTTTGTTCTTGTTGAATCTGAGGAGATTATTTTTTCGTTCTTGTTGTAAGTAATTTCAACTACTAATGCATGACGAAACACTTGTTTATGGCTAATTAAAGAGATGATGGCATAAGAAGAACTTAGCTTTCTGCGTTCAGCGCGAAATGCCATGGTGGACGGAAATGACGTCTTTCGTTCGTTTCGTACATGAGGGGAGCGTTTCTTCGTTTTTTTTCCGTCAAGCAATAATTAAATGGTTTTCACATATATAACACATTAGTTTCACAATTTCCATTGAAATTACTCGGGTATTTCCGTCAATTGTCGCCATTTCTGTCGAGGTTACGCACTGCATCTACCGGACGGCCGTCATTGGCTGTCTTGAGGCACGTGGGGGGGGGGGCACCGGACCCCCGGAGACGTGGTAGACGACGCCGGGGACATTTCAAACTCGGTGCAATTGTATACAGCGCACGTGCTGTAATAAACATGTATGCAGTACAGTATATGGATGTTTGAATATGCAAAGCAAAATGTACATGTGTATTTCAGTACATGCATTTGTATAAAATCTGTCCATGTCTATAAGGTGCATGTACATACATTATTTTACGTTGAGTACGCATAGCACGTCAATTTATTTCAGCAATGTGCGTACAGTAAATGTAAACATTATTAATACTAGTTGTAAAAAAGAACAAATCATTGTGTGCACATGTAATACTCATATATTATGCGTGTACAATGTACATCAATATATACAGTAAATGTGTACACATGCATATTATTGAGTTTTAATGTATCATTCAATAAAAACTTATTTTGTCGACAAAGCACTGCCCGACGTCATTTATAACAGCTGTCTTATCTAATAAGACGGCTGTCTTATCTGCGATTACTCAATTTAGCACATTCAAGTTTCCCTGTTACCATTCACGAAATGAGTACGCTGGTGTGTGCCGGTGCTCTAACTAAATTACAACAACAAATTTTTGCAACAAATCTGCGCCCCCAGAAATGATGCAACCAGCACACTCTTGGACGTACTGTGTACATATTTGTAAGCGTGGACATGTATTTTGGGAAAATGGGAATAAGGTGAACACGTAGAGAGGATGTGAACGTATTTGGGGTGTGTGTGTGTGTGTGTGTGTGTGTGTGTGTGTGTGTGTGTGTGTGGACATTGTCATGTGATGCAAGCACACATCACAGATCTGCTTGTCCAACGTGTGGGATTGCTTGAGAGTCACCGTCATGTCTGAGGTCATGTGCGCATGGATTCTCCAGACTTCCCAATACTCGTCCCTATCCCTGAAATTCTTCATCCTCTCGACATTCCATTTCTTTTTTACTATGGCCTTTGTATTTGAAAGAATAGTTCTGTCTTTGACCTTTCACTTAAACCAATAATTGTTTTCGAATTTCCATGGATTTCGGGTCGGATCTTCGCTTTGTTCGTAATGTTTAAAACCCATGATTCGGGTGTCGTTTCGGGATCATTGGTCTCTCATGTGCTTCCGCGACGTTTATATAGATATCGAGACCATCATGTATATGTACCCACCGATGGTCCCGTGGCCCGTGGGTATCTATCCACATGGTGCAAGAACTCGCCGCAAATTCTGGGTCTTGTGCTCCAGAACCATCTGGCGTCTCCGCCCGAGCAGGAGCGTCCGCGGCCCGACCCATCCATCAGACCTCCATTACGCGCGCACTCGTACCCTCGGCCGCCTCTCTCTTTTATCGCCTCCCGAGAGCGCTTTCCACACAATGAAAGTCAAAGTAATTACGCGGTGCAATTAATTATCAAAATGGGCTGCTCCCCACTCACCCCCACCCCCTCTGTCCTGGACCTTTCCGACCCCTCCCGCCTCCTGAGCTAACGACGTCCTGCGCTCCCAGCTGGAGAGTGTCTCTTCTTGCTGCATCCCCGTACGGAGCGGTCACAGCACGACAGCCATCATGCACCGAGCACCATACATGTCATGCACCTGCCTCCCCTCCCTCGCTCTCTGTGTAACCTTCGTGGATGCGACATCATGACATCCGCGTCACACGGCGTGAGGTGCTGTAACGTTGACATATGACGGCGTGAGGATACTAAGAACACTTTGCCCTAAAGAAATCGTTTGGAGCAGATTTACATGGGATAGTGGTGGCGGAGGAGGGATGGGGTGGTGGAGACAGAAAGCTTGAGGCGAAGCCGCCATGATTTAAAAACCGATTGGCTCATTTTGGCGCGAAGCCCCCTCCGGCGGAATGACACGCACGTGGAAGCGACCACTGGCCAAATTTGACTTTGGCGTCTGTCACTCTATCGCGGATGGTGAGGAGTCTGCCGGGAATGGAGGGAGATTTGAGGATGGGGTGCGAGGGAGGGGGGGGGAGATTTTTTTTTTTTTACGCTGTGTAAGCGAACTAGCAAAGCGAAATGGCACAAATTACATTGTGTGTATATCATCGAGCATCACAAGCCAACGTTGTGCTGCACATGCAAATATTTATACCCATCCTCCTCCTCCTCCTAACAACATCCACCTCCTCCTACCAACAGGTAACATCCTCCCTCCTCCTAACAACGTCCAACCTCCTCCTCTTACAAACATCTACCCTCCTCCTCCTACCAACAGGTAACATCAACCGCTTCCTTATAAAAATATCGCACTACTTTCCTCTTACCAAATCCACCCTCCTACTTATACCAACATCCACCCTCCTCTCTACCAACAGGTAACATCAACCGCCTCCTTATAAAAAATATCCAACTACTCTCTTACCAAATCCACCTCCTACTTATACCACACATCCACCCTCCTACTTATACCAACATCCACCACCTCCTACTTATACCACAATCACCGCTCCTACTTATACCAACTCACCCTCCTACTGATACAAACATACCACCCTCCTACTTACCAACATCCACCCTCCTACCTTATACCAACATCACCCTGGCTACTTATAACAACATCCACCCTCTGACTTATACCAACATCCACCCTCCTCCTGAAACCAACATCCCCTCCTGCATACCAACATCCATATACCTCCTCTATACTCACACCTCATACCAACATCCACCCCCTCTCATACATCCCCCCCTCCCATACCAACATCCACCCTCCTCCTCATACCAACATCCACCCTCCCTCCTCATACCAACATCCCCCCCCCTCCTCATAACCAACATCACCCCCCTCCTCATACCAACATCCACCCCCTCCTATAACCAACATCCACCCCTCCTCTCCTCAACATCCACCCCCTCCTATACCAACATCCACCCCCCTCCATACCAACATCCACCCCCTCCTTATACCAACATCCCCCCCTCTCTTATACCAACATCCACTCCCCTCCTTAACAAATCCACCCTCCCCTCATACCAACATCCACCCCCCTCCTTATACAATCCACCTCTCCTCATACAATCCCCTCCTCCTCATCTAGCCAACATCCAGCCTCCTCCTTATAAAATATCCAACCACTTCCTCCTACCGAACAGGCACACCACCTCCTCCTTGATCAACTCCACCTCCTCCTCCACCTACCAATAGGTAACATCCACCCTCTCTTACCAACTGCCACTCCCTTACCAACAGGTCATCCACTTCCTTTATACCAACATACCCTCCTCCTTCTACCAACAGGCATACATCCACCCTCCCTCCTACGGCAACAGGTAACACCTCCCTATACAACTTCCCGCTCGAGAATCCCTCCACGAGCACAGTCTCCAGTTTGGACTACATGAAGCAGAAATGAGTCATCATCGAAACGTGTACACAATGTCTAAACGTGTACACATTGTCAAAACGTGTACACAATGTCTAAACGTGCACATATTATGTAAATGTGTACACAATGTCTGAACATGTACACATTGTCCAAACGTGTGCACATTGTCTGAACGTGTGCAATGTCGAATGTACTGTCGAACATGTCACATGTGAACGGTGACATGTCCAAACGTGTACGTAAAAAAAAACGTCAATAGTTTTAGAACCCCCCATTTTTCCAGTTTTTACTGAAATTTAAAGTTTAATGTTTCAATATATTCTGAATTAAAGCATAGAAAATAATAATTGCAGATAAAGAAATCATGGAATCGTTTTTGTTGAACAAAATTTAATCTAATTTTTGACTCATCAAAGTAGCCACCTTTTGCAGATACAACAGCCGAACATACTCGTGGCATTCTTTCTACAATGGAAATCAAATATTGTTCGGAAAGTTCTTCCCAACACTGTTGCCGAAGTTCCACAAATGTGTTGCACTTGTAGTTGCTTTGCTTTCACCCTTCTGTCCAGTTCATTCAAAACGCTCGATGGGGTTTAAGTCTGGAGATCTGTGCTGGCCATTCATGATTGAAACCTACAGTCTTGTTCTTTTTTCTATAGTAGTTCTGACATAGCCTGGAGGTATGTTTTGGGTTGTTATGTTGCCTGTAGGATGAACCCTGACCAAATAGGCTAGATCAGAGGTATTGCATGGGCGCTGCAAAATGCTGTGGTAGCCCTTTTGGTTCAGGGTGCCAGTCACTCTGTGCAATCACCGCTGGATCAGCAAAAGAGCCCCAGATCATACTTCCTCCTCCATGTTTGACAGTTGGTGTCACACACTGAGGAACATCTTTCGCCTACTCGACGGCGTACAAAACCCTGCGTGATGAACCGAAGATTTCAAATTTTGATTCATCGGTCATAAGACCTTCTTTCCAGTAGTCCACTGGCGGTGCTTCATTTTTGCTTCACTGGCGGCAAGCCTCTTTTTCTTATTTTGCCATCTTAGCAATGGCTTTCTTTCTGCCACACGAGCTGTCAAACCTGGCGCTCTAAGTCTTCTCTTCACAGTTGAAACAAAGACTTCCTCACTTCGACCAGTGTTAAGCTGTGCTTGAAGCTGCTGTCCTGTGAGTCGCCTATCAGCAAGCTGTTGACTCTCAGAAACTTGTCTTCTGATTGTGTTGTGGCTTGGGTCTGCAGACCTCTTCCTGTCAGAGTTTCCTCTAGTTTCCAAGTGCCTTTTGAGGTGTAGGAAACTGTACTCACTGACACCTTGGCTTCTTTGCAATTTCTTTAAGGAAAGACCTACACTTTTAAGGGTTATAATGGTCTGTCTGTCTTCCTTGTGAATTGTCTTTTTTCGCCCATTATGAGAGCAATATACTACTTCCTGCAGTGCAATATTGTCCAAATAATGCTTCAGAGGGTGGAGCAACACAGTCTGTTCCAACACTGCTTTTACACAGACAGAGGGTTTTCAACTAATCAACAAAAGTTGGGACACCTGTAGAAATTGTTTGCATCAACTTTCAAGGCTTAATTTACTTCCATTGCTGCAGAACAGCTGTTCAGTTGCTAACTAACTAACTAACAGCTGTTGCAACAACAGCTGCAGTTGCTAACCCATTACTTGTTTCCTGAAAAGGGCCTTTTTTAACAACTCTGAAATTTACATATTTTTCAGTTTTTGGTGATGTAAACTTTTTTTTTAACCTCTGGTAGTTTACCTCTTAGCTTTGTACCATTCAGGTTATTCACTGAGAACTGCTTAAATTTCAGTAAAAACTGGCAAAAATGGGGGTGTTCTAAAACTTTTGACCGGTAGTGTATACAATGTAAATGTAATATTTGTGTACAATGTAAATGTAATATTTGTGTACAATGTAAATGTAATATTGGTGTACAATGTAAATGTAAATAAAAGTATATGATGTAAATGTAATATTGTTATATGATGTAATATTGGTGTACAATGTAAATGTAATTATGGCAGTTGATACAAATGAAATACAAGTACTGTATATGATGTCAATGTAATATTGGTATAAGATTAAATGTAGTGTTGGTGTATGATCTTTATGTTATAATGTTAATACGCTGGAAATGTAATGTTGGTCTATGATGTAAATGTAATATTTTTATATGATGGAAATGTAATGTTGGTCAATTATGTGAATGTAATATTGTTATATGATGGAAATGTAATATTACGTAATGTAATACGGTGTAAAGGTAATAATGGCATACGGTGTGAATGTAATACGGTGTAAAGGTAATAATGATATATGGTATGAATGTAATATTGTTATACAGTGCAAATGTAATCTTGTAATACGGTGTAAAAGTAATATTGTTATGTAATACGGTGTAAAGGTAATAATGGTATACGGTGTGAATGTAATATTATGGTGTAAATGTAATCTTGTAATACGGTGTAATGGTAATATTGGTATACAGTGTAAATGTAATATTGTTATACGGTGTGAATGTAATATTGTTATGTTGTGTACATGTAACATTTGTATATGATATAAATGTAATATTGTTGTCTTATATAAATATTTTCAAGTGTTTGTGGATTTGTTTGTGTGTTTGTATGTTTGCATGTTATTCTTTCACACCCGACCCGTAGCACTTAAAGGCTCCATATTTGGCTGTAGATACTTCAGAATCTGGAGAAGGTTTTAAGCTACAAGATGTTGACCTTGATGCTCGCATTGAGTCCACCAAGTCCAAGATATATACATATACATATACATATATATTGTATATTGTATATTGGGATGTGGGGTCAGGTAGTGCTACCGCCGGCCCGCAGACTAAAGGTAACCACCATGAGGCCAATAAGTCCAGAGCTTTTCAATGTCCAACACGGCCCGAAACTACCGCCGGGAAAAGCTCACCCAGCCAGGCAGTGACGGGTATCAACCCACTCCTCCACCGCCCCTATAACCAAACCCCACTCCCGCCCCCCTCACATTCCTCCCGTGGCTGCCGCTGGGTGGCACTGCAAGTACGATGTGAACGTACTATTATGCGACGTAAATGTAATATTGTTAGAAGATTTATTTGTAATTTTGTTATACAATGGAAACGTAATTATAATATTGTTACACAATGTAAAGTCATATTGTAACATGATGTAAATGTAAGATTGGTATACAATGTAACACGTCATATTGTTTATAAGATGTAAATGTAATATTGGTATACAATGTACACGTCATATTGTAATATGATGTAATGTAATATTGTTATACAATGTACACGTCATATTGTAATATGATGTAAATGTAATATTGTATACAATGTACACGTCATATTGTAATATGATGTGAATGTAATATTGTTATACAATGTAACACGTCATATTGTAATATGATGTAAATGTAATATTGGTAATACAATGTACACGTCATATTTGTATATGATGTAAATGTAATATTGGTAATACAATGTACACGTCATATTGTAAATGATGTAAATGTAATATGTGTTATACAATGTACACGTCATATTGTTATATATGTAAATGTCATTATTGTTATATGATGTAAATGTAATATTGTATACAATGTACACGTCATATTGTTATATGATGTAAATGTAATATTGTTATACAATGTACACGTCATATTGTAATATGATGTAAATGTAATATTGTTATACAATGTACACGTCATATGTAATATGATGTAAATGTAATATTGTTATACAATGTACACGTCTATATTGTAATATGATGTAAATGTAATATGTTATACAATGTACACGTCATATTGTAATATGATAAATGAATATTGTATACAATGTACACGTCATATTGTAATATGATGTAAATGTAATATTGTATACAATGTACACGTCATATTGTAATATGATGTAAATGTAATATTGTATACAATGTACACGTCATATTGTAATATATGTATACAATGTACACTCATATTGTAAATGATGTAATGTAATATTGTTATACAATGTACACGTCATATTGTTATATGATGTAATGTAACACAGTACATATTATATGTGTTTTTACACGTACTATACTGCACAGTATATATCGATTCACGTGGGTCGATATGTGCTTACCCAAACTCTCCTTTGTCCTGCGCGGCAACTATAAACAAAGCTGTAAACACAACACACACACACACACACACACACACACACACACACACACACACACACACACACACACCTTGGAATCGCACGAGTTTGTCGAAAGAGCTTTCCCGCCTCCAACCGTCATATCCGACACGCGCTTTGACATAAAAAAAAAATCAACTTAACAAGTGAAGTGCACTTTGCGCAGATATTTAACGTCAAAAAAATTAAACCAATTAACTTTTCCTGTGCTTTTTTTTATTACTATTTAACCATTTAACGGGTCAGTAGGTTTATGTTGTCATCTGAACCCCACAACTCGTGATGTAGATGAACCCGGATTAAATCCAATAATTACATCACACCTGTTATCCATTGTCTATAAAAATGTGTATACTTTGTAATTCACGTAAAAGTTCACCGATGTCGATCGATTTAATGTGTTTTGTGTTTCTACATTCACCTGATATTAATGTACAAGCTCCACAACCATAATCGTCACCCTCATCTTATTTTTTTCCCACCTGTGTTCGGTCACGCACTTACTGATCGAGCTTGTGTATGATGTATGAATGAATGAATGAATGAATGATGAATGAATAACGAACGAACGCCTAGCGCCCGCAAGTGGCAAGGATACCGCACGAGAAACCAAAGCAAATTAGCATTAATGAATCGACCGGCCTGGGAGTTAATTGAATAACCCCTTTAATACAATCCAAATTATTTTCCCTCCGTTTTAAAGTGCCCTCTTTGGTTCCCGGGAAGCACCGCACAACACAACACACACACACACACACACACACACACACACACACACACACACACACACACACACACGCGCACACACACACAAACACCACACACACACGCACACGCACACGCACGCACAACCACACGACCACACGCAGCCACGCGCACACACACACACACACACCACACGCACACGCAACGCACACGCACACGCACACGCACGCACAACACACACCACCACACACACACACACAACACAATCACACCACGTTAATGCGCACCCGACCTGCTCCCTACCGATAAAATATACGGGAGAGGCCTCGGCGTCGCAAATTCCCGCCAATGGACCGTCAGCAGCTCGGGGCGCCGCGTGCCAAATTAATAGGAACTATAAATTAGGTTCGATTACAAATCACACGCAATGAGATGAACGCGAGGTATTTATCGCTTATGTGGCGAAACACATCGCGTCCGGCGGTCCGGGCACGACGCGTTCGCTGCAAACGCCTGAGGGCTGTGGTCGCAGGACGTTTGGTACTGTCCGTACTGGCACGTGCGAGCGGTACACCGACGTGCGCCGCACTGCCCGTACTTGGGCACGTGCGGCGCGGACGCTCGAGTCTTACTGGCGCGTGACGTCACGATTGGAAGCTTCCGCCAAAACCCCGCCTCTGGCTGCGACTGTTTTCGAAATATGCAGGAAAAAAAAAAAAGAATTACGTCATACAGATTAAATGACGTCATCCAGTCAAGGCCGTAGAGGTGGAGCGTGTATTTTTTTTTTTTAGTTATAATTAACGGAAAGTGTTATTGAATTTGATCACAAGCTTAAACGTCAAACCTATAAATATGGGATGTACATTATAATAAATATATTTTTTTAATGGTCACAATTATTCCCACGATATTGTGGGGTTCGCCGGGAGAAGTCTTTCACGAACCGATTAGTCTGGGTTGACGTTCAACTCGCGTTTGAACAAGCTTTTGGGAATTTTAACCAGGGCGTAGGCCCACCCACCCAGCTCGCCGACTTCTTCACAACGTCCACGGACTCAACCCGGCAGAAGGGACGCCCAGTTTGACATCGATCCATGGGACGGCAGACGTATTAATGAATCGCCCTGCCCGTGAAATACCAAAATGACAGTTTCTAGCTGGGTCGGGATTCAAACCAACCTGGGAGAGACAGCTTAGAGGCGAGTGTGCATACCTCTAGAGTCTAGACCATCCTGCCGACCCATGCACATGATCTATATGATTATTAAAGTTGCCTTGTTTCTCGTGTTTCTCTCTTTCAGCCCATTGATTGGACAGCTGGCCTGACTCCACCCACAATTGATGAGCATCGAATGGTAAGAAATTAATTCTCGTTCATTTACTAGGCTTTGCCTCCGATATTGGCTCATTATCTTTAGGTGTCATTTATCTTAAGGCAGTTTATTCTTTTAATAGGCTCAGTATCTTTTATAGGCGTTTTCATCCTTTTAATAGGCCTCAGTTTCATCCTTTTAATAGGCCTCAGGTTTCATCCTTTAATAGGCCTCAGGTTCATCCTTTAATAGGCCTCAGGTTTCATCCTTTTAATAGGCCTCAGGTTCTCATCCTTTTAATAGGCCTCGACGTTTCACCCTTTTGGTTTCAGGAATCTGTTGTACATTTGAGATTGAGAAAAGTGTCTTATTCATGAAATTAACGGTTCCTTTTGATAACTATCCCAATATCCATGCAGAGGAAATCAGGCAATGCTGTTTTTTCAGGAGCGATTCAGGACAGCAGGCAGTACCTATACACTGCCCAAAGAAAACTTTCATACAATCAAGTGGACTGTTGACTTCATGTACAATTAAAAACTGAACGTGGTCTATAATGAAAGAAAGATTTTTTTGCCTCTGCCAATTGAAGTTGCGGAGGTATTATGTGATGAGTTGTCCGTCTGTCTGTCCATCCATGCGTCCATCCGTCTGTCTGTCCATCCATGATAGGTTTTCGGATACCACGCGATAAACTTAAGAACGGCTGAAGGGGATCGAAGTCAACTTGGTCCAAGTATGTACAATGATGTTAAAGATGAATTGATTGGATTTGGAATCAAAGGTCAGAGGTCATTTCGGTAAAGATTCTGTACCGCACTAACTTGTGAACCAGTGATTGTTTTACAAACTTGTCCAAGTATGTACAATGATGTAAAGATGAACGATTCGATTTTGGTCATCAAGAGTCAGAGTCATGTCAGGCGTTGAAAATGTGAGATTGAGAACAGCCGAAGGGATTTAAATCCAAACTGGTACACAAGTATGTATTAGTGATGTAATAATGTGGGTGGAGGCAATCGGTCGACGTCACAATGTCGAAGAGTGACGCTCTAGTTTTATTGCAACCCATGCGAGGAAAGAGAATAGTCATGATTAATATTCAAGTCTTTAAATAAGAAACTTTTGGTTTCACCCAAATTTTCAAAGCTGAATCGTGTGCAAGTGCAGGATTTTAAATTTATAACTTACAACTTAGTTAGTTGTAAGTCACATGTGCATGCACATGTATTCACCTATTATGTGAAGTAAACAAACAAACGTGGCAAGTTGAGGTGACGAAAAGCAGGTTGCGGTCGGAATCCAAGCACGTTTTATTTTATTTACTTACTTCACCACTTGTGGTAAAAACGTTATTGAGACAATGACACCAATACACCAGAATATTTGAGCGAGTCATTATTGCCAAGTAATGACAAGGAGGTTCCAAGTAAGACGACGTCAAACTCGGTGATTGTGGAAAACATGAATTATAAATATGAAATGATCGAATGTAAGAATGCCCTTTTGCTTTATGAGTTGAGGAGGAGGGGTACGGATGGCAGAGAGTTGGGGAGAGGGGGTACGGATGGCAGAGAGTTGGGGAGGGGTACGGGATGGCAGAGAGTTGACGGGGACGATTAGGGGAGAGGGAGAAACAAAGATGGCACAGAGTTGGGAGGGCGGTGAGTCTATGGGGAGGGAGAAGGGTGGAAGACTTTCAGTGAGAGGCAAGGGAGAGAGATGGGGGTTGAGGAGTTGTAGTGGGGGGGCGGGGGGGGAGTAGAGGTTGAAGGCTCAAATGGAGAGGGGCTGTGGAGGGGTTTGAAGGCTTGCGGGGGGGGAGTTGAAGCCTTCGTTGGAGAGGGAGATTGAGGACTTCGGTTGTGGGAGGAGGAGTGTATGACTTGGTTGTTTGTTAGGGGTGGGGGGGGGGTGGAGGACTTGTCACATTTTATGTTCCACGTATCCCTGCTAGTTACATTAATAAACACAAATGCTGCCTGTTTCACACCAACGACAACGACAACAACCTGAACCCCAACAGTATAAACTGGTAATTTTAACTGTAGCGATGTTAACTATGAATCCTTTAAGTTGCTCTTTTCAAGTTTAATCAGGTCCAAGAAGAAGCTTTTTTATACAGCGCATTACTGAATCACTCACTGATGTAAATGTTTCATGCTTTCTCGGTGGATAAATGGCTGAAATTTTAACATGCTAACTGATTGTAACTTGAAGCACCATTCAGAGGAAAAAATCACAAAACCATCCATAAAACAAAAGTCGTGTTGGTGGACCCTTCACTCCCTTGGCCAGAGAGAGACGGAGTTCGACTGCACAAAAATAAAGCTCATACTGATTACTCATTCTTCATTGATAAATTTTTTATCTCATGCAGAGAATGCAACAATTGTGTGTGTTGTGTGTGTGGTGTGTGTGTGTGTGTGTGTGTGTGGTGTGGTTGTGTGTGTGTGTGTTGTGTGTGTGTTTCAGAATCTTGGAATGGAGTACTTCCAGGGTGGGCTCAAAGT
>CM068958.1:50563340-50579238 GCA_035128595.1 Eptatretus atami | reverse complement strand
GCAACCTGGCAATCGCCCATTTGGTGCTACCTATATAGGCCTCAGGTTTCTCCTTTTAATAGCAAACGTGAGTGGCTCATACTTAACGCGGCACATGAGAGATAGGAAACAACAACAACAACAACAACAACAACAACAACAACAACACAAACCTTGGCTATTTGGAAATCCGTGTGTTGGCTATGACCCTTTTGCTTCCCGCTTTTTTTTTTTGCTTCCGCTTTTGGCATGGTGATATGTGCATCGGGAGATAAAGAGCCATCGCCGGAGACATGAAAGACCCAAATAATATCAGACATGGTTATTATTTCCTCCACTGATTATAATAAAGATATCTCCCGCACTCATCAAAAAATAATTTTTCAATCGGATTTACGTTATTTGATCGTGATCCCGAATCCAGGGCCGAAGTAACCGGAATTGCATTATACAGTTGTGAAAAGTGTAGTAAGTCAGAATGAATGTAAAAAAGATCTACTCCGTCGAGTATTTAATTTTTTAGATGAGATCCTGTTCGGCGGTTTGTCTAGTTGTTTCCTGTGAGGTAATGTGTGAGGTTAATATTTCCTTTTTTCAGATGAGATCCTGGTTCTAGGACGTGTAGTTGTTTTGTGAAGGTAAGTGAAGGTATATATAATTTTTTTAGATGAGATCCTGTTCTGCGGTGTAGTTGTTGTTGTGAGGTAAATGTTGAGGGTAATATATAATTTTTTTTCAGATGAGATCCTGTTCTGGCGGTTGTATGGTTGTGTGAAGGTAATGTGAGTAATATTAATTTTTTCAGATAGATCCTGTTCTAGGTGGTTGTAGTTGTTGTTTGAAGGTAATGTTGAGGTAATATTAATTTTCAGATGAGATCTGTTCTACGGTCGGTAGTTGTTGTGTGAAGGTAATGTGTAGGTAATATGTTATTTTCAGATGAGATCCGTGTTCTAGGCTGGTGTAGTTGTGTGTTGAAGGTAATGTTGAGGTAGATATTATATTTTTAGATGAGATCCTGGTCTAGCGGTTTGTTTTGTTTAGTTGTTGTGAAGGTAATGTTGAGGTAATATTTATTTTTTCAGATGAGATCCTATCTCAGGCGGTATTGTAGTTGTTTGTTTGAGGTACATCGTTGAGGTACATATGCAAGTATGTGTATCACGGGTCTATAGAATGCCAATAATTATAATTTGATCTATATAACCCAATGCACACCTTTATACTAGAAAATTTAACAACAAACTAGAGAGAAATACTCTATGCAGTTTAATCGACCTAATATCTATAATAAAATACTTCCCAGCTCATCAAAAAATAATTTTTAATCGTGAATTTACATTATAAATGATACGTGAGTCGAATCCAGGCGCGAATATACCGGAAATGCAGCATCGGAAGTAAGAATTATTCTACTATCGATTTCCTAGGCATGGCCTATTCCCATATTAGCCTCAGGTTTCATCCTTTTATAATAGGCGCTCAGAGTTTAATCTTTAAGAGCCCTCAAGTGTTCATTCTTTTAATAGGCTCAGGTTTCATCTTTTTAATAGGCTCTCAGTTTTCATCCTTTTAATAGGCCTCAGTTTCATCCTTTTAATAGGCCTCAGGTTTCATCCTTTTAATAGGCCTCAGGTTCATCCTTTTATAGGCACTCAGGTTTCATCCTTTTAATAGGCTCAGGTTTCTTCCTTTTAATATATTATTTTATAGCCTCGGTTTCATCCTTTTGTTTCAGGAATCTGTTGTACATTTGTAAGATTGAGAAATGTGTCTTATATCATGAAATAAGGTTCCTTTTGATAACTTCCCAATATCCATGCAGAGGAAATCAGGCAATGCTGTTTTTCAGGAGCGATCAGAGCAGCGGCATACCTATACACTGCCCAAGAGAACTTTCATACAATCAAGTGACTGTTGACTTCATGTACAATTAAAAACTGAACGTGACGTCTATAATGAAAGAAAGATTTTTTTTTGCCTCTGCCAATGAAGTTGCGGAGGTATTATGTGATGAGTTGTCCGTCTGTCTGTCCATTCTGCGTCCATCCGTCTGTCTGTCCATCCATGATAGGTTTCATACGCGAAACTAGAACGGCGAAGGATCGAAGTCAACTTGTCCAAGTATACAATGATGTAAAGATGAATTGATTGGATTTTGAATCAAAGGTCAGAGGCATGTCGGTAAAGATTTACCCGACTAACTTGGAAACCAGTGATTGTTTTGACAACTTGTCCAAGTATGTACAATGATGTAAAGATGAAACTGATTGGATTTGGAAGTCAAAGGTCAGAGGTCATGTTCGGTAAAGATTCTGTTTACCGCACTAACTTGTGAACCAGTGATTGTTTGACAAACTTGTAAAGTATGTACAATGATGTAAAGATGAACGCATCGATTTTGGCATCAAGAGGTCAGAGTCATGTCAGGTGAAAATGTGAGACTGAGAACAGCCGAAGGGATTTAAATCAAACCTGGTACAAGTATGTATTGTGATGTAATAATGTGGGTGGAGGCATATCGGTCGACGTCACATGTCGAAGCGTGACGCTCTAGTTTTATTGCAACCCATGCGAGGAAAGAGAATAGTCATGATTAATATTCAAGTCTTTGAATAAGAAACTTTTGGTTTCACCCAAATTTCAAAGCTGAATCGTGTGCAGTGCAGGATTTTAATTTTAACTTACAACTTAGTTAGTTGTAAGTCACCATGTGCATGCACATGTAATTCACCTATTATGTGAAGTAAACAAACAAACGTGGCAAGTTGAGGTGACGAAAAGCAGGTGGTCGGAATCCGAAGCAGTTTTTTTTATTTACTTACTTCACCACTTGTGGTAAAAACGTTATTGAGACAATGACACAAAATACACCGAATATTGAGCGAGTCATTATTGCCAAGTAATGACAAGGAGGTTCCAAGTAAGACGACGTCAAACTCGGTGATTGTGGAAAACATGATATTAAAATATGAAATGATCGAATGTAAGAATGCCTTTTGCTTTATGAGTTGAGGAGGAGGGGTACGGATGGCAGAGAGTTGGGGGAGAGGGGGTACGGATGGCAGTGGTGGGGAGGGGTACGGGATGGCAGAGAGTTGACGGGGACGATTAGGGGAGAGGGAGAAACAAAGATGGCACAGAGTGGGAGGGGGGTGAGTCTAGGGGGAGGAAGGGGTGGAGACTTTCAGTGAGAGGCAAGGGAGAGAGATGGGGGTTAGAGTTGTAGTGGGGGGGCGGGGGGGGAGTAGAGGGTGAAGGCTCAGAATGGAGGGGGCTGTGGAGGGGTTTGAAGGCTTTGCGGGGGGGGGTTGAAGCCTTCTGTTGGGAGGGAGAATTGAGGACTTCGGGTTGGTGAGGAGGAGTTATGACTTGGTGTTTGTTAGGGGTGGGGGGGGGGGGGAGACTTGGTCACATTTTTTATGTTCCACGTATCCCTGCTAGTTACATTAATAAACACAAATGCTGCCTGTTTCACACCAACGAACAACGACAACAACCTGAACCCCAACAGTATAAACTGGTAATTTTAAGCATGTAGCGATGTTTAACTATGAATCCTTTAAGTGGCTCTTTTCAAGTTTAATCAGGTCCAAGAAGAAGCTTTTTTTATACCGCATTACTGAATCACTCACTGATGTAAAATGTTTCATGCTTTCTCGGTGGATAAATGGTCTGAAAATTTAACATGCTAACTGATGTAACTTGAAGCACCATTCAGAGGAAAAAAATCACAAAAACCATGCCACTAAAACAAAAGTCGTGTTGGTGGACCCTTCACTCCTTGGCCAGGAGAGAGACGGAGTTTCGACTGCACAAAAATAAAGCTCATTACTGATTACTCATTCTTCATTGATTAAATTTTTTTCCCATGCAGAGAATGCAACAATTCGGTGTGTGTTGTGTGTGTGTGTGTGTGTGTGTGTGTGTGTGTGTGTGTGGTGGTGTGTGTGTGTGTGTGTGTGTGTGTGTGTGTGTGTTTCAGAATCTGGAATGGAGTACTTCCAGGGTGGGCTCAAGAGTATCCACCTTTTTCCGGTAAGGGGTCACGATTCATGCGACCAATCTGCGATTTTTCTGTTTCAATTTTGTGCCGGGGCTTCTTCAGATATCACTGATCCCAGGACAGCTTCCAACGCAGTTCGTTTGTCGTAATATTCCAGGGATGTTTTTTAATATCTCTGTGAGGTTCTTCGTCATCATTCCCATGAGGTTCTTCATCATCACTGGAACAACTTTGCCATTCTTCAGCTTCCAGGATCTTTTCACGTCATGCTTGGGGTCTTGGTATTTGGTCATTTTCTTGATTTCTACATTGTTCAGTCCAAATCACTAGTATTAACACCTCACTTAGCAATGCCTTCTTCTCTCTTTCTTTTGTACCTAAGTATATCTGGTCGCAATGCTTTGTTTTCGATTTCACGCTCATGGGATCATTAGGTCGTATGTGAGCGATACTTCAATGATTTCAGTGATTGCTTTTGGTTCATTTTCCCACAAATTTCTGGAACTGAATATAAAGTTTTTGCAGGTTTGCCAGCAATTACTTTACAAACTCCATGATGTCTTTGTGTGTACAGCTGTTCTGACACGATTTTTATCTTGCCAAAACAATTGGTTGCAAAGATAGTAGTCACCGATATGTTTTATTATTGATATTTTATTTATTTTTGTTTGTTTGTCGTAACACGAAAAAAAAAAATTCTGCAGAACCACAGTTTCATTGAAATTTGTAACTTCGCAATATCAGCAGGCTATGAGTCCCTTCAGCCAACATAAAATTTTGAGGTCAGGTCAAAGCAAGGGTCACTGGGTCGCAAATAGGGCGATCGACAAAACCCTTATCTTTGGAGTAATTTATTTCGATCGTCTTCAAACTTCATGGAATATAGTTCAATGGTCTGGCGTCATGATTAATTTTGGCGATGGCTGGACCTCATGAGTTCTTTTTTTGTTGTTGTTTTTATTTTTAATCTGTAAATCAGTTATAAATCACCTGCAGAGCACAGTTATCATTGAAATTTTTGTAACTCGCATGATCAGAGGCCTATTAGGAGTCCCTTTCAGCGCAAAAAATTTGAAGGTCAAGTTCAGTAAGGCAATCACTTGTCGCAAATCAGGGGAGTCGACGAAACCCTATTGTTTGAGAAGTTTTGAATCGATCGTCTTCAACTTCATGAGGAATATGTCTTGATGGTCTGCATTCAGCTGAGTAATTTTGTGCGATTGGCCTTGGACCTCATGGTTAAACGCAAAGTTCAAAACATATTGACCCCAAGGTCATTTTCAAAGTTTAGGAACCAATCGTGTAGTTACCTCAAATTGAACAGCCTCGAATGAGTGCTTTTCTAGATATATCAAGCTGAGACATTATACGTGATTTGTGGACCGTTTTGAGGCAACGCATATTTCAGCGTTACCTTAGAACGATCCATCGAATCCTCGTAAGGCAGATATTCTCAAGGAGCCCCTGGTGGATAGCAGCTCTATTCACCTCATGTACCTTAAAGAAGTCACACGTGGTCACCTTTTGGCTAGATAACGAGATCGCTACCAAACTGCGCTTCTACAAGCTATTTGAAACTGGGGGGGGGGGGGGGATTGAATACTTTTGATGCAAAACATTTCAGGCTTTTCATATTTCATCAATTGTAATAATTTCAAAAACATATTTTCAACTTTTTTAATTGGGGTATTTTGTGATCGGTGACAAAAATATTAAATTTAATCTATTAAATTTCAGGCTGGAACAACAAAGAGCGTGAATACGTTTCTGAAGGTTACTTGTTTTCGGTAAAATAATTCCCCCATGTACGCTGTCCAAATGGAAGCCTCGTTGGTTCGATGTGAAGAAAACTGTGTCAAGCGGTTCCGCAACGAGTGGCCCCTTAGAGTCATCACAACGTAGTGCAGTTTCATCTCAAAGTAATGTTATAATTTGGGTATAAACTGCCGTAATGTTCCAATATTATTTTTGTGCATACAACTGGGTAAGCAACAACCACAAGATGATTGCTCAAGAAGTGACCTAAGATCTCAACAAAGGCTTACATCAGAAACCGTAACCTTCACATCGAAAAACAATGCTGACTATCCTCAATCGAAACTCTATTTACAGGAGTCAAAATCCTGAAGACCAAATAATTCTTGATCCACTGTGGAATGGCATAAATCTCAACCGTAACGCTTTCTCCACAATAAGGCAATTGCACTAAGTTATGTCCTCCGTGTTTACTGCAATACGACCACCACCTTCTAATAAGTGCCATGCATAAGGATGCCTTGGATCCATATGACCCAGAACCGACACGTTGAGGCTTCTCCAATTGATGAAGGCTTTACGAATGAGCTTGCGCACCAGGCATTTGAAGGTGGGCTTATGAAGGGAGGGCGAGGTTTGAATGGCGATACGCCATGAGAGAGTTCATCATGGCACAGAGAAAGGTGAGACGTGGACAGGCTATTAGAAGGACAGTGAAGCCGAGCAGTTGTGCGAGTCAAACAGCCCCACGCGCACGACAATCGTGACTGGCTGGCAGAGCACTGAACGAAGACGCTCCTAAATAAGAACTATTCCCTCATGCGACTGTTGAGAATGCGTGCGTCAATCAATTGTATCTCCCGAACCCTGTGTACTACTAACATCACCGAGGTATCGCTTTTGTTCGGCGCGCAAATGGATAAAGTTGGACTGTATTACCTGTTCGTGTTTCCTATCTGAAACCCCTGGCTCGATGATGCAGGGAAACCTGGATCTAATACAGCAATTTGCTGGTGGAGTGAACATATCCCAAGTGGCTTTTGCTGAAGAGAAGGAGAGTATCACCAACACCCTGAACAAATGAAAATTCCAACCTACTATTCTTCGGAAGCAGAGGCAAATCACCGATGTAGTCCCCACCACGAGACTACCTTTGCAGGTAACAAACCTTGGTGTCGGAATGGTAGCACAGCAATGAGCACACCCAGGATTGTAGAAATGGTTGAAGAATGGAATAACCACTGCAGGAAATTAACAAAGTTGTGAGAAATTCTGAGATAAAAGTTAGTACATCATAATCCAGTGAATACCCAGTTTTGACCTGAAAAAATTTTTGGCACCAACTGAAAATCACCCACAGGCCAGGACAAAACATCCTGAATAGCATAACATACAACTAGGAAACTCGAAGCCTCGGGTCATTGGACCTCTAGTTTAACACAGAGCACAGTATTTTAACCATGCAGTAAACTATCAAGGTCTACAGCGCACCCCACCTCACCGCCACACAATGCCTGATGCACGAGGGAACATATCTGCCCAAAATGCATTTTTTGAAGATATCATGCCTATATTTTCTTGGCCTTATCTTCAATGGAACCACTTTAATATTAATATTCTTCGGTCCAGATTGGATCAGTCTTCACCAAAAATCGATCGATTCTCTTTGTCACACACCCAACCTGTCACCAAGTTTATCCGAATCCGTCCACAACTTTTTTGAGAATTATCTGCATCAACAGACAAACACACAGAAAGGAAAACTAACCCCCCTCACCTCCGTGGCAGAGGTAAACAAATCCGCGAAAATCCTCTTTTGGGAGAAAAAAAAAAGTTTATGACGTCATACATCAAAACATTTTCGTGAATAAGACTTTTTAAATTCCATTTAACAGATATATTTAAACCATTTAGAACATAGGAATGTATTACTAACTGATATAATGTGCTTCCAAAGTTTTTTTTTAAAAGTCTTCAAGGTTATTCAAAGTTCATAGGCATACATATATTATGTAATAATCATGTTATGAAATACAACTTAATAAGAACTCAATGTCACGTGAGACAAGGAACTTCACCATCAAATATATCAAACGTTTCCGACATCTTATCTTCCTGGCGAGATGACTTCTTTGTTTTCACAGTTCTTGTCAAGGCAGTGAGCAGGCTGCCACATCAGTTCAACCATTTTTTTGTCAATGAATACGTAGAAGTACAAAACTTCTGCAGTTTGTGGCAAATACCACAGTTTGCAAGTCGATAGTGAGTCATCTGTATCACATAATTAGCACTCATCTGCTGGCCTGTGTCCCAGGACGAGGGTTTTTTGCATGTGCGTGTGTGTTGCGTGTGTGTGTGTTGGTGGTGTTGGTGTGTGTGTGTGTGGTGTGTTGTGTGTGTGTGTGGTGTGTGTCCAGCAAAAACTATTTATTTAACCATTTGAAAATGGGGTCAAATGTACAAAGGGCAAAGTGCACAGTAAAACACTATTCTATTAGTCTTTCGCCGCTGCATCAGACAAACGGCCACTCGGTTTTGTCATTGCTCCGTGTTTATTTATTCACCATTTGAGCTTTTGTCATCAAATGTTCAATTACCTACATTATAATAACTACAGGCAATACCCCACCTCTGTAGGAGTACCCGTTCGTTCGCCACGAAACATGGTTGGCCGCTTAGTATCAGGAATCACAGAAATTTAAAATTGCAGAGTAGCACCTCAATCAATATTCAAGTACTAATCACCAGGATGAGTTATATCTCGTGTTCAAAGTATCCACCTTTATTCCGGTAAGGGGTCACGATTCATGGACCAAGCTGCGATGTTTTCTGTTCTCAAAGTTTTGCGCCGAGGGCTCTCTTCAGGATCATCACTGATCCCAGGACAGCTTCCAACTGCAGTTCGTTTGTCGTAATATTTCCAGGGATGTTTTTTAATATCTCTGTGAGGTTCTTCGTCATCATTCCCATGAGGTTCTTCATCATCACTGGAACAACTTTGCCATTCTTCAGCTTCCAGGATCTTTTCACGTCATGCTTGGGGTCTTGGTATTTGGTCATTTTCTTGATTTCTACATTGTTCAGTCCAAAATCACTAGTATTAACACCTCACTTAGCAATGCCTTCTTCTCTCTTTCTTTTGTACCTAAGTATATCTGGTCGCAATGCTTTGTTTTCGATGTTCACGCTCGATGGGATCATTAGGTCGTATGTGAGCGATACTTCAATGATTTCAGTGATTGCTTTTGGTTCATTTTCCCACAAATTTTCTGGAACTGGAATATCAAAGTTTTTGCAGGTTTGCCAGCCAACATTCTTAACAAACTCCATGATGTTTTGTGTTACAGCTGTTCTGACACGATTTTTTTTTGTGTTGGTCATGAAGTGTCACATATCATTCTCCTTGCTAACCCCACCTCCACCTCTCACCTGTCTTTGTTTTTTCCTCCTCCCCCTCCACCCTTCTCTCTCACTCTGTCCCTTCCTCACTCCCCCTCCTAATAAAATGCAGCAACTCTCCTCCCACATCTTCTGTGTCGGTGTGTGTGTGGCTCACCCCTCCTCCCACAGTAAATAGCAATGTTTGGTGAGGTGTCACTCTCCCACCTCCCCCCCAGCTCTCCCTTCTTCATCCTGTTTGCCTCCCCTTCCCCTCTCATCTTACAACTGCTCCTCTCTCTTTCTCTTTCTCTCCCTCTTTTCTCCTCCCTTCTCCCCTCTCATCTTACAACTGCCTCCTTTCTCTTTCTCTTTCTCTCTCTCTTTCTCTTTCTCTCTCTCTCTTCTCTTTCTCTCTTTCTCCCCCTTCTCCCCTCCCTTTATTGTTACTGTCATGAAGCGACGGGTTGTATTTGCTCGTATATAACATATATATTGAAACATGTGCTTTTAGTGTGTG
Source organism: Eptatretus atami (assembly GCA_035128595.1). Classification (NCBI taxonomy): domain Eukaryota; kingdom Metazoa; phylum Chordata; class Myxini; order Myxiniformes; family Myxinidae; genus Eptatretus; species Eptatretus atami. The sequence goes on along the minus strand of CM068958.1, from coordinate 50,569,600 downwards.
AGACAGTAATCCGTGGCAATGCTCACCATAACAGTCAGGAAGTGCGTCTGATACGTATATATATTACATAATATACATATATACATAATATACATATATACATATATACATTATATACATATATACATATATACATATATACATTATACAATATACATATACACACCATACATACATATACACACATACATATGCATATATATACATACATATATATATAATATATATATACATATACATATTGTTACGAATTCGTGCCCACCGGCATGCGATCGACCGCGTTTTCCTATAGTAGCCGCTCGCCCACCGGATGGACAATTCAGTCGTGACCTTCCGGAACAACACTGGAACCCTGTCATGGGTGGTCTTCAACCCCACCACGGCCTAGCCAATTTTCTACCCATGCAAAATAGGGTCAATTCGCCGAATATCGATATACCTAAGTACCTGCGTGGGCGCCTACCGGGAGACCGTACCTCGGCGCAGGTCGGCTTGGACACGAACCGCTCAACGGTCCATTCCGTTCTGCAGTGATAACCGAGTGGGTATTATCGCCCGACCTCGCCGGATCCGATTCTATTTAACGGTATTTAACAACCCAACTATTATTCCGCAATGCAAGATGGCATTTCATGGGGAGAAGAGAGGACGCAACAAACAGGGTACATTAACCAAGAACATTTATTTTACACAGAATTATACCAGAAAAAGCAATGAAAAACACATACAGTAAAACAATCATGCACGGGACGGGGACAAAGACACGAGCAAGGTGAAAGCACTACGACCGTCTATCAGCAATTATTCTAGTCACTTAACAGTTTTTACTTACAGGACACGGTGCCCAACATTCATTCAAAAGAAAGGGAAAGGCACCCTCCAAGACGAGGTGCCAGACAGGGTCCGTAGACCTTTATGGCGTGGAGCCCTGGATGGACCGAACGGGCCCCCGAGACCGTTGCAGGTTACCTGCACCCTCGTGGTGCGATGGTGGTGAGTCTGTCCCCACAGCAGCTAGGACAGCCGCGGCTGAGCTCGGCCTTCCACGGGGCCGCGAGCTCTCTCCGGCGCTCTTCACACGATGCGCAGCGTGCGCGACAGAGCTGGCAAAGCGGCGCCTCCCGTCCGTTGTCCCCCGTGCCATGCCCGGACTCCCCACCGACTGCGAGCTCCGACGACTCGACCCGAACCACCGAACCCAAGACTTCCGAAGCCAAGACGAAACCACCACGAAGACCCAGACCTGGCGTCCTGCGCGCCCTTATATTCCTCAGTTCCACGCGCTCGCCTCCTCCCGTTTATCGCTCCACCCCCCTTACAGCTCCTGCGGGAAGCTTCGAGAAAGGGGGCTTCCTTATCTCCAGCGCCTCACTTCACGAACCGACCAATGAACGAACGATCTCCCGATCGCGGCGCGCGGGAAAAACAGGCGGGAAAATCCGCGCGCCACCGATAGAGAGGTTGTGGTTTGGTTTGTGGAGAAGGGAGATCGGCAGTTGGCGTAGCGGGGAAGGTGGTTAGGTGAGGTTGGTGGTTGATGCGATCGTGGTTGTGTGATGTGGCGTTGTGAAGGTGGTGTGGTGGTTGAAAGTGGTTGGTCCAAAATAACGATAGTAAAGAAAAAACGGCTATCTCAAAGATCACAGCCTGTGACACGAACAAATCCCATTAAACAATTAGCTATATAGGATATTATTGTTGCTTTCGTGAAATTTTCCACAGCCGTAACAATTATAACATATAAATATACATATAACCATGTAATGCTAGCAGTTGCTGGGCACCAGTCCCATCCATCCATCCTCCTCTGCCTATTCCCACCCACTACCCTTGAGGGGACGAATTCATTGATGTGGCTGAAATAATGATGCTGTAGATGTTATCCTGTTGCCATGGTCATGAATCTTGGGGTGTGTTCAGTTACCAGTTTCTTGTAGAGTTCATGGGCTTAAGCACTCAAGCAAGCACATGCATTAAAACCCGTTGATAAGGAACGGCTGGTTGGTAACAACACACCACTGGATATCTCAACAGCACTGAGATTTCTTTTAATGAAAACGTACCTTGTTCAGACTACACAGAACTACACAGACACAAACTCAGCTCGATATATTAGATTAGGCGACAGTGAGACACCTCACACAATTCCATGTTTGCATGATATTTCCTCCTCTTGTAATATATTTTTCTTCTTCTTCTCCCTCTCATTGTAATCAGCAAATTAATTTTCTATCCTCTATCATATCATTTTTCCATGAGTTTAGTTTGGTATAAAAAGGCTCCATATATTATTAGTGCATTCCTGCTTTTGCAGACGTCCTGCGTGATGACGTCATGTGTCGGGACGTCTTTTTCAAACTTTGCACAGAAGCAAGAAGGGATATTTTGCTTGTAACGTCATGCAAATTCTGGTTAGCAAAATAGCGACACGTCACTGTCTCACAGACAGAAAGTAACTGCGTTTGACATCCACAAAGTATTTTTTTCAACGAAATATCACTATTTTCTTTCCTCTGCAAATATGAGTATTACGTACCATTCATGGGGCAGTGTTTATTAGACAGCTGCCCGCATCGCGTGGACAAAAATGCCATTTACCCTCTTTGATTAGTGTAATCAAAATGTTACTTGTTTTCCTCAAACGGTATCTTTCATTTATGATAGAAGAAGATGCGTTGTTCAGACTTCAAATGTACATGAGGCCTTCAAAACAATCTGAGCTTCGTGAAAGAAAAGAGCTGGTTGGGATTTCTGGAACAGCTGGAGGGCATGGCCTGTAGAATGGGCGCACTTATGACCGACAGACACACAGACAGAAGCACACAGACACAAACTCAGCTTTATAATGTATATACTATATATATATATATTATATATTATATATATATATATATATATATATATATATTATAATATACACACACAGAGCTACGTGCCTTTCAGAAAAGTATTCACACCCTTGACTTTGTTACATTTTGTTGTACAGCCTGAATTTAAAATGGATTAAATTTTTTATTTTTTTTCATCGATCTACAAAATACCCATCATGACAAAGTGAAAATGTTTTTGAAATTATAACAATTAATTAAAAATGAAAAGCTGAAATGACTGTCAAATACGAATTCACCTTTCTATGACACTCCAAATTGAGCTCAAGGTGCATCCCAATTTCCTTTGATCATCCTTGGAATGTCTCTACAACTTGTTTGGAGTTCACCTGTGGCCATTCAATTGATTGGAATGATTAGACAAAACACACCTTTCTATATAAGGTCCACAGTTGACATAGGCATATCAGATCAGAAAAACTCGCCATGAAGTCCAGGAACTGTCCATAGAACTCCGACGGTAGAATGGTGAGGAGGCAGAGATCTGGGGAATGGGTATAAAACAATTTCTAGGTGTTGAAAGCTTCCCAAGAGCACAGTGAGCTCCATCATTAGGAAATGGAAAGAATATGGAACTACCCAGACTTCCTCGAGTGGCCGTCCAACCAAACTGGGCAACCACACAAGAATGCCTTGGTCAGGGAGGTGACCAAGAACCAATGAACACCTGCCAAAACTACAGAGTTCCTTGGCTAGAAGGGAGAACCTGCTGGAAGGACAACAGCGTCTGCAGCACTTCACAATCTCGGCTTTATGGGAGAGATGGCCAGAAGGAAGTCACTCCTGAGAAAAAGCACATGACAGCAATGCCTGGAATTACTTGAGATTGCTGTTCACCAACAGCTCCCATACAACTTGACAGAGCTGAGCAAATCTGAAGAAGAACGGAGAAAATCCCAAATCAGATGTGCAAGCTGATGCAGACATACCGAAGACTCGATCGCTACAAATGCGCTTCTACAAAGTATTGACTGGGGGGGGGGGGGGGGATATTGAATACTTATTGATGCAAAACATTTCAGCTTTTCATTTTTCATCAATTTGTAATAATTTCCAAAAACATATTTTCACTTTTTCATTTTGGGGTATTTTGTGTAGATCGGTGACAAAAAATTTAAATTTAATCTATTTTAAATTCAGGCTGGAACAACAAAATGCGTGAATACTTTCTGAAGGTACTGTTTTCGGTAAACTAATTTCCCCCATGTACGCTGTCCAAATGGAAGCCTCGTGGTTCGAGTGAAGAAACTGTTCAAAGCGGTTTCCGACAACGAGTGGCCCTTAGAGTCATCACAAGTGTGCAGTGTTTGATCCAAAGTAATGTATAATTTGGGTATAAACTGCCGTAAATGTCTCATATTATTTTTGTGCATACAAACTGGGTAAGCAACATACCACGAGATGTTGCTCAAGAACTGACCTGAAAGTTCAACAAGAGGCTTGCACGCAGAAACGTGTCCTTCACATCCAAAAGATCAATGGACTATCCTCAAATCGAAACCCTATTTACAGGAGTCAAATCCTGAAAGACTCAAATATTCTTGAATCCACTTGTGAATGTCATAAGATCTCACCGTGAACCTTTCTCCACAATAGAGCATTGCACTAAGTTGATGTCCTCTGTGTTTACTGCAATACGAGCCCACGCACCTTCTATAAGGCCATGCAATAAGGATTGCCTTGGTCCAAATGACCCGACTGACACGTTGAGGTCTTTCTCCAATTGAGTGAGGCTTTACGAATCGGCTTTGCGGCACAGGCATTTGGAAAGGTGGTTTTGAAGGGAGGGTGAGGTTTGAATGGGATAGCGCATGAGAGAGTTCATCATGGCACAGAGAAAGGTGGAGACGTGGACAGGCTCATTAGAAGGACAGTGAAGCCGAGGCAGTGGTGCGAGTCAAACAGACGCGCCGGACAATCGTGAGCGGCTGGCAGACACTAAAGAAGACGCTCTAAATAAGAATCTACTCCTCTCATGGGACTTTGAATGCGTGCGTCAGATCATTGTATCTCGAACCCTTGTACTAAATCACCGAAGCGTAATCGCTTTTTGGTGGGGAAAATGGGATAAAGTTGGACTGTATTAGCCTGTTCGTGTTTCCCTATCTGAACCCCTGGCTCATGATGCAGGAAACTGGGGATCTGAATACGAGCATTTGCTGGTGGATGTTGAATATCCCAAGGTGGCTTTTGCTGAAGAGAAGGAGAGTTATCACCAACACCCTGAACAAATGATAAATTCCAACCCTGACTATTTCTCGGAAGGCAGAGGCAAATCACCGAGTGTAGTCCCCACCACGAGACTACTTTGGCAGTGTTAACAACCTTTGGTGTCGGGAATGTAGGCTACAGCAATGGCAAACCTCAGGATTGTTAGAAATTGGTTGAATGAATGAATACCCTGCAGGAAATAACAAAGTGTGAAAATTCTGGAGATAAAAGTTAGTTACATCATAATCCAGTCGAAATAGGTTTTGACCTTGAAAAAAATTTTGGCACCAATTTGAAAATAACCACAGGGCATCAGGAAACCATCCTGAATAGCATACAGTAAACTAGAAACTCGAAGTCGGGTCATTTGGACCTTCTAGTTTACCACAGAGCATCAGGTATTTAACATGCAGATAACTAGAAGTCATACGCGCATCCCTCCGCCACACAATGCCTGATGCCACGAGAACATATCTGGCCCAATGCATTTTTGAGATATCATGCTATATATCGTTTTTGGCTTTATCTCTCAATGGAACCACTTTAATATTAAATATTCTCGTGTCCAGATTTGGGATTCAGGTCTTCACCAAAATCGAATCGATTCTTCTTTGTCACACACCCAACCTGTCCACCAAGTTTTATCCGAATCCGTCCACAACTTTTGAGATATCCTGCACACAGACAAACACACAGAAAGGGGTGAAAACATAACCCCCTTCACTCCGGTGGCAGAGGTAAACAAATCGCGCGAAAATCCTCTTTGGGAGAAAAAAAAAAAAAAGTTATGACGTCATACATCAAACAACATTTCGTAATAGACTTTTTAAATTCAATTTTACAGATAATTTAAACCATTTAGAACATAGGAATGTATTACTAACTGATATAAATGTGCTTCCAAAGTTTTTTTTTTTAAAAAGTCTTCAAGGTTATCAAAGGTCATAGCATACATATATTATGTAATATCATGTTATGAAATACAACTTAATAAGAACTACATGTGCACGTGATACAAGGAACTTCAACCATCAAATATATCAAAAACGTTTTCCGACATCTTTATCTTCCATGGCGAGATTGACTTCTTTGTTTTCACAGTTCTTGTCAAGGCAGTGAGAGCAGGCTGCCACACAGTTCAATCCATTTTTTTTGTCATGA
>CM068958.1:50546185-50562852 GCA_035128595.1 Eptatretus atami | reverse complement strand
TTATAATAACTAGCAGGCAACCCCACCCTCTGGGTAGGAGTACCCGTGTCGGCCCACCGAACATGGTTGGCCGCTTAGTATCCAGGGAATCACAGAAATGTAAAATTGTCCAGGATGTAAAGTAATCACCAGGATGAGTTATAAGGTGAGGAAAGCGTGTGATAAAGACACCACACCATAATCACCAATACTGAATTGTAATCACTGCTGTTAGAGTTGAGGTAACACGAGGTGAGGAAAGCACGTGATTTGCTGCACCACCGAGATGGACCGTTGTTTGCTGATGCAGAGAGATGCGATAACAATGGATATGAATAATGATGCTGGGAAAAACGGTCACACCCAAATGGTCAGTGCCGCAACCAATCGCCGAGTGACTAACGATGCTGGGAAGAGCGGTCACACCCAATTGGTCAGTGCTGCGACCAATCGAGGAGTGAATATTGGTGACATAGCTACAGCCACACAACCTCTATTTATTGGAGTAGAATATAAGGAGAACACTAATTAATAAATGGAACATTTTTACCTCTACCGCCAAAGGTGGAAGGAGGTTATATTTTCACCCCTTTCTGTCTGTTTGTGTGCAGGATATCTCAAAAAGTTGTGGACGGATTCGGATGAAATTTTGTGGACAGGGTGGGTGTGTGACGAGGACAAATTCATTCAATTTTGGTGAAGAGCCAAATCCAAATCCGGATCTGATAATTATTTAAGGGATTCTTCACCATTGAGAGATTGGGCTAAACTAATATATCACACGATATCTCAAAAAGTTGTGGACGGATTCAGACGAAATTTGGTGGACACGTTGTGAATGTGACAAGGACGAACTGATTAGATTTCGGTGAAGATCCGGATCAGGATCCAACGACTAGAATTTTAAAAGTGATTCTTCACCATTGAGAGACAGGGCCAAAAACGATATGTAGCATAATAATTCAAAAATTTATTGGGCCCGATATGTTCTTGTGGATCAGGCATTGCATGGTGGAGGTATGGGCTCTATCGAGTGCCCTTCTAGTTTTGGGCTGTTTTTGTCAAGTTTAGTTTGAATACATAGCGGACACAGATGGGCTTTGCATTTTGAGATGCTTTCTAGTTGGAACTAGTTTCCCTTTCTCACGTTTCCAGCCACAGTGTTTTTGCATGCAGAATAGTGGAGTTATTCTCGTGCATGACCCACATGTAGAGGAGAAGGCAATGGAAATGTGAGGCTCATTCAGTCGATGGTGTCATTTCTGGTCGGACAACGAGACCAGTTGCAACAAAGGTAATACACCGTGCATGTTTCAAGTCAGTGAGGGTATTGGTGTCAGTGTGACCACTCCTTGGCTTTTTTCACAAGATCTTGGCTATTCGTTGTTCACCTTGGCGTCTTGGTTTTCTATAGGTTTTCTTGGCGTATAGGTTTTCTATTATCATCGCTTTTCCGAAACCTTGTGAATTCTTGGCTTTTTTCATTGGCTCACCTTGGCATTTATGAAAATGAGGAGTGGTCACACTGAATGGTGTCCTTCCCATTGTGTATTTTTACCCTGCGTGTGCGAAGCGAAAAGTGTGCTTAAACAATTTGTTCACTCTGTCTGTCTTCAGATCAGTCTATGATCAAGGAACTACCTCATTCCAATTGAATTTTACATTTTGAACATTATAAAACATGAATCGGAACATGAACCTGCATTTTAGCAGTGCTTTTGCTCTGAATTTGGCAATTTGTACTGAGTCTCGTCCTGAGCGTCGAGTGAGCATGTGCACAGAGGAGTAAGATAATTGATTTACCCTGTCTGTCTGGCAATCAATCGAATTTGAAAATCGTTCCAAACGTGAAACTTATTGTTTTTCAGGACGTCATAAAGGACATAAACAAAAGGCATGAATAACAAATTTAACGTGTTAAATACGGTAGTGTAGAAGATGGTGCATCAACGGTGGTAAACTTCTGAAAAAAAAATTTGTTTTGATTTTTTTTTTCTACATCCTGATGATTTTATTTCCACTGAATCATATAATTGAACACTGTAGAGCACAAATCGCCTTGTTGGCACTTCCAAAAACTTCCAGTTTAGCAATAATTGGACAAAATATTAAGCCATTTTACGAAATCTCAAACAATCAAATTTGCCGCTCGCTATCGAGATTCAGACAAAATTGCAGCTCACAAGAAATATAGATCATGCTCGGAAATGCACAGCAAAAGTTGAAAAGACCATTCCTTTTTTTCTTGAGACTTCACCAGATAAAGTGTTCTATCTTCTTCTTCATTCGTATGCAGCACAAAGCTGAGAGAGCATCAATGGCGGTATCTCATGCTTTCCTCACATCACTGCCTGAGGGTGCAGCTGTGCTGCTGATGCAATGCCCTCTACTGGTTAGGGCAGGAATCTGCAATCTTTGGACATGGTGCCGGCGATAGCTCACCTACTCTTCATGAAGGACACCAAGGGATCTTTAACGTCCACCAATGAATGCTGGCAGATGAGACACCTGTTTAACATTCATCCAAGGGACGACACACACATTGATGAATCACCTGCCTGTGAAACACCAGGATGAGAGTTTACAACTGGGTCTCGATTCAAACCCTCGAGGCGACACAGCTTAGAGGTGAGTGTGATACCTCTCGGCCATCCTGTCAGCCAGGTGCCTATGAACTCTCTAGTTATTCAAACGTTTAATCCTTCAGCTGAGATTTCTTCTGGTGTTACACTCTCAGAAAGGAATACATCACTTATATCTTGTACTTCTCTTGAATTTTGTGTTTTCTTTTTGAGAATAGCACATTTTCCTTGCCCATTTGTTGCCGAGGTGGTATCACTCCCACTCCAAGCATGAATAAAAATTATATGACGTGCAATAAACTGCCCAAACTTTTCCACAACTTCTCCAACATTGAAGAACTTTATACCTGTATTCGTTCTTTTGGATGCTTCCAACAAGAAATACAAGTCACTCGTAGATTATTTGAAATGATAAATCACAACAATCAATGCATCCGTGTCATCGGAAACGACAACGGTCTGATTCCCCTGGGTAGAGGGTTGCAAGGCGTGAGCAGCAATCATCATGTCAGCATTGCTATCACTTTGATAAACATCATGGCCATCAGTTCTCAGGTATTTCTTCAGCTCTTTTTTATATACAGAGTCGAGGCTCGTGGAGGAGCGAAAACATAGAATGGATCAGGATGCAACAGAACAAAAGGAACAGCAGGAGAGGGGGAAACACAACAGCCTGGATGAGAGACAAAATGGAGAGATTTCAAAGATAAGGAATATGTGAGGAAGAAAGGAGACTCAGGGAGGATACAGGGGGTGGACAAGATGGATGCAGAAGCAAACTCTTAGGAAGGGAAACGGGAAAGTTGGAAAGAGGTGGGCTTGTGGGGAATTAACGTGGGTAGAAAAGATCATGGTTTTGGATGGAGGATGATCCGAGATGGTGGTGAACAGCTGTCTTGAAGACAATGAGAGAAGAATGAGATTGAGGAAGATGTGAAAGTTGGTTCCACAGGAGGGAAAAAGAGGAACGAATGAGTGGAGGTGAGCAGTGATACTGTATTTTGGGAGTTTCACCAGAAGGGGTTGATCTTGGGTCACGTGCGTCTGCAGAAAACTTGGATGGGAAGGGGGGGGGGGCGGGAAGCACAGAAATAGCAGAGGATGCAGAGCCAGAAAGGAGGTGGTAGAAGACAAAGAGACCACCCATCTGTCTGCAATGGGAAAGTGATAGGCCTCATGATGACTCAGCTTCATTATGGAGGTTCCAATGATCTTGAAAGCCTTTGTTTCCACAGCATCAAGCTGACCAAGATGTGAAGCCGGGGAGCCAGCCCAGAGGGGAGAGCAGTGCTCCATCAAGCTGCGGATGAAAGCATTGTCGGTGGATAAGCATTCAGATATGCCAAGGAGGGACTTCGTACGGCGCAGGGTGCCCAGTCTGGCTTTGGGGACCAACCTCGTAATATGCTTTGCCCAAGAAGGCTGGTCAATTAATTGGCTCTTGCTTTGTTCATTAGAAAGGAAGGCTTGCTGTGTATAATGGACAGCCATGTCAGCTATATTTCGTATGTCAGCCAAGGTTTTATCAACTCTCCTTGAGTGTTCATGGTCTTTGGTGGAAGGGATGTAAGAGTAACCATCAAACAAAATGGTGCTAATTCCGTAGTTGTACCTCACATATTCCATGCATTGAGAAACGACATCTTCAGAAGTCGAACCTGACTTCCAACGTCCACGATGGAGCAATGCTCCGCCAACAAGAACCGTTTTCCACATCCACAGATAATCTTTAGTGAGAATGGCTACAAGAGATGCTTTGTTTGATTTTTCCCATATTATAATCCTTAAAGAGAGCCGTGGGAATATATGTGTCAGTTGATACTCAAAATGTGGCTTCATGAACTCAGATCGTTCAAGTTGAACTCCTAGTCTTGAAAACAAAAGCAGAGAAGTCAACAGGCACAGATTCATCTCCAAACTTCACACCCTGTTCAAGTTTCATTGAGGTTTTGACTTTGTTATCAATCTTATTTTCAATAGTGCCTCCCACTTCTTCAACACTGTCAAAGTTTATACTTTCACCTTCAGTAGATGTAAGTCCAAAATACAGAGATCGTAATGAGTCATCACTTTCATCAAAAGAGTCACGATTCCTCATCCGATAACTTATCGTACATAAATCCTCAGTCTCGCCACAATCGAGTGATTCCCATCTCAACATGTTGATCACTCGTTATATGTTGAGGTTGTGTTAGTTCGCTCATGGCTCTATGCATGCCTGCACATTTGTGCATGCTATAAACTCACTTGAACTCACTTGCCATAAGCACGCATATCATCGAAGAAACCTCGTGAGCAAATGACACGTATGGTGTTGCTCACGAAAGTGAAGGTCTTCTTTCGCATCTTCTGCCATTATATGGTTTTCAAATCTGAAACAAAAAAAAAAATACTATTATGTTGCCATATTTGAAGAAAAAAAAAACGAATTTCCGTTGCACAATATAACCAGTAAATTGTACCCAACAGTAATGAACAAATATTATTGCCTATAAAGATGCTATTGCCTTTAAAATGTAAATTAAAAGCCTATTAAGTATTTCATTGATTTATGACGTCATAACTTTTCCCGCCGAAGACGATTTTAGTGAATTTTTGTATCTGTTGTTCCGGATGAGTTCCTGGGTCTCTGTAGTGATATTCAGCTTGGCACTAATTTTTTCCAGGTTCACCCCCATTTTTAAGGTATTTCGACTCAACCATAAGTGGACTGTGTCTGCGGAGGATATTGGCAGTAGTGAGGGTGTAGTGAGTGCAGGCAGTGGTGAAGTTCTCGCATTTTCATGTAGTGGTGGGGGTGTAGCGAGTGAAAGCCTGGGTGAAGGTGTAACACATGCAGGCAGGGGTGGGGGTGTAAGTGGGTGCAAGCTGGGGTGAGAGTGTAGCAAGTGCAGGCAGGGGTGAAGGTGTAGCAGGCCTGCAGGCAGGAATGAAGGTGTTGTGGTGCCACAGTGGTGAAGGTGTAGTGAGTGGAGGCAGTGGTGAGGGTGTAGTTGGTGCAAGCTGGGGTGAAAGTGTACACTTGCAGGCAGGGATGAGGGTGTAGCAAGTGCAGGCAGAGGTGAGGGTGTAGCAAGTGCAGGCAGGGGTGAGGAGTGCAGCAAGTGCAGGCAGGGGTGAAGGTGTAGCAGGCCTGCAGGCAGGGATAAAGGTGTGTGGGTGCCCACAGTGATGAAGATGTAGTGAGTGGAGGCAGTGCTGAGGGTGTAGTTGGTGCAGGCAGGGTGTGGTTGGCTTGGTGTGCAGGCAGGCATGAGTTGGCACAGGTGCAGCAAGCATGTGTTGCATGGCTGCAGGCATGCAGGTTTCGAGCTGGTGTAGGCAAGGGTGGGTTGTAGTGGGTGCAGGGGCTATTGTTGATATATATAAATTATATATATATATATATATATATATATATATATATATATATGTATATATTGTTATGGTTCTAGGAACCGTACGCATACAACATACAGGTGTCCCAAGTCAGTTATGCTGCTAAGTATATGTGTAGACAGAACCCTTCCTTGTGTGTAGTGGGAATCAAAGAGGTGCGTTGTGATGTTTTTTTAGTTAGGGTAATAAATCTTTATATCCCATCCTCCATTGCGATCCACGTACCGAGCGCTTGCAGCCTTCGGTTCGCTGGCAACAATGTACCACGGTCCACCTGTTGTCTCTGGAGGCTCGTTTTTCCGAGACAGAATCTTCGCTGTTGCAGTTCCTATTCGGCTTCTCCAAAGCTCCAACTTTTCTTGACGAGTCCACACGCGTGGAGTGGGCGGGCCTCGCCGGAGCCTGGCGTGGCCCCCCAGAAAGGGCGGACCCATGGGAGCCCCGTCCAATCAGGGCGGACAGTGACGTCAGTTTTGACCAAGCCCCGCCCCGCTGAGGGAGGTCTATAAACCACAACACCATCCTCAGTCTTGAGTTCTTTGGGGGTCGTTCGTTGAGTTCTTTGGGGTCGTTCGTTCTGTGCTTGGAGGCCTGGAGTTGGTTGGAAAACGAAGGGTTACCGCTGCTTGGCTTCGCTCACATCTCTCCGACGGCCCGACTACTGGTCCCGGCCCACTCGAGCTCCTCCACGGACCCAACTCCACACGGGCGGCTGTGGACCTGACTGCACGACTGTTGGCAGGTGCGCACCACGGAGCATTCCTTTCCCGAGACTCAGGTACTCGAAAGAACTGGACCCCAGCCACCCCCTCCCTGGCTGCAAAAGTCCTTTGCTTAACTGGGTTTATTTTGTCCAGTGTGTGTCTGAGTGTGTGGCGCCAGTCTAATAAGTAGAAACTGTATCAGTGTTTTCGATCATTGTAAATCTTGCCTGTATAATTCCTATAAGTCTGCTCTGTGTCTGCTTTATAAGTTGCTGTAAATTGTCGCACTACATCTTCTTTCTTTCCCTGCATAACACCCCAATAAACCTGTTTCTGTGCCACATAACCTTCCTCGTTTATTATAAATAAATTATTGTAGAAATGTTCCCAGTTCGTTTTCGTCTTTTCCTTCATTGGTCAGCATGGTTTTGGATCTGAGTTTTAGCCGGGTCTTTGTTTCCGTTAATCTGCTCATCCTAGCTGGCACGGCTTTCGCAGTTCCTCTCGACTGCACCTGAACCGGAGTTGGTAGTCGGTAGTTGGAACTCTACGCAGTCGGTAGAGTGACCCGGTTCGAGCAAGACGTGCCGAGGGGTGGTTCCCCGGTAGATGACACGCGTGGTTAATTAGGTAAATTGGTTTGACAAAAAGACCCTACGCTACGCGGTGGACGTATTGGCGTCCACGGCCCATATTGTTGCGGGCCGGGGACAGGTGGCGAGAACGACCGCTAGGTGGGGGAAGTTACGTCGTCCCACCAGACTCCCGGAATTGTAGGCCGTCGCTCACGGATAACTCCGTGAGGCGGCGGGTCGCTTAACCGACCGTGGACGCCAATACCTCCACCGCTAGCGTAGGGTCTTTTTGTCAAGAACCAATTTACCTAATTAACCACGCGGTGTCATCTACCGGGGAACCAACGCCCTCGGACGTCTTGCTCGAACCGGGTCACTTACCGACTGCAGGTAGAGTTCAACTACCGACTACCAACTCCGGTTCAGGTGCAGTCGAGGAACTGCCAAAGCCGTGCGGCTAAGAGGAGCAGATTAACGGGAACAAAGACCCGGCTAAAACTCAGATCCGAACCATGCTGGACCAATGAACGAAAGGACGGAAACGAACTGGGAACATTTCTACAATTGTTTTATTTACAGCAAGAAGGACACAGAGAAAGCTTATCGCGGATATACAGGAGATTTACAATGATCGAAAACACTTATGCAGTTCTACTTAACAGACGGCGCCAACACACAGACACGCACACAGAGAAAATAAAACCCAGGTGAATTCCAAGGAACCTCACAGCCAGGGAGAGAGAGCAAGCTGGGGTCGCGCCTCGGCTGGGTACCTGCACGTCGGAGGGAGGGGTGCTCCGTGGTGCGGCACCCGCCAAGGGTCGTGAGCTCGGCCCGCAGTCACACACGTGGGCTCGTGTCCGCGGAGGAACCTGAGTGGAGCAGATCGGAGTCCCAGGGCGGGGATCAGGGTGCGGACAGGACCAGCGAGAGACCCGTCGAGGTCGGGTGTCCTCGGTCGTTATCGGAATCGACCAGACGGATCGCTCCACCAACGAAGAACGGCCATGCACCACCACCCACAGACTCGTAAAAAAGCTCTCAGTCTTTCAATCCTCCTCGTACACCGAACTCAGATTCCAGCAAAACTCCACGACGCCACGAAGCGCTGACTGAGCATTTGACTGAACTCAACGCGCGTCTCAGAGGTCCCTTCGTTGTCCATCGACCTCTCTCAGCGGGCAGGGCCTTGGTCAAAAACTGACGTCACTGTCCGCCCTGATAGGACGGGGCTCCCATGGGTCCGCCCTTTCTGGGCGGGGCCTCGGCCAGGCACCGGCGAGGCCCGCCCACTCACACGTGTTTGGGGAAGGTGAATGACGTGCAGCCACACTGCGTACATTTGGGGAAGCCGAGAAGGAACTGGAACGGCGAACGTGGAGATTTTGCCTCGGAAAAACGAGTCTCTGTAGACAGCGGGTGGACAGTGGTACGCTGTGGCCAGCGAACCGAGGCTGCAAGTGCTAGGAAGGTACCGTGGTTCCATAAGGGGGGAAATAAAATGATTTATTAACCTAACTAAAAAAACATCGCAACGCACCCTTCGATTTCCCACTAAACACGAGGAGGGGTTCTGTCTACACATATACTTAAGGGCATAACTAACTTCGGGCACCTGTATGTTTGAATGCATATGGTTCCGAGAACCGTAACAATATGTATATACTGTATATATAATTTGTATATAATTGTATATACTGTATATATATGTATATATATATGATTATATATAATACATATTAATATATTGTAATTAAGCTCTGGAAAAAATACTCCAAAAAAATTAAACAGCATCTCTACATGTTGCAGCATTCCATTCAGTTCTGAATTCCAACACAGGCACACCTCATTCTACTTAGTGAGGTACTGATAGGTGATCACCTGAACAAAATCTTATTTAACAAGGAAAAGTATAAAAACCACTGCTGTGGTCATCACTATCCTCTTGCAATAGGACAGCTGGATGACAAAACAGTGCTGGTAGTACCTCAAAAGTAATTGGAATCAAAAAAATAACTATTGCCATGTCAAAAGAGTTGAAAGAAAAGTTTTGAGTGAGGAAAGAAGGGTTCAATTCTGGCTTTACTGGCAGAGGGATACAGTGAGCGTCACCTTGCTTCCATCCTTAAAATTTCAAAGACGGCGGTTCATAAGAACAAGTTCAAGCAGCAGACATTGGGGACAACAAAGCTACAGACTGGCAGAGGGCGAAAACGACTTTCCACTGACCGGATGACCGCCAACTCATTCGAATGTCACTCAACAACCTAGGATGACATCAAGTGACCTACAAAAAGAATGGCAAACGGCAACTGGGGTGAAGTGCACGGGCGAGGACGGTTCGAAACAGGCTCCTAGGGGCAGGGCTGAAGTCGTGCAAAGCTATAAAAAAGCCCTTCATCATTGAGAAGCAAAGAAGAGCCAGGCTGAGGTTTGCAAAAGACCATAAGGATTGGACGCGTAGAGGACTGGAGTAAGGTCATCTTCTCTGATGAGTCCAATTTCAAGCTTTGCCCATCACCTGGTCGTCTAATGGTTAGACGGAGTCCTGGAGAGCCTACAAGCCACAGTGTCTCGTACCCACTGTGAAATTTGGTGGAGGATCGGTGATGATCTGGGGATGCTTCAGCAAGGCTGGATGGGGCAGATTTGTCTTTGTGAGGACTCATGAATCAAGCCACGTACAAGGTTGTCCTGGAAGAACACTTGCTTCCTTCTGCTCTGACAATGCACCCAACTCTGAGGATTGGTTTTTCCAGCAGGACAATGCTCCACGCCACACAGCCAGGTCAATGAAGGTGTGGATGGAGGACCATCAGATCAAGACCTGTCATGGCCAGCCCAATCTCCAGACCTGAACCCCATTGAAAACCTCTGGAATGTGATCAAGAGGAAGATGGATGGTCACAAGCCATCAAACAAAGCCGAGCTGCTTGAATTTTTGTGCCAGGAGTGGCATAAAGTCACCCAACAGCAATGTGAAAGACTGGTGGAGAGCATGCCAAGACGCATGAAAGCTGTGATTGAAAATCAGGGTTATTTCACAAAATATTGATTTCTGAACTCTTCCTAAGTTAAAACATTCGTATTGTGTTGTTTAAAAATGAATATGAACTTGTTTTGTTTGTATTATTGAGGTCTGAAAACACTGAATCTTTGTTGTTGTTTTGACCAGTTGTCATTTTCTGCAAATAAATGCTCTAAATGACAATATTTTTATTCGGAATTTGGGAGAAATGTTGTCAGTAGTTTATAGAATAAAACAAAAATGTTCATTTTACTCAAACACATACCTATAAATAGTAAACCAGAAAAACTGATAATTTTGCAGTGGTCTCTTAATTTTTTCCAGAGCTGTATGTATATGTAATAGTTTTATATGTATACTGTATATATATATATTTCTATGAATATGTATATATATGTATATGTATATATATGTATATATGTATATGTATTTATATATATGTATGTATTTATATAGATGTATATGGATGTACATATGTTTTTTATATACATATATATATATATATATATAACAAACTTCGATCCACAGACTCATCCACTTTGACTTACTGGAGTCGATGGGTCTGTAAATCATCTGTGAGAATGAATATTACTTAATCATCTCTCCACCTGAAGGCATTAAAATAATTCATATCTTAATCAAACCGTTGACGATTCATATGTATGGAGAGCATATTTCGCTCAATGGAGATGGACTGGAGCACATTCAATCAAATGTTCCTCCCCTATTGTGTTGTTGTTACTCAAACTCATGCAGAAGCATGGAGGCACCAATGTGGCGAAGATGATCTGATCAATGGATTATGCGATGCCGGCTCCCACATCGGAGTGTTCGTTCCATGATTTAAACGAATGGAAGGAAATATATACTATAGCTACAGTTAAGGTTACTTTTCAGTGTAATTTATTATGAATGAGGTTATTGACAACGTTTGACATTTGACAACGTCAACTATGGTGTGATCTTCGGACTAAAATATATTGGACATTCAATGTCTTAAGTATAATTGTATAGGATTTGTGATTCTAGCTACCTCCCCCTCCATCCCCTTTCTTTCCAACCCCTAAACTAGCCTCTCTGTGATTGCAAACACACAGGACTCCATGACAGGCCCACGTCTGTGTTTTAGGCCTCGGGGCAGCGAGAAGAATGGGACATGATCACAAGTACAGAGGCATGGCAGGATCACCAGGAAACAGCAACCTTCGGTCCTGAACCCTCGCAAAGACACTAGCTCCTTCTCTCGGGGCCAGGCTGCGCTGACAGGCCGAACATCGAGGCACAAAAGCGACCCTTTGAGGATGCCTGGGTAAATGGGGAGCCCGATTGTGGCGGGTTCGGCCACACGAAACAAGTCCCCACGCAGATGTATGGCCCAAATGGTTGCATTCCGAGGACAAATAATATGAAATCCATAGAAATGGGACATGAGAAAGTCGTTGTTGCCGTCGCCTGGTGAACTGGGCTGTCCATTATGACGGGATGTCATAAAGGAAGCATGGCATTCGAAGGCAATGGCTGAGACAAAGCCAACCCTGTGTCCAGTTTACCCACATGAGCACCTCATGCCCTTGCCCGAGTAACTTCCCAGCTTGTAAAACTGTGTAGTAACACTCGGGAACTGTGCAATCATCATCTTTGGTTAAATACCAGGCCTGCATGATGGGAGTAGGCCTTTGACCTTGCCTCCTACATAGTGTGCTGGAAAGCACAGCATGGTGTAACTTGTTAACCAAGTTGGGTAGGCTTGTCAGATTTAGTATTTCCAATCCAACACTTACTGTCATCCTTTGTCATCCCCTCCATCATCACCTGTTGAGTTGACAAAGTGTTTGCAAATTCCTCAATTATTTTCCAAGAAATCTCTCAAGATCTTCTGCTTCTATAACATCCGGGTTGTCTGTAACCAGACGGTACATTGTAAATCCGATTTTGCCACATTAGCCTTACTTTTAAAAAAAATTAAGGGCCATGAAATGTAGATGGTGTATCAACAATTGCTGTTTCGTAAACTTTTCCAAAAGATTTGTGACTGAGGGTGGTTGGTTATAACGTCATTCTTAATGGCTGAGACAAGGCCAACTCTGTGCGCAGTTTACCCACTCGAGCACCTCGCCTCGGCTTGAGTAGCTTCCCAGTATGGCTCTCAATGAAGATACCTTATGACGTCATTATATAAATGACGTCATGAGGTATCTTCATTGAGTTGAGAGTGGCGCAATAAAAGCAGCTCAGCTGGTTGCTGGTTGAAATGGGCTGTCCATTATGACGGGATGTCATAAAGGAAGCATGGCATTCGAAGGCAATGGCTGAGACAAAGCCAACCCTGTGTCCAGTTTACCCACATGAGCACCTCATGCCCTTGCCCGAGTAACTTCCCAGCTTGTAAAACTGTGTAGTAACACTTGGGAACTGTGCAATCCCAGCTTGTATGTGCCCGATCCCAGCTTATATGTGTTTTTTGAGGTCTATGTGCCCGATCAGACGGCAAAATTGTCCTTTCAATGGCCCTAGCGCTAATCACCCATCGACCCTTCCTGTCCCTCCCCCTGCACCCATGTCACGGCCCGGACCCGTCTGGAGAGACATCAATATTTCCATTATTTCTGCAAATGCGCTGCGCTGCTCGCCCTGCACAAGAAAGGCCTTTTGATAAGCCAGCGATGAGAAACGGATGAACTTTTGCGCGGAATCTGCCCGTAGCATTTCCCCCAGCTCCCCCCCTCTCTCTTCCCCCTCTCTCATACTGCACCGAGCCCAGCCCGTTGCATGACCACACAAGGCCCATGGTGTGCTCTGTCCTGATCTCTCGCCCCCTCATACTCGCGCACGTGTCTGCCACAACTCCTTAGGGGTTGCGTGAGCTCTCTTTATGACGAAAGCTTTCCAAATGGTTCTATGAGCTCGAAAAGCAACCGTTGTTCCTATAACTACGTCTCATCAGTTGGCCGCCGGTCAGAGCAAAACCTTTCATTTCGCATTGAAGCAAACGAGCAGCGAGTGTCTGGTCTCTCGAATTAAAAATCTTTAAAATAACTTTGTAAACATGCATACACCCTTCTCAAGGGGGCTATCATTTGGCAGTACAGCAATTTCACGGTATTTCAAAAGGGCACTTTATTGGCCATTTCCATGACTTATGTCACAGGTGGATTTGACTTCTGAACCAAACAAATTATTTTGAGTCAATAAATTACCCAAGAGAAAATTGATTTGACCATTGCACTTTATTTATATCGAAATATACTGTGACATGCCTGGTGTTGGTTTAATGGTTAGGGAGGTGGGCTTGGGATCCTAGGATCCTGAGTTCAGGGAGGTGAAATTCGCTGCACATGATGTGCAACATGTGCAGAGTAAAACGAGTGTTCATTTACGTCTGTAGGATATCGAATAAATAAAGAAGATGTCAGCACACCTGACGCTAGGCCAAGGTTTCAGACTTTGGCACGCTCAAGTGGCTGCACCGTCAAAACGAAATGTCCCAGAAGATGTAGAAAACATGGTCACATTTGTACATGTAGTGTTTTAAAATAACGCTTCTTGCTACGAAACATCATAATCTTCCATCTGAATATGTCGAATTAAAGAATTCCAACCTGTCATTTTTGATGGGTTTTATACTAGTATCAAGTAAAAGTAACAACTGAATAGCGAAACGAAAAAAAAATGAAAAGGAAATTAAATCCGTTTAAAAAGCATACAGCACAAACATTTTGAGAGGGAGGGGAGGAGAGAGGAGATGGAGAGGGAGAGAGGGGAGGGAGAGAGAGGAGGAGTGGGGAGGGGAGAGAGGGGGGGAAGAGAGAGAGGAGGAGAGAGAGGGAAAGAGAGGGGAGAAGGAGGAGTGGAGGAGAGAGAGAGAGAGAGAGAGAGGAGGGAAAGAGGGAAGTGAGAGAGGAGGGAGAAGGGAGGTATGGGGAGAGGGGACGTAGGGAGAGAGGAGAGGTTGGGAGAGGGGGGAGGTATGGAGAGAGAGCAGGGGAATAGGGAGGATTGGGGGGAGGAAAAGTTTCCTTCTGTATTCATCCTGTCCACCCCATTCCTCCCTACACAATTGTTTGTCCAATTTTCCCTCTATATTGTCTTTTGACTCCACTGTTGGTGCCCCCACCCTCTCACTACTGTTCCTTTTGTTCTGGTGCATCCAGATCTGCTTCGTGTTCCACTCTTCCTTGACTCTGTATACAAAAAAGTCATAGGTTGGCAACCATTGTACAGGCTTGACAGTCTGAATGGTCTCTTTCTGTGTTGAAATTCCTTGGATGGGAAATCATCTCTTATATATTGTGAACTGTGGTGTCTGCCCGTGTGTTCGTCTGTCTCCCGTTTACGGCGCCTACTTCCTGAAATGCATTTGAAAAGTTCAGCATTCACTTTTGAAATGACTGGAGAACAGGCATGAGTAATGTTGATGCCAAATTTTATTTTGCCCTCCTTTAAGACAAATACAACCTCCACCACCCTATTTTGCACCACCATTTTGTGGTGGGTGGTATGAGTAGCTCATAGTTTTGATTATGAGTGAAACCGAGAGTGCAACACAATTGACCTTTTTAAAGTCCATGAAATAATTCAAGTTGATAAATTAACTTAAACCTTTCTCATCACTGGGGTCTGCTAGTTTTGCTAGCTTTTCCCATCATTTGGGATGGGTACGCTTCATAGTTATTCAATAAAGTTTCAGAAGCCCGATCAGGCTGATGAGATCGGGTCAGGGCAGTGGATGTATAGTGCTGAGGAAGCCCAGTAGGCAGAAATGTGTTCATGTTTAGTTCATTTCTTCCCTATGAGTTAGGTAGAATTAGCTGATATGGGATAAGATCTGGGTAAGAATTTGTAACCAGAATGTTTTTTTCAGGAAACCCTTCTACTAAGTCCCAGTAGTGACCAAAAAAAGTCTCCATGGTTCCCGTGCTAGGACAGGTTGCAGTGGCCATGTTTCCACGCACGGGTAGTCGTGGCCGACGGGAAAAATCCAAAATCTAAATTTTTTCCAATATGGACAAGTTGGGTGTCTACAATCGGGTTTTTTGGCATGAAATATTGATTGTAAACATCGTTTTGTGCTATGACCCTTCAGTAACCCGGTAATGGCCACGCCATAGCCTGACCACAGCCAAAAATTGGAAATTTTCAAAGGTGCTGAGGTGGATATTGGTCTGGAACTATTTCAGGATAAGAATTTGATTGAAACCATTAATATTTGACTGAGACCTTTCTAGGACCATACTGGGTCATTCTTAACTCCACTAATCACGAAAAAAAATTAAATTAGCAAACCTCAGTGATCACTATCCAGCCACATGGTCTGTATCTAACAGCATCTTTGTCGTCTTTGTCCAAAAACGATGGTTGCAATCGATTATTCATGCCAAAAAAAAAAACTTTTTGTCCACACCAAACTTGTTAATGTTGGACAAATTTCAGATTTTTGAATTTTCGCATCGGCCAAGACAACACGCGTATCGAAACATGGTCGCTGCAACTTGTCCTAGCACGGGAACAATGGAGACTTTGTTTTGTTCATTACTGGGATCTAGTCGAGATGGTTCCTGCAAAAAAAATCCTGGTTACAAATGTTTTCTCATTTATTTCTTGTCATATATTTATATTTTCATTTGCAGATGCTCTCTGGTGGTTCTGTGATTTTTCCTGGTGTACTGGCTTTGATGTCAGTCAGCACACAAAATTTCAGCTTTCTACGTCACCCGGAAGGTACCAAACATTAATGGCAGTGAGTGGTTAGAGTAGAAAATATTATACTATACTATATATTAGTAGATATAATATACTCATCAACCCGGGTAGAACTAAATAGTACTACTACTAATATAGATACTAATACTACGTCATATATATATATATATATATATATATATATACTAAGCCGGGGGTAAGCAATAACAAACCATGCTTCCCCATTGTCTTGGGTCCCTCACCTGCATTTAGTTGGTTCTATGAGTATGGCTCTCGCAGTATTGGCTCAGCCAGCAGTGACCACTATTTTCGTTGTGTCTGTTGTGTCGTGTCTGTCTGTCTGTCTGTTTGTGACTCTCTACAGAGCATAGCTCCGTGACGTTTGATGCGATCTTGATGGAACTTGGGCACAAGCTAGATATCATGGTCTAGTTGTGTCTTTTTGTATGAGGGGCGTCCCACGCCCCTTGTGGGCGGAGCCTGCCCACTTGAACTTTTTGTTTATTTTTATTTTTTCTCGATTTTTTTCTCGCAATTTCATTTCCTAGAAGCTGTGCGTAATGTCCATAAGTACAACATATAAAAAAATCCGATTTGATTTGGTCAATTTTGACGGAAGAGATAGGTTTTTACGTTAGGGCTTCCTCAAAGGCTTCCACTTTGATGGAAATTTCATTTTTTTATTCAAGACTGGAATCCAACTTTTGTGTTTATGTGTTTC
>CM068958.1:50527702-50546160 GCA_035128595.1 Eptatretus atami | reverse complement strand
CTCCACAGCAGATAATGGCAAGATTGCACAGCACGTCCCTATCTTCTGGTTGAGGGAAAATGTAGTAATCTGATTTCGTATGTGCCATTCAGCGGTGAAGCCGTATGATATATTTAGCACCACAAATGGTTCAACGATACCCTTTGTTTTATAGTATAACAGAAACTCATAAAGTTTCTTTATTTTCAGGTTCTGGGTTTAATGTTAAAAGAAAAATGCGACTCCACAGTGAGAAAGCTGCTGCATTTGAATCTGGTTCAATGAGACGAGATCCGACACACAAGTTCAGCGTAATTTCCATTACAAGGTAAGAAGGAATCCACCATCACAGACTAGTATCGAGAGGTGGTACAAGGTTTAGGAGACTGAAGTTGTCAGAAACAGGGGAAATAGCCAGTGGACCAAGCACAGTGCAGCAGACGTGAACAGTGTGTGAATCATTTCTAACAAAGTCCAATGAAAATGAATCGACGCGCATTCAGAGGAATGGGACTACCAACCACCACTGGTGCACAGGATTCCACATAAAGACTGAAGCTTCATGCCCATAAGTGCAGATGTCTGTAGGAACTCAAACCAAATGACAGACCCAAATACAAGGCGTTTGGAGAGAGAGAGAGAAGAGAGAGTAGAGAGAGAGACGGAGAAGAGAGAGAGAGAGAGGAGAGAGAGAAGAGACAGAGACAGAGACCAGAACAGAGACAAGACAGAACAGAGACAGAGACAGAGACAGAGACAGAGACAGAGACAGAGAGGGAGAGAGAGAGAGAGAGAAGAGATGAAGAGCGAGAGAGAAGAGAGAGAGATTTCTTTGCTCATATCTCTGGAAATTTGGGGTTTCACAACTTTAATATTCAATTAGCGAACACTGTCTTTTCAACATAGGGGGGCAAAAGATTAGGTGATTAATCAGCGTCCATATTGATAATTTCATACACCACACACACACACACACACAAATGGAAACGTTTAAAATTGGCCTGTAACTGATTACTTGTGTATTTAATGTTTCCGTGCCCGTGTTTGCAAACAATGCCCAATAGTTATAGTTCCAACCTCATAAATCTGGAGAAAAGTAGACAAATAATTTTGCATTGTGAGTGATGGATGCATGTGCGGAACGTTCAAACACGCTTTTGAGGCAATGCCGCGGTCATGGCCTGTTCGCCCACACAGGGCCTCAATGTGGGTGAAGTTTGGTAAGCGGCGGCCGTCGAGAGACAAGCCCGCCCAGAGGAGGGTAATGTAGGGCTTGCACCCTCCGGAGAGTAGAGATCACCATCAAACGTGTTGACATCGTGCCTCGCCTGCACCAAGCCCTGTTTGTAAATCATAGTGAGCGTCAAGAATAACTAATGTCTTATAAACGTCGAATCGAAAGACATCGAGCTTATAAATCATTATCATACAAAAATTGCACCCTCATTAAATTCATAGGATATAATTATTTCACCTCCCCCCTCCCCGTTGTTGTGATAATTGTTGCTGATGACGTCGCCAGTAAGCGAGCCAAATTGGTCTCTGGTCGCTGATGGGGTGTGAGTATGGCGGTCCAAGCTGTGTTACTGTAAACTTGCAGCTGTGGAAGGAACAGGAAAAGTGTCAAATAGTAATGGGTTTCAATTGTGGAGCCTTTCTTGCGGTTGCTTGATGCAGCTTGCTGTGGCTAGAATGGCAGAAGGGTTCGATTTCTAAAGTCAGAGTGGGAAGTTAATTCTAAAAGTTATAGCTGCAGCAGGGATAATGATCGGAAATGAGAGTTATATCTCACATTATAAGCTCTTTAAACCATCTGACTGACTGACTGATTATAAAGATCAGTGCCTTTCCAGGTGAGTATAAAGATGATTTTGTGTGTCGAGGAAATCGAAGCTGATACACTGGGAAAAATCACAGAACCATTGGAAAGCGTCCGGAAATGAAATATAAAGAACTGAAAATAAATGAATGAAAAAAAAGAAAGAAAACAGCCGGGGAGGCGACGATGGGTTCGTCGGCATTATTGTGTGAAAGCTCCCATGCCACAAAAAGTGGAAGTAGGTTAAAAATATTCACATTATTAATTAAAAAAACACAATTTCTACCGAAGTGGAAGTAAAATGGAAAGTTAATCCAAGCTTGTGAAGCCACAAAAGGAAAGTCGTTAAACACCTAAATGCTGAAGTTGGACTCCAGTGTTGATGCCTGAAATCAGAAACAAAAATTATGAATTCCAGCGAAGTGAATAGAATGGAAAGTTAGATCCAGCTTGTTAAGCCACAAAAGAGTGAAAGTTCGTTAAACACCTAAATGCTGAAGTGACTCCAGTGTTTGATGCGCTGAATAATCAGAACAAAAATGAGAATTTCCAACGAAGGGAATGAGAATGGAAAGTTGGATACAGCTTGTGGAAGCCACAAAGGTGAAAGTTAGTTTAAACACCTAAACGCTGACAAATGATTCCAGTGTTTAGTAAAGCCTGAAATCCTTGACAATTGGGCCTGAAAAAGCTGAATTAGGAATTTCCACCAAAGTGGAAGTTAATTGAAAATTAGATTCCAGCTTGTGGAAGCTTTAAATTGCACAAAATTGGTAGTTATAAGGTGTTTAACTAACTTTCACTTTTGTGGCTTCCACAAGCTGTATCCAACTTTCCATTCTACTTCCACTTCGTTGGAAATTCCTCATTTTTGTTCTGATTTCAGGCATCAACACTGGAGTCAACTTCAGCATTTAGGTGTTTAACGAACTTTCACCTTTTGTGGCTTCCAACAAGCTGGATCTAACTTTCCATTCTACTTCACTTCGCTGGAAATTTCATAATTTTTGTTCTGATTTCAGGCATCAACACTGGAGTCAACTTCAGCATTTAGGTGTTTAAACGAACTTTCACTTTTGTGGCTTCCACAAGCTGGATCTAACTTTCCATTTTACTTCCACTTCGGTAGAAATTGTGTTTTTTTTTAATTAATAATGTGAATATTTTTATACCTACTTCCACTTTTGTGGCAATGGAGCTTCACACAATAATGCCCGCGAACCATCGTCGCCTCCCGGCTTGTTTTTTCTTTTTTTTTCATTCATTTATTTTCAGTTCTTTATATTTTCATTTCCGGACGCTTTCCAATGGTTCTGTGATTTTTCCAGGTGTATCAGCTTCGATTTCCATCGACACACAAAATTTCATCTTTATACATCACCTGGAAGGCACTGATCTTTAATATCAGTCAGTCAGTCAGTGGTTATAAAGAGCTTTATATGTGAGATATAAGCTCTCATTTAATCAATTATCCCTGGCTGCAGCTATAACTTTAGAATTACTTCCCACTCTGCTTAGAAATCAGAACCCTTCTGCCATTCTAGCCACAGCAAGCTGCATAAAGCAACCAAGAAAGCTCCACAATTGAAACCCATTACTATTTGAAACTTTTCCTGGTTCCTCCACAGCTGCAATTTACAAGTAACACATGCATTGGACCGCCATACTACACACCCCATCAGCCACCAGACCAATTTGCTCGCTTACTGGCGAGTCATCAGCAACAAATTATCACACAAACGGGGAGGGGGGAGGTGAAATAATTATATCTATGATTTATGAGGTGCAATTTTTGTATGATAATGATTTATAAGCTCGATGTCTTTCGATTCGACGTTTATAAGACATTAGTTATTCTTGACGCTCACTATGATTTTACAAACCAGGGCTTGGATGCAGGCGAGGCACGATGTCCAACACCGTTTGGAGTGATCTCACTCTCGGAGGGTGCAGTCCCTACATTACCTCCTCTGGGCGGGCTTGTCTCATCGACGGCCGCCGCTTACCAAACTTCACCACAATTGAGGCCCTGTGTGGGCGAACAGGCCCATGACCCGCCGGCATTGCCTCAAAAGCTGTTTGAACGTTCCGCACATGCATGCCATCACTCACAGTGCAAAATATTTGTCTCATTTTCTCATGATTTATGAGGGTGGAACTATACTATTGGCACTTGTTTGCACACAGGGCACGGAACATTAAATACACCAAAGTAATCAGTTACAGGACAATTTTAACAGTTTCTCATTTGTGTGTGTGTGTGTGTGTGTGTATGAAATTATTCAATATGGAGCTGATTAATCACCTAATTTTTCCCCCCTATGTTGAAAAGACAGTGTTCGCTAATTGATATTAAAGTGTGAAACCCCAAATTTAGAGAGAGAATAGGTTTGATTTGTTATCAATCTATTTTCAATAGTGCCTCCCACTTCTTCAACACTGTCAAAGTTTATACTTTCACCTTCAGTAGATGTACAGTCCAAAATAACAGAGATTGTAATGAGTCACACTTTCATCAAAGAGTCAACGATTCCCTCATCCGATAACTTATCGTAATAATCCTCAGTCCTCGCCACAATCGAGTGATTCCCATCTCAACATGTTGATCACTTCGTTATATTTTGAGGTGTGTTAGTTCGGCCATGGCTCTATGCATGCCTGCACATTTGTGGCATGCTATAAACTCACTTGAACTCACTTGCCATAAGCACGCATATCATCGAGAGAAACCTCGGAGCAAATGACACGTATGGTGTTGCTCACGAAAGTGAAGGTCTTCTTTCGCATCTTCTGGCCATATAGGTTTTTCAAATCTGAAACAAAAAAAAAAATACTATTATGTTGCATATTTGAAGAAAAAACAATTCTGCCGTTGCACAATATAACCAGTTAAATTGTTACCCAAGCAGTAATCGACAAATTATTATTGCCTATAAAGATGCTATTGCCTTTAAATGTAAATAAAAGCCTATTAAGTTTTCATTGATTTTATGAGTCGATACTTTTCCCGCCGAAGAAACGATTTTAGTGAATTTTTGTATGCTGTTGTCCCGGATGAGTCTGGGTCTCTGTAGTGATATTCAGCTTGGACTAATTTTTTCCAGGTTCACCCCCATTTTTAAGGTATTTCGACTCAACCATAAGTTGGACTGTGTCTGCGGAGGATAATTGCAGTAGTGAGGGTGGTAGTGAGTGCAGGCAGTTGGTGAAGTTCTCGGCATTTTCATGTAGTGGTGGGGGTGTATGCGAGTGAAGCCTGGGTGAAGGTGTAACACATGCAGGCAGGGTGGGGGTGTAGTGGGTTGAAGCTGGGGTGAAGAGTGTAGCAAGGCAGGCAGGGGTGAAGGTGTAGCAGGCCTGCAGGCAGGAATGAAGGGTGTTGTGGGTGCCCACAGTGGTGAAGGTGTAGTGAAGTGGAGGCAGTGGTGAGGGTGTAGTTGGTGCATAGTGGGGTGAAAGTGTACCACTTGCAGGCAGGGAATGAGGGTGTAGCAAGTGCAGGCAGAGTGAGGTGTAGCAAGTGCAGGCAGGGGTGAGGATGCAGCAAGTGCAGCGGCAGGGGGAGGTGTAGCCAGGCCTGCAGGCAGGGATAAAGGTTGTTTGTGTGCCCACAGTGATGAAGATGTAGTGAGTGGAGGCATGTGCTGAGGGTGTAGTTGGTGGCACGGCAGGGTGTGGTTGGCTTGGTGTGCAGCAGGCATGAGGTTGGCAAGGTGCAGCAAGCATGTGGTTGGCAATGGCTGCAAGGCAGTGGCAGGTTTCGAGCTTGGTGTAGGCAAGGGTGGGGTTGTAGTGGGTGCAATGGGGGCTATTGTTGATATATATATAATATATAATATATATTATATATATATATATATATATATGTAATATATTGGTTATGGTTCTAGAACCGTACGCAACAACATACAGGTGTCCACAGTCAATTATGCTGCTAAGTATACTGTGTAGACAGAACCCTTCCTTGTGTGTAGTGGGAATGCAAAGAGGTGCGTTGGATGTTTTTTTTAAGTTAGGGTAAAAATCTTATATCCCATCCTCCATTGCGATCCAAGCTACCCGATGCGCTTGCAGCCTTCGTTCGCTGGCAACAATGTAACGGTCCACCTGTTGTCTCTGGAGGCTCGTTTTTCCGAGACAGAATCTTCGCTGTTGCAGGTTCCTATTCGGCTTCTCCAAATGCTCCAACTCTTTCTTGGAGAGTCCACACGCGTGAGTGGGCGGGCCTCGCCGGAGCCTGGCCGTGGCCCACCACGAAAGGGCGGACCCATGGGAGCCCCGTCCAATCAGGGCGGACAGTGACGTCAGTTTTTGACCAAGGCCCCGCCCGCTGAGGGAAGGTCTATAAACCACACACCATCCTCAGTCTTGAGTCTTTGGGGGTCGTTCGTTGAGTCTTTGGGGTCGTTCTTCTATGCTTGGAGGCCGGAGTTGGTTGGAAAAACGAAGGGTTACCAGCTGCTTGGCTTCGCTCACATTCTCCCGACGGCCCAACTACTGGTCCCGGCCCTCGAGCCTCTCCACGGACCCGACTCCCACACGGGCGGCTGTGGACCTGACTGCAAACGACTGTTGGCAGGTGCCGCACCACGGAGCATTCCTTTCCCCGAGACTCAGGTACTCGAAGAACTGCGACCCCAGCCCACCTCCTCCTGGCTGGCAAAGTCCTTTGCCTTTAACGTGGTTTATTTTGTCCGAGTGTGGTGTCTGGAGTGTGGTGGCGCAGTCTAATAAGTAGAAACTGTTATAGTGTTTTCGATCATCTGTAAATCTTGGCCTGTATAATTCCCATATAAGTCTGCTCTGGTGGTCCTGCTTTATAAGTTGCTGTAAATTGTCGCCTAGCATCTTCTTTCTTTCGCCTGCAATAACACCGCCAATAAACCTGTTTCTGTGGCCACATACCTTCCTCGTTTTATATAAATAATTATTGTAGAAATGTTCCCAAGTTCGTTTTTCCGTCTTTTCCTTCATTGGTCCCATGGTTTGGATTCTGAGTTTTAGCCCGGGGTCTTTGTTACCGTTAATTCTGCTCATCCTAGCTGGCAGGCTTTCGCAGTTTCCTTCGACTGCACGACAGTGGTCACGTAGTTGGAACTCTACTGCGAGTCGGTAGAGTGACCCGGTCGAGCAAAGACGTGCCGAGGGCGTGTTCACCGGTAGATGCACCGCGTGTGTTAATTAGGTAAATTGGTTCTCGACAAAAAAGACCTACGCTACGCGGTGGAGACCCCGCTAAATTGGGCCGTCCCCCCCCACGGCCCATATTGTTGCGGGCCCGGGGACAGGTGGCGAGACGAACCGCTAGGTGGGGGAAGTTACGTCGACTGCCACACCAGACTCCCGGAATTTGTAGGCCGTCGCTCAACGGATAACGTCCGTGAGGCGGGGGTCGCTTAACCGAACGTGGACGCCATACTCCACCGCATAGCGTTAGGGTCTTTTTGTCGAGAACCCAATTTACCTATTAACCACGCGGTGTCATATACCGGGAACCACGCCTCGAACGTCTTGCTCGAACCGGGTCACTCTACGACTGCAGTAGAGGTTCCAACTACGACTACCAACTCCGGTTTCAGGTGCAGTCGAGAGGAACTGCCAAGCCGTGCGGCTAAGAGGAGCAATTAACGGGAACAAAGACCCGGCTAAAACTCAGATCGCGAACCATGCGGACCAATGAAAGAAGACGGAAACGAACTGTGAACATTTCTACAATTGTTTTATTTACAGCAAGAAGGACACAGAGAAAGCTTATGCGGATAATACAGGAGATTTTACAATGATCGAAAACACTAATGCAGTTCTACTTAACAGACGGCGCCAACACACATCGACAGCACATGACGAAAATAAAAACCCCAGGTGAATTCCAAGGAACTCAAGCCAGGAGAGGAGAGAACAAGCTGGGGTCGCGCCTCGGCTGGGTACCTGCACGTCGGAGGGAGGGGTGCTCCGTGGGCGGCACCCCCGCCAGAGAGTTCGTGCAGCTCGGCCCGAGTCACACACGTTGGCTTCGTGTCCGCGGAGGAACCTGAGTGGAGCAAGATCGGAGTCCCAGGGCGGGGATCGGGTTGCGGACAGGAACCCAGCGAGAGACCCGGTCGAGGTCGGTGTCCTCGTCGTTACGGAATCGACCAAGACGGATCGCTCCACCAACGAAGAACGGCCATGCACTCACACCCAAGATCCGTAAAAAAGCTCTCAGTCTTTCAATCCTCCCGTAACACGAACTCAAGATTCCAGCAAAACCTCCCCACGAACGCCCCAGCGATGCAGAACTGAACTGAGCGCATTTTGACTGGAACTCCAACAAACGCGCGTCTCAGAGGGTTCCCTTCGTTGTCCATCGACCTCTCTCAGCGGGGCAGGGGCCTTGGTCAAAAAACTGACCGTCATGTCCGCCCTGATAGGACGGGGCTTCCCATGGGTCCGCCTTGTCTGGGCGGGCCTCGGCCAGGCACCGCGAGGCCGCCCACATCGACCACGTGTTTGGGAAGGTGAATGACGGTGCAGCCACACTGCGTCCATTTGGGGAAGCCGAGAAGAACTGGAACGGCGAACGTGAGAATGTTTGCCTCGGAAAAACGAAGTCTCTGTAGACAGCGGGTGGACAGTGGTACGCTGTGGCCAGCGAAACCGGAGGCTGCAAGTGCTAGGAGGTACGCGTGGTTCCATAAGGGGGAAATAAAATGATTTTAATAACCTACTAAAAAAACATCGCAACGCACCACCTTCGATTTCCCACTAAACACGAGGAGGGGTTCTGTCTAACACATATACTTAAGGGCATAACCTAACTTCGGGGACCTGTATGTTGAATGCATATGGTTCCGGAACGTACAATATGTATATACTGTATATATATATATTGTATTATATATATGTATATACTGTATATATATTGTATATAATAATTATATTTGTATATATATATATATATACTATATATATATAATAATATATGTATATGTTATATATACAGCTTCTGGAAAAAAAAGAGACCACTCCCAAAAAAATTAAATCAGCATCCTCTACATGTAATGGCAGCCATTCCATTCCAGTGTCTTGTTGATTCCAACACAGGACACCTCATTCTATTTAGTGAAGTTAACTGATTAGGTGATCACCTGAACCAAATCTTATTTAACAAGGAAAAGTATAAAAAACACTGCTGTGGTCTCACTATCCTCTTGCAATAGGACAAGCTGATGACAAAACATGCTGGTAGTACTCAAAAGTATTTGGAATCAAAAAAAATAACTATTGTCCATGTCAAAAGAGTTGAAAAGAAAAGTTTTGAGTGATGGAAAGAAGGGTTCAATTCTGGCTTTACTGCAGAGGGATACAGTGAGCGTCACCTTGCTTCCATCCTAAAATTTCAAAGACGCGGTTCATAAGAACAAGTTCAAGCAGCAGACATGGACAACAAAGCTACAGACTGCAGAGGGCGAAACAGACTTTCCACTGACGGCGAGATGACCGCCAACCTCATTCGAATGTCACTAAACAACCGTAGGATAACATCAGTGCTACAAAAAGCAATGGCAACGGCAACTGGGGTGAAGTGCACGGCGAGGACGGTTCGAACAGGCTCCTAGGGGCAGGGCTGAAGTCGTGCAAAGCTATAAAAAAGCCCTCATCATTGAGAAGCAAAGAAGAGCCAGGCTGAGGTTTTGCAAAAGACCATAAGGATTGGACCGAGAGGACTGGGAAGGTCATCTTCTCTGATGAGTCCAATTTTCAGCTTTGCCCATCACCATGGTCGTCTAATGGTTAGATCGGAGTTCCTGGAGAGGCCCTACAGCGCAGCAGTGTCTCGTACCCACTGTGGAAATTTGTGGAGGGATCGGTGATGATCTGGGGATGCTTTCAGCAAGGCTGGAAATGGGGCAGATTTTGTCTTTGTGAAGGACTCATGATCAAGCCACGTACAAGGTTTCCTGGAAGAAACACTTGCTTCTTCTGGCTCTGACATGCACCCCAACTCTGAGGTTGGTTTTTTCCAGCAGGACAATGCTCACGCCACAACAGCCGGTCAATGAAGTGTGGATGGAGGACCATCAGATCAGACCCTTCATGGCCAGCGCCAATCTCCAGACCTGAACCCCCATTGAAAACCTCGGAAATGTGATCAAGAAGGAAGATGGATGGTCACAAAGCCATCAAACAAAAGCCGGCTGCTTGAATTTTTGTGCCAGGAGTGCATAAAGTCACCCAACAGCAATGTGAAAGACTGGTGAGAGCATGCCAAGACGCATGAAAGCTGTGAATTGAAAAATCAGGGTATTTTCACAAAATATTGATTTCTGACTCTTCCTAAGTTAAACATTCGTATTGTGTGTTTAAAAATGAATATGAAACTTGTTTTGTGTTTGTATAATTTGAAGTCTGAAAAACTGAATCTTTGTTGTTGTTTTGACCAAGTTTGTCATTTCTGCAAATAAATGTCAAATGACAATATTTTTTATTCGGAATTTGGGAAGAAATGTTGTCAGTAGTTTATAGAATCAAAACAATGTTCAATTTACTAAACACATACCTATAAATAGTAAAACCAGAAAAACTGATAATATTTCAGTGGTCATCTTAATTTTTTCCCAGAGCTGTATGTATATGTTTTATATGTAATAATATATATGTATCTGTATATATATAATTCTTATGAATATGTATATATATGTATATGTATATATATGTATATAGTATATGTATTTATATATGTAATGTATTTATTAGATGTATATGGATGTACATATGTTTTTTATATACATATATATCTATATATAATAAAAAACTTCGATCCACAGACTCATCCACTTTGACTTACTGAGTCGATGGGTTCTGTAAATCATCCTGTGAAGAATGAATATTACTTTAATCATCTCTCCACCTGAAGGTTCATAAAATAATTCGATATCTTAATCAAACCGTTGACGATTCATATGTATGGGAGACATATTTTCGCTCAAGGAGATGGACTGGAGCACATTCAATCAAATGTTCGCTCCCCTATTGTGTTGGTTGTTCTCAAACTCCAATGCAGAAGCAATGGAGCCCAATGTGGCAAGATGACTGATCAATGGATTATGCGATGCCGGCTCGCCCATCGGAGTGTTTCGTTCCATGATTTACACGAATGGAGGAAATATATACTATAGCTACAGTTAAGTTACTTTCAGTGTAATTTATTATGAATGAGTTATTGACAACGTTGAACATTTGACAACGTCAACTATGGTGTGTCTTCGGACTAAAACTATATGGACATTCAATGTCTTAAGTATATATTGTATGGATTTTGTGATTCTAGCTACCTGCCCCCTCCATCCTTTTACTTTCCTCAACCCCTAACTAGCCTCTCTGTGATTGCAAACAACGACTCCATGACAGGCCCACGTCTGTGTTTTAGGCCTTCGGGGCAGCGAGAAGAATGGGACAATGATCACAAGTACAGAGGCATGGCAGGATCACCGGAAACAGCAACGCTTCGGTCCTGACCCTCGCAAAGACACTAGCTCCTTCTCGTCAGGGCCAAAAGGCTGCGGCTGACAGGCCGAACATCGAGGCCAAAAAGCGACCCTTTGAGGATGCCTGGGTAAATGGGGAGCCCGATTGTGGCGGGTTCGGCCACACGAACAAGTCCCACGCAGATGTATGGCCCAAATGGTTGCCATTCCGAGGACAAATAATATGAATCCATAGCAAATGGGAACGATGAGAAAGTCGTTGTTGCCGTCGCCTGGTGGACATGGGCTGTCCCATTATGACGGGATGTCATAAAGGAAGCATGGCATTCGAAAGCAATGGCTGAGACAAAGCCAACCCTGGTCCAGTTTACACCACATGAGCACCTCAATGCCCCTTGCCCGAGTAACTTTCCCAGCTTTGTAAAACCTGTGTAGTAACACCGGGAACTGTGCATCATATCTTTGTTAAATACCAGGCTGCATGATGGGAAGTAGGCACTTGACCTTGCCCTCCTCCATAGTGTGCTGGAAAGCACAGCATGGGGTAACTTGTTTAACCAGTTGGGTAGGCTTGTCCAGATATTAGTATTTCAATCCAACACTTACTGTCATCCTTTGTCATCCCCTCCATCATCACCTGTTGAAGTTGACAAAAGTGTTTGCAAAATTCCTCAATTATTTTCCAAGAAATCTCTCAACTCTGCTTCTATAAATCTGGTTGTCTGTACCAGACGGTACATTGTAATCCGATTTGCACATTAAGCCTTACTTTTACCCAAAAAATTAAGGGCATGAAAATGTAATGGTGTATACAATTGCTGTTTCGTAAACTTTTCCACAGATTTGTGACTGAGGGTGGTTGGTTATAACGTATTCTAATGCTGAGAGCAAGGCCAACTCGTGCGCATTTACCCACTGATGCAACCTGCCTCGGCTTGAGTAGCTTACCCAGTATGGGCTCTTCAAAATGAAGTACTTATGATCGTCATTATAATAAATGACGTCATGAGGTATCTTCATTGGAGTTTGAGAGTGGCGCAATAAAAGAGCTCAGCTGGTTGCTGTTAAATGGGCTGTAACCATCTCATTAGACGGGATGTCATAAAGGAAGCATGGCATTCCCGAAGGCAATGGCTGAGACAAAGCCAACCCTGTTCCAGTTTTACCCACATGAGCACTCATGGCCCTTGCCCGAGTAACTCCCAGCTTGTAAAACTGTGTAGTAACACTTGGGAACTGTGCAAATCCCAGCTTGTATGTGCCCGATCCCAGCTTATATGTGTTTTTTGAGGTCTATGTGCCGATCAGACGGCATAAATGGTCTTTCAATGGCCTAGCGCTAAATCACCATCGACCTTCCTGTCCTCCCCCTGCACCCAGTTCACGGCGCGACCGTCTGGAGAAACACTCATATTTCCATTATTTCTGCAAATGCGCTGCGCTGCTCGCCCTGCCAGAAAGGCCTTTTGTATAGCCAGCGATGAGAAACGGATGAACTTTTGCTGGGAATTGCCCGTACATTTCCCCAGCTCCCCCCCTCTCTCCCTTCCCCCTTCTCGTCATACTGCACCGAGCCCAGCCCGTTGCATTGACACACACAGGCCCATGGTGTGCTCTGGTCCCTGATCTCTCGCCCCTCATATCGGCACGTGTCTGCCACAACTCCTTTAGGGGTTGCGTGAGCTCTCTTTATGACGAAAGCTTTCCAAATGGTTCTATGAGCTCGAAAAGCAACCGTTGTTCCTATAACTACGTTCTCATCAGTTGCGCCGGTCAGAGCAAAACGCTTTCTCATTCGCATTGAAGCAAACGGCAAGCGAGTGTCTGGTTCTTCGAATTTAAATCTTTAAAATAACTTGTAAACATGCATCACCTTCTCAGGGGGCTATCATTGGCAGTAAGCAATTTCACGACGTATTTTCAAAGGGCACTTTATTGGCCATTTCCATGACTTATGTCACAGGTGGATTTGACTTGCTGAACCAAACATTAATTTTTTGAGTCATAACTTACCCAAGAGAATTGATTTGACCGATTGCACTTTAATTTATATCGAATAATACTGTGACTGCCTGGTGGTTGGTTTAAATGGTAGGGAGGTGGGCTGGGGATCCTAGGATCCTGAGTTCAGGGAGGTGAAATTCGCTGCACATGATGTGCAACATGTGCAGAGTAAAACGAGTGTTCATTTACGTCTGTAGGATATCGAATAAATAAAGAAGATGTCGCAAACCTGACGCTAGGCCAAGGTTTCACAACTTTGGCACGCTCAGTGCTGGCACCGTCAAAACGAAATGTCCAGAAGATGTAGAAAACATGGTCACAATTTGTACATGGTAGTGTTTTAAAAATAACGCTTCTTGCTAACGAAACATCATTAATCTTCCATTGAATATGTCGAATAAAAGATTCCAACCTTCATTTTTGATGGGTTTTTATACTAGTATCAAGTAAACAGTAACAACTTGAATAGCGAACGAAAAAAAATGACAAAAGGGAATAAATCGTTTAAAAAGCATACAGCACCACAATTTTGAGGGGGAGGGGAGGAGAGAGGAGATGGAGAGGGAGAGAGGGGAAGGGAGAGAGAGGAGGGAGTGGGGGGAGGGGAGAGAGGGGGGGAAGAGAGAGAGGAGGAGAGAGAGGGAGAGAGAGGGGAGAAGGAGGAGTGGAGGAGAGAGAGAGAGAGAAGAGAGAGAGGAGGGGAAACAGAGGAAGTGAGAGAGGAGGGAGGAAGGGAGGTTATGGGGAGGGGGAGTAGGGAGAGAGGAGAGGTTGGGAGAGGGGGGAGTAATGGAGAGGACAGGGGAATAGGGGGATTGGGAGGGAGGAAAGTTTCCTTCTGTATCATCCTGTCCACCCCATTCCTCCCTACACATTGTTTGTCCAATTTTCGCCTCTAATATGTCCTTTTGACTTCCACTGTTGGTGCCCCCACCCTCTCACTACTGTTCCTTTGTTCCTGGTGCATCCAGATCTGCTTCGTGTTCCACTCTTCCTTGACTCTGTATAAAAAAAAGTCATAGGTTGCAGACCATTGTAAGGCTTGACAGTCGAATGGTCTCTTTCCTGTGTTGAATTCCTTGGATGGGAAATCAATCTCTTATATATTGTGAACTGTTGGTGTCTGCCGTGTGTTCGTCTTCTCCCGTTTAACGGCCTACTTCTGAAATGCATTTGAAAAGTTCAGCATTCACTTTTGAATATGAAACTGGAGAACCAGGCATGAGTAATGTTGATGCCAAATTTTTATTTTGCCCTCCTTTAAGACAAATACAACTCCACAAACCCTATTTTGGCACCACCATTTTGTGGTGGGTGTATAGTAAGCTCATAGTTTTGATTATGAGTGAAACCGAGAGTGCAACACAATTGACCTTTTAAAGTCCATGAAATAATTCAAGTTGATAAATTAACTTAACCTTTCTCATACACTGGGTCTGCTAGTTTTTTGGCTAGCTTTTCCCATCATTTGGGATGGGTAAAGCTTTCACTAGTTTATTCAATAAAGTTTCAGCCAGCCCGATCAGGCTGATGAGATCGGGTTCAGGGCAGTGAGATGTATAGTGCTGAGGAAGCCAGTAGGCAGAAATGTGTTCATGTTTAGTTCATTTCTTCCCTATGAGTTAGGTAGAATTTAGCTGATATGGGATAGACTGGGTAAGAATTTGTAAACCAGAAATGTTTTTTTCAGGAACCCTCTCTATCTAAGTCCCAGTAGTACCAAAAAAAGTCTCCATGGTTCCCGTGCCTAGGACAGGTTGAGTGGCATGTTCCAACCAGGGTAGTCCGTGGCCGACGGGAAAAATCCAAATCTAATATTTTTCCATATGGACAAGTTTGGGTGTCTCAATCGGGTTTTTTGGCATGAAATTTGATTGTAACATCGTATTTGTTGCTATGACCCTCAGTAACCCGGTAATGGCGCACGCACATAGCCTGCCACAGCGAAAATTGGAAATTTTCAAAGGTGCTTGAGGTGGCATATTGGTCTGGACTATTTCAGGATAAGAATTTGATTGAAACCATTAATATTTGGACTGAGACCTTTCTAGGACCATACTGGGTCATTCTTAACTCCACTATCACGGAAAAAAAAATTAATTAGCAAACCTCAGTGATGCACTATCCAGCCACATGGTCTGTATCTAAACAGATCTTTGTTCGTCTTTGTCCAAAAGATGGTTGCAATCGATTTTTTCATGCCAAAAAAAAAAACTTTTTTGTCCACACCACAACTTGTAATGTTGACAAATTTAGATTTTTGAATTTTTCGCATCGGCCCAAGACAACAACGCGTATCGTAAAACATGGTCGAGCTGCAACTTTCTAGCACGGGAACAATGGAGACTTTGTTTTGTTCATTACTGGGATCTAGTCCGAGATGGTTCCTGCAAAAAAATCGCTGGTAAGGTTTTGCTCATTTAATTTCTTGTCCATATATTTATAATTTTCATTTGCAGATGCTCTCTGGGTGGTTCTGATGATTTTTTCCTGGTTGTACTGGCTTTGATGTCAGTCAGCACACAAAATTTCAGCTTTCCTTACGCACCCCGGAAGGTACCAAACATTATGGCAGTGAGTGGTTAGAGTGAGATACAATATATATATATATATAATTATATATATATATTATATAATATATATATATATATATATTATATATATATATATAATATATATATATATATACTAGCCGGGGGTAGCAATAACAAACCATGCTTCCCCATTGTCTTTGGGTCCCTCACCTGCATTTAGTTGGTTTATGAGTATGGCTCTCGCAGTATGGCTCAGCGCAGTGACCACTATTTTCGTTGTGTCTGTGTGGTCTGTCTGTCTGTCTGTCCTGTTTGTGACTCTCTACAGAGCATAGCTCCGTGGACGTTTGATGCGATCTTGATGGAACTTGGGCACAAGCTAGATATCATGGTCTTAGTTGTGTCTTTTGTATGAGGGGCGTCCCACGCCCTTGTGGGCGGAGCCTGCCCACTTGAACTTTTTGTTTATTTTTATTTTTTCTCGATTTTTTTCTCGCAATCCATTTCCTAGAAGCTGTGCGTAAATGTCCATAAGTACAACATATAAAAAATCCGATTTGATTTGGTCAATTTTGGACGAAGCGATAGGTTTTTACGTTAGGGCTTCCTCAAAGGCTTCCACTTTGATGGAAATTTCATTTTTTTATTCAAGACTGGAATCCAACTTTTGTGTTTATGTGTTTCTATAACTACCAATTTTGTGCAATTTAAAGCTTCCACAAGCTGGATCTAATTTTCAATTAACTTCCACTTTGGTGGAATTCCTAATTTCAGGCTTTTCAGGCCCAATTTCAGGATTTCAGGCTTTACTAACACTGGAATCATTTTCAGCGTTTAGGTGTTTAACTAACTTTCACTTTTGTGGCTTCCACAAGCTGTATCCAACTTTCCATTCTATTCCCTTCGTTGAAATTCCTCATTTTGTTCTGATTTCAGGCATCAACACTGGAGTCACTTCAGCATTTAGGTGTTTAACGAACTTTCACTTTTGTGGCTTACAAGCTGGATCTAACTTTCCATTCTATTCCACTTCGCTGGAATTCATAATTTTTGTTCTGATTTCAGGCATCAACACTGGAGTCAACTTCAGCATTTAGGTGTTTAAACGAACTTTCACTTTTGTGGCTTCCACAAGCTGGATCTAACTTTCCATTTTACTTCCACTTCGGTAGAAATTGTGTTTTTTTTTAAATTAATAATGTGAATATTTTTACCTACTTCCACTTTTGTGGCAATGGAGCTTTCACACAATAATGCCCGCGAACCATCGTCGCCTCCCGGCTTGTTTTCTTCTTTTTTTTCATTCATTTATTTTCAGTTCTTTAATATTTCATTTCCGGACGCTTTCCAATGGTTCTGTGATTTTTCCAGGTTATCAGCTTCGATTTCCATCGACACACAAAATTTCATCTTTATACTCACCTGGAAGGCACTGATTTTATATATCAGTCAGTCAGTCAGTGGTTAAAAGAGCTTTAATGTGAGATATAAGCTCTCATTTAATCAATTATCCCTGGCTGCAGCTATAACTAATTAGAATTACTTCCCACTCTGCTTTAGAAATCAGAACCCTTCTGCCATTCTAGCCACAGCAAGCTGCATAAAGCAACGCAAGAAAGCTCCACAATTGAAACCCATTACTATTTGAAACTTTTCCTGGTTCCTCCACAGCTGCAATTTACAAGTAACACATGGCATTGGACCGCCATAACTACACACCCCATCAGCCCACCGAGACCAATTTGCTCGCTTACTGGCGAGTCATCAGCAACAAATTATCACACAAACGGGGAGGGGGGAGGTGAAATAATTATATCTATGATTTATGAGGTGCAATTTTTGTATGATAATGATTTATAAGCTCGATGTCTTTCGATTCGACGTTTATAAGACATTAGTTATTCTTGACGCTCACTATGATTTACAAACAGGGCTTGGTGAGGCGAGGCACGATGTCCAACACCGTTTGGAATGGTGATCTCACTCTCGGAGGGTGCAGCTCCTACATTACCTCCTCTGGGCGGCTTGTCTCATCGACGGCCGCCGCTTACCAAACTTCACCACATTGAGGCCCTGTGTGGGCGAACAGGCCCATGACCGCGGCATTGCCTCAAAAGCTGTTGAACGTTCCGCACAGCATGCCATCACTCACACTGCAAAATATTTGTCTTTTTCTCATGATTTATGAGGGTGGAACTATACTATTGGCAATTGTTTGCACACGGGCACGGAACATTAAATACACCAAAGTAATCAGTTACAGGACAATTTTAACAGTTTCTTTTGTGTGTGTGTGTGTGTGTGTGTATGAAATTATCAATATGGAGCTGATTAATCACCTATTTTTCCCCCCTATGTTGAAAGACAGTGTTCGCTAATTGATATTAAAGTGTGAAACCCCAAATTTCCAGAGATATGAGCAAAGATCTCTCTCTCTCTCTCTCTCTCTCTCTCTCTCTCTCTCCTCTCTCTCCTCTCTGTCTCTGTCTCTGTCTCTGTCTCTGTCTCTGTCTCTGTCTGCTTGTCTCTGTCCTGTCTCTGTCTCTGTCTTCTCTCTCTCTCTCTCTCTCTCTCTCTCTCTCTCTCTCTCTCTCTCTCTCTCTCTCTCTCTCTCCAAACGCCTTGTATTTGGGTCTGTCATTTGGTTTGAGTTCC
>CM068958.1:50502382-50519036 GCA_035128595.1 Eptatretus atami | reverse complement strand
ACCAAAGCACCACCAACCACCTTTTCCACAGCGCCCAACACACCACCCTCACGACACCAAAAACGCCCAACCAGCCACCATTACAACAACCACGATCACCTCAACCACCAACCACACCACCAATCACCATCTCCACAACCACGCTACAACCCTCTCCACATCAAAACCGTCTCTGCCATGGAGAAAGAAGAAGGTGTTCCGATAACGCACGGATTTTTCCTCTTACTTTCCCGCGCTTCGGGACGGGGAGGGGCGAGTGGAGAGAGAATAAGAAGAGCGACCGGGAATGACTGCTACGAAAAAACCGACCCACGAGGAAACGCCCCCCTTCTGGAAGTTTCCCGCAGGAGCTGGAAGGAAAGCAGGGCAGGAAGCCAAGGGGGATAAAAGCCGCGCGTGGAAGAGCGAAGGGGGCTGTGAGCGGCTGTCGAGCTGCTGTCGAGCTGCTGTTGAGCGGCTGTCGAGCTGTCTTGGTCTATGAGTTGGTTGTTGGTCGGTAGTGGAGGTCTCGGTTGGGTGGAGCAGTCAGTCGGTGAGGTGCTTGAGAGGTGTCCATCGAGGGTCGCCCAACCAAGTCACCACGAGGGTGGAGGTAACCTGCGGCGGCCTCTGGAGTCCCTCGGTCAACCAGGCTCCTTGGACATAAAGGCCTACGGGTCCAGTCTGACTCCCTTGCCTTTGAGGGGTCTTCTTTGCTTTTATTTGTGTGAATGTTGTGGCGCCATGTCCCGCAAGTAGAACTGTGTAAGTGCTTGTAAATAATAATCATAGACGGTTGTAGTGCTTTTACCTTGCTCGTGTCTTGTCCCCTCCCCCATTCATTGCATCCCTGTTTACGTGTGCATTAATAATAAATGTCCTTTTGTGAATGTTAACCCGTTCGTCGTGTCCTTTTTCCCCAATTGAACTGCTATCTTGCTCTCGAATAATAGCGGGCTTTTTAATAGCCAATAAAAGAATTGGGTTCCAGCGAGGTCTCCGCGATAAAGACCGCTCGGTTATCCAGAACGGAACGAACCGCTTAAGCGGTTCGTGTCCAAGCAGAGACTCGCTGAGGTATGGTCTCTCGGTAGTCTGCCGCGCGCGAATATTAGGTATATCGATAATTCGGCGATTCACCCTGTCGCGCGGGGTAGAGTGTTGACTAGGCCGTGGTGTGCATTTGGAGCACACCCGTGACTGGTTTCCGGCGTTGTTCCGGAAGGTCGTGACTGAATTGTCCATTCGGTGGGCGAGACGGCCGCCATTGGCTAAAGCGGCTGTTCGCACGCTGGGCGGGCGGTAAATTCGTAACACTGGTGTCAGGAGTGGGATTCAAATTCATTCCCCTCCAAACTAAATTAACGGGAATCGGACCAAGGGTGTGTAGAGCGACCCTCCGTTCCCCAAATACGAGCTTTAAATTTATTCCGAGAAGCGAGATGGCGTTTCAAAGCGAACGGGAGCAGGAGGGACTAGGTATGGATTTGAAAATGTTAGAATCCATGGCAGTAGGGTGGATATACTGATTCTGGCTCACTTTTCCCCATGTAAATGAATGGGGGATTTTCAGCGATTCACTTTTTTTTCCCTTAAAATTACACCCCCTTTTATCCCAGGGTATATTTGTTTGTCTCCCCTTTTAACCTAGGGCATTCTATTCAATAACCAATGCGACAAGATAAAGATTGGTTTCAAGTAAGCAACGTAGTAAATGTGGTTTGTTCAGGTGATTCTGAAGAGATATCTGAAACCTGTAAGCCTAGGGACACTCATTTTCAAATAACCAATGTATATTGTTTAGCTCACTCATTGAACCTATAAACATTTGTTCATTCTCAAATTCCTTCAATAGTTTAATTTTCTTTGTACAATAATCCCCATCTAAAATATTTCAAAACAAAACATTTGAATCTTTATATTTTTCAAGATACCCCTTTTGTGCCATTATGAAATGATATACTTCTCTTAATGATCTCATCTGACCACCTCCTGAGTTGGCATATCATTTTGAGATTATAGTAAATTGTTTTTCCATTGTTCAATTGATAACCATCAATTTTTCAGTCCATTCAAGGATATTTATTATTTTCTTTACATCCTCTAACTCATTGGTTTTTAAATTGATTCGCTTATTTGTTTTTTTACCTTTGTTTTAGTTATTTTTTTCAATAAGACTTATTTGATATTTCCACATTCATTATGTTTTCCATTTATATACCAAGACTGAGATTTTCTCCACTCTTTAGTTTGATTAATACTTGGTTCGACCATTTATATACCGTGAAAAAACGTGGCGGTAGCCCTTAAA
Organism: Eptatretus atami; assembly: GCA_035128595.1. Taxonomy (NCBI): domain Eukaryota; kingdom Metazoa; phylum Chordata; class Myxini; order Myxiniformes; family Myxinidae; genus Eptatretus; species Eptatretus atami. The sequence continues at coordinate 50,516,746 of CM068958.1, read as the reverse complement.
AACCCTAACCCATCTTCCATCGTTAAAACTTGTGTCCATATGGAACACAATCTATTCTATTCACTCTATCATACAATATCCATATGGAACACAATCTATTCCATTTTCTAAAATAAATCTCTTATCATCAAAGGCTCCTAATGCCTTTTTTATTTACTTCTTCACTATATATCTTATGTTATAACTTCTTATTGTATTCATTTCCTATATTCTTCTTTCTTATTCATCAAACAATTATAATAATTTCTAAAAGTTATTGATTTCTTTATTACATATTTCTTTATTCCCTTTAACCTTTTATCAATCTGATCACCATACTTATAAGCATATGCCTTTGCTCCAATCCAATAAACTCACTCATTACTTTTCCACCCAACTCATCTTAACTTACCAATAACCTTTTCATTCTTTTTTGAAAATAACTCACTCTTCTTACTAAAATTACTTGTATCATACACTCCAATATTTTTCTTCATATCGTTATAAACATCATCAGTTTTTATATCTAGAATAAAGCTATCAGTGTCCATATACAACAATGAAACATTTTCACCATACTCTTTCTTTAAGTCATATATACAAATAATCATACATCAATATTTTGATAAATCAAGAACTGCTGTTCCAATATAAATTGGTTTATCCATTACAATACTTTCCTTTTTCATTGAATAGCAGAAAGTTCTCTGAAAAAACCTCTTCCTCTCTCAAAACTTGGTTTATTTATCAATCTAGAAGCTTCTTTCCAAGATGTTGCGAATCTAATGTTTTGCCTGTTTCTAACATTTTCATAGTCTTTCCAAATACAGCATTATTCATTAATTTAAAAAGTCCTCTTCAAATTTACTTTGTATTTGCTCTCATATCTGTATTGAATTTAATATACTTTTTCATCCAAGGACTTTGTTTAATTTAAAACTCTAATTTTAGCTACTCTCAACCCAGCAGATAAATATTGTCTCAAGTTCCTTTGATGCAAAACATATCCCTCTTTATCATAAATGTTGTTAATAACTTTTCTGTTGATTTTCCTTTATATTAAAACTTTTATGATAATCACTTAACCATTCTTTCTTTGGGGTTTCTTTCTCACATGCAAAAGGAAGATCTTTATGCTTATTATGAAGATTACTTGGTACTTCAAATCACTTCAAAATAATAACCTTCTTCCTCCTCATTCAATTCCTCTTGAGAAGAAATAACGATATTCATCAAAGCCTTTTCATATCCTTTTCTTCCACCACTCTAATTTACCATAAGGTAGAGATTGAGACATTGCCATCCATACAAATTATTAGCATCAAAATGCATAAATATTACTATCTTTTTCACTCTTATAATTTGGAAGATATTTATTATTTGCTTTAGCATATCTTTTTGAACATACTTGTGATATTCCACCTCTCTTAGACTTCTCAATCATCAAAGCATATCTACATCACTGATTAAATCAATATCTTGTTTTGTCATTTTCAACATTGCACTCCAAGCTAAACCAGGAGCTGTGAAATAGTGGGCAGGATCTAATCCATAACTATTTTTATTATGACAGAGTGATCTAAATGCTTCAAACACATCAGCTAACAATAAAACATCTGTTTTTAGATACAAATCATGATATTCTCCAAGGTTCTTTATCTTAAATATTTTCCAAATTTCTTTTGCGTGTTTATATTCCTTATCACTTATCTCTTCTTCATAAAGTTATTAATAGAAACTTTCTTTTGAAGGAAGTTGTGTTTCTTTAAATCTCATAAATGAATTCATATAATCATAAGGATAAATTCCCTTCCTTGTAAGAATTTCTCTTTACTTTGAATTTCATTCCTTTTTTGAATTTCTCTCGAGTTAGAATTTCCTCTTTAATCAGAATTTCATCTTAATCAGAATTTCCTCTTTAGTTAGAATTTCATTCATTGTTTGAATTTTCTTTACAATTAGAATTTCATCTTCAGTAAGAATTTCTTCATTAATTTCCTCATTAATTAGAATTTCCTCTTTACTTTGAATTCTCTCTTAATCTGAATTTCCTCTTTAGTTAGAATTTCCTCTTTTGGAAAGAATGAATTAAGATTTGGAAAAGAGCCTGTGGAGCTTAGATTTGATGCTAGGTTGGCTAGTGGTGTTCCATAAACTTGTAAGAATCTAGAAACCTAATACGAGTTATAGTTTTTGTGAATATCATTTTTGCAAATAAATATAACTTTTGATTTGTGTTTGTTATGGCAGAAATATTCCCTGGTGTTTTTGAAAAGTTCATTTATAAATAGATGTGTATCATAAGTTGGCGCTGTTGTGAAGAAAGACTGGAATAAAAGAAGGTAATTTATAATTAAGATTACAACAGGAATGAGCGGACCTTCTATATTACCAGTAAGATGACAATGATCCCTAACTTTAGACTCCTCAATTTCCTCCTCACAAATATGACAGAATTGTTCTTTCTAAATTCTAATTTTCTTCTTTGGTTAATTTCATCGGTTCATTGTTTCTTTCATTAATTTAGTTAGTCTTATACAATCCTTTTCTAATCGTTTTACAAACTCTGTGAAGCATTTTTCCAACGATAATGTTCAAGTTTATTATAGTTTTCTCCAACAGATATTTGATATAATAACAGAAGCCACAAGGAATATGTTTTTGATATTTATTTGATATGATTCTTTTGGATTAGGAGAAGCAGTATTTATCTTTTTAAGGATACACTCAAAATCAGCGTATATCACAAATGGGTGCATCAAGATTTATTATAATCTTCAAAAGAAATCTTTTCACCAGGTTTAGGCATTGTAATTACAGCTGATTTATGATTACTACAATATTTTGAATGTTGTTCTAATCGTTCTTTTGTATGAAATGAATTAAGACATCGCTTACAAGGATATATTTTGTTTGCTGTTCTGAATACCTGAGAAGAGATTAATCTTGATAAATTATTGATGTATGTGAATGTGAATTCTTTCCAACACTAAAATATAAAAGATCAATGTGTGTTTCTTCATTTTTATAGTGTTTGAAATTTTTAATATTTGACTTTGTTGTATCCGTTAATCCATATACATTAATAGAAAGATTATTCTTTTCTCAAATTTAGAAATATCTGTTAGTGGCATTGGGAATTTAAACTCTTAATGTCCAAGTCTTCTCATATTTCATATATTGTTTTACTCTTTCTGAATTACATTTGGTGGATGTAAGTGAGCAAGAACAGACCAGAGAAAACATTATATCATGTTCTTAATATTACAACTGCCTTCTTTAGTTTTATTTCTTTTGGTAATTCAATATAAGAAGAAGCTTTAAGAGGGTTTGATTTTAGAATGTGTATATCTAAAAGAATGATTTTTTAATATTGAATCCACTTCCTACCAATGTATTATCAACATCCTCCTCTTGTCTTGATAGTTCTTCATAAACCCACTATTCAAAAAATCTTGAAATGATGTTATAAAATGAAGATCTGTTCTCATATAAGGAGTTTGTTCTTCATCTTGTCTTTTCAATATTCATTTTCACTCCCATATAAAACTTTAAAGTTTTCATTTCTTTTAATGTCTTTTAATAACTTTTCAACATCAGGTTTCACTATTTCAATTGATTCAGCTATTGATGATGGACCGGGTTCTCCAAATTGAAAAATCCTTATTTTTATATGCCCTTTAAATGCCCCATCAGTGTTTTCAATATGATAGTCTCCCTTTACTTAAAACTCATTTTTCTTGTGTTTTTGTGATTGAAGATGTCTATTATAACTACTCTTCAAAAATCCTTTGAGCAGATATCACAATGTTTTCTTTCCAACTCAAGGAGAATATTTTATGAAATAGATTAAATGTGTGTTGTTGGTTCGGAGGTGTTTTCTATAATGTTTATATTCGTGATTACAAACATCGCAGTACGTTGTATTCACCATATTTTATATAATAAAACTTTGCTGAAATAAAATTTTCTTGATGAAAATTTCGTTTATTTTACAGGTGAATCTGTAGCTTAAACTAAAATTTTCTTGATAAAATTTCGTGATTTTACAGGTGATCTCTCTGCTTAAACTAAATTTTCTTGATGAAAATTTCGTTTATTTACAGTGAATCGTGCTCTAAAACTAAAATTTTCTTGATGAAAATTTCGTTGATTTTACAAGTGAATCTCTGCTTAAACTAAAATTTTTCTTGATGAAAATTTCGTTTATTTTACAGGTGAATCTTGTCTTAAACTAAAAAATTTCTTGATGAAAATTTCGTTGATTTTACAGGTGAATCTCTGCTTAACTAAAATTTTCTTGATGAAAATTTCGTTTATTTTACAGGTGATCTGTGCTTAACTAAAAATTTTCTTGATGAAAAATTCGTTCATTTTACAGGTGAATCTGGCTAAAACCATTTTATCCTCCAACTTTTTTCACTTAATAAATACAATGTTTCAAGACACAAAAGACAAGTTTCAATCAATCTCTCATTTGTTAAAGATCTGAGAAATATGTCAAGGATGTAAAATTAGAACAAAGAAAATATTAACAACATTGATAAAAACCAATTATGGCGAATGATAATGAGTTTTCAATTTACTTCATGGAAGGGCTTTTAGTAATACCTGGTAGAACATCAATTAAAAGTATCTCTAACAAAAGTTTCTCCTCTCCTTTTGGTAATATATTCAAAACTAGAAAAAGCAATGAAACAAGAAAAAGTATCAAAAAACAAAAACCTTTGGATGAAGCTTTAGAAAGAAAAGATAAGACCATCTGTAATAATGCAAGGAGAAATTTGTATTTTTTTCAACACCCTAAAGATGTAAATCCGATGAAAAAGGATGTTAATATATCAGGTGAAATGACAATTTCGTTCAATAGTAGTTAAGATCATTTTAAAAATTACTTTAATATAAAAAATGTTGTAGTTGAATCTGGTAATGAAAAAAGTATATAATATCGATGTAATATTATTAAATATGAGTCAATATGGCAACTGAAAGTTATAGATGAATTTTAGTTTAAGTAAGTTTACTTTATAAATATGAATAGTTTACTCGATTTTGAGCCTCTTGAATTCCCCTGATTCTCCATATGACAAGTTTGAGAATTGTCCTCGTGTGAAAGACGGGATTAACACAGAGTCAAAAGCCTATAAACAATGTATATTCTGTGATTATCTTCTAATTAATGATAATAAAAAATATAAAAAGGAAAAATAATTCTTTTAGATTTACACCAAAAATGAATTACTTTACAAGATTGTATTAGAGAAATGAATGTAAAGTATGAGGGTGATAACACACCTTCCTTACAAGGAAGGGGAGGGGGGCAAGGGGGGAGGGCAAGAAGAAGGAGAAAAAAGGGGGGACACGAAAGAAGAAAAGAAAGGAGAAGAGAGAGACAGAGGAAGGAGGGGAGGAAGGAGAGAAAAAGGAAAAAGGAGAGAGAGAGAGGAAAGGGAAGAAAGGGAAAAGAGAAAAAGGAGAAGGAAAAAAAGGGAGGAAAAAGAAAAGAAAAAGAAGGAGAGGAAGAGAAAGGGAGGAAGGGAAAGAGAGGAAAAGGAAAAAAAAGAGAAAGAAAAGAAAAAGGAAAAGGGGGGAGAGGAGGGGAAGAAGAAGGGGGAAGAGGAGGAGAAAAAAGAGGAAGGGGGAGGGAAAAAGGGGGGAGGAGGAAGAAGAAAGGGAAAGGAGGGAGGAAGAGGAGAAAAGAAGAAAGAAAAAAAGGGAAGGAAATAAGAAGGAAGAAGAGGGAGAAGGAGGGAGAAGATGAATAGGAGGAAGAGGAGGAAGAAAAGAAAGGAGGAGGAAGGAAGGAGAAAGAAGAAGAAAAAAAGAGGGAGGAAAGAGAGAAGGAAGGGAGGAGAAGGAGGGGAGGAGTAAGAGGGGGAAAGAAAGAGAAAGGGAAGAAAGAAGAGGAAGGAGAAGGAGAGAAAAGAAGGGGAGAGAAGGGGGCAGGAGAAGAAAAAGAGAGGAAAGAAGGAGAGAGAGAGGAGAATAGAGGGAAAAGGAGGAAGAGGAGGAGGGAGGGAGGGGGGGAAGGAAGAGGGGAAAGGGGAGAGGAAGAAGGAGGGAAGAAAGGACAAGAGGAGGAAGGGGAGAAAGGAGGAGAGAGAAAAGGGAAAGAAGAGAGAGAAGAGAGAAAAGAGGAGGGGAGAGGAGAGAGGAAGGAAGAGGGAGAGAGAAGAAGGAAGAGGAGGGGAAGGAGAAGAGGAGAGAAAAAAAAAAAGAGAAGAGAAAGAGAAGGGGACAGAGAGGAGGAAAAAGAGAGGGGAGAGGAAAGAGAAGGAAAAGGAAAAGAAGCAGAGAAGAAAGGAGAGAGAGGGAGAAGAGGGGGGGAAGGAAGGAAGAAGGAGAAGAAAAAAAGGAAGAAAAAGAAAGGGAAAAAAGAGGGGGAAAAGAAGGAAAAAAAGAGAGAAAGAAGAAAAGGAGGGGAAAGAGGAAGAAAAGAAGAAAAGAAGGAGAGAGAAGGAAGAAGAAGAAGAGAAGAGAAAAGAGGGGAGAAAAAAGGAAGGGAAAAAAAGAGAGGGAGGGAAGAGAAAAGAGAACAAGAGAGGAAAAAAAAAGAGGAGGGGAAGAAAGGGGAAAAGAAGAAGAAAGAGAGAGAAGGAGAGAAGGGGAAGGAGAGAAGAAAAAAGGAGAAGGAGGAAAGAAAGGGAAAAAGAAAGGAAAGAGGAAGAAAAAGGGGAGGAAAAAGAAAAGGGAGAAGGAAGAAGAGAGGGGAAAGAGAGGAAGGAAGGAGGGAGGGAGGAGAGAGGGAGAGAGGAGGAGGAGAGGGGGAAGAGGAGAGAGAGAAGGGAAAAGGAAGAGGAGGGGGGGAGGGAGAGAGGAAGAAAAAAAGGAAGGAAAGGAGGGAAGAGGGAGGAGGAGAAAAGGAAAAGAGGAAGGAGGAAGAAGGGGAAGGGGGGAGGGAGAGGACAAGAGAGAAAAGGGAGAGAGGGAAAGGAGGAGAAGAGAAGGGAAAGGAAAAGGGAAAAAAAAGGGAAGAGGGAGAGGAGGAAAAAAAAGGAGGGAGAAAGGGAAAGAGAGGAAAGAGGAAAAGAGGAAAGAAAGAGAGGAGAAAAGAAGAGAAGAAGGGGGAAAAGGGAAGGAAGGAGAGAAAGGGAGAAGAAGGAAGAAGGGGAGAAAAAGGGGGAGAAAAAGAAAAGAAAAAAGAAAGAGGAAGAAGAGAGGGGAGGAAAAGAAAGGGAGAAAAGAAGAAGAGAAGAGAGAAAGAGGAGAAGAGGGAGGGGGGAGGAGAGGGAGGAAGAGAAAAGGGAAGGAGAAGGGAGGAGGGAGGAGGGGGAGGGAGAAGAGAAAAGAAAGGAAGAGAAGAGGAAGAAGAGGGAGAAAGGGAAAGGGGGAAGAGAGAAGAGGAGAGAAAAGGGAAAAGGAAAGGAGAGAGGGAGGAGAGAAAGGGAGGAGAAGGAGGGGAAGAGGAGAAGGAAGGGAAAAAAAGAGAGAAGGAGAAAAGAGGAAAAGGAGAAAAAAAGAAGGAGGAAGAGGAAGGGGAGAGGGGGAAGAAAAAGAGAAAAGAAGGGGAAGGGAAGGGAAAAGGAAAAAAAAGAAATGAGCAGAGGGGATGGGGAAAAAAAGAGAGAAAGAAAGAAGAGGAAGGAAGGAAGAGAAGGAAAAAGAAGATAGGGGGGAGAAAGAGGGGAAAGAGAGAAAAAAAAGGGGATAAAAAGAGAAGAGGAGGAGATAGGGAAGAAGGAAGAAAAAAGGGAGAGAAAAAGGGGGAGAAGGGGAGAAGGGGAAAAGAAAGGGGGGAGGGGGACAAGGAAGAAAGGAAAGGGAGGAGGAGAGAAGAAAGAAAAAGGAGGAAGAAGAAGAGAAAAGAGAAGAGGAAAACGGGGAGAGGAGAAAAAAGAAGAGAGAAAAGAAAAGAAAAAGGGAGGGAGAGAAAGAGAAAGAGGGGGGAGGAAGGGAGGGAAGGAAGGAAAGGAAAAAAGAAGGGGAAGGGGGGGAGAAGGAAAGAGAAAAAGAGAGAAAAAAGGGAGAGAGAGAGAAGAGGAAGAAAGGGGGAAGAGGAGAAAAGGAAAGAAGAAGAAGGGAGGGGAGAAAAGGGAGAGAGGGCAGAAAAAGAAGAAGGAGAGAGAAAGGGAGAGAAAAAGAAAGAGGAGGGAGAGGGAGGGAAGAGGGGAGAGGAGGAAAGGAGTAGAAGAAGGAGGAGAAGAGGTAAGAGGAAGGAAGAGAAGAGAAAAGAGAAGGAAAGAAGAGGGGGAAAAAAAAGGAAAGGGAGGAGAAAGGAGGAAAGGGAGGAAGGAAAGGAGAAGAGGAAGGGAAAGGAAAAAGGAAAGAAAAGAGGGAAAGAAAGAAGGGGGAGGGGGGAAAGAGAGGAAAGAAAAGGCGGGAGAGAAAGACAGGGAGAAAAGGGGAAAAGGAAGGAAGGATAAGGAAGAAGGAGAAGAAGGGAAGAAGAGGAAAAAAGGAAAAAAAAGGGAGAGGGGAGGAAGAGAGAAAAGAGAGGAAGAGGAAGAGGAAAGGAAAGAAAGAAAAGAGGGGGGAGAGAAGAAGGGGAAAAACAAGAAAAGGAAAAGGGAAAAAGGAGGAAAGAAGAGAGGGAGAGGAGAGGGGAGGAGAGAAGGAGGAGGGAAGAAAAGAGAAGGGGAAGGGGAAAGAGGAGGGGAGAGGGGAGAAAGGAAAAAAAGAGGAGGAGGAAGAAAGAGAGAAGAGAGGGAGGGGGGGGCGAAAGAGGAAAGGAGGGAAAAAAGGGAAGGGGAAGAAGAAGAGGGGAGGGGAGAGAAAAGAGAAAGAAGGGGAGGAGAGAGGGGAAAACTGAACGTATTAGAGAATGTTCAAAAGGATGCTGTTATATATTAATTCATGGATGTGATTTTTCAAGGGAAATTACTCAACACAACAGATATTGCATAAATAAAATAAGGTTATCTTGAATTAAACTAACTTAGGATAAAAAATATAGAGTTTCTTAAAAAAGCCATAATAAATTAATAACCTGTTTCCAAATAATATAAATGAACTGATTTTACCCATTTGGAAAAATAAGATAAAATTTAAAACAATAAAAATCTCCGCAATTCATTAGATGCTCATTAGTTTGGTTCAAGTGGATGTGGAAAAACCTGCTTACTTTTAAAGATGCTCTCACTCCCAACTTTATTAGATTATGAAAAATTTAAAAATAAATTTCACAAGTCGAGTTTTCAAACCAGAGTATCACTACTCTCAAACAAGGTTTTAATGCTGGTCTTCAAAAAAACGAAGATATAATTGGGTTTATTTAACTTCAAAAAAAACTAATGATTATAACATTGAAGATATAATACAAACTATTTTGTGATACACAGAGATGTAAAAAAGAAATCAAATAAACCGATAACTTGTATTCTTAGTGAATAATACGGATGATATATACCGTCTCCCCAAGATTGATAAATCCAAAAAGAACCTCGTTATCTTTGATGATTGTGTTAATGAGAGAAACAAACGGTAATGGACAGCTACGACACAAGAGGGAGACAATTCTTCTAAGTAATTGTAATTTATCTTAGTCCAATCGTACTTTCACTTCCTCGTCGTTCCATCAGAAACATGGCTAATACTTTTCTTTATTCAAGTTAATTCAATAGATATTAACAATTTTGGAGAGACAATGTTCTACATTATGTAGGTAAAAAGGAATTTGGGGACTTACATGAAACACATGAAATAAACGACTGAAAAATATAAATTATATTGTTGTGAAAGCAAGAATGAGATATTAAATGATATTTTTCAATAAATAAATGATGCGAAAGAAAGAGCAAGAAAGATTAGGGAACATCAAGAGTTGTTTCAAAAGTTGTAAGAACACACAGGAAACATAAAAGAAGAAACAAGGCAAAAACTAACGGGTGAAGAAGCATTTGAAAGAAAACAAGAGAAATTTTTTAAACCATTTTAAAAACTTCCCAAGAAAAAATTATAGATGTTTCACATTCCCACAAATAAATATACTCCTAGAAAAGCTCCAAATGTTAAAAGATTTCGGTCAAAATGACGGAGGAAGAATTAGAGCAATATAGAGAATTAGAATATGAAATGATGAAGGATTAATTTCAACAAATGGAAGAGATGAATCGACCCCCTGATTTAATTGTGAATGCTCTTCCAAACAATGAATATTCAGCGGATTCAAAAACCAAAGCAGGGCTCATCCAACCAGAACAATCAGCAATATTTCCATCTTGTTCAAGAAAAGGTATTGATATTTATGATGAATTATGTTCTTGAATCTGCTCCGACCCCCTGTCAAAACAACTCCGAGATAATGTTTTCTTTCACAAAGATGGAAGACAAGGTTCAACTGTGAGGGATGAATGCAAAGTATATTGATAAACCCATGGATATGAGAAATAATGATATAAGTATATATGATCTGCTGAACTCCTGTTGATTAAGGGTTATTCTTTCTGGTAAAAGTAGAGAATGAAGGTTGGTCCAAAATAACGATAGCAAAGAATAACGGCTAACTCAAAGATCACAGCCCTGTCCACACGAAGAAATCCCATTAAACAACGGTGGGGAAATCTAACTGAACACGGACTTATCGGCATAAGTGAACTAAGGACCTATATGGTGTTCTGCGAACTTCCACAGCCGTAACAATATGATGGCAACCTTTGAAGAAAGAGAATATGAGCAACAACCAATAATGATAGAATGTGAGGTACGTACTACGTAGATCCATGAAAGAGCTGGCAAATAAAAAAGCACCAGGTGTCGACGAAATTCCAAAATAATTATTTAAGGTAGTTGCGGAGGAGGCAGTCAACGTTGCAACAGCTTCCTGTACACAGATCTGGAGCAGGACTGTAATGCCTAAAAGGTGGAAGCAGTCAGTCGACATAACATTGCCAAACAAAGGGAATGCAAGAGAATGTTCAAATAACCGAACCATTGCCTTAATTCATTCGACACGAAAGACCATTTAACAGAGAATAGAAGACTTCATTAAGCGAGAAATGTCTGTTGAGCAAGCAAGTTTTCAGAAATGGAAGAGGTACTGGAGATCAAATCGCAAATCTGAGTTGGATCATGGAAAAACGCAAAGGACTATCAAAGGAAGGTGTATCGTTGTTTTTTAGAGTACTAGTGGGTAAACCCGCACTCTGGGCAGGAGTGCCCTTTTCAGTCCACTGGTTCGCCACAATGGAGAAATAACCCAAATAATAACACCTATGAGAAATCTGAAAAAAAAAAAATTCGAATTTTCTTTTTTGAAAATATGATGCAGAAAACCTAAGTCAGGACTCCCTGACTATACCCTGAAATTTTGGTGTCGATCAGCCTAAGAGTCTCGGAGTAGTTACCGGACATACAGACATACAGTACATGCAGACACCGCTCTGTTTTATACATTCGATAGCAAAGCTTTTGATTCTGTGAAATTGATGTGGATTATGCTGAGAGATGTCGAAGCACGTGATATGTCTGATAAGAAGCCTGTGCACTAAACAAGAGGCTACAGTAAGAACAGAGTATGGAGAGACAGAATGGTTTGTACTGTAATTGGAAAATGGGGTTAGACAGGGGTTCATTCTCTCCACTTACTTGTTCAATATGTATAGTGAGTACGTCATGAGGAAATCAAACTTGGAAGACATCCTCGATGCTGGAGTCAGGATTGGAGGACGATGCATCAACAATCTCAGTTCTGCTGACGAGACCACTCTGTTGGACTTGATGTAAAGAGGACTTGATGAAACTGCTGCAGACAGTGAAGAAGGAAAGTGAAAAAGCTGGTCTTTATTTAAACCAGCAGTTCTCAACATGGGGTAATTAACCCCAGGGTAATTTTGTATATCCAGGCAGGCTAAAGGAAGCCCACCAAAATAGAAAATAATCTCACAAAACTCTGTGGCCTATAATTATATGGACAGGTACATTCATGTTTATATTAAATTTATGTTGTATTTAAGTAAATATTTTAATTTAAGGTATCTGTTTCACTCCTTGTAGTTTAATGTATAATTCAATGCTGCAAATTTCGCCTGAACCTGAGTCTTCTCGACTTTTGGGCCAAGATACCTGAAGACTAGCCACGTGAGGTCTTCGAGTCATCATCCCATTTTCATCAACCTACCTTTGTGAGTCAGTGTTTTCGCTTTTGCTATCAATACAAATGAGAGCATGAAACAATTGTTTAGGTGAAGCAGAGTTGTGATGTGCTTCAGTATTACAGCTCCTCGATTGGCAGTGCTAGTCGCAAAAACACAAAAAGGTGCAATTGTCTCGTTGAATTACCTAGTCCTATGTCCTATCGATCCTGTTTGATTAGTGATTGATGCCGAATTAAAATGATCTTGAACCACTTTAAAAATTACGACTCCTTTAAGTTTTTAGGCCACTTTAGGTTTGGGCCAGGTAATGGGGTGAGCAGTGTCACTCAAGGTGGGTCATGAAGTAAATGGGTTGAGAACACCTGATTTAAACCTTAAAAAAATATATTAAAATCTTCTTAACTGTGATAACGTGTTCAGATTGGGAGACATTCTTGTGGAAATGATTGAAAGTTTCATTTTCCTGGGTTCTAAGATTGAAGTGAGTGGAGTATGTAAAGGAAAAAATCCAAATCCATTTCGCGTTAGGGAAAACAACAATGTCAGGATTGACAATGACCTAGAAAGACAAAGATGTGACAATACAAACCAAGAGGAGGCTGGTGAATGATCTGGTATTTCAAGTTACATTGTATGGATGTGAGTCGTGGACAGTGAAAAAGGAAGGAATGAGATTGACAGTTTTTAAATATTGTGTTGGAGATTAATTTGAATTCCATGGATTGCAAAAAGAACAAACAAATCAGTGCTTGAAGAAAGTAGAGCACCATGTACATGAGAAGGGCTGATGATAAAACAGAAACGATCAAACTTTGGACACATCATGGGTGCAGAAAACTACTCTGGAGAAGTCAAGTAGTCTGCACTTCTCCGCAGGAGAAGTCTGCAGGTCCGATCTGTCCAGGCTGGAGTTCCTCAAGGCAGCGTTCTGGGCCCTGTTCTTTTTCTGGTTATCATCAATGATCTCTCTGACTCTGGAAAATCCTCTATATATCTTTGCTGATGACTCCACCCTCTGCCTTACCATCTGTCATCCCTCAGACCGGCAAGCAGCAACTTCTTCGCTCACTGCAGATCTGGGTAAAATCACAAACTTTGGTCAACACGTGGAACATGTCTTTCAAACGGACAAATCAAACACTCTCACTTTGTCTCTCTTGAAAGGACCGTTTGGAATCCCCCCCCCCCCATCTACTTTCTCAACAATCCTCTGGAAGAAGTCCTTTCTTGCAAGCTTCTGGGTCTCACTATCTGCCATGATCTTTCCTGGGAAAGTCACATTTCCAACCTGGCCTCCAAAGCCAGTTGTTGACTGGGAATCCTCCATCGTGCATAGTCCTTCCTCGGCCCACCTGAGCTCCTGACCACATGCAAAGCTTTCGTCCGCAGCCTGATGGAGTATGCTCTCCCTCTGGGCTGGCGCTCCTGCCTCTCACCTTTCTCGGCTTTACGCTTGTTGGAAACCAAGGCATTTCGGATCATTGGCATCTCCTGCGATGAGGCTGAATCTTTGGGCCTCTCACTGTCTCACCGCAGGCAGGTCAGTGATCTTTCTGTCTTCGACCGTCTCCTCTCTTGTCTTGCCTCCCCCCTCACCCCCGCTCTGCGATTTGTCCCCACCATATTTCCACAGGGCGCTCAAGGTCCGCCAACACCCCCTTCTGGCAAAACTACCAAAATCACGAAATCGCTGCTCACCTTCACTCTTTCAGTCCTCTTTTTCCCTGCATTTGAATAAACTCCCTCACTCTGTACAATCCCATTCTTCCCTCCAGGCCTTCAAAATAAGCTGTTCACCACCACCTCTTATCGATCCCCATCCAAATTCCAATCTTTTCTACCCCCGATAATCTCCTTCAAATTCCCTGCTTTCCTTCCTGAAAGTCCCTGTAATGTCCATCTGTATTCCCCGTGTTCCACCCCATCCCTCTCCCTTCCACGATTCTCCTAGTGTCTCTGTTCGCCACTGTTTGTCCCTTCCCTCTGCCCCCGGCCCCTCTTTCTCATGCCCCCCTGGTTACTGACCTGTGCATGTGATTGTGTGTTAGCTATCAATATGAGCCTCGAGAAGGAAGACAAAAAAAAAAGCCTGGTGTTGGCTTAATGGTTGGGGTGGTGGGCTTGGGCTCCGAGGATCCTGAGTTCAAATCCCTCTTGTCTGTTGAATTAATACCAGGTGAGGTTGACTCTGTCTGTCATCCTTCTGAGTTCTGCAAAATGAGTGCCAGCTTGCTGGCATCCTGTGTTGGAGTCGTGACTGACGCAGAATTGTGTAAAATAGCCAAGGAGAATGCTTAAGCAGGACCAACGCTCTGCACAGAGTATGGTCCTCATGGATGGATGGATATTTATA
>CM068958.1:50472560-50490033 GCA_035128595.1 Eptatretus atami | reverse complement strand
GCAATTAGAGGATTAGATCGCACACCTCCATATGGCGGTACACAGCAAGCTGCAGGTCCGATATGACCAGAATTCCGCTGCAACTTCAGTCGACGTCAGGACAATGTCTTATGGGACTTTAAAAACGCCGTTTGTTGGCTATGGGAAGCGAAAAAGGAAATATACTGCACGCCGCAAACAATGCGCCGTGGCCAGGGATCGATTCCCGCGCGGACACTTCACACCACTCCAAACGCTGCCAGCAGTCCACAAAGGCCTTCAGCGGCGGGTAATTGAATTTCGGACATGCCGTCTCGGCAGCCAAGGCGACCCTAAATGATTTTTCCCACCCTGCTCGTCGTCCTGCTGTCCAGCGGCCAGACACCGTGTTTTCAATCTCGACCGCTGAATCTGGCTGTAAATCTGTGCGAGGGGCACGCCATGTTGGTGGGCTTGTGCACCTCCCATCTTGTACCAATTTCTAATTAACCTGTCGGTTATGGGTACGTTTGCCATTTGAATTCAGTAATATCTGATCCACACCCGAGGAGACTGAATTATGATTGAGTACCGAAGGGAAAGTGCAGGTTGTGTGATCGTCTTCTAAGATCATATTGGGTTGTCCCGTTTAAGGTTCTCATCTCAACCCAGCTGGCTCATGATTGCATGCATTCCAGCAAACCAGGTTAAGATTCCCACTTACCAGATGTCTGTCCTTCATCTACCAATGTCCTTGTAAAACTACACTGATGTCTACTAATGTTTTTGTCCCGCATCTTATATATTATTTCCGAGTTTGTGGTTTCGTGTCGCGCTATCTTCGACTTTGTTCTGCGCTCGGAGTAACGTATATTCGGCTTACATTATCTCAAAGACCATATGAGGTGCATGGTACAAAAAAAGTAAATAAAATGGTTCTGAAACAGTGAAATCGTATTCCAGTTCTTATATATATATTTCCGAGTTTGTGTGTTTCGTGTCGCGCTATCTTCGACTTTGTTCTGCGCTCGAGTCAGATAACGTGATATTCAGCTTACATTATCTCAAAGACCATATGAGGTGCATGGTACAAAAAAAGTAAATAAAATGGTTCTGAAACAGTGAAATCGTATTCCACTTACTGCATTAAAGTAAATTACTACTGATACTCTGCATCAGTTCCTTTCTCAACACACCCACCCCAACATGTCGCGCAGAGCGCGGGTTATGCTAGTGTGATTTATGTGCGACTTCCTCTTCGAATTTAGATCACTGGAAATAAATTTTTATCCAAATTCCCAATCTACACGAGAACCCGGGCCAAGCAAGACCTGATTGATTACGTAGGCAAGTATGGTGCTATTATCAAAACCCACCCTCAATCCATGGACGAAGTTCACTTTGGAACCTTGTGTCATAGAGTGCCCCCATCCCTCTGCCAGGCAGACAGCAGCTGAATCTCCCTCTTTTGCTGTGGAAATGATTACATGCTCGTCTGATAAATGAAACAAAGGGTTAAGAGAAGTTTGGGTCCATGGAGGAATAGCACAGGAGTATTGGTGGACCATGAGGGTAAGATGGCAGACTTATTAAATAGTTTATTTGCTTCCACATTGACACGGGAACAAACGAGAGGACTTCCAATTGTGGAGAGTATCTATCTCTGGGGTGAGCAAGTGCTCTCAGAAGAGATGCAAGTAAGAGTAGAGGAAGTGAAGAAGCAGCCAGAAAAATTAAAGGATGAAAAAACTACTAGGCCAGATGATATACATCCAAGAGTTTTGAGAGAGGTGGCAGAGCAGGTAAGCGAGATGTTAATGGATAACTTTAATGGCTCGTTGGAGTTAGGACAAGTACCGGAGGAATGGAGAGCAGCAAATGTAACACCATTATTTAAGAAAGGATCAAGAGAAGAATTTGGAAATGATAGACCTGTTAGATTGACTTCAGTTGTGGGAAAGGTGTTGCAGACATTTAAGGAACGGATAGGGAACCATTTGTTTAATTTCAAACTAATTAAATATATTCAGCATGGATTTACTGAAGGCAGGTCTTGCTTAATAAATCTATTAGAGTTGTGTGAAGTCGTTTCTGATTGAGTGGATGAGGGAAGTGCAGTGGATGTGGTGGACTGTATCTCGACTTTCAGAAGGCATTTGATAAGGCACCACATAGGAGGTTGTTAGCTAAGGTGAGGGTTTGTAGTGTGGCTGGTCGAGTAGCTAACGAGTATTGAAACTGAATTAGTGACAAGAGGCAAAGAGTGGCTGTGAGTGGGAGGATGTCTGGCTGGGAGGATGTAAGTGATGGATCGGTACCAGTACCATTGTCCTTACAATAATTCACTCACTGGGGTGTGTGTGTGTTTGTTGCGGAATTCCTCCTACAGTTCTGGGACGATTACATGCAGACTTGCTACATAGGCTCAGCATGACCCCAATTAGTGCATAGGGGTGTTTTTATCTTTGTCCGGTGCTTGTGGGGCACGGTGGGGGGGGGGGGGTGAGGGGGGTGGGAGGGTGGGGGCGGGGATAGGTGGTTGGGCGAACGTGAGGAATGTGTGATGTCAGAGTCAGGAAAGTCTAGATACTTTAATAGAATGGGCAGAAGATTGGTAGATGCAGTTTAACATAAGGAAATGTAAGGTGCTGGGAATGGGTAAGAATAATGAAAATAGAGATTATTTGATGCAAGAGGCAATCTTAGAGCGTGTCACACAGGAGAAGGATCTGGGGGTGGTAATAGATATGGGGGTAAGCAGACAGGATGAGGCCAAGCAGCTATAGGTCAAGCTAACAGCGTTTTGGTGGTATTTGTAGGGGGAAAAATTATAAATCAAAAGAGGTAGTGTTACCACTGTACAGGTATTTAGTGAGGCCTCATCTTCAATCTTGTGCACAGTTTTGATCTCCACATCTGAAGCAGGACACAGATAGAGGAGTCCAGCGCAGGGATACTAAACAGTATTGATTCCAGGCCTATCGAGACGAAGCTATGAGGAAGAGTTGAAGGAGACAGGACTTTCTACAATAGAAAGGAGGTGGTTGTGAGAGGATATGATCGAGATATCTAAAATAATGAAGGGTATAGACAAAATAAGTGCAGAAGAGTTTTTCAGCAGAATAGAGTGATAGGACCAGGGGCCGTAGCCTAAGGGTAAAGTAGAGGAGAGTTCATAAAGCAAGAAGGCAGAGTCGTTAATGCATGGAATAGTCTCCCTCATAAGGTAGTGGCAGCAGAAAGAGTAGATAAGTTAAAATTGGAATTAGAGAGGTACCAAGAAGCATTGGAGATAGAGGGGTATATATATATATATATGACGCACCTGCAGGGAGCTTTTGTGTTGGTGGGTGATAGCATCTGATGTTGTTGTGGCACAGACATGATGGGGTGAAAGGCCTCCTCCTGCACAAAAGTTCCTTGTAATCCAGGAAAATCTCATTCTCACCCTGTCACATCAGATGGATTGTCAAATAAACATACCTATCGATTTCCTTGGTGATTCCCCTGAAGAGGTTCAGTCTCTTGAACTTCTAGGCCTCACTATCAGCCATGACCTTTCCTGGGCAGACCCGATAGCAAAGCTGACCTCCAAATCCACCCGCAGACTGAGTATTCTCAGTCGATCCAAGTGTTTTCTTGTAAAATCAGAACTACGCACACTCTGCAAGGCCTTTATCGGTAGCTCATTGGAGTAATGCTCTCCACTATGGGCTGGTGCTCCAGCACTATATTGGTCTCTCCTGTATTCTGTGGAATCTGAAGCTCTCAAAATGATTGGACTCTCCAATAATGAGGCTGGAGCACAAGTTCTGTTGCTTTCACAGTGCAGGCAGTCCGGTAATCTCTTTTTTTTAACTTTTTTTTTAACTGCCTCGTCTCCAATATTTCTCCCTCCACTCTCACAGTCTTACAACCCTCGCTATCTCCTCCAAAATACAAACGATCTTCCAGTAACACGCTCCTGTTTAACCTTCCACAATATCGGCTGATTAAACACCTCAACTCTTTTATTCCTCACTTCTTCCTTCTATTGAACCAGCTTCCAGAGACTGTTCTGTTTCACTGTTCCATCCATGACTTCAAGCAAGCAGTGCACCACCATCTCTTGTCATCCCCAATTCTGTCCCATGCTCTTTATTACCCCCATAACCTTTCCTAATTCAACCATCCTACTAGCTAGTTGGAGTGTTTCCACCTCCCCTCATCCCTTTCCTCTTATCCTATTTGATAATCCCCTTGATTTTGTCATACTGTCAGATCTACCGTGGTGATCTATCTGACATTTACTGTCAGATGAGCCTCACTCCTGTAAAGAAAAAAAAAAACTTTCCTCAGCCATCATCAATTTATGATGGTGGACAAGATCTTCATCAAAAGTGCCATGGAATATGGCTCCCTCACTTCCCATATTGTTCCGCTTGAAGACCCCGAGTCAACATCCCTCCAGGTCTTAGGATCTCACAAAAGTAGACTGAGTACAGGTTATACTTCTTTCTCAATACGGGCTGGTTAGTGACCTTGCCGAGGTGCTCGTGAAAACAAGTGTCAGCTAGAAGGGCACTCGGTAGAGTGCATACCTCGGCCCTCTAATGCCTGATCCACGATAACATATCTGGCCCAACACATTTTTGAAATATCACGTTATATATCGTTTTTGAGCCCTATCTCTCAATGGTGAAGAAACACTTAAAAAATTATTCGGATCTTATGCCTAGTGTTGGCTTAATGGTTCAGGTGGTGGGCTTGGGATCTGAGGATCCTGAGTTCAAATCCTGCTCAACTGTTGAATTAATACCAGGTGGGTTGACTTTGCCTGTCATCCTTCTGAGGTCGGTAAAATGAGTGCCAGCTTGCTGGTATCCTGCGTTGGAGTGGTAGTGTAGTAGATAGTAGAAAAATCGTGCAAATTATGATACAAGCATCAAATTTGTCATTTCTGTTCTGCAGGGCTTTCTGATCAAATCTGCCCGATTGGCCATTTGAAAATCCAAGATGGCGGCCATTTTTCAAGATGGCTGCCAAGTTAGCCTCCGAAGTTGACTTTTTGCTTAGAAGTATTTGTAGTTGTCTGATTTGCATGATATAAGTGTGGATGCCTATGTTTTCAAGCTGCTGGAGTGGATTTCCCTGTTTTTAAAGCCCCTGACACACACTTTTTTCTGATTTTGCACATTTGTTTATGATTTTCATACGTTTGCATGACTTAACATGTATGTAGTAGTAGCTACTTCTGCATGGGGTGTAGGGGTGTAGTGTTAGAGGTAGTACTTTGTTTCAGCAGTCAGCCACATCCCTTGGATGGACACTGGCACTGGTCCTCATCACTGGCCCAACTCTCATCTATGGCTCCAATAAGTTGCTAGTGCACAGCATCGGCCACACCCTAGTAAACCGCGTTGGCTCGTGGGCTAAACTAGATGAGGGTAGCACACAGAAGGCAATCGACTGACAATCGACTTGGCAATCGACCAAGTCCACGAGCAAAATAATGCAGTCATCAAAGGTGACGGAGGAGCAATTGGGTTGACAGAAGACCTGGCACATTCGTAGTGGATGGTCGCTGGACCCGAAGTGAGTCGTCTAGTAGCTGGATACGAGGCCATGTCTGGTATGAAAGATGCAACCAACAACAGCAGACACCATGAGCAGACACTGAGTGCCCAGAAATCTTTCTTTGAAAAGGTGAAAGCACTCTCTGCAATAATGCAGGAGATGGCAACCCATTCCAAGAAGAATCAGCTGACCTACTGGTACTAGACATGAAGAACATTGCAGACCCAACTCTAGCCGGAAATGGTAGCTACACATCACAAGCGGGGCAAAGAGCAGTTCCATTCATTCATGGAGGGGCTACAGAATGAAGGTGAATGTCCTTTCTATCATCCAATCAAAAAAACATTGTTTCTTTCTTCAAACAAGAGCAAGCTGGGGGAAGTTCTAAGGAGAAAGTCCTGAAAGATGACTGTCAGCTGTTCTCACGACTGTTCATCTCATGCCAGAACAGGCAGTGTGACTTGCAAGAATTCTTCAAGCATGAGAATCAGTCACACCCTGCATCTCTCAGTGACAGCAGCAAGCTTCATACATGTCAGAAGTCATAGCTGGCTGAAATTCTTGAAGCGCAAGTGAACATCCCAGACAGAGAACCAAGGGGAGATGCAGTCATCATTGATGGCTCAGCACTTATCAATGCCCTACCTCCACGCACTTCAAAATATTGATGACTATGCTAAAGAAGACATCATCCCAAAGGTGGAATCCTATGGTGCCAGGTACGAGAGGGTGGTCGTACTGTTTGATGTGTACAAGAAGTCAAGTCTGAAGTCCGAGGCAAGGTCGAAAAGGGGCAAGGAATCAGAAGAAGAGTGACAGGAACCAGTAAGACCCCAAGTAACTGGAAAGCTTTCTTTGAGATGACAGCAACAAGACTGAGCTGTTTCACTTCCTTGCGGAAAAGATGTGTGAAGCACAGACGACAAGCACAGTCATTGTCACAAAGGAGAAGATGCCATTAGCAACACAAGGAAGTCACTGGTGCTGTGTCTCCATGTTGTCATGAAGAAGCTGACACTCGAAATTTGTACACCGCAGGGATGCAACGACGGATGGTAGCAAGTCCATTATCATTAAGGCTAATGACACGGACATACTAGTCATCGCAATATCTGCACTGCCATCCTTACAGGAACTAGGTCTTAGAACATGTGGATTGCCTTTGGCCAAGGAGCCAAGGCGCGATGGATTCCAGTCCATGAGGTAGTTTCTGCAATAGGGCCTGAGAAACTAGAGGGATCCCATACTTCCATGCGTTCACTGGATGTGACGTCGTGTCTGCCTTCCGCGGTAAAGGGAAGAAAACTGCATGGCAGACTTGGAACGTCTTTGATGATGTTTCTGAAACATTCACCAATCTCAGCCAGCATCCAACATTAATTCGTGATCTTGACCTGCAGAGGCTGGAGAGATTCGTTGTCCTCATGTATGACAGATCAAGCGCAGCCACTGTGGAGGGAGCAAGACTGGATCTCTTTGCCTGCAAGCAGAGGCCGTACAACTCAATTCCACCAACACAGGCAGCCCTCAGAGAACATGCAAAGTGTGCGGCCAATCAGGCTGGGATCATTTGGGGTCAGGCAACCATCTCCAGTCCAGACACGAGCAGTCCCGCTGAATGGGATGGACACAGAAAGGAGAGACGTAGCAGTATATTGGCAACACACCCCCCATTGCAGCCAGCTGTCAGGAACTGACCAAGTGTTCCTGTAAGAAAGGTTGCCACCGGAGATGCAAGTGCTTTCAGTCAGGGCTCCCTGCACAGCACTCTGCAACTGCATATGTGGACAGTAGCAGTATAAGTAGCAGCTGAGAACATTCGCATGGTTTGCATAACTTTGAACATTACTAGCCAGGGCCCGGTTGCAGAAAGGCCTTAGCTTCATATGACAATCATTAAAGTGGTGCAAAATCAGAAAAAGTGTGTGTCAGGGGGCTTTTAAAACAGGAAAATCCACTCTAGCAGGCTTAAAACATGGAATCCACACCTAGATCATGCAAATCGGACAACTACAAATACTTCTAAGCAAAAAGTCAACTTCGGGAGGCTAACTGGCGGCCATCTTGAAAAATGGCCGCCATCTTGGATTTTCAAATGCCAATGAGCAGATTTGATTAGAATCCCTGGAGAACAAATGTGCCAAATTTTATGCTTGTATCATCATATGCACGCCTCTCAAAAATTGCTGTTATCTGCCCCACTAAAAGAGAGCAGTTGAGGAATGAGGACATACTGTACGAAGAGATGAAGTTGCAAGTATCACAGAAATGATTAAAGAGACAAGGTTGTGGTGGTTTCGACATGTGATGATGAAAGGATGAAGAACCAATCAAGAAAGCATGGAATGAGCCAATGAGAGGGAAAAGATCAAGAGGAAGACAGAGATAAGTTGGAGGGAGGTCATGGAAAGAGAGTTGAAGAGTGTGGGATTGAGAGAGAAAGGTGTGGAGGACAGAGGGGAATAGAGAGGGCGGATCCGAGTGGCTGACCCATAACTGTTGGGATTAAGAGGCAGAGAAGAAGAAAAAGAAGAAGTTCTCCCTCCTCTTAAATGCATACGTCCACACTTCATCTCAGCAGCGGTCGCTCACCTTTTTGGATCTACAAATGATTGCGATGTGCGACCTTCCAATTCTCCAATCTGTATGTGTGCGCCCCCTAGTGACATTTCAACACATCCCAGGCGTGTTCACAAAACATGGTCTTTTGTCCTGGTGAAGGTCAAGTAACTCTGAAACGTCAGCCGCACCTTGTTTTACCAATGTGGTTATAACATCTTCCTTTTCATTTCTTTGTTAAATCCATTATTTAGCTAAACAAGTGCTGCCTGACCCTTTCTTATGAAGATGAGCAATAGACCTGCTGTCAACATGTCTGCTCAACAATATCTGTTCAAAATCGACACTTTCTAATTGGCAGACAAATAGTACGAAAACGTGAATTCACGGTGATTAACAATTATGTCGTTTTTGTGCTGAGTCTTTCAATTTGCCACAGAGCTTGACGATTTGCACATTGATCAAAGATGCAGATCAAGTGAAATGATTTCTGGGGTACAGGGGTAAAGGCACGCAGGGGTGTATAATTCAGAGAGTAGGTGCTGCATGGAATTGTCTACATGGAAAGTTGGTGGCAGCAGCAAAAGTATCTGGGTTTTGAATTGGAATTAGATAGATACCTAGAAACATTGAGAAGAGGGTACATGGATATTAGTAGGACAGGTAGGTAGCAAGGGTGTGCATGGGTGATTGTGACATTGATTGAGCACAAGCATTAGGTGAGCAATGGCATAGATAGAGAGAGAGAGAGAGAGAGAGAGAGAGAGAAGAGAGAGAGAGAGAAGAGAGAGAGAGAGAGAAGAGAGAGAGAGAGAGAGAGAGAGAGAGAGAGAGAGAGAAGGAGAGAGAGAGAGAGAGAGAGAGAGAGAGAGAGAGAGAGAGAGAGAGAGAGAGAGAGAGAGAGAGAGAGAGAGAGAGAGAAGAGAGAGAAGAGGAGAGAGAGAGAGAGAGAGAGAGAGAGAGAGAGAGAGAGAGAGAGAGAGAGAGAGAGAGAGGGAGAGACATGAATGTTGGTCGTTGGAGAATAGATTATTTTCTAACTGTCTATTCTCCAACAACGCTCCCTCCACTCTCTGTCCTCCGACCCACCCCAGAAACTCGAGGATTCACAGTTCTTCCAGTAACACTCCCTGGTTACACTTCCAAAATCCAGGCTGACTGCACATCTCAACTCTTTCATTCCTCACTTATCCTGTCTCTTGAACTGCCCATCTTTCAGAGGGTGTTTTGTCTCACTCTCCTTCCAGTGCTTCAAACAGGCAGTGCACCACCACCTTATGTCACCCCCCCCTCCCCAACCTGATCCATGATCTTTATACCCCCATAACCGTATGCATTTTTTGCAGATGAAGCAAAGATTGGAGGTAAGGTGGATAGCAGAGAGGGGTGGTGATCAGATTCAGGAAAGTATTGATACTTGCATAGATTGGGCAAAAGAATGGCAGATGCAATTTGACCTGAGTAATTGCAAGGTGTTGGGGATGGGGAAGAATAATGAAAAAAGAGATTACAGGATGCAAGGGGTATCTTGGAGTGTGCACACAGGAGAAGGATCTGGGGGTGGTATAGATACAGGAGGTAAGGAGGCAGCACAGTGCCAGGCAGCTATCAGTAAAGCAAATGGGGTTTTCGGTTGTATTGGGAGGGATCATTATTTAAATCAAAAGAGGTGGTGTTAACATTGTACAGGAATTTAGTGAGGGCCACATCTAGAATATTGTGTGCAGTTTTGATCACCACAGTTCGGGAAGGACAAAGATGCCACAGAGAGGGTTCAGCACAGGTCTACTAGATTGATTCTGGGCCTAGCTAGACTCAGCTATGAGGAGCGGCTGAAGGAGACAGGGATTTATTCACTAGAAAGGAGGCGGTTACGAGGAGATATGATAGAGATGTTTAAGATAATGAAAGGTGAAGATAAAATCAGTGAAGATGAATTATTCACCAGAGTAGACAGTGATGGGACCAGGGGCCATATCCTGAGAGTAAAGAGGAGGAGAGTTAAGAGGTAGTAAGGAGGGGACTTTCACTCAGAGAGTAGTTAATGCATGAATGTCTCCCTGGAAAGGTAGTGGCAGCAGAAACAGTAGATAAAGTTAAATTGGAATCAGATAGTACCTGGAAGTTATGGAGATAGAGTATATTCAGGGTTTCAGTACCCATGATGCAGTGCTGGGGCGCCATATTGGTTGGCAAGCTAAACAAGCGAGAAAAGGTGAACAAGACCAAAGAAGGCCAAATAATTAGCATAACCTTCCATTGCCGTGAGTCAGAATAATGAGATAAACGTGGTAGTTAGATTGTAGAGCTCCTGATGCTATCCTTCCCAGGGAAGTGACTACAACCAGTATGGCGCGGCGTGCACGGCATTGTGGATGGCTCTGTAAACCCTCGATAGTCGATATAGGTATCTTGAGCATGGATGGGTGATTGCATGCGCATGTGTGCGGAGTGTTGTCTGTGGAGGTCTTGTCAAGAGGTGGTGTGTCTTGTGGTTGATGCTGTGTGTTTCTCACCAAGAACGTTTCATCCTTCGTGGGATTAAATTGGCAGACAAGCAGTGCTTAGGCAGCAAAATTGGGCCAAAATTATTTCACATTAAAATTTGTCTTTTGTATAAATTGTTCTTGATCAGTTCATCTTGTCTGGTCATTTCCATGAGCCGAGATCTAATTTAATTTTTCAGCATCTCTAAATTTCAAAAGTGCCTTAGGCACCGAGGCTTAATCGCACTGCTCCTTCCCAACCCTGGGGAGAAGGGAGAGGAGGAGGAGGAGGAGAGGAGGAGGAGGAGGAGGAGGAAGGAGAAGGAGAGAGAAGAAAACCCCCCCCACAAAAACATTTTGCATTTTTCTTTTTTATATAAAAGTTCTGGTATTGATGTGGCGCAGGCACGATGAGCCGAATGCCCTTCTCCTGCGTCCATTTGTCGTGGTGTGTGTGTGTGTGTGTGTGTGTGTGTGTGTGTGTGTGTGTGTGTGTGTGTGTGTGTGTGTGTGTGTGTGTGTGTGCATGTTGCATTTTGAGATTCACGTTGCGGTGTTTGTTTCTTTTTACTTTTGCTTTTGTAACGTGTATAGCGACCATGGCAGTACAAGTCGTGAATGAACGGATATGTTGTTTTTTTTGTCACGACCTTTTTTTTCTCTCAGCCTCTTCTTCCTCCAAACTCTGTTGTTGAGCCTCTGTGACAGCACATTGCAGAGGGTTAGAGTTGCAGCTCCTGAAAAAAAAACCCCAAAAGTAAATTCAGAATCGATTAATTATATGTTGAAAAAAAAACATGGAGTAATAAATAATTCAGAGATGAAAAGGACGTTATAAAAAGCAACATAAAGAATAAGAAGTCAGAGCAGCAGAAAACGAAGAGGAAGATGAATCGTTTGGCGAAGAAGAAGAAGAAGAAGAAGAGGAAGAAGGAGGAGAAGAAGAAGAAGAAGACTTTACCATATACCTTGCAAAGAGGCGGGGAGAATGGGTTTACGTCAGATAAGGAAACGGGTGATTGGGATGAGGAAAATTTCAAACGTAGTGAAAAGTATTTCGAGTTGAGGCTTGGTCAACATTCCCTGGGTCTTCAGGGTTTCTCGGCCACGAATCCGGGGCTGGATCCCGTAACCAAGGCCGAGGTTGAGTCGGTGTCCGAGCAACATGCCGCGAGCCTCGGCCTTGACGTTCCTTCAAGCATGCTTCACCGCTGTCTTGCGGCTCTCTGCTACGGATTCAGTTCGTTCCTTATCGTCGTGCTCAACAAGAACGTCTTGTCAGGATACAGGTAGGGTCGGCCAGCGCCAAACGCTTCGTAACGTCATCGTTTTGTACAACCTCACGGTGCGTGGAAACTTCGTGGAATACCTTTATATTTGGGCGGTGTATAGGTAACTGATAGCTTTGTGTTGGCAAAAACAACAACAAAAAAATACACCTGGGTTACTTGCAAAGCATACCTACTGCTTATAATTGAAAACACCTCACTGTACTGGAAAATGGGGAAAGGAGGACAGAACTGTAAATGGAGGTACCTGTAATACCCTCCCTCACCTGGAGGCGGCGCTACACGATACACATTTACATCGTCAATTTGCAATCCTTCCCCAACTCCCAAGACCACCCAGGGTCATGATGATCCTGTGTAGCAAGAACTGTAGTCAGCCCAGAACTGTAGGAGAAGCATCGGGACAAACACACCCAAACACCGGTCTGTGAGTTACAGTAAGCATCGCCACGTTTTTAAACTGAAACAAAAAATAGGTGGGACATTGTAATCGGCTCTGTCTGTGTCGTCACGCAAACTCTTCCGAAACAGGTCAGGTCAGGTATGAGAGCATGCGCCAGAGCAGCGCGTCGCTGCGTTCACTTTCCGCCGGTACTCCAGGGGCCTCCGTCTGGCCATCCCCCAGGCAGATGCCTGGCCCATCCCCATCTCCTTGAGATGCCGATCAACCTGCTGCAACCACGAGGCATGTGGTCGGCCCGTTGGCCTCCTCCACTCACGAGACTCCCTCGCTGAGAGAATCTGATGAGCAGGATCAGCGTCAGGAAAACGAGCCGCATGTCCATACAGCCGCAGCTGACGCTCACGGACCATGCAGGTAACAAATCTCATTTGAGTCTCTCTCAGCAACCGTTCGTTGGACACAAAGTCCGACCAGCGATAGCCAAGGATTCTCCAAAGAGACCTGGTACTAAAGGAATTAAGTGTCCATCTCAGATCCTTGGTCAGAGTCCAAGTCTCACATCCATAGAGCAAGACTGGAAGCACCAAGGACCTGAAGACTCAGACTTTCGTCCTCCCGCACAGGTACCGGCAGTGCCACACCCCATGATCCAGTGAATCCATGACTCCCCAGGCCCGACCCAGACGTCTATTGACCTCTGACTCACAGCCAGCAGAGACATGAATATCACTGCCAAAGTAAGTGAATCTCTCCACGATTCCGAAACGGTTGTGCAGAAATCCACCAAACTTGGTGGTTATGATCACATGACAGGAAGGTGTGAGAGCAGTATCATTCTTGGCTTCGCCCCCATGCGGCGGGGCCAAGAGGTGAAATACCAAAAATGCAATTATAGGCACATTTTCAAACGTTTGTAAATTAAACTTTGGACATGCAATCAACATTGGGTGACCTATGAAACATGTAACGATTTTTTGGGGGGGTTTGACCCTCAAGTCATGGGTACTTTGAGTACCGGGTACCGCAGGAGAGATGGGTACTTTGAGTCACAGGGGTCAAAATAATTTATATATAAAACTCCATGCTTGATATTGGGTCAATCCGAGTGGAACTTTTTGCTATCTTTCAACTTTCCTTTAGGTGGGAAGCGTGGTGATTTACGATGGTGTGCCATTGACTTTGCTCTAGTTATTTGTAGGGTGGATGGTAACCGGCGCATGTAGCATAAAGCCAAGGTAAGCAATTGGTTCACTTTGTCTGTCTACAGATGTCAGTCTTTGATGGAGGAACAACTTTATTTCAATTGGATATTATATTTTGCAAACTGGAACACGAACCTACAGTTTAGCAGCACTTTGTTTGAATTTGGCAAATTGTACGGAATCTCATCCCGAGCACCAAAGCACAAAGAAGAGTAAGGTAATCTTTTTGGTGTCTGCCTGGCATTCAAACAAAATTGAAAATCATTCCAAACAGGAAACGTAGTGTTTTTAGGGGCATCATAAAGGACACTGTAAACAACATGTACGAAGAACAGATTTAACATGTTTAAATAAGGTGGTGTAAAAGACGCTGAATTACGACGGTAAACTTCTGATTCATTGGTTAGTTTTGTTTTGTTTGCTTTTTTCCCCTCCTACAGGCTTTGAAACTTCTACTTTATTTAAATTGATTTACATATTTGAATTCTGTAGAACATAAATCGCCTTGTTTGCACTTCCAAAGACCCTCAGTTTCGAAATACTCGGGCAAAATTTTATGCTGTCCTGAGAGCAGAGTAACAGCGAGATTCAGCCAAAAATTGTGGTACCCAGCGATGCATCTTGTTCTCAAAGATCGTTCCAAAATCATCAGTTTCTATGACGAGAGTTGGCAGAAGGTTCAGCTGTGGAATGTTCCGTTTGACCAATCGGCTTCCTTTGGTTGCCGCCGTGCCTTTTATTTAAAGTTCACAAACAAAGCTGGTAACGGTTGTGCTCGGAACTGCCAAGGAAGAGTTGAAAAGACCCTTCCCATGTCCTTTTTCTCGAGATTGCGTGGGGTGAAGCGAGGTGTTCTATGAACTCTCAATTTCATGGAGAATATACAAGATTGGTCCGAGTTTATTATGAACCAGCTTTCCGTGCTTGACGTTCGGCTGGAGCTGGTCATGGCAGGAATTTGAAGTTGAGCCAGGGAGCCGTCTGTTTGTAAACTCTTTCTTGAAAACGACGGTGGAATGTTTCTAAAATCGACCAACAACCAGTGCTGGCAGACTGGTCCTCTGGCGAAACACCCCCATCCGACGGATGGTGCACACATCGATTTCTCGCCCTGCATGTGAAACGACAGTAGAACAGTTTGTAGTCGGACATATCTCAGGATCCTAACATATTAAGCCAGCCACCTTAACTGTGAAGCCAACACCAGACTTATTCTGTTAACCCTTCCACGTTTTCTGCCGACAGTTTTCCATAATCATTATGTTGGTATCATTTAATCGATAAAAGAAGGGTTACCCGGCGAAAAATTCACTTTCACCCTTTAAAAAATCGTGCAAATTAATTATTGAAATATCAGCTGCCTTTTTCTTATCCTTTTCACACCTGTGTTGCAAGTGGAGTGAAAAGTGGTGTATAATCAGAAATACTGTTTGATAGGGCGATATGTTACTGTTGTATGAATAAAATGGAAATGCTGAAAAAAAAAAAGGTATTGAACAGACCAAGTATTTTCGGACTCTAATTGAATGAGACTCACCATTATTATAAGTGAAGAAGAATACGAAGGAAGAGTTTTTGTTTTAACGTAAATTGAAACCGGCCCATCTATCCTCACCTTGCTCAACTATACCATACTGTTTGCAGATTGGGCTTGATTTGTGGTACCCAGGCACACCGAGCAGCTCCTATTATATTAAAGATCGTGTGTTCATTCTTCACTAGCTTGCATCTAGCCTGTCATCTTGTCTTCCATCCACTGTTACACTGCTGTTCCCTGAGCCTCAACCTCCATGTACAAAATAAATGGATGATACGAAATAGGTGCAGAGTTTGTGGCGTTGGAAAGGAGGACGATTGTAAGGGTACGATGCACAATGTCATGAGAGGGGTGAGAAGAGTCAAAATCTCAGCCATTGCATCTTGCATAATTTGTCGATGGCCCTCTCCCTTTCTCCCCCAATACAGTGACACATGTGCAAACTCTGTGATAATCAGCTCTTGATATGCTTCTTTCATTATGCATGATAATCCAGAACATACCATGCTCTGATTGTTCCCAGTTTGTTACAGGTGATTATACGATTTGGGAAGTTTGCATGAAAAATTCTTGATTAATTATCATTTCGTCCATTCCTTCTTTTCCAGGTTTCCCTCATCATTATGCCTCGGACTTGGTCAGGTCAGTAAAATATTTTGATGGCACTTGTTGCACAAGTTTTCTTTGTCTGTTGATACAAGTCTTGCTCAAATTATTTGCAAGAGATTGCCCTTCCTGGATCGCTACAATGGATGAAACACATTCTTGCAAAACGGCGACAAGGATTGTAACCATCATTTTCACTCACCTCCCTTGTCCTGTCTGATATTTCTCATCTACTCGGATCAACACGTGCCTCAGCTGTGTTTCAGAATTTTGCTGCATTTCGGCTGCACGATGCAAATGATGGATTCATTTATTTATTTATTTTGGGCTTTTCTTGGTGGCAAAGGAGCCATTCCACCGGCCGGGTCCCAGCAAACTGCAAATCGATGAGCAACTCTGATTGGTCTCGTTTCTGTAATTTCCATGAGTAATCGGATCAGCTCACAGAAACTGCAATTTGTGTTATTATTACCATTTAATTTGATTATAATTAGGTCACTTACAATGAACTTCAATGCTGGAGAGACCATTAGGCCCATCAAGCCTGTTTAATGGTTGCTAACCTTTGGTTGTTTGTCCATGCTGCATCCTTTAAAAAAAAAAAAAAACTAGCAGAGTACCTGCTCTATGGGCGATCTTGTTCCAAGCATTCAACACATTCTACCTTTATTCGGGCGGTGTATAGGCAACTGACAGCTCTGTATATCCAAAAAATATATAAGTTGCACAGGTTACATGCATGAAGCAAAAACATAAGGATGATGAGCATCGGGCAAGGAAGCAACACGTACTATTTTGTGAGTCTTTGGTATGACTCTGCCGGGGTTCAAAATGCTGACCTCCCAGACTCAGAGCGGATGCTCTAACACCACCGATTTTAATTACCTTATATGTCCAGTACTTATAAAAATTTGTATCATCATTATCTCCATACTTTTTTCAAAACAATGAGGGGATATTGTGTCTGTCTGTCTTTGTCAGTCATGCTATCTCCTAAAAGATTGGGCAAAAATTCACCAAACTTGGTAGTTGTGATCACCACATGGCAGCAATGTGCAAGAGCAGTCAGTTTTGGCCCTGCCCCCCTAGGTCAGGTCGGGTCTGGGAGCATGTGCCAGAGCAGCGCATCACAGCGTCCTTTCCGCCGTACTCCAGGGGCCTCCGTCTGGCCATCCACCAGGCAAATGCCTGGCCCATCCCCATCTCCTTGAGATGCCAATCAACCTGCTGCAACCACAGGGCACTGGTCGGCCCATTGGCCTCCACTCACGAGGCTACCTCGCTGAGAGAATCTGGTGAGCAGGATCAGCATCAGGAAAACGAGCCACATGTCCATACAGCTGCAGCTGACATTCACGGACTATGCAGGTAGCAAATCTCATTTGAGTCCCTCTCAGCAACTGCTCATTGGACACAAAGTCCGACCAGTGATAGCCAGGGATTCCGAAGAGACCTTGTGCCAAAGGAATTAAGTCTCCGTCTCAGATCCCTGGTCAGAGTCCAAGTCTCACATCCATAGAGCAGACTGGGAGCACCAATGAGCTGGAGACTCGGACTTTCGTCCACGCAGCAGCCACACCCCATGATCCAGTGAATCCACGACTCCCCAGGCCCGACCCAGACGTCGTTTACCTCTGGCTCACAGCCAGCAGAGACATGAATATCACTGCAAGGTAAGTGAATCTCTTCGTGACCTCAACATCCTCACCACAACCAGGTACAGACAGGATAGCAGCATCCAATATGTCATTGAAAGCTGGATCTTAGTTTTCACCCAGGAAACCCGTAATCCCAGCGGCTCAGACTCCTCATTCAGCACCTTGAGGGCCTCCAAAAGTATATCTTGAGTCTCTGCAAAGATGACTGCATCATCTGCG
>CM068958.1:50453112-50472550 GCA_035128595.1 Eptatretus atami | reverse complement strand
GGGTGTTTGCTTCTTATGTATCGTGTGCAGCCTGTGGCTGCTGGTTGCATCCTTTTCTAGGGGCGTGGCTGTGCCACTGATGTAGTGCCTTTTATTACCTGTGCACTGGTCCTCATTTTGCCGACCTCGGAAGGATGACTGGCTGAGTCAACACCACCTGGTGTTAATTTAATGGCTGACAGGTGCTCATACTCAAGACTCTAAGATCTTAAGCCAGCCACCTTAACCATTAAGCCAACAGCAGGCACTGTGTGGGAGGGGGAGTAGGGAGTTTGTGATGGTGCGCCATTCACTTTACTGGTTATAATAATTATTGCATGGTGCTCTTTACAATCTCTTGTTGCAGATGTTAGCCACACTGGTCGTCTTGTATTCAGCCAAGCAGATCGGTGCTGTTGCATTTGCTGACTTGAATGTGAAGACATCTCGCAAGGTAGGCTTGCCAGCTGTTTCCTTCAACCTTTTCATTGCTTAAGGCTAAATAATTGGTCCATAACCATGCAAAACGATCATGAGCTTCATTTGAGATCACTTTGATAAACATTGTTTTTCTTTGTGCCAAATAAGTCTTTTGTTTAAGAGCCTGCACTTCTGAAACCATTCAAAGTTGGTGAAATGTACTTGCAATCAAAACAAAGACCAATTACTGCACCGTAGTCCCAAGAAGGAAGCCAGACATAATGATACATGCACATCGACGCGCGCGTCAATCGACGCACGCACGCACGCACACACACACACACACACACACACACACACACACACACACACACACACACACACACACAGATATATTATGTACTGGTAAGTACTTACAAAGCTATTTTATTTGAAGTTATAACCTTAACTCATAAGCAATTGACTGATTTCCCAACTGTCCGGATCCGATCGAAAGCAATGTCAGAGTGCATTGATCATGTGCATGGTGATTTGGTTCATCTTTCATTGTTCAAATCGTTTGCGAATGATCTGGTCTCAAATAGTTTTCACCAAAAAGTTAATTTGGGAGCTTTGAAACAAACTGTGAAAAGTGAAAGCTCCAGAATTGCCTTCTTTTTTCTTGGATCCTGTGGAATGTAAAGCTCTCAACATTATTGGAATCTCCCACAATGAGGCTAAAGCTCAAGATCTGGTGCTCTCACCTCTCAGGCAGGTCAGTAGTGTGTCTGTTTTGTACCATCTACTCTCCAACATTACTCGCTCCACTCTCTCAGACCTCAGATCCTCCCAGGCAACTCAGGATGCACACGTTCTTCCTGTAACCCCTTCCAGGTTAAACTTCCAAAATCCATGCTGAATGCACACCTAAACTTCTGTGCTTTGTTTCTCACCTCTCCCATCTATGGAGCAGCCTTCCAAAAGAGTTATTTTCCACTCCAGGACTTCAAGCAGGCAGTGCACCATAACCTCATGTCATCTCCCATCCTGACCCATGATATTTATTACCCCAATTAACCCTTCATAACCCACCCATCTTGCTTGTTTGATTTCAGTGTTTCTCGCTCTCTTCCTTCCCCTTCTTCCCTTCCCCTTCCTTCCTTCCCCTTCTTCTTCCTTCCCCTTCTCTCTTCCCCTTCTCTTCCTTCCCCCTTCTCTTCCTTCCCCCTTCTCTCTTCTCTCTTCTCTCTTCTCCTCCTTCTCTCTCTTCTCCTTCCCCCTTCCCTCTCTTCTCCTCTCCTTTCCTTCTCTCTTCTTCCCCCTTCTCTCCCTCCTCTCCCTCTCCTCCCTTCTCTCCCTTCTCTCTCGCCTCTCTCTCCTCTCCTTTCCCCCTTCCTCCCCCTTCTCTCCCCTCTTCCCCCTTCTCTCCCCTTCTCTCTCCCTTCTCTCTCCCTTCTCTCTCTTCTCTCTCCTCTCTCTCCCTTCTCTCTCCCTCTCTCTCCCTTCTCTCTCCTTCTCTCTCCTTCTCTCTCTCCCTCTCTCTCCTCCCCCTTCTCTCTCCCTTCTCTTTTCCTTCCCCTTCTCTCTCCCTTCTCTTTTCCTTCCCTTCTTCTCCCTCTCTTTTCTTCCCCTTCTCTCTCCTTCTCTTTCCTTCCCCCTTCTCTCTCCCTTCTCTTTTCCTTCCCCTTCTCTCTCCCTCTCTTTTCTTCCCCTTCTCTCTTCCTTCTCTTTTCCTTCCCCTTCTCTCTCCTTCTCTTTTCCTTCCCCCTTCTCTCTCCCTTCTCTTTTCCTTCCCCCTTCTCTCTCCTTCTCTTTCCTCCCTTTCTCTCCTTCTCTTTCTTCCCTTCTCCTTCTCTTTTCCTTCCCCCTTCTCTCTCCCTTTCTTTTCCTTCCCCTCCTCTCTCCTTCTCTTTTCCTTCCCCTTCTCTCTCTTTCCTTCCCCTTTCTCCTCTTTCCTTCCCCCTTCTCTCCTCTTTTCCTTTCCTTCTCTCCCTTTTCTTCCCCTTCTGTCCTCTTTTCCTTCCCCTTCTCTCTCCTTTTCCTTCCCTTTCTCCTCTTTTCTTCCCCTTTTCTCTTCCTTCCCCTTCTCTCTTCTCTTTTCCTTCCCCTTCTCTCTTCTCTTTTCTTCCCCTTCTCTCTTCTCTCTTCTTTCCTGTTCGTTTATTCCCTTCCAGTTGTGCTTAATCGATAGTTTTCTCTGGAACCACTTATCCTATCAAAGCAAAACTTTGCAATTCTCATCTCACACCATGGCTGCATTTAGGGTAAAAATTATGACATCACAATTCACGTGTTTGGCGCCATATTGGATTAAAAAACGCACCTTATCCCATTTCACAAGAAAATTAACAAGTGTGATCCCCCACCTCATTAGAGGCAGAATATAAATTAATGATGTCATAGGTCACGTGGTTCATTCAGTCATATTGGATTGAGAATTATAAAATTTAAAAGTCGTCTTCTCTGAATCGGCTGAACAGATTGAGGAGAAACTTTACAGGTATGACCGCCTATCCATGACAAACAAAAAGTTCTCACCTTTTGACATAGGTCACATGGTTTGCAGCCATATTGGATTGAATGTAAAATATTAAATAAACCAATGTCACCCGTAGGGTGATCCGTATCTGCCAAAGGTGACCACGTGTGACTTCTTTAAGGTCACACTGAGGTGAACAGAGCTGCTATCCACCAGGAGCGACTCCTTGAGGAATATCTGCCTACGAGAGATTCCGAGAGAATCGTTCTACAGAGTACCATGAAAATATTGCGTTTGCCTCAAACGTCACCAAATGACGTCATAATGTCTCAAGCTTGATATATCTAGAAAGCACTCATATCGAGGTGTTCAATTTGAGGTACTACACGATATGGTTCCTAAAACTTGAAAATTTGACCTTGGGTCAAATATGTTTGACCTTAGGCGTTAACCATGAAGGTCAAGGCCAATCGCCACCAAAAAATTAATCAGCTGAGCGCCAGACCATGAACTATATTCCCATGAAGTTTGAAGACGATCCGATCAAAATTACTCAAAAAAATAAGGGTTTTGTCGATTCCCCTGATTTGCGACAGTGACCTTGACCTTTGACCTTGACCTTCAAATTTTATGGCTGAAAGGGACTCCATAGGCCTCTGATATGCGAAGTTACAAAAATTTCCAATGAAACTGTGGTCTGCAGAATTTTTTTTTCGTGATTACAGACAAACAAAAAAAAAATAAATAAATAAATAAAAAACATACAAGACTGACTAACATATCTTGCAAAAACTTCGTTTTGGCAAGATAATAATGTTTTTCTCTGGAACTGCTGCATCAATCAATGTGAAACTTCAAATTATGATCGGCATATATGGGGAATGTTTTAAATTTCAATTGTATCAGCTCACAGTCTGTAGCCAGAATGAATTTAATTTTGAATCTGAGAACTTGAACATATATATTTTTCTTTTTTGCACAAAGCTCACTTGGCTGCGCTTGCATGCGTTTGAGGGTACAAGAGTAGCAATTCATCATTGATACCAATGATGCCCTAGGAAAAAATGGTCAACTGTGTACAAAATGGATGGAACGTGGCCTGTTCCTCGGTCCATAACTTGTAAATCCCATGTCGTAGAGCAACGTGTGGGGGCTCATTAAACTTGGGGGAATCCGCTTTACCCTCTGCACCCATGGTGTCCACATTTATTACGTTGTGTTCAGGTTATTAAACATTAATTCAATTTATACTGCTATGTATTCAGGCAAAAGGGCTAATTGCTTAGTATAATAGATTCAATGTGGCGTGTTACTCGGTCCATAACTCATCAATCCGCATCGTAGAGAGATGTGTAGGGGCTTTATATTATTCGGGGGAGTCCGGTTTACACTGGACTTATGGGACATTTCCCACACATTTATTACTTCGTGTTAAGGTAATTTCAATGCATTTCATTCATACTGACGTGTCCCCAGGAAAAATGGCTAACTTCATAGTAATAATCAATTGAACACTTCGTGTTACTCGGTCCGTAACTCGTCAGTCCCGTGTTGTATCAAAGCAGGGTTGTATCAAGCCAGACGTCTGGTACCCGGTCATCACTGCCAGCAGTTGTATAGTGGCAGTTCTGTTTTTTTTTTTTTCAAGACACTTCAGGACTGGTCTCTTATATCCACCACCCTGATATTAATTCAGCCTGGGAATTCTTCCAAAGAAAACTGCTCTCTTGCTACAGATTCATCCTATGTTGTTCAATCAATTCTAACACAGCCTCTCGCTGTTGGTTCTCTGAATCATATGGTGAGGCTGGTGCTTTAAAACAATTTGCATTCTCCTCCTGGAAGGCAAATCGACAGAAGGCAACCTCAAATCATTCCTCAAAGCTCGCAACAAGTGTGTGTCACGCTCAGGAGAGCCAGTAAACACCATCTGTCTACTTCAAGAATGAGCTTTCAAACTGTCTCCCTTCTCTAAACCTGGTAGTGCCTTGTCAAGTCGGTCTCTGGTGTATGCTCCCTTCCATCCCTTCCTCATAGGTCATGTGGAGGTGGGTCGGTTCGTTCAGTTTTGTTGTGCAGATCACCAATCTAAACGAAATTCACCCGTACATTCATGAGAACACACCATTGAAATTCCTACTTGTTTCCATATGCACAAGTTGACACACCGACAGTTATTACCATTTGAAATTACCGCCGTGAAGTGGGCGTGAATTCTTGTAATCGCGGAGGAAACGACCAGGAACAACAAATCAAGATGGCGGTGCCATGGTTGTCGTGTGATTTGAGTATTTTTGGTCTTTCAACACACAAGATATGCGTTTGTTTCTTACACTTGGGCGTGGAGGATGATGAGAAGTGACCGCAATTCACGGATAAGAGCTGGCGTAAGGTATGCGAGTGTGCGAAGGCTTGGTGGCGACGCCACAGATAGTGAAACTATCAACAAATGCCGTTTGCTGGCTGATCAAATTATGAAAACTGCTGCCAATGACTGATCCCCTGCGGATGCCGGCCGTCACCGGTTTCTGCTATGCGTCGTTTTGTAACAAGGATGATATAAAACGCACTGAAGCCAGGAAAAGGAAATCAGAAGCCGAGCACTACTGCAGTTTCTTAGAGCCAGTGAGGTGGTGGGCGGACTCGAAGAAGAGGGGCATCATATACCACAAAATGCGTAGAAAATTCCTCAGAACCTCTGTAGAAAGGGTGGCTGGCAAATCAGCTGTGTACTGCCAAGAATTTGTATCATATGCCAGAAAAAAGACAAATTCATCCATGTTCAAAGGAAAATCTCAACGTGATCAGTTGTCCCTGGCAGAAACACAGGATGGAGGAAGCTGAGGGAAACTGCTGAGCAGAGGAGAAGATGAACGTGATGTGAGAATAATGACAACTATAAAGGATAAAGACTGTGTGGCGCTGGAAGTTGTTATCACCGTAAATGTTTACGAGTATGTGAATGACACATACCACAGACAGAGTGGAAAGTAAACTCAACTCAGAAAGTGAACTATGACTCAAAACATTTGACATTTTCTGTGATAGAAGCCCAGGTAGACTCATTGATGGAAACAATCTATACAATGAAGAAGTTGTGTGAGAATGTTCAATGACTCTACTCAGAGTATGCGAAGGTCAGGATAAGGCCACTACAGGCAACAAGACTGAAGAAGAAGCTGCAGGAACGGGTACCACAGACATTGATTTTCTATCGCCCACAACAAAAATGTCTGAGAGCGAAGAGTGTACATGAAGGACATTGAGTATTGGTTCCATTGCTCAGGCTGCTGTTGTAGAAGTAGCCTCTACAAACAGAACAGAGTCAACTACAGAGGAGATGAGCCAGCCAGGGTCCACGCAGGGTGACTCGAGCCTCAATTTAACTTGTCTATTCTCGGGAGCACTCATGGTGAGGGATGACCTGAAACAACATCAAAGTGTGGACATTACTATGGCCACCACTTGCTCCTGACTTCGACATTTCAAATCGCTGAAAGAGCCATCCCTGTTGCATTGTACAACCTTTGTTGCAGTGAGTAGCGGGCCTGTCAGACGAGCCAACCCTGGAGAAATTTGTGGAACTCCCACCGGCATATTCATCTGAAAATGCTCTCTGTTCTTCAAGACATTGTTTCTATAGCATCAAGGGGCACAGTTTACCTCCGAAGTCCTATGCATTGGGCCTGACTGTGAAACATTGGACTGGTTCTGCTCGACTGTTGGACTGCTCAACAAGCTTGGGCATTGTGTCCATCCCAGTACTACACAGGCGTTGGAAACTGCTTTGGCACTGTTGCAGATTGACAGGAGGGAAAACTGCCCTCAAACTGCCTCAGAAATGTACCAGCGACAATATTTGTGTATGATAACATCGATTTCAGTGAGGAGACCCTCACTAGTCATGGGACACATCACGACACCATGGATTGAGTGAACAAGACGCACCTCTGGCCAATTCAGCACGCTCGTCCAGTGACTCCAATTAGCCGTCGTCAGCGGTCATTAGTTGGTAACGACGCCCCACCATTCTCAAGTATGGTGGCGGGCAAAGGCAAGGGACACAGACCTTTTACAGTTGTGACATTGACATAAGTCCGTCACAAGAGGACAGGCTATCGACTGATGTGTGCTCTATTACACAGAAGAGAAAACGGCGGAGAAACGGTGTGAGAGCGCTTGCCGACATGGACTGGGTACAAACACCTCCTTCGTCAGGATGAAGAGTTGACGCAAGTCAGCCATCATCTACCTTCCGCGTGATCGAGGCATACCCACAGAACTGGACACCATATTTACACGGTCCTACGCAAAGCATCCGATATGGCTGATAAACTGGAAGTGAAGAAGTAGTTCTAATCTTCGACGCTGCGATCTACAGTAAAGGCGCAGGAGATTCGTTTGGTTGCACCCGGAGTTGACAGAAAGTTGTAATTCGTCTCGGCGAATTCCACCAACTCATGAGCTTCCTAGGCATGATTGGCAAAAGATTCAGAGACGCAGGTCTGCTGGACCTCATAATAGAATCTGGCATTGTCGCTCAGCGTTCTGCAAATTCAGTTATAACGGCCACCACTATAACAAGGAGTCTGCGCTGTCACAGACTCGTCTACGAAGCGCTAGGAAGACTATGCTTCCAGGCCTTCATGGACTCCCTCGCAGAGGAGATGCGGTGCGATTCGAGAGGTGTATAGAGCATTCCAGGAAACGTTTCCGTCTCCGTTGTTCGACAGTTACTGTCATAAGGAAGAGGTCTCGGAAATGTTCACACGCTACAGCGACTTCAGACAGCAGCAATGTACAGCGAGCAAAACATTCACATTCTGGTGCTCCTACTTGGAAATGGTGGAGCTAGCACTAGAGCTTATACGGGCAACTCGTACTTCGAACTGCCGAAACACCTTGTGATCACGAGAGCGTCAATGCCCTGGTACTTTGCAATACGATCACCTAAACTATGCAAGGTGCTTACCCGTTTTACTGCTGGAATGGCCGGGCTAGAGCACTCCCACCCAGACACCTATCAAGCGTGCATGGACGGGCAAATGGACTGCCAACGCAGATACATCGTTATGGATTTAGTAGTGTTGCGTGCGATCAGATCATAGAGCCAGAACTTTAAATAGGGACAGCAAGACCAGTGGAGGCATCATTGGTTACACTCAGAAAAGCACAGCTGTGAAGAAGTGGATCCTGTCCCAACCAGCACGTGCGGAAATCGCGCAAGGATAATGTGAGTCCATGGCGGGTATCCACGACGAGCCCCAAACGAGAAAGGTTTGGATGTGTCGAGCTCGAAGAAGAAGAAGCGCGGTGGTACACAGTGATGGACACAGTATACAAATGATTAACCCTTCTCGGCGCTCACTCTTAAACTCGTCAATATTAGTTTAGGTGTCATCGCACCACAGCCACTTCCGGGACTTGATGATGATGCGTATGTCAAGGACAGAATGCTGTTGTGCAATTCATAGCGTGATTGGCTTCTCTCGGGTGAGGTCCCATTCTTCAGTTTGATTTCGAAGGCCAAATTGGCAACTTTCTCGAGGCGGAGGCAAGTCGGCGACTCCCCCAAGCAGACGCCGAAGGTTTGAAATTGCGAATGAACGTCATCTTTTCACACGACTGCTGTTGATTGGAGAGAAAAGCAATGTAACACTCCAACGATCTGCTCGCGTACCCACTGGCGAACATATCTTTCCGCTGGCATCTGGTGATGGTTCGATTGCTAAGACGGACAAAGCCAAACTCCGCAACAATATACTGAAACTGTGGCCGATTGCCGTGTGGACGCTCGGCCTCAAGGTGCAACGATTGTTGGATGGAATGGCCGTTATTCCAGGTGATAAGAACTGGTTCACTGCCTAACACTTCGGCAAACATGGAAGAGATGGTGCTGAACATCGTAGTGGCCAAAGCACGACATAACCAATCTCCGAGACTGGACGTGTTTTGATATTACCCAGTATCACATCAAGTGCCTGGAGCATGCCAGACGAGCGGGCAGGGTGGGCGATCTTCAGGTGCGAACCATCTAGGACGTGATCAAGCCCTTCCAAAACAGTGGCCAATTATCTCCTGAGCGGAGCCAACAAGGAGGCGTTGATTAGAGTTCATCGTCGAATCGTGGACGAGAAACATCTCTCCATCAAAACTGGGCGACATGCTGTTGTATCGTCAGTCATGCCGGCAAATGTAGAAATCGAGGCGTCGAATGGTGTCAATGACTGTCGTCAGTACCTGAACTTGAATGTGACCATGAGGAAGCTGACACGAAAGCTCCTGCTACATGCCACTCACGCGGGCACAGAATGAAGAGTCGGTGCGCATAGAGAGTTTCGACGCACCGATTGTGTTTGTGTTGGCGTTGGCTCATCATCTGAAGTCGATTCGAGCACAAAATTTCCATCTGTCACAGGAAGTCCCAAGGACATTATCGTCGTTGACATTAGGAAGCTGAGTAATGCCTTGGAAAGTTCTGTCTTGCGATGGCGGTTGATAGGTTTGCAAATTTCACGGGAAGTGATACCCACCAGTGCATTCCACGGTAATGGCAAAACAAGGCCATTTGACTTGATGATGAAGAGTCCCCATCTCATCACCCTGTTTCGAGAGATTGGTCGAGAATTCACGCTAGATCAGAATATCATTCACGACTGGAACAATTCGTCTGCGCCATGTACAATCAGCCGACCATGAAGAGTGTGGATGAGGCCTCGCTACAAGCTATTCTGCAGCCAGTCGCTGGGAGAACAGAAGTTGCCGCCTAACAAGCGACGCTCTGATTGCTGAATTGCAAAAGAGTGAACTATCAGTCTGCGATCCACACCGCGCGACTGAGAGGTTTTATAGAAGCCCTTCTCCTACATTTTCACGGATGGGTGGAACGCAATGGAGCATCTGACTGTTCACTGGCTGAGCAAACCAGCACAGCGCCGAAGGAAACTGTTAGAGGCGACGAAATGTAATTGCAAGAAGATGAAATGCGAGACGACAACCAGTGTTCTTGCCGGTCAAAAGGAACTGTCCTGCAGCAGAGTGCTGTGGGTGTCAAAAACTGCGCCAAACGATGAACAGACCCGTGCAGAAATGGAACTTATGGATGATGAAAGCGGAACTGATGATGATCCGATGACGAACTGTGATATGCAGGTGTCACAACCTGGCTTTTGCTGTGGTGATCTACTACACAGTAGTATTCAGGTGGTTAGCATGTAATAAGTGGACTTGAAGTTTGTGTAATAGCAGCAGTCAAGAGCCTAGTTCAGCAACCGCTTTCAGAGCAAGAAATACTGGAGTTCTAAGACAGTAATCCTCTTGTGGCGGTTCTATTCTTTTCTCATCAGGCTGAGTCGGCGTCCTTTTGTCTTTGATTTAATCCGTAATAGCCAATGTACTGTCTTTAATAGGCGCTGTAACTGCCTTAATAGTCAATGTAACTACCTTTAATAGCCAGTGTGGCTGCCTTTAAGCAAAAAGTTGCCTGGTCAACTCGAAGGCCTGTCTGGTGCGGTGTCCGAGACGTT
Source organism: Eptatretus atami (assembly GCA_035128595.1). NCBI lineage: Eukaryota > Metazoa > Chordata > Myxini > Myxiniformes > Myxinidae > Eptatretus > Eptatretus atami. Next base: position 50,462,167 of record CM068958.1, on the reverse strand, counting down.
TTCGGCCGGTAAAAATATGTAACTGCTTCGGTTTACGACCTTTAAATTATAAAAATCTTTAATAACAGTGAATAGGGTTTTCTTTGAATATTAATACCTCTGTATAAACATATTGTATATAAGACCTCACAGAGTTTTCTTTGACATACATATCAAGTCTAATTGATTCTTCATTTCTGTGTCAAAATCATGCTTTAATGTTCGGGTGGTATCTTTAATTGCCAAAATGACACATGTGCACATCCTCGACGTGGAAACAAGTGAGATTTGGACTTGGCGTCTAAAATTCTTAAAGTATGGCCAAATTTCATTCAAATTGTGATCTGCACAACGAAAAATCATTTTCTGAAGGTAATAGCGAGTACCTCACATGGTCTAATCAACCAAATGCACAACAGCTGACCGCTCGTGAGAAGGCTGAATCCTCAATATGTTTTGCTTCAAAATCTTGTGTCCCTAACCCCTTCCTCTCTGCAACCATCCTAATCAGTCATACCCAGTTGCCCTGAATTGTGTACTTTTTGCACCTGAAAAAGGGGGAAAAGTTTCTGGCACCCTTGACTCTGACTCTGCAACTGACCGGACGGCAATCGGCTCACTTGTCTAAAACTTGCTCTGCTGCTCTTGCGCTTTCCTCTCTCTGCCTTTTTCACCCTGCCATTTACCATAGTCATATTCCATCTGCTTGAAAATCAGCAAACATCACAGCATTACATGATAAGGTGCAAAAACGGATCCCCTTAACTAAGCTCATTTAGCTTATACTTTAAATCATTAGCAAGGTCAAATCTCATCGTCACAGTTGACATAAAATCATTCCTTTTCTCTCACAGCTTTCATTCTCAGATTCATTCATTTCGGATTAGACCTTGGGTTCACTCGACCTTGGACATGCTGCTTATACTCTCCCAACATATGGTAAGATCCTCAATATCAGACATGAGATCAGAGCCATCTCTGACCTATCTTGAGCTTTTGTATTGTCTGGCTCTCCACCTTTTCGCTCTAAACCATCTGTTTTATGGAATCCAACGCCAACTCCACTCTTGGATTACTGATTCTTGCAATCTTTTAGACATGTTGTGGTCTCCATCTATGTAACCCTTTCATTTCCATCTCTCTTTGTCTAAGGCTGTGAGTACTCTCTAGTTCTATGTGTTTTGTTTATTTCTCTTCATTATATTATTTCTTGTCCTATATTTTCTCATCTTATCTGTAATCTTCATGCTCTTGGTCTCTCTCAGACCTTGACAATAATCTTCTTACTATGACATTTGTCTTTGCTTGTTATGGGTTTCTCCTTTGTTTTTTTTCTTCTTGTCTGTTTTCCTATCTTTTCTTCTTATCTCTTTGTACTTGATTATTCGGTCTTTGGTTTTTCTCCTTCTCTTCTTGCTGTAAATTTTTCACTTTAGTTATGTTGTTGTCAATATCTTATTTTGCTATGTATTCTATTGTCCACCTTTTGATCTCTACGTACGCTATTCTTGTTTTCTCGCCGTTACTTCTCCTCTCGCTGCTGTTGGTTTTTCCCTTTCTCGCTGTTCCCTTTGTTACGTGTGTCTGATTACTTCACCCCGAAGGGTGGATGAGGTTATGTTTTCATCTCTGTTCTGTCTGTGACTTGCAAAGTCGAAGATTTTTCAAGTATATTGGTCAATCGATTTTGTTGGATTCGCTATATATGAGTATCCTTATTGTCGGGTTTTCCGGCTGTCTGTGTGTGTTGTGTGTGTGTGTGTGTGTGTGTGGTGTGTATGTGTGTCTGCAACGCAGGCTCCACAGCACGAACCAGCGAACCGATTTCGATGAAACTTTGCCAAAAGGTGAATATATACTGGGAATGTGCGCGTTTGATTCGTTGCCTAGCAACCACCCGTTGCTGTCAGCGGCCGAAAAACCGCGTACAGTATTTTCAATACTTCTTCAGTTTTGAATGTAGAGAAACGAGACTTCGGAATTAAACACTTCGAGATATTTTAGAAAATTTTACTCGAGCCGATTTTTGATTGAGGTTTTATTTTTCAAATGGTAGTCTTTCAAAAATCGGTGTCTATTTACCGTCATTTAAGGTGTGTATACAGTGTTTGTAAGGAACTACACCGTCGTTCACCTTCGATCTCTCCTCGATCCAAACGTTATTTGACCAAAGTGAAAAGGATCCAAAATAAATGGAATCACCGGCATTTCTGTCTTTGTGGATTCTTAATAATATGTTTATTTATTTACCGAAAACGATTCCACGACCCACACCCACCTTCAATTATTTATTTTATTTACCGAAAACAATTCCACGATCCACACCCACCTTCAATTATTTATTTATTTACCGAAAACGATTCCACGACCCACACACACTTCAATTATTTATTTATTTACCGAAAACAATTCCACGATCCACACACCACCTTCAATTATTTATTTATTTACTGAAAACGATTCCCCACCCACACACCACCTCCAATTATTTATTTATTTGCCGAAAACGATTCCCCACCCACACACCACCCTCCAATTATTTATTTATTTACCAAAAACGATTCCACGATCCCACACACACCTTCAATTATTTATTTATTTACGAAAACGATTCCACGACCCACACACCACCTACAATTATTTATTTATTTACCGAAAACGATTTTACGACCACACACACCACCTCAATTATTTATTATTTAAAGTGGGAGTGGCATATGAAAGTGGGCGTGGCTTATGGAAAGTGGGCGTGGCTATTGAAAATATTGTGTGGCTCAGGAGGTGTGGTCAAACAAGACATTGAGAGAAGTTATTCCGTGTGTGTGTGGTGTGGTGTGTGTGTGTGTGTGTGTGTGTGTGGTGTGTGTGTCTGCAACGCGAGGCTCCACAGCACAAACCAGCAAACCGATTTTTTTCAAATGGTACTCCTTCAAAAATAGGGTGTCTATTTACCCGTCATTTTTTATGAGGAGTGCCAGTTGGCAAAATACTCAATAGGAAAAATCTTGCCAGGCAGAGGAACAATTGTATGTGAACCAATACGTCTTGGCAATGAATCTTCGTCGGGTGGATGGTCAGAATGAAAAGCATCGTATCCAGCGCTTCGATCCTAGCGAATCCCTCGTCGCCTACCGGCTTGTTATTCTGTCTGTCTGTTTGTTAGGTAGTCAATCTATCTACCCTTATTGTCAGGTTTTCCGTCGTTATGTCTGTCTGTCTGTCTGTTTGTCTGTCCAGGCCAGTACTTCCGTTAATTGTAGCCGATTTTGATGAAACTCTGGTGGTAGGTTCATACCATGACCTAGTTGTGCGCGTTGAGAACCGTCTATTGTCCTCGGTTGCCTAGCAACGGGCCTTTGAAATTTTCAAAAAATAAAAATATCGAAATTCAAAATACAACTATGATCGTTTGTGGGCAACACATTCAGCCTCCTTGACAAAAAAATTCAGCCCGCTCCCCTGAAAACTGTCGGAGAAGATAGACTTTGAATGAACCGTGGTCGAAAAAAACAAAAAACGAAGTTCGTTATATCTCAGAGACTATGAGTCAGACATACATGAAATGGTATGGTAGGTCATGTATGTCCTAGTTATGTGTGAGAAAGAACCATTGCTATGGATGCTTTTTGGCTAGTAACGGCTGAAAAAGGACTAAATTCGACTTGATCGACTACCCATGTCCGCCTACCGGCTTGTTTGTCTGTTTGTCGAAGTGCACATACAGGTCACTATTCCAAACCGATCATCATGAAACTTTACCAAGTTTCAGAGGTAGTCTCAACTGAGAAGCCTATTGCTTTTGAGGTCAAAGGTCATCTTGAGGTCAAATTTCTAAAATCCTTTTTCATCCGATTGACTTGAAAGTCAAACAGGATTTGCATAGTCCATCACTGAATTTAGAAAGCAACTATTTTTGAGGTCAAAAGGCCAACTCAAGGTCAAACTTCGAAAATAATCAAATTTCATCTGAAAAATCGTCAATTTTCATCCGGTCGACCTGAGCTTTGATTAAGATTGTCAATTTTAATCTTAATGAAATGGACAATTTGATGTATTCATGGCGACCTTTGGAGAGGGGGGGGATTTTGAAAGTATTGTGCTCTGCACGACGTCTTTTTCTTGTTTGTTTGTAAACAAAATATCTCAAAACGTTGTGGACGGATTTGGACGAAATTTGGTGGAGAGCTTGGTTATGTGAGAGATAAAATAATTGGCTTTTGGTGAAGATTTAAATCCGGATCTGGATCCGAGAATTTAAGTGATTTTCCACCATTGAGAGAAAGGGCCAAAAATGACATGTTGCAGGATATCTCAAAAAGTTGTGTCCAGATTCAGACGAAAGTTGATGGGCAGGTTGAGTATGTAACAAGGAGGAATTGATTCAGTTTTGGTGAAGATAGATCCGAGAAATTTTTAAACGATTTTTCACCATTCAATGATCGTGATAAAACGATACCCATCCATCCATTGGGACCATACTCTGTGCAGAGCGTTGGTGCTGCCTAAGCAGTCTCCTTGGCTATTGGGCACAATCCTGGACGGGTCGCCACTCTGACACAGGATACCAGCGTGCTGGTACTCATTTTGCTGACCTCAGAAGGATGACAGGCAAAGTCAACCCCACCTGGTATTAATTGATAAGCCGAGGGAGATTTGAACTCGGGATCCTTGGATCCTAAGCCCACCACCCAAACCATTAAGCCAACACCAGGCATGAAAACGATATATAGCACGATATTTCAAAAATTATGGACGGATTCGGATGAAACTTAATGGATGAGTTGGTTGGTGACCATAACAATCTGGTTGAAATTTAGTTCAGGTCTGAATCCAGATCTGGCCTATCAGTGGGATACAAAGCGTAAACTAATCAGCTTGGTGGAGGTATGTGCTCAACTGAGTGCCCTTCTAGTTTGTTCGTGTCATCGCTCTTGCACAAGCCCAGACCATGTAAATAAAATATACAACAAAAAAATGCCTCGCCATTTGTGGCATTTTTCAGGAATGTATCCCCCCTACGAATGCCGGGGTCCGACAGAACCTAAGTGAAAGAATGTGGCACAATTTATGGCAAATTAAACTTTGCATTTCACAGCATTTTCTGCAGGGACTGTCTTACTTTTGTGAGCCCCTGATTGGCTGTGAAGAGTATGTGACATTTCGCAGCATTTTTGGCATTGTTTGGAAATCTTTGCTTGTATCGTCTCCCATTTTATGTCTTGCTTGGTAATATTCAGTGTGCTCACTACCTCCAGGGTACAGACATTTGGCAAAACTTTCAGTGTCGAACAGAAGGAGCCAACTCTGATGTGAAGTGAATTCGATAATGATGATCATCATTTGGCAAATCTCACTTTCCCTGGAATTATTTTTTGTTGTTGTTGTTTCTGTTTGTAGTTCAGCACATAGAGGTATGAATTTGTTAGCACAAGGATAAACTGCATCCCTAATGTTTTGGGGAAGTTGTAATGGTGAAGACGGTCAAGTGGACAAACCTAAAAGTGTTAATTTGTTGCTGTGCAGATATTTCCGTTGCCACTGATTTACATTGGGAATCTACTTACTGGTCTCCTCAGCACCAAGAGGCTCAGGTGAGCTCCAAACCCAACTTATGTGTTGTTTCCTTGACATTATCATGCATTGTGCAAAGGAACAATGCAATATGAACTTGAAGCTGAAAGCAGCAATCCGATCTCACTTGTGTGAAATCACGTCGGATTCGCTCAGGTCATCAAAGTAAAGCACATGACCTGATGTGGAAATCATAGGGTCATGTTTTATTCTGTTGTCACGAACCTTAAAAAATGCCTCGGGAGAACCCTTTACTACAGACATGTTGTTTGAAGGTGCCAGCTGCTTCTCTTCGGGAAGTTATTGAGTGGCATTGACTGTCATTGGAATAATAATAATGATTGTTGGATTATTTTTTTTGGTGCATTTTCACTTTGGCTGGCAGAGGTGAAAGCCAACTGTTTGTGAGAATTGAGAGTCGTTCCTAGTCACAGGCTGACAAAAACGCCAGTGCCACAACACTGCCTCTGTCCTGCCATAGGCCACAATGAAGCCATTATTTTGAATCCTTGCTGGCACTGACAGAACAAATATTGTGTAAATCGCAACCGACCTGAACCAGAAAGTCTAAACACAAAATAACCACTGCAGTTTCTTCATTCCAAAGCAACCAAGTGATTCCCAAAAGTTTTATTTGCTTTTGGGCACATCGCCAGTATTTCCCTACACATACGCATTGTTTCTGTTCTGTCCCACAGCTTGCCCATGTTTACAGTATTGCGCCGTTTCTCAATCCTCTTCACCATGCTTGCCGAGATGCTCATCCTGGGGTTAGTGAACTTATTTTTGATTCACAGTGCTGCTCTGCTGCCCAGCACATGGTGGCCATCTTAGAAACGTCTGCTTACCATTCACACCGTCCAGAATGCTTTAACTTACTCCTGCTTGTTTGGCAGCAACCACATGAGCTTCCCAGTCAAAGCAACCGTCTTCACAATGATTCTGGGAGCATTTGTGGCAGCCAGGTAAATAAAAAATTGCACAATTATATCAGACGATAGCTCCATTTGTGTGAAGGGATGGCTTGGTCATCATGTTTTCACCTTTAAGCTGCCCCGTCCTTGGGGAACTTCCTAATTGCATTCACTTGTGGACTTAGACTGGGTCAATTTTCAGAAAATGTTAATGGTGGAGGCATTTCATGTTTACGGCTGGCAAACACCTTTTTTAGATGTATTTATATGTTCTAAATCAATCTAGAGGGTTTGCCCGGCTGTATTTTCAACGATTAACCCATAAACTTGACAAATCCAAGATGGCCGCCACGCTTATAGAAATACCTAAATTATTGTATCTCTTGAACTACTTGACCAATATCAATGATGTTGATATCTATATTAGGGTTTTCACACATGCTTGATCATTTGGAATAAGTTTTAAGTTGATTGTAGGTCAAGGTCATGCATTGGGACAAAGGTCAAGGTCATATTTTGACCTCTTGGTGCAGAAATAGGCATATCTCAAAAGAACCTGGTCTACACTAATATGTTTTATCTGTCTTTGCAGGCATGTGGCTATATGACTTGTAGCAATGGATGCTGATCCAGCTTCAAGAAAACGGGGAGTCTTGTTAAATTATGACAAATGTATAATATGTCAAGAAGATAACAAACAACACCTTGTTACACCTACATGTGATGGCCTTAAGACAATCCATAATGCAAGACAAATTCGACTGAAGTTACGGAATGACAATTTTAGATCTGCAACTGATCGGCTTACTGATGTGTTAGCTGCATGTTCTTCTACATCAATAACATGTCACAATGGATGCCGTGCCTCCTATACAAGTGCTTACAAACTCGAAAGACTGAACATGCAGATATAACACTTGATCAAATTCAATGTAGTTCTTCACCCCCACACCCTTGAAGAAAAAATCCTCCTACGAAGTAAGGTGACACAGATCAACTGGAACCTGTGCATATTTTACCAACGAGAGACCAAGGAAAAAGTCCACCTTTACAGGAGAAGGAAGTTAGCAAACGAATCCTAGAAGCAGCCAGTATGACCTGAGTTTGAGGACACAACTGGCTTGTGTAAATGATCTCATAGCAGCTGATGGCAAACATCACAAGTACCTGCCATGTCAGGTTCAAACGTAGCAATGACAAAATAAGCAAATCAGCACAAAATGCCAGTGATGTAGTATTGCTTTGGCTTTGTCATGAGCTTGAGCAATTAGCATCACATGCTGATATTCTCGAGCTTACAGATGTGTGGGAAAGATATTTACACTAGCTAATGAAGCGGACATCACCATTCCATCATCATTTATGAGTCGAAGGAGCACATTCAAAGATAAGTTAGCTGAACGTGTGGATGGTATGTATGAAGTTATAGTTCTCCATGATCAAGCACGCACAGAACCCAGAACACTACTCATCCCAACCAAGTTCCGCAACATCCCATTATCTGACAGGTGAAGGATGATGGTGTAAAGCTCACTAATCCCCCATTCAAGATCAACGGATGACTCGTTTCTCTCCTGGTGTATGTTGCACTACGTATACGAGTGATATGTTATCACATCCAAAGCCTGATGGAATTGACCGGTTGGTCAAGTGCTGGTAACTTCTGACCACACTCTTATTAGGCATCTGATCAAGTAATAATTATATAAGTAAACCAGAACATTTGCAGTTTTAATCAATGTTATCAGTTAAGTCTTTTCACCTGTCTAGTCTGTTTTAACTTAATTTTCAAGTTTATATTCACATATCGGATCAAAGGTCTATTCTAAAATATAGACAGGACAATTGAACATTGAGTTGCTAAAGGCACTGAAATTTTAAGATGCCATTATACAGGCACATGATCGTTCTCAGTAGATCATAAAGTATGATTTAGAATGTTGATGTTATATCTCTTATTTTGTAAAGAAAAAGGAGTTGTCATGATCGTTATTTTCACTGTCTCATATGTTTGGCAAGACACAATAAGAGCACCTCATTTGGAGTGACTTCCTCCATGCTGGATTCTGTGTTTATTGTGGTGCATGTTTTGAAGCATTACAGCTTGTAACAGGCTTTAATGAACATAATAAGATATGTATCATGCATGTGTTGATATTTGATTTAAGCAGTTTATAAATTAACAAAGTCTTGCCAGCCGTTTCTGCTTATTGATATGCAAAAATTCAGTTATGATTTCCCATTCATTATGAAATTCATTGGTAACTGCACCCCTCTTCTACATTGATCAATGACAAAAATCTAATATAGCTGTTTCATTACAGTCAGTATATCCCACATCTGAACCATGATATTATGATAAAGTTGTCACTATTTAAAGTCAGTCAGTGATAAATTTTGCCTATCTGTAGTGCCATCTTGATTTCTTAACATATTGGGGTCTAAATAATGGTCTCGATGGATTCCTTGCACCTAAAAAGATACAAACAGATGTTTTATTTAGGTTCTTACCATGTTTGGCACCAAAGATATGAAAAAAAATCAATTTTTCATGTATTTGTGATGGCCATTTTTGATTTATCAAGTTTATG
>CM068958.1:50429418-50441291 GCA_035128595.1 Eptatretus atami | reverse complement strand
AAAAAAAAGTCAATGAAAACGTCCACATACTTTACATGAGACGGGAATCTTGTAATTCATTTTATCTTTGCTGCATAGTAACATATTTACCTTCGCAAACTTTGTTGCGAAGGTTATGTTTTGATCGCTGTGTATTTATTTATTTATTTATTTTGGAATATGTGTGTTGTTTGTTTGTTTGTTATTCGCATAACTCCAAAAGTATTGAACTGAATCGCAGCAAATTTGGTGGGATGATTGGTTATTATCCGAGAACCATTTGATTAGATTTTGGGAGCGATCGGGTCAAGGTCAAGTCAAGTCATGAAAAGGTCAAAATCGTCTTTTTACCATAGCATGGTCAATTTGTATCCAATTTGCATGCAACTAATGCCAAAATGTTCAGAATTCAATGCCCCATCTTGTGATATGTGACATGACAATGACGTAATAACCCTTATTAGCGGTTGGGAGTCAAAGGTCGGGGGGGGTCACGACATTGCAAAATGTGCGGTTTTAGTCATAACACGGTCAATTCTTTACGATTTGCATGAAACCAACACCAAAATGTTGACTGTTCTGTTCCCCACACTCTAATACCAATTACAAAATTAAGAGTACAAAGGTCAAGGTCGAGGTCATGAAAAGGTCAAAATCGTCATTTTGCCATAGTGCGGTCGATTTTTATCCAATTTGCATGCAACCAATGCCAAAATGTTGTGAATTCAATGCCCAATCTTGTGATATACGATGACACACGGAAATTTAATGTTTTTAAGCCATCATAACACATATGAGATGGCAGATGTGGTATGGGATTAAATACCCTCACAATCAACGGTTTCTGGGGGGGGCGGCAAAATGTAGCGTTGGCGAAGGTATGCGCTCTACTGAGTGCCCGTTCTAGTTACACGTGCAGTGGCCTGCCCATGTTCTCATCTGAACCCCCTGGCGCGTGATGCTGAGAATCCAGGTTCAAATCACAAATGTGTGTCTTTGTCCAGAGTCTCCTAATATCCTTGTAATTCATCAGTAGGGCATGCTTGCAGACAAGCAGATACTGCGGTGCAATGGTGCATGCAATGTACAGACATAATCATATATTTAAGCTTTATATATTTAATGAAGTGGATTGTGCTTGCATTCTGGAAGCAGCGATATAAATCAAGTCAAGAATGAGCTCTTTAACAGTTTACAGATGGAGTAATTTTTAATGTAAATACTGTACATCCAAAGTTGTAAAATAACACGTTTACATTCTAATTTTCTAATTGGTAGCTGGGAAACACGAAGAGGCAGAGTTTGAGATTCAAAATCGAAATCTAAATTCTGTCTCTAAGCCTCTTCCCCTCACTGTTACGAGGGTGGGGTGGGGGTCCAAGCAAGCCTCGCCCTGCTGTGTCTCCACCCCCTTTCCTCGGCAGGTCTCCACCAGAGTGATGCAAAAATACAGCGATTAATAAAATGATCGTTTCCTTTGATGTTTTTGATTATCGATTTTGCCATTGGCATCTATATAAATCGATGACTTTAAAACGTTGGGCCTTGTGTCTGCCTGCGTTCAACTTGCCGGGCCAAAGCAATTTTTCTCTATATCCAGGTTAATTTCCAGCAATGTGGATCGTGAATAGTGCAGGGAAATTATGCATCTCACAAAAATGTATTCTGACTGTTTGTTGTAACCCGGGTGGCTCATGCAGAGCTCTGAGAGTACATGTAAACAAGCAATACAGTCCAGTTGGACCCTGACATTCACTGGGGATAGGTTCCTGAAAAATGCCGCGAATGTTGGGGCATTGTTTTTTTTTGTTAATGCATGGTCTCGGCTGGTGGAAGAGCGATGACAGAACAAATCAGGACACAAAATAAAGGGAGCAACAGGAGAAACAAACAAACAACAACAGCAGGGTGGAGGGAGAAAGTAGATGGAGATGGATAAACAAGGGATGCAGGTAATGATGAGGGGTAATTGAGAATGCAAAGGTTGGACAATATGGATACATGAACAAAATTGTGTTTGACCAGTTTGTGATTTTGTTAAGGTCTGAGAAGAGGGAAGAGGTCTGTCTGTCAGAAGGATGAGAGATGTCACAGCAGAGAGTGGAGTCATCACCAAAGTGATGGATAGGATTTTTGAAAGTCAGTGAGATCATTGATTAAGATTAGGAATAATATAGGGCCTTGAACACTGACTTGGGGCACTCCAGCCTTTATTGAGAGATGAGATGAAAGTGTTCCGTTAAAGGCCCAGTCACACCTTGACGTTTTAGCCAGCTTATGCCGATTTTTGAAAAATTTGTCCTAAAACGCTGGCACACGTCGAATCCGTTATGGGTAAGTTTTGGAAACATTGAGAGCACGCTGAAAAACACTGCCATACGTCGTAGTACGCTGGCTTTCATCGTTGTACTTTGCGGTTGTCCTCAAATTTTAGCATGCTTGAAATTTTACGACATGCCAGCGTATGACTCAAGTTCCGCTATGCTGGCCATAAGTTGTAGGCACGTTATGCGATCGTTGACACACGTTACTGTAAGTTAATCATAAGTCGAAACGTCGAGGTAAGTTTAGCGTACCCGAAACTTATTTCTAACCTATGAGTAACGTGTTGTAGGCACGTTACGCGATCGTTGACACACGTCACACACGTTACTTGTAAGTTACTCATAAGTCGAAACATGTCAAGGTATGGTTAGCGTCAGTGTTCCAGACTCCCTGGTTTTTTTTTTTCTTCGTATGACGGTGATGTTGACACTTCGATTTCTTGTGCGGTTATGATTTAAATCGTTGAGCGGCAGCCTATTAATTATATTATATTATAACCGCACTAGAAATCGAAGTGTCAACATCACCGTCATACCAAAAAAAAAAAAAACAAACCAGGGAGTCTGGAACACTGACGCTAACCATTACCTCGACGTGTTTCGACTTATGAGTAACTTACAAGTAACTTTTGTCGACGTGTGCCAAGGATCGCATATCGTGCGTACAACTTATTCCCATCGCATGCGGAACGTGTGAGGCATATGGCAAGTACGTCGTAAAATTTTAACCTTTAAAATTTCAAGACGTACTCCACTTACTACGACGTATGATAGCATACTTAGCATTCTATCCACGTTAACCAAACTTACCCATACCGTATTCGACGTGCGCCAGCGTTTTAGACGCATTTTTCAGAGGTCGGCATACGCTGGCAAGATCGCCAAGGTGTGACTGCGATGTTGACACTTCCATTTCTCCGGGTTTATGATTTGAATCATTGTGCGGCAGCCTTTTAATAGGCTACGCCACGTGATCGTCGGCGATACGTGCAGCGCGCTATGCATAAGTTAGACTATGTTGGGCATAGGTTTGGTGAACGCCGACAACAGGCTAAGCATTCTTTGGTATAAGTTATCTTTAAGACAACGAAACGTTCTGTGTCCGTTACTAATATGTTATGCATACGACCAACTCGTTATGAATACGTCCGAATCTTTAAAAAAAACATCAAAACTTCAGCGCAAGCCAGCGTTTTACATACATTTTGATAGTTGCAATTGCTGGCTAAAACGTCAAGGTGTGACTGGGCCTTAAGAGCTACATGGCTATGAGAGTGGAGGAAGTCAGTAATCCAAGAGAATAGTTTGCCTTGGATTCCATACGCAGACAGTTTGGAGAGCAATGCAGGATGTCAGGCTGTATCAAAAGCTTGAGATATGTCCAGAGAGACAGCCCTGATCTCATGTCTGATATTGAGGGCCTCCACCATTGTTGAGAGAGTAGAAGCAGCATGTCCAAGTTTTAAGGTGACCAGGTCTGAACCTGAATCGGTGAGATGAGGCTGTAGGAGAAAAAGAATGATTTTATATCAACTGTGATGATGGATTCCATGACCTTGCTGCTGATTGGAAGTAAGCTAATTAGTCTATAGTTAAGGGGATCCGTTTTTGCAACTTTTCATGTAATGCTGTGATGTTTGCTGATTTCCAAGCAGATGGAAGATGACCTATGGTAAACGACGGTAAGAATGGCAGAGAGAGGAAGCACAAGAGAAGCAGAGCAGGTTTTTAGGACACGTGAGCTGAGTCAGAGTCGAGTCCAGTTGCAGAATCAGTCGAGGGTTGCCAGAAACTTCTCCCCCTGTTCAGGTGCAAAAGACGCAATTCAGGAGCAACTGGGTAGGTAGAGAGAGGAAGGGGTTGTCTGTAAATGATAAATGTTTCCAACTTCCAACCGTTCACCGTGTATCATTCATAAACGACAAAACCCACAGACACACCTCTAATCATGCCGCTGTAAAACCAAAAAAATACCACCTCTGTTGGGGAGTGATTGTACCCGTGAAATATCAGGTGACATGCCATGGTCTTCAATCATGTGAGCTGAGCGAGCCAACAAGGACCGACCTTTGATATTTTTGTTTCGGACAGTTTTGTGATGTTTTTTTCCAGCTGGAATGATGGCTTCAAATTATATCGCAATGCAAAATTTCACCAATCTCACCCACCTAGAATGTACAAAACATTAATTTGAGCAAGTGAGTGAGTGAGTCAGTCAGTCAGTCAGTGAGTGGTTCGCAAGAGCTTTACATATTTGAAAATGCACATTGATATCTCGTAATGTCTTCATCTCGGGATGGTCTAGTGGTGCATGCACTCTCCTTTGAGCTGCCCCACTGGGTTGGAAATCGGATGGACACCAAGCTGAAGGACCAGTTTTCCATCACTGGTTGTTCGTTTGTTAAGCATCCAATGCTGTCCTTCGTGAAGAGTAGGTGAGCTATCGCTGGCACCCCAAACAACTTACAAATGCCTGTCACCTTCAGTCAAGTGTCCTGCGACTTTTTTTTTTTGGTGATCAGTCTGTGGGGAAAATGTGCCCCTTCTGCTCACCTATCACTCGGTTCCAATTGATCAATAATTGCCTGTTTGATAGATTGCTGATGTTCACAATATCCTCGAGTTTTGATAAATCTTGGAAGATGACCCAGAACTGCATTTGAGGCAATTCTGGGTGGTCCTGTTTCGCATTCCCATCTGAACACCGCTCATGATGCTAGGATTCCAGGTTCCAAATCTCATTCTGTTGTTTTGTCCAATGTGGATCAATGTCCTTGTCATTCACATGTACATTGATGTTTCCCAATTTCCTTGTCCAGCATGTCATGTGGCTGCAAGCAACCCCCACAAGTTAGACAGCACTGAAATGTTTTTTTTTTTAATCCTCATCCCTGGAGCAAGAAAGAAAGGCCTGATAATACTCACGTGTTGAGCCAGGGTGCTGCATGGTTTTCCTGATTGGCCTTTGGGACGTTATCTCGTCTCAGCCGAGCCAGTGGGTGAACAGGGCAATGCCTGTTGGCGTGAGCGAAGCGGCTCTTGCATCCTGGAAGAGAAGGAGGGGGTGACGTGATCAACAAGTCTTAACTATCCTTGAACAAGCAGTTTGCAGGTCCATCTAAACATGACCATATTCTGATTCCAGAACATCAGCTTACAGCATCCAAGACAGGTCGTGAACATTTCCATTGGTGAGAACGAAACCTGGACAGGGTACTGTAGGTTAGGACAAGAATTTTTATTTTGGTCAGGGTACCAACACACTGCGGCCCACTCTTTTTGAAATGTATTGTGAGATATTTAAAGTCATCCGGAGAAGATGGACAGGTGGGGCACATTGCTCAATGTCCCTCAGAAGGTATCACTGGTGACAGTTTATAATCATAAAGTTTATAACCAGACTCGGTGTAATGGTTAGAGCATCCGCTCTGAGTTTGGGAGGTTGGTGGTTAAAACCCCGGCAAGTCAAACCAAAGATAACTAGAGGGGGAACACTCGGTAGAGTGCAAAACCTCCGCCGCCAATACTGCTAGGTCACTCAAGTGAAACTGATATCCTATTCATTCAATTTGACGTCAACAGTGCTCACAGAGTTATAGTTTGCAACTTTCCCTTTTACTTTTAACTTTTACATACTCAATTCATTCGTCATAACTAGATTCCTTGAGACAGAAATTGATTTTAACGTGGGTATATCCACCTGAAGTTCCAAAATCAGCCGCAATGATAATTTTGGCATGTTTTTTGTTTGGAATCACTTATAACATGTAGAAATGCAAAAAAAAAAATCGAAATTTTGTTGAAAAAAAAGTTGCAAATTTTTTTTTCTCTAACAATTTTTTTTCTCTAACAATTTTTTTTTTGGGGGGGGGGGGGGGGGTTGGAAATCACTTAAAACATGTAGAAATGCAAAAAAAAAAAATTCAAATATTTTTTCCAAAAATGGCCGCCATGGCGGCCATATTGGATTTTTGACCAAGTCCAAAATCTAATGGCATGATCCTTGGACCATACCTAATCCCCACCAAGTTTCGTCGAAATCCGTCGAGGAGTTTTTCCGTAATACTGTTCACAAACAAACAAACAAACAAACAGAAGGGGTGAAAACAGTACCTCCGATCTTCGATGGCGAGGTTAAATATGGCTTGTGTTGCTTCCTTGCTTGACGTTCAGCATTTAAATTGGATAGTGCATGGACAAATAACCATAACACAGGCATTGATGGGCCAAAGTCTCCTCCTGCATTAAAGTTTCAGGGAAAGGAACTCCTATTACCTTGGGAATCAAATCCACACTGGGTCGCCAAAATGTGAATGCTACCTCAGCCATCATGTCAGACACTAATGCAGACATTCAAAAATAAAAATATGAAACACTCCAGTGGAGGTGAATTTCCATTAGATTGACCTTGTATGGGCTGCAGGAGGACGAGGAGATGAGTAAATATCAGAGGTACCTTGCATGGAGCACACGAAAGGTTTTTCCCCAGTGTGCAGCCGTTTGTGAGTTTTCAGCTGCCCACTTTGTGCAAAGGCCTTTTCACAGTTTGGGAAGTCGCAGCGATATGGACGTTCCCCTGAACACAGATTGGGAAGGTAGGAAATGGCTGAGATGGGGAGAAGACATAACAGCCTGGAAACAGGGATAAAGAACTCAGGGCCATCAAAGTAACAAAAATGGCAAAATTTCACTTCCCCCCAAACCCATCCTCAACTTAGCTGCTCATTACCCCCACGCCTCACTCTCCCACCCCACCCCCCCCCTTTCCACCCTATACTTACATCCTCTCTAGTTTTCCTCCATTTACACTGGCATACCCTTTCCAGACATAATATGTACTGGTTGACATTGTATCCAAAGAAGGCCCTTCATAAAACATCCCAACCATCTTGTCAGTTTGTTATAATGCAGAAGCGATTGGAAGGTCTTCGGTGTTTATATTATATATATATAATTCAGTCACGGGGGTCTGGAAGGGTGGTGGAAGGGATGCATATTCTCTATGCAAATATGCATCGTTATAGAGCTGCTCCTGATAGGAGAGTGGATTACAAGCCCGTGGTTTAAGGTACAGTATTATAATAGGATTATAATAGTACAGTATTATAATAGTATTGGGATGGTCACCTCCATCTTAAATTTTTACTTTTATGTGATGGTGGAGAATTATAAGTGGGTGAATAATTATCATACCTGCTAATCACTTCCACACGCTGGACAGAATAACTTGACAACAGGATGTTTGGCCAAATAAATAATAATAATAATGATAATAAAATACCAGTTGATCGTCCCACCCGCTTCCTTTTATTTATTATTTAGTCAAACCATCCACCCCCCCCCCTTCCCCCACAAAAACAAAAATCCATATCATAGTGAACGACTCTTGCACCTTTCTTTGAATTGATCGTTTTCCTAATGTCAAAACTGAGTTTTTATCGCTTCAACTTAGCCGAAGCGCCGAGAGCTGTACTGCCGCTTTGAGTTTCCGTGCGCGATATGCAAGCAATACTGATCCGTGTACAAGTCTGCACACGTGAGTTCCATGGCAGCTGCTGCAATAAAACTCGGTGCACGCTTCAGATTAAAATGATGTAAAATACGACTGGTTTTAAAACGAGCAACTTGCGTGAGGAATGTGGAATGTAGACAAATTGTGCGAACACGACAAATCATCTTCATGATTTGAGATTCCTTTTTGAAGATGGTTTTCATCTGTTTGCAAATTCGGACGAAAACTAAAGTCCTGAAGCCGTGATATACGGGAACAGTTCTTGATGGACGACGCTCTCGATGTGACGTTTTCTCCGATTTCACTCGTGGGCAGTTGGACCAGGGAGCGTTGGCGAGACCACATCCCACATATGTAAATCTGTGTATTAAATGTTTACTGTCGATGTATATATCGAAAGATGGCATAGCCAATAATTTTAATATGCATGAAATGTGTAGGTTTTTGTGTATTTCACCACACATTTATTCCATGTTTGTTTCGCACTGTGGATTGTATTTTTAATCGGCCAAGTGAGTGTATACGTGACGTGTCGGGTATATGACCCACCTCATGATAGTTATTTGTGGGTACAAAACCGACATGTCTGGGACATGACTCGTAATTTTTTACTGGCGTGCCGAGTACATGATTTGTGCTTTTTCTTTTGGACGGAGTTGAAGAAAATGACTTATTTTTAAGTGTTTATGTGCTCGTAAACAGTAAGGGTCCTTGAATTAAAATGTCATTGGCCATTTTGAACAAAAAAAATCTGGTGGTCAACTTGAATTTAAAACCAGGCGGTCATTTTGAAATAACAAATGAAGAGAGCCTCCTCCTTCCTTAAAAAAAAAAAATGCAGATGATCAAGTGGTTTTTTTTGGGGGTTTTTTTTGGCCTTATCGCTAAAAAATAAATCAAACTCCCAGAAGCTGCACAAGTCATTCTAATATACACCAATTCTCTGTTATTGTATAATGAAAGCTACAGTCATGATAGATGTGAGGGGTTGGGAATATGTAGAAATAGTCGTGTTTGTTTGTGAGATGGGATACGTTGAAACTTGGTTGTTGTACTCGGGGTGTGCATGGGAACGTTCTACCAAGTTGGGATGGCTACCTCCAACGGAAAGTTGTCCCCCCCCACCCCTCCCCTTGTCGCTTCCTCAGGGAGCGGGTGTTTGTTGTATTTCAAGAATAAAAACAAGGAAAAGACCAAGCAGATTGCAGACCCTCACCAGGACTTGTTTTGTGTGGTGTATTTTGTGTTGTGTTTGTGTACTGGTGTGTTACGCAATTAATAATAGACATAACTAGAACTGCCACTTTATAACTGCTGGCAGTGATGACCGGGTACCAAGATGTCTCGCTTTGATCGGACACCTGACCCTGACCCATGACGTTTATTATTATTATTCAAATTAATTTAGAATGGGATTAAAATAAATTAAATTCAAATCAAATGGAACACACCAAATAGGTACATTCCTGCATTGGAGTCATCAGAAGGAACCCATCCATCCATCCATTGGGACCATACTCTCTAAGCATACCTCAATCAATGTCCTGTCAGTGCCATCTAATATAATCCGTCGTGGACCCACAAAGAGGGAAATTTGCCGAATTTGGCACACAGCACGGACGCATACCATCGCGGACAGATAGGCCAGTGCACGTACCTGTGTGTGTGCGGAGATGTGCCTGCAGGGACTTCTCCCGGGGAAACACACGACTGCAGACGGAACAGCGGATCCGGCTCGCTGAAAGAGTGCCCTCATTGATGAGTTCCCGGATCGAGTCTTGTGGGGGACGTCCTCGTCGACTACTATCTGCAGCTTGTCCACCCTGGAGCACAAACAGCCCTCTTACAAAATGTCTCAAGACTGCACCCTTCCGGTTTTATTTTTCCAAGTGATTCAGCGTTCATGTACTTATTTATACTGCAACAAAATCCAAAGGTATCCCATGATTTGTATTTTCACTTTAGTTACTTTTGATCCCTTTAACATATGCGTCCATCATTTCTGGGCATAGAAACATACAATTATAAAAAATAAACCAATTGGATTGCCTTTGAAGACACACCTCCAAGGATTTGCACGTGATGATGTCATAGAGTTGAACAATAAGCTGGGCCAATGTACTGAAGGCATACAACAAACCTTCCGCAATGTCCAAGGCTTATGGAGGAGTTTGTGCATGTATTGCGTGTTTGAGACGTTAATATAACAATTGTGCAAATGGCTCCTCGGGATTAATAATGTGTAGGATAGAACAGGTATTTCCTTAAAGTGAATGTCTAGCATAAGCATAAAGTAATTGTGACATTAGATATGTGTTGCGTATGTAATAGATAGACACCATCTACCCACCCTGCTGTTCATGTCTAAAAATCCTCATCCCTGCAAGCCGATGCTTTATGTTCTTTCCTTTGTGAAATCTGTCTAAATGTGCTTTAAAGTGCTTGATAGGCTTTGAGGTGAGATTGTTGGCGGGAGAATGGGATAGGTGCTGTCAGCCGCAGCTCACTACCTCAATTTCGGGACCAATGGTCATGGAGGGATCACTCTGCCCGCAGACTGGCTCTGGGCCAAAAGTAAGCGAGAGGGAAGGGGTGAAGCACATCAGGCTCGAGGTGGGGGCCACGGACTTTAAAAGCATCAAGGGGGATTTGAGGAGTTTTCCCGAGCCAAACACAACAGAAGGGTGCGTGATTTTGTCAGGCTGTCCTACTGTGCCACACCCCCACCCAGCCAGCCACGCCTCTCCTCCTACTTTATTTGTGCTCTCAACTGCAAAGATGGCATGCTGACCGAGCATGTGGAGGGACGTGACAAGTCTGCCTCCCCGCACTGTAACAGCTGTGTCACACCGGCACAGCTCGGATATTTCCCGTCTTGTCTGCTTCTATCTCCTTTGGTACGTCTGCGGGCCCAGACATGCCTTCGGTAATTAAGTTTCCTGATTGTTCATTGGTATAATGGGCACTTATGATCGGTATTGCGTAAGGGATTGAATGGGATGACGCTAAGCTGGAGATAGAGCTGCTGCATATATTTATTGCATACCGGTTATTACCTCCACCACCGAAGGTGAAGGAGGTTACATTTTCTCCCCTCTCTCTCTCTCTCTGGTTGTCTGTTTGTGTACAGGATATCTCAAAAAGTTGTGGACGGCTCCGGATGAAATTTTGTGGACAGGTTGGGTGTGTGATAAGGACAAACTGATTAGATTTTGGTGAAGATCCAGATCTGGATCCGACTACTAGAATTTTTTGTGATTCTTCACCATTGAGAGAGAGGGCCAAAACGGGCCAAAGATATAGTACTGTATTGCATGATATTTCAAAAATGTAATGGGCCCGATATGTTCTCGTGGATCAGGCATTACGTGTTCCTTTTATTGAATGTTCTCTGGTCTCAGGGGTGAATTCTGGCTTAGGTGGCCGCTTCATTTGGTGGTTCTAAAGATTCTTTTAGGTAAATAATAGTTGCGGTTTCCACACCGTGTCACGTGTCTAAGGTTGCTCCGCCTAATTACATCAAGACACGTGATGCCTTATCGGACTCTGGACTATTTGGGGATCCCAATCTGTACTGTTATGTGGAATTTAGACATGAGACTGAGGCGCTTGGTGGGGGTGGGGTGGGAGGGGGGGAGTTGGGGTGGGAGTGCGGTGGTGAGGGCGGGGGAGTTGGGGGTTCTTCAAAACTGTCAACTATTAGCGGTCGCTTTGATGGATTTGAACAAACAACTTGGACGAGTCCGACGGCTGCAAAAATACTTTTACATGAATGATGAGAATCCTGAAAAGAGTCGACAAACGAAATACAGTATTTGAGGGCCATCTATTTATTACATACGCAAGTAATGTGGAATCTTTATCTCTTCTCAAACACATTTCTCGTTCTCTCCCCCTCTCCTCCCCCCAATTTAAATTCACAATGTCCACCCCACTTAACGTGCATCGGGGGGCCAGAGTGCGGACCACAACTAAATGGCCCAAATGTGTGATTGTTCGACTTCAGTTGAGAGGATACTCTTCAATAAACACACGAACTTCGAGTATCCGGATGTTAA
>CM068958.1:50392880-50402899 GCA_035128595.1 Eptatretus atami | reverse complement strand
TTATATGGTTAAACAACATTTATGGTGAACAAACATTTATTGGTGAACAACCATTTAGGTGAATGTATGGTAAACATTTATGGTAAACATTTATGGTGAACATTTATTGGTAAACATTATGGTAAACATTTATGGTAAACATTTATGGTAAAACATTTATGGTAAACATTTATGGTGACATTTATGGTGAACATTTATGGTGACATTTATGGTAACCAATTATGGTGAACATTTATGGTAAACATTATGGTAAACATTTATGGAAACATTTATGGTAAGCATTTATGGTAACCATTTATGGCAAACATTATGGTAAACATTTTGGTAACTAATTATGTATAACATTTATGGTGAACATTTATGGTAAACATTTATGGTGAACATTTATGGTAAACATTTATGGTGAACATTTATGGTGAACATGTATGGTTGAACATTTATGGTGAACATGTATGGTGAACATGTATGGTAAACATGTATGTAAACATGTATGGTAAACATGTATGGTACATGTATGGTAAACATGTATGGTAAACATGTATGTAAACATGTATGGTAAACACTTATGGTAAACACTTATGGTGAAATTTATGGTAACCAATTACGGTATGTGAAGGGTAGTATTTGGTAAGGTAGTCGAAGATAGTTGAAAACATTGCAGTATTTGACGGCATGGATATATATATATGGGTTCCCTCACAAGGAACTTCAGAGCAGGAAAGCCATTCGGCCTTCATACCTGTGCAGCTGATTTGCCAACCTATGGTGTTTGTTTAAGTCGTTGTTCACTCAGTCGAGGGTTGGAAGCGCCTCGTCGCAGACTGGTCGGATGTTCAAACCATTAAGTCACCGAGGCCTGGTTATCTGGTCTCCTTGCCATCAGTTGTTCATGATGCTAAAATGTACAATCAACGTCACATGTATTATAGTGCAGATGTACACAGCGGGCTATTCAATATACAACGAACGATTAATATAAACTTTGCTTTTTCCTGTATCAAAAGTGTCAACTCAGATAAGTATAAAGTTGAAATAACAAAAAGAGTTTTTTTTCGCTCTCCCACAAACCGCTCGCTCGCATGAGCAATCAAGAGCAATCAAAGGCTCCAACCGTTGTGGTGCGACGACGCGATTTGAAAAGTTCCGGGAAAAGCGCACAACGCGCTCAAGCGGAAATGTTACGAGCGATCGGTCCCAGCACTTTTTAAATGTATGAATAATACCCAGAATCCCCGCGCACTTCCCCTCCCCTCCTCCCTGGCCGCCGCCATCTTGCGAGCACCGGGAAAGCGCGCGTTCGCCGAACGCGCTGCATCGCGAGCCGCCATCCGGTGGCTTGAGCGAGGCATCATGCCGGAACATCAGGAAGGCTTCGGTTGCGCCATCCACGAACCGTTTCGACCAGTTATTGCGACGACGAGTCGGATCCGTTCGACATCCTAAGGCGTAAGGACAAGAAGGAATCAAAGCGGCGAACAAGGCAGCGCCGCGGCTAAACAGCTCTCAAAGAAAGGAGTCACGAAGGACCAGGGAAGGCACCGCTACCGAGTCCCGTGGCCGAACCGGAAGCCGCCGATTCAGCCTGTTGCTGGCCGGGACCCAGGAAAGAAGGTGGCGGCGGCCCGCTTGTGGTGTGCTTAGGGTGGGTGTCTGCGTGCTGGGTGCCGATGTTGTGAGGCATGGCCGGCGGGAAGCACGTTGTTTTGTAACGGCGAGGCCTAATTGGGACGCGGGTCTCGAGCGTTGGGCCTGTAGTGAGCTCTTATTTTTTTTTTTTGCGGAGTGCGAGCAAGGGGGACGTCGGGGGTCGTTCTATTCTATTGACCTTTTGGTGCTGAAGTCCTTCACTTGAGCACGACCTCGTTGGTTGATGTGGAGGTCACTTTTCCCGGAGCTCTTGTCATTGGACGTGTCTTCCCTTCTTCGCCCTTGTGGGTTTCATGCTTCTGTCGGAAACTTTAAAGTAGTCGTCGTTGTTGTTGTTTTTGAGTTGTGGGGGGGGGGTTGAGTATTAGCGTGTCGCTGCACTACACGGGGAAGTGCGATCGCTGAGTAAACAAGTGTTGCTGTGTTCGAGTTTTGAGGGAAAAGCTCTGAGTGAGTCGTGACACCTGGCCCAAGGAGGGTTGGCGGGGCCAAGGAATGTGCGGCCTGCTCGGATTGCTGTGGTCGATGTTTGAAGGAGAAAAGGAAAATTCTCACCGACGACGCTCATCTTTGTTTTGTTGTTTTTTTTTGTTTTTTTTTCTTCCCCTAATTGTTCACACGATCGCAAGCAAATTAATTATCCGAACAAACCGTGTAAAGTGTCCTTTCCGCAAAGGGGACGTCCATTTATTATAGTACTATCTTCACGAACTCTCCCTCTCCACTCTCCCTCTCCGCTCACCGCCACAAACACTTCACTTGCAATTATTTGCAAGACGTCTCCAAAAACAACAACAACAAACAAACAACCAAACATAAACAATGGCCGTTCCTCACTCCTTGAAACAACATCCGTTGTACATTTAACCTCCACAATTGCTATTCGTTCAGCAGCAAGCTTGGTGTTGGCTTCAGAGGTAGGGTGGTGGCTCGGGATCCTTGGTCCGAGTTCAAGCCCCGTTGGCCTCTGAATTAATATACCACCAGGAGGTTGACTCAGCCTGTCACCTTCCGAGGTCGCAAATGAGTACAGTTGTACTGGTAAGGGACACTGCATCAGCGGATTATAGCCTCGTCCAAACCAGATGATTGCAACCAGCAGCCACAGGGCAGCACTCGATGAGAGAGAGAGAGAGAGAGAGAGTTCAGCAGCAACTTGTTTCCTGTGGTGCTCCGTGAGCAACACGCTGCGTGCACAATAACAGGAAGTTTTTCCTCTTCCTCCGATGGAATTTATTCTCACATATCTTCTTCTTCTTCTTCTTCTTCTTTCTCATTCTTCTCTTTTCATTCCCCCTCTGTCGCCTCCTATGCACCTCGATAAGCTTCATCAAGTCGTCCAGCGTGTCCAATGTTAATCAAATATATGGAACCCTGGCTCTCGTGCGAGTTTCTGGAAGGTCTGCGTTGGACTCGCACCTGCTTTGTGGTGAACACGAGTCAGGGAAAACAGTTTGGGCGATCCATTTATTTAATTTTGCAATGAGCGGTTTTAAAAGTTTGTGCCTCGGGGCCACCACCCATTGTAATTCATCTGATGCTGGTGTGCGATTGTTATTGTGTTTATCCTTTGCCTGATTGCATTCCAAGTAAGGATGCTTGGTGAGAAGCCAAAAGGAGGCTGGACAAAATGGCAATTTGATTTTGGACTTGGATCAGCATGCGTGTGCCAAGGCTATCGAGTACAGTAGCTTGTCCAACCCCCCCCCCCCCTCCTACTCAAAATGGCATGTTAAATTAATGTTTTAAAATTATTATCCCAGTAAGGTGTTGTTTTTCGTACCCTAATAAGTGCCGGGGCTTATGTGTAGTTGTTAAAATTAGGATGAGGAACACTTGAAATGGACTACCTTGAAATGAACTCAAACTGTGGCTGAAACCTTCTCTACTGAAGCCCGCCCCATGTCCAGCGGCACTCATCGAGTGGTCTATGAACCCTGAACGACCCCCCCATACCGAGGAGCGTTCCGGAAAGTACGAGGAACGACATGCGTCTCGTTCAAGACTTGTCCAACTTTTTATTTATCGACACAATGAATGAATGAGACCCGTGTCCTGGAGGAGGCCGGAAGTCGGAGGGCTGAGAAGTAGTATCTGCAGCTGACCGGGGAAAGGTGGTAAATGAAACTTGTCTTGTTTGTAATGTGAGATCAACAACCCCGTGTTTCTGCTTCATCATGGGGAGTTAAATAGTATTGAAGAGTTTTTTCTACCACAGAATCTCGAAAAGCCAAGGTGAAACAGGAACGCCGGCCCAGAGGAATAGAGAGGAGAGCAGTTTTTCATTGCCTCCGACAACTGTGTGACTGCGCAGTTGAAGTCTGAGAGCATGGGTACCGCAGGCAATGAGGTTGCTTAAGCTGAGATCAGGATGAGAGATTCGTGGATGCCTCTGATATGTCTCAGGAGGACATCCTGACCTCTTATTTGAGACGTGCGGCCTTCGGCCATTGCTGAGGAAAGAGGCGGACAACATTGTCATAGTTGATGGACCGGAATGCGAATGCAAACGAATGCTTGGAGATCGAGTTGCTTCGTAAGAGGAAAGACTGTAAACTGCGATCCAGAGAGAAGTATCCATTTTGTGGGTGTGAATCGTGGCCCTGAACCATGCATGTTTGCACCCCATATCTTTCACGGCCAGCATCCGTTGCCCATCCACCCCACCCCCTCTCGCCCCCCTCACCCTAGCAATTCCTCCCTCTCTAACTGTGCGATCACCAGTAGTCTATTGTCTAATATTACTGATCTCTCTATCATATTATTGCTGCAGCTCGCATTCACTGTATCCTTAACAGAAATGTTCCTTCCACACGATGTCTCAGATTGCCACTATGTATCCCCCTTGCTATTCTCTTTTTTTTGACGGGACCCGTCACTGCCGGTGGTTCAGCTGGAAAGGGCGATTCATCCGCTCAACCACTACAAGCCACGCTTGTTGTCTCCAATCACAATGGCAGTGATGAAGAAACAAACGTCTTCGGTGTTTGTCCTTGATGCACCACCACAGTCTTTAGGATACGTAAGATGTCCTTCACTGTACCGGCACCACTGTTGTCGATTTCTTGGAAGCTGGCACCTTTGACACTTCTATGCTCGGTTTTAGTTTGCCCCATAATTATATTACGCAGTACCTCTGCCTTTACTCTGACATAACAACGTCATGTTGATTGAAAGTAATGGAAAAATACGACGATCATTCATGTTTGAGCAAAATAAAACGAACCAACAAAAAACTAGCTCTGCCGTGCTAACAAATACACCTGCTACTGGAAATTTTGTACAGCCTTTGCGTCATGACCTTCCAAGTGGTGTTGGGCTGGACCGTTTTCGTCCTTCCATCATTCACCAGAGGGTTTAAACTAGATTGCCTGTTACTGTGCTTCCCTACATGTGAGCAAAAGGATAACTTTTTTTTTTGCATCAATCTTAGCAGACACTATATTTGAACCGTTCTGCCTGCCTCAAAGGAACTAAGCTTTTTACCTTCCTTTCACCTTGAGGGAGAGAAGTGATTGACAGTTTGTTAGGAATCGTGGGGAGGCTTTATACATTTTGCTTGTGCAGAATGAGATGACAATGAGTGTGCTTTCGTTGGATACCAGTGACATTTTGGTTCAAATTTGATGGATGGAATTTGAACCTGGAACACTGTCATGACCCAAGTTGCTGTGAAGGGAATGTCGGAGCAATTCGTTTTTTTTTTAAATACGGGGTGAAAGTCTCTCAGTTGTGCAAAATTACAATGAATAAAGTAAATGTTAGTCTGCCAAGACACAGCAGCAATGTCGACAACAAAAAGGCACCCCTGCTCGGCCAGCAACAAACTGATACCTGTTTTGTAGATGTACGGTAATTTGAATGTGTGAAATGTCTGACGTGTGTTGTGTGTGTGTGTGTGTGTGTGTGTGATGTGTGTGTGTGTGTTGTTTGTGTGTGTGTGTGTGAGTTTGCCTGATGTTGAGTTTGCATGTGGATGAAAGTCTGAGTCTGCCCCACGTGCGTCTGCGGTCGAGCCCGAGTCTGCCCGCGCCGTCTGGTCGGGCCCGCGCCTGCCCGCGCTCGTCTGGTCGGGCCCGAGCCTGCGCCGCCGCGCGTTTCTGGCGTCGGGCCCGGCCTGCCCGCGCGCGGTCTGGTCGGGCCCGAAGCCTTGCCCGCGCGAGTCTGGGTCGGGCCGAGCCTGCCCGCGCGCGTTCTGGGTCGGGCCCGAGCCTGCCGCGCGCGTCTGGGTCGGGCCCGAGCTGCCCCGCGGCGCGTTCTGGGTCGGGCCGAGCCTGCCCGCGGCGTCTGGTCCGGGCCCGAGCCTGCCCCGCGCGCGTCGGTTCGGGCCGAGCTGGCCGCGCGCGTTCTGGGTCGGCCCGAGCCTGGGCCGGCGCGCGTCTGGGTGGGCCCGAGCTCCCGCGCGCAGTCTGTCGGGCCCGAGCCTGCATCCGCGCGCGTTTGGTCGGCCGAGCCTGCCCCGCGCGCGTCGGGTCGGGCCCGAGCCTGCCCGCGCGCGTCTGGTCGCCCGACCTGCCCCAGCGCGCGTTACTGGTCGGGCCCGCCGCCTGCCCACGCGCATTTGGGTCGGGCCCGCGCCTGCCCGCGCGCGTCTGGGTCGGGCCCGAGCCTGCCAGCGCCGCCGTCTGGGTCGGGCCGAGCCTCCCGCGCGAGTCTGGGTCGGCGCACGAGCCTGCCGCGCGCGTCGGGTCGGGCCCGAGCCTGCCCGGCGGTCTGGGTCGGGCCCGAGCCTTGCCCCGCGCGTCTGGGTCAGGCCCGAGGCCTGCCCGGCGCGTCTGGGTTTCGGCCACGAGCCTGCGCGCCGTCTGGGCGGGCCCGAGCCTGCCCGCGCGCGTCTGGTCGGGCCCGAGCCTGCCGCGCGACGTACTGGGTCGGGCCCGAGCCTGCCCGCGCGGTCGGGTCGGGCCCGAGCCTGCCGCGCGCGTCTGGGTCGGCCGAGCTGGCCGCGCGCGGTCTGGGTCGGCCCGAGCTCCGGCGCGTTCTGGGTCGGGCCCGAGCCTGCCCGCGCCGTCTGGTCGGCCCGAGCCTGCCCACACGCGTGCGTCCGTCTTGCGTCTGCCAGCGTGCATCTGCCAGAGAGCCTCTGGTCTGCCAGCGTTGTCGTCTGCGTCTGCCAGCGTGCATCGTGCCAGAGGAGCCTTGCGTCTGCCAGCGTGTGCCTGCATTATTAATTTTATGGATGTGTTTTCGTTTGTTGTGTTTATCTATTGGAATGCATCTTGATGAAAATCAAAAAACTTTTTTTTAAAAATGTTCTCTCAAAATCTGTCCAGTACTGAAGTTGTCAAGCACTGGGGATTCTTTCAGCCATGTACTGAGTTAACTCACTTGTGATTTTAAAAGTGATTCCTCCCCCCTCATTAATAAACAGAATACACTGGAACTAAAGGTATGCTTGTCTAAATATTTTATATATTAAGTCAATAATTGCACGGGTGTTGTTCCAGCGCCATCTGAGATTGTTGTTATTTTACCTTCCGCCGTATAAAGACCTGTCACACGCTTACGAATTTAGCCAGCGATCTCTCTCTTGGTATGGTGAACATTTATGGTAACCAATTACGGTATGTGAAGGGTAGTATTTGGTAAGGTAGTCGAAGATAGGTGAAAACATTGCCAGTATTTGACGGGCATGGATATATTAATATGGGTTCCCTCACAAGGAACTTCAGAGCAGGAGGAAGCCATTCGGCCTTCATACCTGTGCAGTGATTGCCAACCTATGGTTGTTTGTTTAAGTCGTTGTTCACTCAGTCGAGGTTGGAAGCGCCTACGTCGCAGACTCGGTCGGATGTTCAAACCATTAAGTCACCGAGGCTGGTTATCTGGTTCCTTGCCATCATTTGTTCATGATGCTAAAATGTACAATCAACGTCACCATGTATTATAGTGCAGATGTACAGCGGGTTATTCAATATACAACGAACGATTAATATAAACTTTGCTTTTCCTGTATCAAAAGTGTCAACTCAAGATAAGTATAAAGTTGAAATAACAAAAAGAGTTTTTTTTCGCTCTCCCACAAACCGCTCGCTCGATGAGCAATCAAGAGCAATCAAAGGCTCCAACGTTGTGTGCGCGACTGCGATGAAAAGTCCGGGAAAAGCGAACAACGCGCTCAACGGAAATGTTACGAGCGATCGGCCCAGCACTTTTTAAATGTATGAATAATACCCAGAATCCCCCGCGCACTTCCCCTCCCTCCTCCCTGGCGCCGCCATCTTGCGACGCACCGGGAAAGCGCGGCGTTCGCCGAACGCGCTGCATCGGAGCGCAATCCGGTGCTTGAGCGAGGCATCATGCCGGGAAACATGCAGGAAGGCTTCGGTTGCGCCATCACGAACCGTTTCGACCAGTTATTGGACGACGAGTCGGATCCGTTCGACATCCTAAAGGCCGCTAAGGCCAAGAAGGAATCCAAAGCGGCGAACAAGGCAGCGGCCGCGGCTAAACAGCCTCCAAAGAAGGAGTCACAGAAGGACAGGAAGGCACCGCTACCGAGTCCCGTGGCCGAACCGAAGCCGCCGATTCAGCCTGTGCTGGCCGGACCCAGGAAAGAAGGTGCGGCGGCCCGCTGTGGTGTGCTTGAGGGTGGGTGCGTTGTTGCAGGCATGGCGGCGCGGAGCACGTTGTTTGTAACGGCGAGGCCTAATGGGACGCGGGTCTCCGAGCGTTTGGGCCTGTAGTGAGCTCTTATTTTTTTTTGCGGGAGTGCGACGCAAGGGGGACGTCGGGGGTCGTTCTATTCTATTGACCTTTTGGTGCTGAATCCTTCACTTGAGCCACCTCGTGGTGTGATGTGGAAGTCCACTTTTCCGGAGCGTCTTGTTCATGTGGACGTGTCTTCCCTTCTCGCCCTTGTGCCGTTTCATGCTTTCTGGTCGGAAAGGCTTAAAGTAGTCGTCGTTGTTGTTGTTGGTTTGAGTTGTGGGGGGGGGGGGTTGAGTATTAGCGTGTCGCTGCACTACACGGGGAAGTGCGATCGCTGCTGGAAGTAAACAAGTGTTTGCTGTGTTCGATTTTGAGGAAAAGCTCGTGAGGTGAGTCGTGACACCTGGCCCAATTGGGGCCAGGAGGTGTGGCGGGCCAAGGAGATGTGCCGGCCTGCTCCCGGATTGCTGTGCCTCGATGTTTGAAGGAGAAAAGGAATTCTCCACCACGACCTCATCTTTTGTTTTGTTTTTTTTTTTGTTTTTTTTTTTCTTCCCGCATTGTTCACACGATCGCAAGCAAATTAAATATTCCGAACCAAACGTTGTAAAGTGTCCTTTCCGCAAAGGGACAGTCCATTTATTATAGTACTATCTTCACGAACTCTCCCTCTCCCTCTCCCTCACCGCCACCAACACTTCCACTTGCAATTATTTTGCAGACGTCTCCAAAACAACAACAACAACAACAACATAAACAATGGCCGTTCCTCACTCCTTGAACAACATCCGTGTACTTTAACCTCCACAAGTGCGATCGGTTCAGCAGCAAGCCTGGTGTTGGCTCAGAGGTTAGGGTGGTGGCTCGGGATCCTCGGGTCCGAGTTCAAGCCCCGTTGGCCAGGCTTGAATTAATATACACCAGGAGGTTGACTCAGCCTGTCATCCTTCCGAGGTCGGCAAAATGAGTACCAGTGTACTGGTAAGGGGGACACTGCATCAGCGTATAGCCTCGTCCAACCAATGATGCAACCAGCAGCCACAGGCAGCACTCGAGAGAGAAGAGAGAGAGAGAGAGAGAGAGGAGAGAGAGAGGAGAGAGAGAGAGAGAGAGAGAGAGAGAGAGAGAGAGAGAGAGAGAGAGAGAGAGTTCAGCAGCAACTTGTTTCCTGTGTGCTCCGTGATGCAACACGCTGCGTGCACAATAACAGGAAGTTTTCCTCTTCCTCCGATGGAATTTTATTCTCACACATATCTTCTTCTTCTTTCTTCTTCTTCTTCTTCTTCTTCTCATTCTTCTTCTTCTTTCATTCCCCCTCTGTCGCCTCCTTGCACCTCGATAAGCTTCATCAGTCGTCCACTTGTCCAATGTAAATCAATATATGGAACCCTGGCTCTCGTGCGAGTTCTGGAAGGTCTGCGTTGACACTCGCACCTGCTTGTGGTGAACACGAGTCAGGGAAACAGTTTGGCGATCCATTTATTTAATTTGTTCAATGATGCTTGTTTTAAAAGTTTGTGCCTCGGGGCCACACCCATTGGTAATGTCATCTGATGCTGGTGTGCGATTTGTTATTGTGTTTATCTTTTCCTGATTGCATTCCAAGTAAGGGATGCTGGTGAGAAGCAAAAGGAGGCTGTGGACAAAATGGCAATTTTGATTTTGGACTTGGATCAAGCATGCGTGTGCAAGGTATCGAGTACAGTAGCTTGTCCAACCCC
>CM068958.1:50382819-50392870 GCA_035128595.1 Eptatretus atami | reverse complement strand
AAATGGCATTTAAATTAATGTTTTAAAAATTATTATCCGTAAGTGTTGTTTTCGTACCCTAATAAGTGCCGGGGCTTTGTGTAGTTGTTAAAATTAGGATGAGGAACACTTGAAATGGACTACCTTGAAATGAACTCTAAACTGTGGCTGAAACCTTCTCTACTGAGCCCGCCCCTGTCCAGCGGCACTCACGAGTGGTCCTATGAACCCTGAACGTACCGAGGAGCGTTCCGAAAGTACGAGGAACGACATGCGGTCTCGTTCAAGACTTGTCAACTTTTTATTTATCGACACAATGAAATGAATGAAGAACCCGTGTCCTGGAGGAGCTCGGGAAGGTCGGAGGGCTGAGAGTAGTATCTGCAGCTGGACCGGGGGAAAGGTGGTAAATGATACTTGTCTTGTTTGTAATGTGAGAGCAACAGACCCTGTGTTTCTGCTTCATCATGGGGGAGTTAAATAGTATTGAGAGTTTTTTCTATCCACAGAATCTCGACAAAGCCAATGTGAAACAGGAACGCCGGCCCAGAGGAGAGAGAGAGAGCAGTTTTTCATTGACCTCCGACAACTGTGTTGACTGCGCAGTTGAAGTCTGAGAGATGGGTACCGCAGGCAATGAGGTTGTTAAGCTGAGATCAGGATGAGAGATCGTTGGATGCCTCTGATATGTCTCAGGAGACGATCCTGACCTCTTATTTGAGACGTGCGGCCTTCGGCCATTGCTGAGAAAGAGGCGACAACATTGTCATAGTTGAGTGACCGGAATGGAATGCAAACGAATGCTTGGAGATCGAGTTGCTTCGTAAGAGGAAAGACTGAACTTGCGATCCAGAGAAGTAATCCATTTTGTAGGGTTGTTGAATCGTGGCCCTGAACCCATGCATGTTTGCACCCCATCATCTTTCCACCGGCCAGCATCCGTGCCCATCCACCCCCACCCCTCTCGCCCCCCTCACCCTAGCAATTCCTCCCTCTCTAACTGTGGATCACCAGTAGTCTATGGTCTAATATTACTGATCTCTCTATTCATATTATTGCTGCAGCTCCAGCATCACTGTATCCTTAACAGAAATGTTCCTTCCACACGATGTCTCAGATTGCACTATGTATCCCCCTTGCTATTCTCTTTTGTTTTGACGGGACCCGTCACTGCCCCGGTGGTTCAGCTGGAAAGGGCGATTCATCCGCTCAACACTACAGCCACGCTTGGTTGTCTCCAATCACAAATGGCAGTGATGAAGAAGACAAACGTCCTTCGGTGTTTGTCCTTGATGGCACACCACAGTCTTTAGGATACGTAAGATGTCCTTCACTGTACACGGGCACCACATGGTTGTCGATTTCTTTGGAAGCTGGCACCTTTGACACTTCTATGCTCGGTTTTAGTTTGCCCCATAATTATATTACGCAGCCTACCTCTGCCTTGTACTCTGACATAACAACGTCATGTTGATGAAAGTAATGGAAAAATACGACGATGCATTCATGTTTGAGCAAATAAAACGAACCAACAAAAACTAGCTCTGCCGTGCTAACAAATACACCTGTACTGGAACCTTTTGTACAGCCTTTGCGTCATGACCTTCCAAGTGGTGTTGGCTGGACCGTTTTCGTCCATCATTCACCAGAGGGTTTAGAACTAGATGCCTGTACTGTGCTTCCCTACATGTGGAGCAAAAATAGGATAACTTTTTTTTTGCATCAATTCTTAGCAGACACTATATTTGAACCTGTTCTGCCTGCTCAAAGGAACTAAGCTGTCTTACCTTCCTTTCACCTTGAGGGAGAGAAGTATTGACAGTTTGTTAGGAATCGTGGGGAGGCTTTATACATTTTGCTTGTGCAGAATGAGGATGACAATGAGTGTGCTTTCGTTTGGATAACCAGTGGACATTTTGGTCAAATTGATGGATGGAATTTGAACCTGTGAACACTGTCATGACCCAAGTGCTGTGAAGGGAATGTCGGAGCAATTCGTTTTTTTTTAAAATAACGGGGTGAAAGTCTCTCAGTTGTGCAAAATTAACAATGAATTAAAAGTAAAATGTTAGTCTGCCAAGACACCAGCAGCAATGTCGACAACAAAAAGGCACCCCTGCTCGGCCAGCAACAAACTGATACCTGTTTTGTAGATGTACTGTAATTTGAATGTGTGCAAATGTCTGAGTGTGTGTGTGTGTGTGTGTTGTTTGTGTGTTGTGTTGTGTGTGTGTGTGAGTTTGCCTGAGTTGAGTTTGCATGTGGATGAAAGTCTGAGTCTGCCACGTGCGTCTGCGGTCGAGCCGAGTCTGCCCGCGCGCGTCTGGGTCGGCCCGCGCCTGCCCGCGCTCGTCTGGTCGGGCCCGAGCCTGCGCCGCCGCGCGTCTGGGTCGGGCCCGAGCCTGCCCGCGCGCGGTCTGGTCGGGCCCGAAGCCTTGCCCGCGCGAGTCTGGGTCGGGCCCGAGCCTGCCCGCGCGCGTTCTGGGTCGGGCCCGAGCCTGCCGCGCGTCGTCCTGGGTCGGGCCCGAGCCTGCCCCGCGCGCGTCTGGGTCGGGCCGAGCCTGCCCGCGCGCGTCTGGCGGGCCCGAGCCTGCCCGCGCGCGTCGGTTCGGGCCGAGCCTGCGCCGCGCGCGTCTGGGTCGGCCCGAGCCTGGCCGCGCGCGTCTGGGTCGGGCCCGAGCCTGCCCGCGCGCGTCTGGTCGGGCCCGAGCCTGCCCGCGCGCGTTGGTCGGCCCGAGCCTGCCCGCGCGCGTCTGGGTCGGGCCCGAGCCTGCCCGCGCGCGTCTGGTCGCCCGAGCCTGCCCCGCGCGCGTCTGGTCGGGCCCGCCGCCTGCCCACGCGCTTTGGGTCGGGCCCGGCCTGCCCGCGCGCGTCTGGGTCGGGCCCGAGCCTGCCGCCGCCGTCTGGGTCGGGCCGAGCCTCCCGCGCGGTCTGGGTCGGCGCACGAGCCTGCCGCGCGCGTCTGGGTCGGGCCCGAGCCTGCCCGCGCGGTCTGGGTCGGGCCCGAGCCTTGCCCGCGCGCGTCTGGGTCGGCCCGAGGCCTGCCCGCGCGCGTCTGGGTCGGGCCCGAGCCTGCCGCGCGCGTCTGGGCGGGCCCGAGCCTGCCCGCGCGCGTCTGGTCGGGCTCCGAGCCTGCCCGCGCGACGTCTGGGTCGGGCCCGAGCCTGCCCGCGCGGTCTGGGTCGGGCCCGAGCCTGCCGCGCGCGTCTGGGTCGGCCGAGCTGGCCGCGCGCGGTCTGGGTCGGCCCGAGCTCCGGCGCGTTCTGGGTCGGGCCCGAGCCTGCCCGCGCCGTCTGGTCGGGCCCGAGCCTGCCCACACGTGCGTCCGTCTTGCGTCTGCCAGCGTGCATCTGCCAGAGAGCCTCTGCGTCTGCCAGCGTGTGCCTGCATTATTAATTTTATTGGAATGTGTTTTCGTGTGTTTGTGTTTATTATTGGAATGCATCTTGTGAAAATCAAAAAACTTTTTTTTTTAAAAATGTTCTCTCAAAATCTGTCCAGTACTGAAGTTGGTCAAGCACTGGGGTTCTTTCAGCCATGTACTGAGTTAACTCACTTGTGATTTTAAAAAGTGATTCCTCCCCCCTCATTAATAAACAGAATACACTGGAACTAAAGGTATGCTTGTCTAAATATTTTAGTATATTACAGTCAATAATTGCACGGGTGTTGTTTCCAGCGCCATTCTGGAGATTGTTGTTATTTTACCCTTCCGCCGTAAAGACCCTGTCACACCTTGACGATTTAGCCAGCGTATGCCAACGTATGAAAAATTTGTCTAAAACGCTGGCACACGTTATGGGTAAGTTTTGTATACGTTAAGAGCACGCTGGCATACGTCGTACTTCGCCGAAATCGTCGACAAATTTTAACATGCTTGAAATTTTTTGACGTATGCCAGCGTATGACTCACACGTTCGCATACGCTGGCCATAAGTGTAGGCACGTTACGCGATCGTTGACCCACTCGACACACGTTACTTGTAAGTTACTCATAAGTCGAAAACACGTCGAGTAATGTTAGCGTCAGTGTTCCAGACTCCGTGTTTTTTTTTGTTTGTTTTTTCTTCGGTATGACGGTGATGTTCACTTCGATTTCTAGTGCGGTTATAATATAATATATTAATAGGCTGCCGTTCAACGATTTAAATAATAACCGCACTAGAAATCGAAGTGTCACATCACCGTCATGCCGAGAAAAAAAAAATAAACCAAAAAAACCAGGGAGTCCTGGAACACTGACGCTAAACATTATCGGAGTGTTTCGACTTATGAGTAACTTACAAGTAACGTGTCGACGTGTGTCAACGATCGCGTAACGTGCCTACAAACACTTATGGGCCAGCGTATGCGGAACGTGTGTCATACGCTGGCATACGTCGAAAAATTTTCAGCATGCTGAAAATTTGTCGACGTACTCGGCGTACTACGACGTATGCCAGCGTGCTTCAGCGTGCTTCAGCGTTGCTCTTAACGTATACAAAACTTACCCATAACGTATTCGACGTTGCCAGCGTATTCGGCAAATTTTTCATACGTCGCATACGCTGGCTAAAACGTCAAGGTGTGACAGCGGCTTGACACTTCGACGTCTAGTGCGGTTATGATTTGAATCGTCGAGCCACAGACTTTTAATAGGCTACGCCACGGGCGTAGGCGATACGCTGCCGCGCTATGCAAAATTAGACTATCTTGGGCATAGGTTGTGAACGCTGACAACACGCTCAGCATTCGTTGATATAAGTTATCTATATGTTATTGAAACGTTCTGTGTACGTTACTAATACGTTATGCATACGTCCAACTCGTTATGAATACGTCCAAAATTGGAAAAAAAACATCAATAGTTCAGCGCACGCCAGCGTTTTACATACATTTTGATACCTTGCCATATGCTGGCTAAAACGTCAAGGTGTGACAGGGCCTTAAGGGACGGTTTCAAGCCAAGTGCAATTTGAAGACGAACAAAATTATCGAAGTTTATTGAAAAAAAAGTCCATTTATCGTCAGATTAAGTTTCCTGCACCAAGAAACGGACAAACGGGGGTACTACTAATTGCTGACCGATGCTTTTACCAGCTCAATACATGTGAGTAAAAACCATTTTTGCAAAAAATATTATATGATTGTCTTCCAAAAATGATTCTCATATTGAAAGAGGAATCGGAAGCCACAAAGAAAGGTTTCTCCAGGGTACATGTGGTTTGTTGGTGACCAACCTCCGGTGAAACTCCCAAAATCCAGGCTCACTTCTCACCTCATTTTTAGCCGCGTCGCGTTGCGAACGCTGGCTCTAAGTGAGCTCCGCGTTGTTCTTCTTCTTCTTCTTCTTCTCGTTCTCGTTCTTGTTCTTCTTCTTCTTCTGGTGAAGACAAAACCTTTATGACGCGGCTCTTGGACACATTTGTCCTTGTTCCTTCCTTCCAGGGCTTCAAGATGGCTGTTCACCACCATTTCAGGTTAACCCCAACCACACTCATTATGTTTTTGACCCTCATTAACCTCCCCAATCCCACCCCTTCCTTTCTAGGTTATTGTGCCCCCCCTCCCTGCTTTCCCTCACCTTACTTTCCTTTTTTCTTCCATTGCTGCTTCATCCGTTTATTTTCCTTCCTTCCTCTTGTATTTCAGCTTCCATTTGACTTGTCCATTCTTCCTCCAGGTGTCCCTCTATCCTGCCGTTGGCGTGGTTCCCCCTTTCAAAAAGCTCTCCTTGTTCTGTGTTCTAGCTTTTCCACCCACCTCGACTTTCTGCCCAAAAGAACAAATGCCTAATTTATGTCCGAAACTCTCCCTTGCCTGGTCCAAGTGTACCCCATGGGTTCACCTTTACAACTGGGATTATTGGGTCGGATCTGTGTGACTTCACTGTTACACATTTGTGAACACGCATTAAAAGTGATGCTTTTTAGTCGACCAAATCATCTGATCGGGGTGGAAACTGAAAGGTTTATTTATACTTTGGTATCACAGCTTGGGTGTTTATATTCGTGAAATTCGTCATTGAGGATCTGTGGACAGAACTGGAATTTATTTTTGAAATAATTTTAAAACAAAATAAAAAAGTTGTCAATTACTTGGATCGTTTTGTTGTCAAAGAATGGTACAAAATGTAACCTGTGGCAAAATGGTGAGACCATTCGCTGTGAGTCTGGGAGGTTGGTGGTTCGATTCCGAACGGGGTCGAGAAGTACTGAAGACTTGTAAATCAAGAAATTAAAGCTGCATGATGCTTCCATGCTTGATACTCAGCCTTTAAAGGGGAACCCAAACGCTCAGACCACCTCGATGATAATCTATCCCTTGATATCCCACAAAATAGATATGATGTCTTTGTCCGATTTCTGATTTATAAAGTGGATAATTTTCGATTAAAAGCCAAATCACCTTCTTCACGATTAGCCGTGTCGTCGCACCAGGAAGTCGACCACTATGTCCGTACTTTCTGGGTTACATCGTGATACGATTTAAGTTGAACGATGAATAATTTTCAAATTTCTATGAATGTCAGGTCGAGGCGTCCTTGGTGGTTGTGGTCATACAAACTGAGATGGCTTCATGCTCTACCAATGGCTGAAAGATCCGAGGGTTGCCAGAAATTGGACGAGGTTTGTCCGAAATACCCACGTTTGGATCGGGCCTACAAAATGTTCGCTTTTGTGCTTGGAACATTTTACAGAGCTTTTTTTTTCACACATCTATTTACTGCCATCTACCATCATCTATTTATAGTGGAGAGAAAGTATGTATGTATAATCTACTCCTCTGAGAAGATTTGACTTGGGAAGCTAAAACTTTCAGGGTCCCCCCCCCCCCTTAACCCCTACCACCAACACCACTCCTTCTCCACAATGAACCATCACCCCCACAATACCCACTGCCATCCTACACCTCCCCCCTCCACCATTTCCCCACAATACCCATCAACCATCACCCCCTAATACCAACTACCATCCCCATCAACCGTCACTGCCACAATACCCATCACCATCACACCCCTCCCCTCCACAACCCCCCATCTACCATCACCCCCACAATACCTACCACCACCCATACTCCTCCTTCCCATAACACCCATCCCCATCCACCGGGGTGGGACATAGATTCCTCATGGACACAAGGGTGGGTCATAGCATAGACACAAAGGGCATCCTAATAAAGTATGAAACGGGGCGATCCCACAACTAACAAGACACCTGGTCAGCATCTGACGGTGGGACAAAGCATTCGTCACCCTTTTGTCCATGGTGTCCGAGTGGCCTGGATGGTGTCAGGTTCTGAACAAAAAAAAAACAGGTTCCTGTGCAGAAATGTTCCAGTTGTACGACTCACTTGAAAGCCCCGTCAACAGGCAATCTGCAATAATTCATAACTTCCCTTTTCCCAATCGTTCATCTCCCCTTTATCGTTGCGACGAGCCCCGAAGGTCAATTTGTCCAATCGGAAGCCTTCACCGACTCAGCCCGCATGCCAACTAAACTTAAATAATCAGGTGACACAAAAGCTAGCTTGGAAGTATATTTATCCTGAGTAATGGATTGTTAAGTTATTGATTGACAACAAAAGCCATGGAGCTTTATTTAAAGTAGGATTTCTTTTTTACAGTGTGTGTCAAGTTCAAACACGAAACATAATTGTACACAGACCATATCAGATTTACAAATGAGCAACAAAGGCACCGTTTCTGGAATGGCATCGTCAATTTTTTGCATTATTTCCTCTGTTTTTATGTCGTATTCCAAGACTTGTTACAACCAGTTATTAAAGTGTTGCTGAAACAGATTTTGACTTTTAAAATTCGATTATGCTTTAAAATGTACCAAAATGTTGGCATGGCTAAAAGTCATTTTTACCATCAGAAATGGCTGAGAATGTGGGATCTGGGTAACCCCTCACCACCCCCCCTCCTCCCCAACCATCCTTGGCCCCAGAGCCAAACTCCCAGATTGTTGTGGTAGGAACCTAGACGACAATATTTCGTTTATACCTCCATGTGAAAAAAAACATGAATACAGTACAACACTGGGAAGCTCCTGAACATAGGTTTTGGTTACCAACACCATGGACACCAATATCCCCACTTTTATTCTACGTTTGCTTTACTTTGTGTTTCATCAACAAAAGCCCTTGTCAAGCTTGTACCACTCAAAAACATGGCACGTAACTTGTACTTAGGTGTAATATTGCTATCGCTATGGTGTTTGATGACAGGATGATATTTTCTCTCTGCTACAGGTCAACGGCGCCTTCCTCGGCGGCCTGACCAGCAGGTGTCTGGCACTACAGCAGCACCTCCCGTTGGTCCTGAAAACAGGACCGAGCGCGTCTTCTCCGAGAGTCGCCCGGAGCGGCAGTCTGACGCTCGTGCTGACCGGCGCATTGAGCGGCCAGAGCGGAGAGTTTTTGCTCCCAGGCCTGAACGCCGGGCCTTCGAGCGTCCGATGGAAGACAAGGGTGAAGGGTCCACAGAGTTCTCCACTGACAGGTAATGTGAAGTATTCCTGTATGTGAGCTCTTTGCTCATTAACTCGATGTGTACAGTGGGAAGGCAGCACGTAATTTCCGAAAAGCATTTGATTGATTTGTATACGTGTTGAGAATTTTTTTTTTTGAGGCTTTTTTGCCTTTAGTGCCAGTGAAAGACGTGACACATCAATTGGAAAAAAATATAATTACAAAAATTGGAGAGCTTTTCGAACACGTTACCCCACGCTGTCTTGAGAAACAAGGACACGGGTAGGGTCGATGAGTGGCAAATTTGATTGTTCTTGATGACATAAAACACCGTAATATTTTGTGCAATACTGATAAACGGAAGGGGTTTGAAAGTGTCAAAAAGGCGATTTGTGTTCTGCAGTGTTCAAGTATATAATTCAATTGAAATAAAATATAGATTTTAAGGGTTATAGAAAAAAACATTTCCTGAAGTTTACCACCGTTGATGCCCCCCTCCCCCCCCAACATAAGTCGGGGACCAAATCTTCCCCCATTCTTCCCTGCTGCTCGGATTCATCAGGGCAGTGCGGTCACGGTCAGTGCCGATTGGTCCCCATGGACCGGCCCTTTCCCTCTTGTGCCATTCTCTTTCACTCTCCCACCTCTCACTCACTCACTCTCACTCACACTCACTCTCTCACTGTCACTCTCACTCTCACCCTCACCCTCACTCTCACTCTCTCACTCAGTCGTAGCCCTGACTTGTGAAGGTGGGGGTACACCATCCTGGATGTGGGTGATCGATCTCTAAAGTCGCTCCTAGATCAATCGGTTGTCTCCGTGACACGGACTTGTTCTTGAGAACTGTTCGGGGATACACAACACCAACACGTTACGTTTGTTGTTTTTATCCTTTATGACGTACTTTAAAACGGTGTTTCCTGTTTGGAATGTTTTTCAATTTTGACTACCAGACAGGCAGACAAGAGTGAAAACAATCATCTCACTCTTCTGCGCATGTGCAATCGGGACGAATTCAGAGGCAAAGTACTGCCAAACTCCTGACTAGTCTTCTGATTCATGTTTCCGATTTGTGTTCAAAATATAACATTCAATTGAAATAAAGTTGTTCCTTGATCATAAACTGATGTGTGTCGACAGAAGGACAGAGAGACAGACAGATGTGAACCAATTGCTTAACCCCTCCTTTGGTTTCCCGTGCATGTGTTTTTTTCAAAAAAAACGATCTACGTTGTCGATGGCACACCATCGCATATTCCCGCGCGCACTGCTTTGTCCCATTAACGCTAGGTGAAATTTTATCTTGCAAAATGGATTGACTATTCTTTTCTATTTGATGTGCTTTATGACCAAAGACTTACTATGTTTACTAAATCAGAAGTCATTGCAAGCATGTCAACATTTCATGAAACACTAATTTAACACTGTCCAGCAATATAGAACTGTGCATCAATTTAATCATAGGAATGAACTGTGTATAATATTAATTATAATTGTTCATAATCAATTGGATAAATACAGTAAAACCTGTGACTGTTTGTCACGCATGGGGGCCACATAAGTAAGTTCTTTATAAAAGAATTTACCATGTACAATGGTAAATACACTTAAAAAA
>CM068958.1:50365596-50377538 GCA_035128595.1 Eptatretus atami | reverse complement strand
AAACGGCGGTCGCACACACACACACACAGACACACAGACACACAGAGATTGCTGGAATTATAGATAGATGATGTATGCGGAGTGGCAGTCAGCATAGCATGCAGATGTGTT
The DNA here is from genome assembly GCA_035128595.1 of Eptatretus atami. Taxonomy (NCBI): domain Eukaryota; kingdom Metazoa; phylum Chordata; class Myxini; order Myxiniformes; family Myxinidae; genus Eptatretus; species Eptatretus atami. The sequence goes on along the minus strand of CM068958.1, from coordinate 50,377,427 downwards.
TTTATTGCTCAAGGTATTTGAACAGCCTTCATAAAACATAGCTGGTTGGGAAGCTTCTTGCAAATATACCTTTAAATGCACATTCTTGGCTGCCGACTTCGTCTAGTGTCAACAACCAAAACTTTAAATAAAAACAAAAACATTTTAACCTCTCATTTATGCTGAGTGTCAAACTTCGAGTGTGCATCGCACAAATAGGTATAGATAGCTTGAGTGGTAGAGATATATAGAAATAGTATGGGAGTGGTAGAGATGGATCGGGTTAGGGAAAGGGTAGGGAGAGGCATGGGTGGATGGAAAGACAGGGATATGAAGAATTACTTTGGCGTAAATTTTTTTTCGAAAAAGTATGTTTTCATACAACACACATTTGTCTGTTCTTGTGGTTTTTTTTGTGCACAAAGTTTAGGCGTAGCACAAAAAATGGCACTGAGTGCAAGACCAGAAATGAGGTGGTAGAAGATGGACAGACCACTCAGATTTGGCTTCATTGCTGGACAAGCCAATGATTTTTATGGTGCTGCACTACTCCATGGCATTAAGGTGTGGAAGTTGTTTTTGGTCCACATAAAGGTAGAGCAGCATTCCATCCACCTGCCGATTTAAGGCCTTGTTGTATGCCGTTATAATTTTGGACTTGCCTTGGAAAGAATTGGCACAATGGAGGCCGATTCTAATTTATAGTTTGCACAAGAGAAATTGGAGCTGCTGCTGATGATCAAAAGGTTGAAGGACTTGGACTTAAGCTTGTTTGAGAGGTTTGTCAAAGAAAGGGAATGGACGTTTAACTCGAAGGTCCTTTGGAAGAGAATGTACGTGTAGATTTGGCAGGGTTGAAAGACATTCCAAGTGTAAGACCAGCTCCTGATTCTCTCAAGGTATGCAGAGAGGGGAGAAGCTGCTGCGTGTCTGTCTGAAGGATCAGGCATCCTATGTCAAAGGGTATGTTTGTCATTGAAAATACAGAGAGGGTTTTCCAGAGAATCACAAAGATCATTGACGAAGATTAGGAACAAGACTGGGCTGAAGACGCTGCTTTGTGGCACTCCAACTTTAACAGCTTCAGGAGATGAGACGATCCAGTTGAGAGTCATGCATCGAGTATGAGAATGGACAAGTCAGTAAGCCATGAAAGGAGGTGGCCTTTGATGGTGTTCAGAGAGCAAGGCGGGCTGCCAGACTGTCATTTGCTTGCGATATGTCCAGAGACGTGGCCCTGACATTTTGTCTGAGATTTGGGGCAGCAGAAACAGCATGTCCAAGGTATAGTGACGGGGATAGAAACCAAATTTATGACTTGGCGCCATGACGTTTGAGAAATGAAGGAGTTTATGTCAAATGCAATCGTGGATTCCATGACTTTGCTTATACTTGGAAGGAAGCTCGTTGGTCGGTGGTTAGGAGGATCTGTTTTTGCCCATTTTCATGTCGCAGTGCTGTTGGCCGACTTCCAAGTCGACGCAAGGTGACTGCTGAACAGAGCAGAAAGATGTATGCAAGAGCAGTAGAGCAGGTTTTCAGAATACGGGTGCAGATTCCCTCTGGGCCTGTTACAGAGTTGAGTTGAAGGTTGGCGGACGCTTCCCCACAATCTAAAGGCGTGTGCAAGTAGATAATGTAGGGGGCAGGAGTGAGTGGTTTGGTACATGATATTTGGAAGGAAATGCAGAGTTGAGACAACGGGCTTTCTCACGAGTCGACTCCGCTGTGATGCTGTCAGAGATGAGGGAAGAGACATAGGGGGAGCAGACATACCAGAGACAGCTGAAGGCAGCATATTGTAACTGTGGTCGGATGGTCTCTAACGACCAATGCCCGACAGGTGGGTATGGGACGGGAGGTCACCACGTCTGCCCTGTAATTTGCGTATGCGTCAGCGGTGACTACCATTGGCGAATCCACCTGTCAAAATGGCTGAGGAAATGAAACAAGCGCCTTAATGCATGGATCCCAGTCGACCCTTCTGCAGGTTCATGTACCTATTAAATATAAGTGCCATGGAGCTTCCCATTTCCTCAATGGCCACAAACAGATTCTCATTAACAAATATGATTTTATTGCAGAGCAAGTGAGTGCAGAGAGAGAACGACGACCACACACATGGTAAATCGAACGGTAACAAATTAATAACGAGAAGGGCACTTAACTATCTCTGATGATGCACAGATCTCAATGGTCATTTTAATAACTGGAACGGTAACAAATTAATAACTAGAAGGGCATTAATAACTAGAACGCATACGTCCGCCGCGCAATGCCTGATCCAATGGAACATATCAGGACCAATAAATACATCGTTTTTCGCCCCATATCTCAATGGTGAAGAATAACTTTAAAATTATAATGAATCTCAGATTCGGATCTTCACCAAAATTTAATCATTTCGTCCTTGTCACACTCCCAACGTGCCCACCAAGTTTCATCCAAATCCATCCACAACTTTTTGAGATATCGTGCTATGTATCGTTTTTAGCCCTATCTCTCAATGGTTCCCATCGTGGACAGCCGTTTGGCTGCTGGTTGCATCATTGGTTCGGGGCGTGGCTATGCCGCTGATGCAGTGCCCTTATTACCAGTATCCTGGTGCTCATTTTGCCGACCTCGGAAAGATGACAGGCTGAGTCAAACCCCTGGTGTTAATTCAGTGGAAAACAGGGCTCGAACTCAGGACCCGAGGATCCCAAGCCACCACCCTAACCGCGAAGCCAACGCCAGGTTCATCTCTCAATAGTGAAGAATCACTTTTAAAAAATTCCAGTAGTCGGATCCGGATCTTCACCAAAATCTAATCAGTTCGTCCTTGTCTCGCACCCAACCTGTCCTCCAAATTTCATCTGAATCCGTCCAAAACTTTTTGAGATATCCTGCACACACACACACAGACAGACAAACAGACAGACAGGGGTAAAACATAACCTCCTTCACCTTTGGTGGCAGAGGTAATAAGTTGCCTCTTGCCCACTGTTCTCAATTACTTAATTATTTGACTTAATTATCCTTCACTGGGAGTGAGGGAGGACAACGGTACTTGGCAGGAGGTTGATGAAACAGAGAATAGAGAGGATTGGAGAAGACCTGCTCCTTGAGGGATGCCTGCATGTATTGGGTGTGAATTGAATCAGTTTGCCTCACATGTCCCTTCAGCCGTGCTTTCTGCAAAGCAGCAAAAACGCGCAGACCTCGGCAAGAATCACAATGCAGCAGGTAAACATTCCAGAGGGCCACCTGGACAATGCACTCCGGGAACCCTCTCAAAAGATGAACCAGAGACCTGAGACAAGAACGTTGGATATGAACCTTGGACACAGACAAACCTTCAGACCACCTTGAACACGGAGCTCTGGCAAGAACGAACCTTGAGATTACCTTTAATCCTTTTGTGTCGTGCTTCAGGGTGGCGTCTTCAACTGCCCGTCACACGCTCATTGGCTGGCCTGTGGAGGTGGGGGAATGGCCCCCACCATATGCTTATGCTAAACATTTACTATGAAATAACGATTATAATTTTTATTCCCCATTTATCCCTCAAGCCAGGACTGTAACAACATAGTCCATACGTAGATTTATGGAGAGCATAAATAACCAATAAATTCCATTGAAACGGTAAATTACGTCTTAACTGGGTAACTGATTGAATGACCATTGAGATCTGTACATCATCAGAGATAGCTTGGATTGTTACCTCTACCACCGAAGGTGAATGGAGGTTATATTTGCATGTCTGTTTGTCTGTCTGTCTGTCTGTCTGTGAGCAGGATATCTCAAAAAGTTAAGGACGGATTTGGACGAAACTTGGTGGACAGGTTGGGTGTGTGACAAAGACGAACTGATTAGATTTGGATGATTATCTGCATCTGGAAAAAAAACATTTTTTTTCAAGTGATTCTTCACCATTGATAAATACTAGTGCGTGGCCATATGTGCGTGGCCGTACGTGCAAACCAAAAATAAAAATAAACTTTCAAACAACCACCCAGGCTGTTCCTTCGCTCTCGTAAACGACAACTGGATTGGGGCATTGTGTTTATCTATAAATGCGCATAAGAAATCGAGAAATTATTAGAATACAGTACGTCATCACTATCCGGAAGTGGTGCGTGCCCGTACGGAATGTTCACATGCATTCCACGAATTATCGCTTGCATTGAAGTAACAACTGCTGTGATACTTGCACACACAGTTAATTAAAATCCAAATTAAAATCAAGTTTACTCCCTGTCTTTGTTGCCATGACATTCGCTGCCATTGACCATTGCACTCCTTCGCCACCGTAACTAAATGCGCCCTTCCCCATCGGCCACGCCTACGCAGCAACGTGTCTTGTCATTGATTTGGTAAATAAATGGCCGCAGCAACGTGTCTTGTCATTGGTTTGGTAAATAAATGGCCATAACTTGGGAACCACTTGTCCGATTAATATCAAACCTTGAAAAGGCACATACTCGGGTCCCCAGCAATATAGCTGGCAAGTTTCAATTAGATCGGACCAGTGGTTGTCGAGAAACAGCAGTCTCTCTCTCAGTATCTCTCTCTCTCTCTCTCTCTCTCTCTCCTCTCTCTCTCTCTGATCTCTCTGTATCTCTCTCTCTGTATCTCTCTCTCATCTCTGTATCTCTCTCTCTGTATCTCTCTCTCTGTACTCTCTCTCTCTCTGTATCTCTCTCTCGTATCTCTTCTCTGTATCTCTCTCTCTGTATCTCTCTCTCTGTATCTCTCTCTCTGTATCTCTCTCTCTGTATCTCTCTCTCTGTATCTCTCTCTCTGTATCTCTCTCTCTGTATCTCTCTCTGTATCTCTCTCTCTGTATTCTCTCTCTCTGTATCTCTCTCTGTATCTCTCTCTTGTATCTCTCCTCTCTGTATCTCTCCTCCTGTATCTCTCTCTCTTGTATCTCTCTCTCTGTATCTCTCTCTCTGTATCTCTCTCTCTCTGTATCTCTCTCTCTGTATCTCTCTCTCTCTTATCTCTCTCTCTGTATCTCTCTCTCTGTATCTCTCTCTCTCGTGTTCTCTCTCTCTCTGTATCTCTCCTCTGTACTCTCTCTCTGTCTCTCTCTCGATCTCTCTCTTTCTCTCTCTCTCTCTCTGTATCTCTCTCTCTGTATCTCTCTCTCTGTTATCTCTCTCTCTGTTATCTCTCTCTCTGTATCTCTCTCTCTCTCTCTCTCTCTTCCTCTCTCTCTTGTCATCTCTCTCTCTGTATCTCTCTCTCTCTCTCTCTCTCTCTCTCTCTCATCTCTCTCTCTCTCTCTCTCTCTCTCTCTCGTTCTTCTCTGCTATCTCTCTCTCTGTCTCTGTATCTCTTCCTCTCTCTCTCTGTATCTCTCTCTCTCTCTCTCTCCTCTCTCTCTCTCCTCTCCTCTCTCTCTCTCTCTCTCTCTCTCTCTCTCTCTCTCCTCAGTATCTCTCTCTCTAATCACTCACTCACTCACACCTGGAATTATAGATAGATGGCTAAAAACGATACATAGCATGATATCTCAAAATGTTGTGGACGGATGATGAGAAAACTTGGTGGATGGGTTGGGTAGGTGACAAGAACAAGCCGATGAGATTTTTGTGTGTGACGAGGATGAAGGGTCTGGATGCAGATCTTGGCCTATCAGTGGGCTACAAAACGTAAGCTGTTCAGCCTGGTGGAGGTATGCGCTCTGATGACGAGTGTTAAATTTGCTTGAACAATGAAGCCCCTTTATGGCTTGCTCTGAGTGAGGTAGTGTTGGCAACCTTGCCATGGTTAATGGGGGTTGCTTTTATTTTATTTTATTTAAAACGATTGTAATCCAGTGCAGCAGGCTATTGAAGTCAGCATGCACATCAGTACATAGCAAATATTTATTGAGACAACATCTCTTGAATGGTGTACAAGGTAAACCACTTTCTGCATGAAGCATCACGATATCAAATGCTTATTGGTACTGCTCCTCATACAGGACGTGTAGTGCCAGGTGAACAATTTGCTGCTTGGTTATTATCTTCGCTAAGGGAGAGTGTATTGCGTTTGGGTCCGTTGGGAATTTTATTTTATTTTTTAACATATTGATCGCCTCTGTTTGTATTGATGACTTCCGTCATCTGTTTGTGTGTTTGTTTGTGTGTGTGTTTGTTTGTTTGTAGGCACGATAACTCGAGAACAGAAGAAGCTACCAATGTCAAATTACACCACGTGATTCAGGAGGGTGATGGCTGGTGCTGATTAGATTTTGTTCAAAATCGGTCAAAGGTCAAGGTCACAGTGAGGTCAAACATTCGATTTTGTGATGGTTTGGTACAGAATCATCGTAGAAACTTCTGGTTTGCGTCGCTACCTTCTCTGGAGACAGCTTTTATTAGACAAGGTCAGAGGTCAAGTTGACGATTTCATAAGTACCAGTCTATGACTGCTTGTTACTTCGAAATCCAAAGATTTCGTAAGTATATTGTAGACTACGCGTTTCTGTTTGTTTGTTTGTTTGTATGTTTGTTTGTTACTTACGAAATCTAAAGATTTTGTAAGTATATTGATGATCTCCGTTTCTGTTTTGTATGTTTGTTTGTTTGTTTGTTTGTAGGCACGATAACTCGAGAACGGAAGAAGCTACCAATGTCAAATTACACCACGTGATTCAGGAGGGTGATGGCAAGTGCTGATTAGATTTTGGTCGAAATCGGTCAAAGGTCAAGGTCACAGTGAGGTCAAATATTCGATTTTTGATGGTTTGGTACAGATAACTCGAGAACGAAGAGTACCAATGTCAAATTACACCATGTGATTCAGGAGGGTGATGGCTCGTGCTGATTAGATTTTGGTCAAAATCGGTCAAAGGTCAAGGTCACGGTGAGGTCAAAAATTCAATTTTTGATGGTTTGGTACAGAATCATTGAAGAAACTTCTGGTTTGCGTCGCTCCCCTTCTCCAGAGACAGCTTTTATTAGACAAAGTCAGAGGTCAAGTTGACGATTTCGTAATCCAGTCTATGACTGCTTGTTTGTTTGTTTGTTTGTTTGTTTGTAGGCACGATAACTCGAGAACGGAAGAAGCTACCAATGTCAAATTACATCACGTGATTCAGGAGGGTGATGGCTAGTGCTGATTAGATTTTGGTCAAAATCGGTCAAAGGTCAAGGTCACAGTGAGGTCAAATATTCGATTTTTGATGGTTTTGGTACAGATAACTCGAGAACGGAAGAAGCTACCAATGTCAAATTACACCATGTGATTCAGAAGGGTGATGGCTAGTGCTGCTTTAGATTTTGGTCAAAATCGGTCAACGGTCAAGGTCACGGTGAGGTCAAACATTCGATTTTTGATGGTTTGGTACAGAATCATCATAGAAACTTCTGGTTTGCGTCGCTACCTTCTCTAGAGACAGCTTTTATTAGACAAGGTCACAAGGTCAAGTTGACGATTTCGTAAGTACCAGTCTATGACTGCTTGTTTTACTAGAATCTAGATTTCGTAAGTATATTGATGACTTACCGTTTCTGTTTGTTATAGATCTAAAGATTTCGTAAGTATATTGATGCTCCGTTTTGTTGTGTTTGTTGTGTTTGTTTGTATGTTGTTTGTTTGTTGAGGCACGATAACTCGAGAACGGAAGAAGCTACCAATGTCAAATTACATCACGTGATTCAGGAGGTGGATGGCTAGCGCTGATTAGATTTTGGTCAAAATCGGTCAAAGGTCAAGGTCACAGTGAGGTCAAACATAATTCCGTAAATTAACATGGAGAAATGTGAGTATTTTTGCTTCGCTCGACGTTACGAGTTCGTTTTAACTTCGATTTTAATTTTGTCTTCGGTTTTTGCGATCGCTTCGGATGCTTAAAACTCGGTGGTCGAAATTCTGGTAAAAATCGGATGTTTTGGAGACGTTTTAAGATTGAATAAAAAATATTTCACTCGAAGCGTCAAGGGTCGTCCCATGATGCAGTGCGCTCGAGCAGACGTCACGGGTCGTCCCATGATGCAGTGCGCTCGAGCAGACGCGTCGTTGAGTCACGTTAAGGTTTTCCGTGTGCGCGGTGATGGTTTTTTCAATAAAGATGTGTTTTAAAAGTCATTTTTATCCCATAAAGGTTATCGTCGCATGCCTGACTCGCTGAGCCGTCGGATTATGTAAAGATTGTTGGTGGATGGCCGAATATTACGGTTTTGTGACTTTGATAAATAATATTAAATAATTGCGTGGAGAAATGCCGATTTTTGCTTTGCTCGATGTTGCGAGTTCATTTAACTTCGATTTTAATTTTGTCTTCGGTTTTTGCGATCGCTTAGGACGTCTAAAATCAACTCGTTTGAAATTCTGGTAAAAATCGGATGTTTATGAGATTTATGTCGGGTGTCGTATCTGAGGTATTATGCACTGAAGATTATGCTAATGAGGGGATTGTAAGACACAGCATTACGCGCTCGTTTGCGTCCCTACCTTCTCTCGAGACAGCTTTTATTAGACAAGGTCAGAGGTCAAGTTGACGATTTCGTAAGTACCAGTCTATGACTGCTGTTTTGTTTTGTTTGTTTGATGTTTGTTTTGTTTGTTTGTTTGTTTGTATGTTTGTTTGTAGCACGATAACTCGAGAACGGAAGAAGCTACCAATGTCAAATTACACCACGTGATTCAGGAGGGTGATGGCTAGTGCTGATTAGATTTTGGTCAAAATCGTCAAAGGTCAAGGTCACAGTGAGGTCAAACATAATTCCGTAATTCATATGGAGAATTGGAGTATTTTTGCTTCGCTCGACGTTGCGAGTTCGTTTTAAACTTCGATTTTAATTTTGTCTTCGGTTTTTGCGATCGCTTTGGACGCTTAAATCGGTTGTCGAAATTCTGGTAAAAATCGGATGTTTTGGAGACGTTTTAAGATTGTATAAAAAATATTTCACTTGATGCGTCACGGCTCGTCCCATGATGCAGTGCGCTCGAGCAGACGCGTCGTTGATCACGTAAAGGTTTCCGTGTGCGCGGTGACGGTTTTTTCAATAAAGATGGTGTTTAAAAGTCATTTTTTATCCCAATAAAGATTATCGTCGCATGCCTGACGCGTGAGCCGTCGGATTATGTAAAGATTTGTTGGGGATGGCCGAGTATTACGGTTTTGTGACTTTGATAAAATAATATTAAATAATTGCGTGGAGAAATGCGATTTTTTGCTTTGCTCGACGTTACGAGTTCATTTAACTGATTTTAATTTTGTCTTCGGTTTTTGCGATCGCTTAGGACGCTTAAAACTCGGTTGTCGAAATTCTGGTAAAAATCGGATGTTTTGGAGACGTTTAAAGATTGTATAAAAAATATTTCACTCGCGCGTCACGGGTCGTCACGTGATGCAGTGCGCTCGAGCAGACGCGCTCGTTGAAGTACTAGTTTTCCGTGTGCGCGCTGACGGTGTTTTCGATAGATGGTGTTTAAAAGTCATTTTTTATCCCAATAAAGGTTATTGTCGCATGCCTGACTCGCTAAGCCGTCGGATTATGTAAAGATTGTTGGTGGATGGCCGATTATTACGGTTTTGTGACTTTGATAAAATAATGCGTGGAGAAATGGAGATTTTTGCTTCGGTCGACGTTACGATTTTTATGGTTTGGTACAGAATCATCGTAGAAACTTCTGGTTTGCGTCGCTACCTTCTCTAGAGACAGCTTTTATTGGACAAGGTCAGAGTCAAGTTGACGATTTCGTAAGTACAGTCTATGACTGCTTGTTTGTTTGTTTGTTTGTTTGTGAACAGTATTGGGAAACTCCTGGACGGATTTCGACGAAACTTGGTGGGGGGGATTAGTTTTGGTCCAAGGATCATGCAATTAGATTTGGACTTGGTCCAAATTCCAACATGGCCGCTATGGCGGCCATTTTGAAAAAATATTTGAATTTTTGTTTTTGCATTTCTACATGTTTTAAGTGATTTCCAACAAAAAAAAAAATTGTAGAGAAAAAAAAATTGCAACTTTTTTTCAAAAAAATTTCGATTTTTATTGAAAAATATTTGAATTTTTTTTTTGCATTTCTACATGCTTTAAGTGATTTCCAACCCCCCCCAAAAAAAAAAATTGTTAGAGAAAATTTTTTTTAGAAATTTTGCAACTTTTTTTTCAAAAAAATTTCGATTTTATTTTTTGGCATTTCTACATGCGCGTTGATCTAGTTTCGTTTATTCAATCGTGGTTCAGTAGAGTTCTGATCCGTTTTGACTCACAATGAATAGGATATCAGGTTCACTTAAGTGACCCAGCAGTATTGACGGCGGAGGTTTTGCACTCTACCGAGTGCTCCCCCTCTAGTTTTATGCCTGTTTTTATAGCAGCAACACTTTGTGGTGTATGAGGAGAAATGTACAGTTGTTCTTGCTTTTATTTTTGCACACCTTAGACTTGGAGGCTCATACTCGCAGCGTGTGGGACTGTCGTTTATTCATTCTTTTTTCCGCATACATCAGCTTTCTTTGAAGTTTTGCAAAACTCTCGGTTATGATGTATATCGATTTTGTTTTCAATAAAAACTTTCCATTAAATCGTAGCAGTTACAGCTCTGCACTTTTGGATGCTGCCATGCCCTCAACGGTGCTCACATCAATGGTTGAGTTGCCGTACACGTTCTTTAAATGCCTGCGCATATTCACTGGAGGAACCTCTTCCGCAGTAAGAAGTTCAGTAACTGTTTTCCAATGATGCTTTGGTTACGAACTGCAAAATAAGAGTTATTACTTTTGTGCCAACCCGTGTAATTCGACCATTCAATGGCGTGGAGGTGCAATCCTTTGATTCTTCGGAAATGGAGTCGATTCTTCAGGTTCATGGTATGGGTATTCACTTGGCATTTTATTTCCTTTGCCCACGTACGAGACAGGCAATTGAGAAGCGCTCATTCCGCTTGGTATCATGTTGGAGAATACGTAAGTTCCCTTTCCTTCTGTTTACTATGACCATACTGGTAAAAGCTCATCATCTTGTATTCCGCTGGAAATCGAATCGGGGTCGTATGCACCATTGTGAGTGTTGATGTTACTTTGAATCACTTTTTTCCTGATTTCATTACATCTTGAAACACCAAAGTAGAAATGCCACTCAAAATCTTCCTTTTCACATCTCCACAAGAACTTGATCTTCATTGAGTTCAACTGTTTTAAGCAGGGCAGAATGATGAGTTCCTTGTCAAATCTGGATCAGAGGGAGTGTTTCTTGTTAAGTTTGGTTTGTCATTTAACTCCAATATACCCCCCTTCCTGTTGCTACCTTCATCCATGCAACAGTTGGAAAGTGCCTGATTCCTGCAAGCTGTTATGATGTTGTGGATATTGATACGCCTCTGAGGTGGTCGGGATAGACGAAAGAAGTTCAAGCTTAGTGCGGACTAACACGTCATACAGGAGGTTGATGAAACCTCACTTTTCATCTTTTACTCAAGGTATTTCCCTGCTACGCATACACACTTGTCCCATTTATCTGGTAGCCCCTCGATGTCATCTGCTTAGAAATATTTCTGTTGGGTGCACAGCCATTTCAGGGTGTGCTTTGACTTCTTTTGTTTTCAAAACTTAATGCTCCCCAGATGTTCTTTGAGTGCTCCAAAGAGACTAAAATCACAACCTGATTGGTCTGCTCTGTATGTTGGATCATTTCAAACTTCCTAGCCTATCTTTGCGAAAGGTCACATTTGCCATGTGAGGGCAAACAACATTGTGCAGTTAGGTCTCACCCCGAGACAGCCTACCTGTCTGCCCTCTGCATATTGTCTCTCATTGCGCAACTGGTCACTATAGTGCATTGTTAGTTTTCCTACACTCAAGAAATTCCACGCAAATTAAACCATTAAGGTCCCCAACACTTGCTGCAAGCTACCCTTATGATGGCTGA
>CM068958.1:50345018-50355748 GCA_035128595.1 Eptatretus atami | reverse complement strand
AACTGCTTAAATTTCAGTAAAAACTGGAAAAATGGGGGGTGTTCTAAAACTTTTGACTGGTAGAGTAGCCCCATAAATTGTAGTCCAATGGGGGCAAGTCATGCAAACACGGTGTCCAAGCAATACGGGACTTTCAAAATGATGTGATCACCCCCCAATGCATGGCCGTACATGCACAGACAGACACTCTTGGTAACAATGGCGATCGGGGCATAATATATCGTACGTATGAGGTAATGATTGATATATTTAGGCCTATACTTATTGAATGTGTTGTGCAAATTTGTCTTTGAGGTCTTTCTTCAATGCCATGATTTATCAATAATTTTGTAAGCCAATATATCTCACCGAGCTCTGAAAATAACTCAAAGAACCTTTCAAAATGTTTTTTTTTTTTAACTTAGCCTGTAAAAGAAATGTATAGTACAGATAGATGATTTATCATCATCAACGGTGATCCACTCTGTCCACTATTTCAGCTCTTGTATTAAAAAAACAAATATTGACATGATCCACGACCCCCCCCCCCTCATAAAAAAAAAATCAGAAGTACAACACCCTATATTAATTATATTTATTAAAAAAAATGCTTTTTCTGACCTCTAACCCTCTGAGGATTAGTGGGCTGCCCCAAATCAACTTCTTCACCCCCCGGCAAGTCATGGATATACAATGATCCTTCCCCGTCGGCGTAGTCTGAGGATGATCTGCCATTGGCGTTTCTTGACTCCTCCGGCAGCGAAGCGTTGTGAAAGCTCACTAGTTTTTCAGCAAGATGACGACATATTTGCGCTTTCTCTTCACTGGCTTGAAAACTAGCAATGGTTTTATAAATACGAGACTGCAATCGTTCCACGGGAATAGTTTGGGATGTCATTGCTTCCAAACACGGAGTTTTCTTTACACTTTCATCTGCGTCCAGCACAATGAATTGATTGGTGCACACCCTTGAGCTGTGGGTAGGCTGCCAGACGTCGGCCCGTTGTGATCTCCCTGTCCACTACCCGTTTGCTGGTATTACCAGGAAATGGTAGGGATGGACACTTCTCATTCATGGATATTTATCATATTTTTGTGAGTCCTATTTGCATCCAGGAACCCAACAATTATCGTTAACCATTTTGAAAATGCCCTCAGTTTGACTCTCTTTTGAATGATAACAATTGTGTTGGAGATTATTTGATTTTGCCCGAGCAACGTTAGGCTAAAAGTGCCCCGATTAGGAATAGTGAGTCACTGAAAAGGCACTGCACATGCGTGAAAGGAATCATTTGCATTCCCAAGACATTTTGATTGTTGCTTCTGGGTCCAAATCCACCGATTCATTTGTCTGTGAAGACATAACTTGAGAACTGTCGCATATTCGAAGCATATTGGCAGGGAGCACTGTCTTGCTGTAAGATGGTGCTGTCTGAAAGATTTCCTCTTCATTGTTCATGGATAACAAAATTCTGCAACATTGTCATTGCAAAGTAAAGTTCACCAATGACTTGCGCCTTACAAAAATAAAGGACCAATGATGCGTTACTTTGTGATAGCATGCCAGACCTTGATTTTTGGTGTCTTTTTCATGTTGTCAGAATTCCACAAGTTTTTCAGTCTCCCAAATGCAGCAATTGTGGTGGTTTGACTTTACCACTGACCCAGTGGCATTGTGGATTTAACAACAATAAATATTAACAATAACATTAACACACACAACTTATGCCAAGAACTTTATAGACACCCGCTGTATTGAACCCTAAGCTCCTTGGACTTTCGGCTCCCCCACCCTGGGCTCCCTGGAGAAAAATCCAGCTGTTTGGTTATATGGAGGTTTGAATTGCGGCTGGTAAAACGGCCGCTAGGGTTCAAAGGGTTAAGGATATCAAAAGTTTTGCTTGTCTTGAACTGTAAGCTCTTCAGACATCAAGGCATTCACCAAAGTTTTTTGTCACATTTGTCAGATGCAGTGATGTTCTTCCCCAGCATTTGTCAAATTTGTCCCTTGGTCTTCACTGACCACCAACAGCCTCACCCGGCCACACCATCATCACCTCTTGTTCCAACTGCTGCAGTCACCTCTGCTCTTACCCTTTTCGCGCACATGTACTGTATATCCAAAACCTCTTGCTGCCCGTGGATTATTTTAGCTCTTATCCGAGCCTTGACATTGTATATATATATAAAAAAAATGTACATATATGATCTTCTCAACCCATTAGCCTTTGCATCAATCCCTTCTGAACCAATGTCTCGTGCTCAGAACCGAAGTTCAAATCCCAAACACGACGTGTATTTATCCATTGTCTGCTCATTTCCTGTTAATTTGCATTAAACTACACTGATAGCTGCTAATTAATTTTTCCTGCATGTCATTTGCATAAAGCCCAACTACGAGCCTGAGATCAATTTATGTCCGTTGAAAAACACACCATTGACTGTAGCTTTTGTAGAAGAGGTTGAAACGGTCCCATTCATTTAGCTTTAACGATTCCATATTGAAGCATCGGTGCATGAAGTCATGTTGCTGTTTGAATGGGAGCATAATTTAGAATTACGACAAAATTACCTACATTCTTTCTACAAGCAGTGAGTAGAAGCATGACTGTAACATTTGATTTCCAGGGAGAACAAGCCTGAGGAGTTGAAAGACGAAGAAGAGGATGGAGCCAAGCAGATGACACTAGATGAGTGGAAAGCCATGCAAGAAAAGGTGCGCGTGAAGGCTGCATTCAATATACGCAAGCCAGGCGAGGGCTGTGACTCCCAACAGTGGGGCAAGGCCTACATGGTGCAGAAGACCAAGTTTAAGAATGAGGTAACAACGTTTTGAGCCTCAAGGAGGACAAGTACCATTGAAGTGGTTTGTGTTGATAGTGAATGATGTAATACTCCGCAATATTTCTTGAAAGGGCCAATGGTGTGTGTGTGTGTGTGTGTGTGTGTGTGTGATTTCCTGATGGCACACCAGACATCGATTGGTCAATGTCATTTTACTCAGCAGATCCCGAGCGGACTAATTGGTGAGCACCATGTGAGACGCCCGGCAAATGACATCACTTCACAACTCGAGATCAACTTTGGCGAGCAGTCGAGACGTGGGCGTGTGGCCGTGGCGCAGGGATGGGCCGTGGACGAGGCATGGTCGAGAGCCGTGGAGGAAGAGCCGTGGCCCGTGGAGGTTTTGGCCGTGGAGAGAGGATGGTGAGTGGTCTTCCATATCCTAATTGAAGGATTATTTCGACAATCACCTTGAAGATGATGCAACCCCTTTTGCTTCCCCCCCACCCCCACCCCACCCTCTTCTTCCCACAATAATAATATTTTCTTGTTTCTATGCAGAATACCGCTTCCGCACCCAATTTTGATGATCCTGAGGCTTTCCCGGCACTCGTGATGCGAGGCCCTGAGACCTATGGCCCATTACCTGCATGCTTGTCACTCGCCAAAATGCACCGTTCTCAATTATTATCTCCTTTGGTTGAATACGCCCCACAGAGCTTGTCCAGCAATTTCCCTGGTTTCCTGTTCCCCCCCTTTTTTATGTACTGTCAAACTCCGACTTCAACAGTGACCGTCAGCTGTGCCTTGTGGCTAGCTTAACCGTATACTCAAGTGGAATGCAATGCGGTGTTTTTTTTTTCCCCCTCTTTCCTTGATATTTTCGTTTCTGAAATCTGGAGTTTCTTTTTGGTTGGGCAAAGGCACAAAATGGGAATATAGACATCACAAGGTGGGTTTGAGAAATGTTTGTCTCGTTTATAAAGTGCAGTATACCTGGATGGAGGCTACGAAGCTAGTTTGATGGTGTTTTTTTTTTTTATTTTATTTTTTTTATATTTTAACTAGCTCGAAGCGTAGTCGACATTCGAAAGGACGTGGCCATTTTTGGTGCCTCGGCACCTGCCTACTCTCACCACACTGTGCTTTTGGGTGTTTTATTTTATTCCTTTTTTTGTTTTTTTGTTCTGTTCAAATTCCCTTTATTGGTTGTAGCACTGTGGTCGACACCATGTCGGAAACTATCCGCCTATTCTCTAGTGAAGTTTTTCTTTAGTCGCGTACTACTTTGGAGTGAACCTGACGTTTTGTCATCGGTTTTATTGCCTCCATCGGTTTCCCTGCAGGCTCGTCATGGGCGCGTGGGTTAAAGGAATAGCGGTTTGATACCGGGATCTGTTGGAAAACGACGCTGTACATTTGAAGCTGCTACGTCTTTACGTTCTTGTATTTTTTTCCCCCTTCCTGTTGCTTTGTCTGCTCTCTACGTCCGTGCATTTAGCGTGAAAATGGTGTGCTGCCTTCGACCCAAGCTGTGCTATCAGACCTGCGAATCTGTTTGCAAGCAGGCACATGATTCTTGTCCCCTTCAAGCAGGGAAGGAATAATTTTCCACTTGAAACCTCTATTGAATACCAGCCACGCGATGAAAAACAAATCGGTAATTCTTTGTTGTTTTGTTTTGTTTTTTTCCCCTTCTTCCTCTTTTTTTTCTTCTTCTTTAAGATTCTCAAACTGTCAGATTATAATGGAAAGAATCGTTCTTATTCCCCTTTCCCCCCTTTCTTCCGTAAGTATGTACAAGTGAAAAGTTTTTTTTTCAGGCCTGGATACTTGCTGCGAGTTCTGTACGGTATTCAAAATCGCTATTCTGGACTTCTGAATGGAGTAAAGTTTCGGGAATAAAACCTTACTATGGACAAGTGTGGGAAATAAACGTGATGTTGGTTGAACATTTGAGCAATAAAGCGTCCAAAGGCCCTTGCCACACATTTGCCACTTTGGATTACATTTTGGAGGACTAACGGTGTTTATCGAGGAAGGTGGTTGTTTGGTATTTGATAAAGATTGTTGTGTTATTACCAACAACTTTATCTGGCTTTGTCCTTTCGTTAGTGTTTTAATTCTACTTTTGTAACCATTATTGTTGGGCTGGGCACCTCTGAGCTCTTTAACCTAGGTCCGTTAGTGTCACCTTGGTGTTTTCCATTCAGGGTGAGGCATCATTCGGTGCATTGTCCATCACAAGGATGTTAAGCTGGAGGACTGTCTGTCGGCTATAAAACCTTGATTCCTGGAAAAAAAAATTGCAGCGTCTTTTGCGAAGAGATGTCACCCGAACAAAGATTAAATTCTGGAACAAAACCCTCAACAAATTCGATTCCTGCCACCAAATGAATGCCAGCCCAGCCTTATGGTTCATGATACAAGTGGGATCAAAATGTTTCCTTGCGTGCCATAAGGTGGAGATAATTGGGATCATTAAATAAGGAAAAGAAGAGTTATTATTATTATGGTAGACAATGTTAAAGCAACAGTCTTAGATGAGTTATTACAGCTGTTCCCCCATTAAATTGAAATAAAATGAATCGTATATCTCTACTTGTGTGTGTGTCTCCTCCAAAACCTAGGAGCCTGAAACTGCATGCATACAAAGGGAACTCCAAGGGAGTGTACTGTTTGGGTGAATTAAAATACCCCTTTTGAAGATAATTAACAGCCTTATTTAATTATGTCCTTTATCAGGAGAATTCTCAGCCACCTTGCTCTCAATGGGGTCTTAAGGTGCATCCTGGGTTACCTTGTTTGGGTATTCACCATGTTTTTTGGCTTGCTCAGCCATGCCTTGACTTGGAACAGGCTGCAACGATTTCTTAACGATGAAGTTTTTTTTTCACTTTCCTCACTCATATTATCGAATGCCTGTTCATCATACCTATTAATCGCTGGGTACATTGCAATGCTTATAAATGCCCAGAGACACCAGCGTTCGTGGCTTTATTTCATTTCCGCACGTCATAACCTCGAGAATCTCTTAAACTAAGCCAAATTAAATATTTTAAGCTCCAGAATTGAACTTAGCAGCAGTTCTAACTGCTAAAAAGTGTTCCTTTGTCCAATTTGGACATATTTGACATTTTCGGCATCTCTGGGAGGTGTGTGTTTAATATGCAGTTCGGTGATTGCAAATCGCCTGCCCAGCCAGCCGTCCTGAACCATTTAAATGGAGTGATTGCTTGAGTGCTTAAGCCACTTGCCGAGTGCCCTCCAGTTGATAGCAGTGCAGTTTGTGTCCAGATCGGGATGAACAGTCAGCAGTTGCTACAAGGTAGAGGTACATGCAATTATAAATTGGTTATTTTATATGACTTGGTGTGCTTTACAAAGGTTATATGGTTTCTCCTTGTGAGTTTCAAAGCAAAATACATTTGATAACACCCGATTTCCGAGCTTTTTGCCGTATTAACGTGTTTTCTAAATTGCAGAACCAAAGTTTTTTTTCCAACTGTCACATGACAATTGGCAGCACATCTCTGAAACGTCTCTGATGCAATGGTGTTTTTCTAATTTGTTCATTGAAATTCCCTCAAAACAAGGGTAAAAGCTACTCAAGGTTTTTGGGTTGTACACCAAGTACTGCAGTCGGGAATCACACTGATTCCAATCAGCCGATGACCAGAAAATTGCCGATATTGGCCAGCACCAATATATATCTCGTGTCTTTGTGTGTGTTTCATAAAGCATAATGTATTTTCTCTGCTAACTCCTCTTCCCCCACACCTCTTTTTGTCCCATCCTCGCTCTACCCCCTCCCAATACAGTGCCGTACCCTCCCATGCCTCTCCCTCTCTCTTTCGCTGCTTCTGGATGGTGGTTATCTCCATTCAGGTTTGGACGGTGGTTATGTCTGTGCGATGTTTGTCTCCAGACGCGTCCGGGCGCCGTTTGGCTCCGGGTGGTATTTCATACATTATTTTGTTTCCATCTTCACTGTTTTGCTATGCAGAATCATTTTGATGAAATGGAATGAATCGTAATTAATGCTCCACTGCACGTCTCCCTTCCCTTCCTCACCCCTCCTCCCTCCCTGATTGTAATACCCGCTGCCACTACCAACAGGTGGCGCTACATGGTACACATTTACAAAGAGAATTTACACCGACCACACAGTTGTGTTTGTACCCCAATTTTGGAGTTTGTGACTTAAAAGATGTGGCCTTGCATAAGGAACAGATAGATAAACAGCCACAGAGAGATGGCATTTATATAGAATGGTGTTTGTATATGTAGACTGACAGAGTCTACCTGTCGCTTCGCTGCCGGACCAATTAGTTGTCGTATTTGCCAAAACTTTGAGGTTTGAAGGATAAGAAAAGGAAGACTAATTCACCCATGCATAGAGTGCCTTAACCCCTTCACTGTCAACCCAACCCCTCTGCTCCCCATCCTCGTGTCCTCTCCGTTTGTCCTGATGTCCCTGCTAGAAATGTCTCACGATGACAGGCCCCTCTTATTTTTCCGTGGGAAGGAAGGGGAACAAATTTACCCATGAAAAGAGTGCTTTAACCTCAGTGTTGCCCAGGAAAAAAAAGGAAATTGTAATACCCTCTGCCAACCGCCACCTGGTACACATTTCCAGAGGATAAAAGGGTGAGGAGATCACAAGGTATCTCAAGTGTTAAAATGGTCTTGAAGGTAAAAGACATCTAATGGGTCTTTTGATTCCTTGGGGACTTTTGAGTCATCTGGGTGTCAAAGAAACCTCAGTCTCCGATCTCGAAGAAAGCAATCTCAAACTCAGGAACGAAGCACCAGAGCTCAAATCTTTAATGCATGTACATGGAAAAGGGAGGTGCTCATGAACAGTTGCACAACCCTTCTGATTAGTTTGTCCTCAAAGCAGGGTTCTTATGCAGGGTTGAAGAGGGAAAGGGGAGAAGGAATGCATTGTATCTCTTATCCAAATTTGAAGAGGAAAGGAGGGAGGGGAAGGGGTACATGGTACTTCTTATCCAAGTTTGAAGGGGAAAGGGGTGAGAAGGGATGCATTGTATTAGAAAAGCAGAGGAAGAAAAACAAGATAACTGAATGGAAGTGAGGGTCACAGACAAACATAAGATAAGCTTTTTTCTGAGAAAGTATACATGCTGTCTGTCCAACTTACTTCGAGCTTACTTCTAATAGTGGGGCAGATAACAGCAATTTTTGAGAGGAATCGTGCAAATGATGATACAAGCATCAAATTTGGCTACATTTTCTCCAGGATTCTAATCAATCTGCCTGATTGGCCATTTGAAAATCCAAATTTTCAAAAATTTGAAAAAAAAAAAAAAAAAAGTCAAGATCACAAATCAATGTTGGATGCCTGCTTAGATTGGTGAATGTTTCAGAAAATCATCAAAGACGTTCCAAGTCTGCCATGCAGTTTTCTTCCCTTTATCGCAGAAGGCAGACACACGTCACATCCAGTGAAGCATGGAAGTATGGGATCCCTCTAGCTTTCTCAGGCCTATTGCAGAAACTACCTCATGGACTGGAATCCATCGTGCCTTGGCTCCTTGGCAAAGGCAATCCACATGTCTTCAAGACCTAGTTCCTGTAAGGATGGCAGTACAGATATGCTATGACTAGTACGTCTGTGTCATTAGCCTTAATGATAATGGACTTGCTACCATCCGTCGTTGCATCCCTGGCGTGTACAAATATTTGAGTGTCAGCTTCTTCATGACAACATGGAGACAGCATCCAGTGACTTACTTGTGCTGCTAATGGCATCTTCTTTTGTACAATGACTGTGCTTGTCGTCTGTGCTTCACACATCTTTTCCGCAAGGAAGTGAAACAGCTCAGTCTTGTTGCTGTTATCTCGAAGAAAAACTTCTCCAGTACTTGGGGTCTTACTGGTTCCTGTCACTCTTCTGATTCCTTGCCCCCTTTTCGACCTTGCCTCGGAGTTCAGATCTTGACTTCTTGTACACATCAAACACTACGTCCACCCTTCCGTACCTGGCACCATAGGATTCCACCTTTGGGATGATGTCTTCTTTAGCATAGTCATCAAATATCTTTGAAGTGTGTGAGGTAGAGCATTGATAAGTGCTGAGCCATCAATGATGACTGCATCTCCCATTGGTTCTCTGTCTGGGATGTTCACTTGCGCTTCAAGAATTTCAGCCAGCTGTGACTTCAAATTTTTTTGAAGTTTTTTTTCTTCTTCAAATTTCAAAATTTGGATTTTCAAATGGCCAATCGGGCAGATTTGATCAGAAAGCCCTGCAAACGAATGCCAAATTTGATGCTTGTATCATAATTTGCACGATTTTTCTACTATCTACTACACTATAATGGAAAACATGCTTATGAGGGCTGACATATACATTCAATACAAGTTTTAATGCCAGAATACTAAGGAGTTATATAATTGTCTTCTGGAACTCATTTTATGTCTCCAAGTAACATAAGAGTAAATTTATCAAAAACAGAGATACATATACTGTTAAATTCATTCAATAATAAGCAGCATAATACTTTTGATATTCAGTGTGAAGCAAGTACATGTAAAAGTTCATCAGAAATAGCAGCACATTTGAGTTTTAACAAAAGCAAGCACATTAAGCACATTATATAAACTGCAAGAGTGTGTAAATGTCGAATGTAATTTCACTTCTATATTCCCCCCTTTTATCCTATGGAAGATAACTACTTTCTTTATTGGTCTTCCAATCTAATTTTACACAGGCTTAAAAATTAATTATCCCCTTTGTTGTAATAATGGTGAGTTCACAATCAAAAATTAATTATCCCCTTTGTTGTAATAATGGTGAGTTCACAATCACCATTATTACAATGAAGAATATGAGTCCCCTGATACTGCAATATTCTAGCTCCCCAACTTCCAAAAACTCCCTTTAGCCAAGAGACCAGTCCAAGATCATTGGGGTTGTGGTACTTCGCCCCTTCTGCTTTGATCTTTGCAGCCAAACTGTCGATGTGCTTGGAGTTGTCAGGGATGTGGGTGCAGTATTCAGCACCGACAACGGCGCACGTTCCCCCTGGGCAGTGAGCAACAAGGCAAGAGCAATGCGATTTTGCATGGTTAGAGTTTGCTTGGCTACCATTACTAGTCCGGTTAGTTAGGGTAAAAAAATGGCCAAACAGTGACAGACTGGACAAAAGCACCACATTTGGCATGTAGATAGAGGGCACCAAAGTAAACATTTTGAGAAAAGGAGACACGTCCGACCTTGACCTCGAAGGTCAATTTTCAAGGTCAAAAGGTCACATTACACCAATTTACAATATAAGTCTATTTTGCTCAAAATTCTCTCCATAATTGATGAGACCACTAAGCTAGGATGGTGTAAACATTACGCTTTTCAATTGACAGTATTATAATATACGAAACAAATCTAATAACGTTAGAATATAACACCTGTTTTTTGAAAATCTCAATTTTGCGCATGGAGCTTTAAATTCTGATGCGCACGCAAGAGAAATGCACATAAGAAAACATTCCGAACAGCATATTAACAGGATCAGAAACTAATTCATTCGTATAATAATGATATGAGCGATAATACCGAAAACTGGACGCTGAGCCAGGAAACATCCCACAACGCGGTATGTGACGAATGGTCAAGTGGAAAAACCGATGTGTACCTGAACACTTTCATTCAGGTCACCCTTGACCACAGGTGGATATGCTTAACGGCAATGAAATGTAAGTCTCGATATGCGTCAGGATTTCACGAAGCGCTCTCGATTCGTTCACCTTCTTATCATCTTCCTGTTTTTCTTCCGTCTTCCGGTATCTCTGCTTTCTGCCCTTTTCACAGATCTATGCCTGTTCCTATATGATGTGAGGTATTCTAAATGGTATTTAGCTTCCAAAGCGATTGAATCACCACCGGAGATTTTTGCTATCAAAGAATCATCCTCGAGATCTTTTGCCATTTGCCTCTCTCCCAT
>CM068958.1:50300909-50322239 GCA_035128595.1 Eptatretus atami | reverse complement strand
GAAACACATACTTGCCGATATAACTGATCTATAGGACCTGGCTGTTGTGTGCAGTAAGCTTCCAAATTCGTAACAATACACCATACTGACTTGTGTTTATTATGAAGGGGAATGACTGAACTAGAACACCCAAAGCTGGTAGTTGTTCGTGATTTTTAACAAGGATATCAATTGGCAAGTTGACGAAACTGTTGGCGCTGATTCGAGGTCTTCTCTGGATTGCCTGTCCCTCCGTGCAGCTTGATACGGTTGTTTGCAATCGTTTCTGTGTGTGCGTGCATGTGTCCGTCCGTCCAGGCTACAGGCCTGACGTGTTTTTATCATTTAATGCTTTTGTCATCACAATGTGAAAGGGCAAAGTCCTAGTAACTATAATTAGCCCCGCTGCAGCTTGTCAAGCACGAGACGCCCAGTTTTATGTCTTCTATGACGAAGTCAAGATGAGCTGTTAAAGCCATAACGGTGTCAGTCAGTGGGTCCATTTGCATGTTTTTGGCTTTTTTTTTCTCCCTACTCCGAGGTGGATCAACGTTTTGAAAACTCGGCATGATGATTCACGAGGTCGAGGCACAAAAGTCGTGGAGTCCTTTTGAAATTTCCATCCAGGTGTTAAGATGATTAACTAATTAACTCAAAATGCAATCTTTGTTTGTATGTAATCTCACTGGATCTTTCATCGTTTAATTTACACCTCCTTCACCTCTTCATTTAATTTGATCTTAATCATAATTTAATTCAACCTTAAATTTTAACGACAAGATGTCATTGATAGCATCTTGCTTTGAAGAAGGGATAAGAAAGGGGGAGGGAGTCGGGGTGGCAGAGAGGGGACAGTCCTTTCAGTCCTTTTTTTTTGTCATTTTACCCTTTTAGTCCTTTGAAGACCATTTCAACACTTCACAACCTACCCAATAGACCCCTTAAGAACCCATAGACCTTTACACATTTAGACCCCCAACTACCATTGGACTGTACTCTTTGGACCTTTAGACCCCATAGACCCTTTAAACTATGATAACCATTTTAGACCCTTTAAACCCCTTAGACCTTTTAAAACCCTTTAGCCATTTATATTGTTTAGATCCCTGAAGACCCAATAGAGCCCAACTACTTTTGGAATGTACCACATAAATCCCATGGGCATTCAGAACCCTCATGACCCCTACAGACCCCTTACACCTGTATACCTTTGAGATTCTTCAGACCCATTTAGTCCTTTTTAAGTCCCTTTCAACATTTTAGATCCCTGAGGCCAATTGTAACCGAACTACCATTGATATGTACCCTTTAGATCCCTTTGATCCCACAGACCATTGAGACTTTTAGATCCCTTCTGACTTTTTTTTTGTATACGTAGTCTAGGCTCATGGAAGAGCTAGAATTAGTTCACTGAACGGATCAGGACAAGAGGTAGAGTTGAGAGGGGGGAACACCAACAGCAGAGTTGAGGCCAAGATGGAGGGAAACTTGCACAAACAATGGGTGTGGTGAGGAATGAGGGTGAGGAGAGGATGTATTGGGTGGACATGATGGCTGCAGAAGGAAAATCCAAAGAGGGATTGGGATGGGGTGGGGGTTTAAGAGGATAGAAAAACATCATGGTTTTGGATTGAGGATGATCTGAGATGGTGGTGAATAGTTGTCTTGAAGACCTTGAGGGAAGAATGAGACCAAAGAGGATGTTGAAGTGGGTTCCACAGGTGGGAGAAGAGAGGAATGAATGAGTGGCGGTGAGCAATGATCCTGCATTTAGTTCGTTTAAGGGCAGAAGGGTTGCTGGTGGACTGTGTGTGCCCTCCAGAAACCTTGGGGGGGGGGGGGGGACGAAGTTGGAAGAGTAGAGAGTGCAGAAAGGAGGTGGTAGAAGACAGAGACCTCTGACCTGTCTGTAATGGTGCAGTGACAGACCCAAAGACTCGGCTTCGTCGTGGGAGATTCCAATAATCTTAAAGGCCTTGGGTTTCCACCGTGTCAAGCTGAACAAGATGTGAGGCAGGGGAGCGCAGCCCAGAGGGAAGAGCAGTACTCCATCAAGCTGTGGTTGACTGCCTTGTCGGTGGATAGGAGTTCAGGTGTGCAAAGGAAGGTCTTTGTATGACTGAGGATGCTCAGTCGGCAGCTCGCTTTGGAGGCCAAACTTTGATATGTGATTTGCCGAGAGAAGATCACAGATGATGGTGAGACCCTGGAGTTTGAATGACTCGACTTCCTCAAGAGGATTGTTTAGAAAATATATGGGGGGGGAGGGGTTGGCAGATGGTCCTTTTGGAGAGAGAAAGTGAGAGTGTGAGATTTTGTCAGGATTACAAGACATATTCCAAATGTGTGACCAGTTTGTGATTTTTTTTTTAATTTTTTTTTTCAAGCTCTGAAGAGACAGAAGAGGTTGCAGCCTTCCTGTCTGAAGGATTGAGGATGTCATGGCAGAGGATGGGCTCAGCAGCAAATAAATATAGAGGATTTTCCAGAAAGTTAGTGAGATATTTTATGAAGATCAGGCATAAGACTGAGCCCAGAACACTGCCTTGGGTCACTCCAGCTTTGACAGGGAGAGGAGATGAAAGGATTCCGTTGAGTGCCACACAGCTACGAGAGTAGAGGAAGTCAGTGAACCATGTGTGGAGTTAGCCTTAGATGCCAGAGGCAGAGACTTTGGAGAGTACGGTGGGATGCCAGACTGTATTACAAGCATGAGATGTGTCCAGAGAGATGCCACTGATCTCATGTCTGATATTGAGGACATCTATCCATTGTTGGGTGAGTAGAAGCAGTATGTCCAAGGCAGAGTGACCTGGTCTAAAAGCAAACTGCTGATCTGAGATGAGGTTGTTGGAAAAAAGGAAGGATTTCATATTAACTGTGATGATGGATTCCATGACCTTGAGAATGGAAGTGAGCTGATCGGTCTGTAATTGAGGGGGTCAGTTTTTGCACTTTTTATGTAATGCATTGATGTTTAGCTGATTTCCAAGTAGAGGGAAGATGATGGAGCGCAAATGACAGAGTGAAAAGGGCAGAGAGAGGATGGGAAAGAGCAGCAGAGCAGGGTTTTAAGACACGTGAGCTGATGCAGTCTGGCCTATCAGTGGGATACAAAATGTAAACTTCAGCCTGGTGGAGTTATGTGCACTGCCGAGTGCTGGTCTAGTTTTATTTGTTGGTCAATGTATGCATGGCTATGTGCCTGATAATCGATATTTGTAATTTAATTAGTTGTGCTGTTTTCATGGTGCTTGTGCTCCTTACCTGGCCCTCGGTTTTCTTTCTTTTAAAAGTTTTCCCATGGACCTCTTTCTTATTTTTACCCCACGCTTGTGGTGCAAAGGTGAGGGTGAGCCATATTGGTTCACTCTGTCTGTGGGTCTGTCAGGCTGTGATCGAGGAACTACTTGATAACAAGGGAATTTGAAATTTTGAACACCAGAACACAAATCGGCTGCAGTTTATCAGTACTTTGGCTCTGAATTTGGCAAATTGTATGGAATCTCATCCCAATCATGCATGCACAGATTATTTTACTTTGCCTGCCTGGCAGTCAAACAAAATTGAAAATCATTCCAAACAGGAAACTTACTGTTACAAAGGACACAAACAACATGCACGACTAATGTAACGTGTTAGATACGTTGGTATAAAAGACACTGCAGCATCAGCAGAAAACTTCTGATTTTTTTTTTTTAAACAGCCTTTAAAACCTCTTATTTAAATTGAATTATATATTTGAGCACTGGAATGCAAATCCTCTTGTTTGCACTTCCAAAACCTTCAGTTTCGCAGTACTTGGACAAAATTGTACGCCGTCTCGGCCAATCAAATTTGTCACTTGCACTGTCAGGGCTAGGGAATATTGAGATTCAGACAAAATGCCAGCACCTAGCGATGCAACTACAGAGCTCACTTCGTTGAAAAGATCTGTTTGTTTAATGCATATTTTTCTCAAAGATCGTTCCAAAATTGTCAGTTTCTCTGTGAAGAGTTGGCAGAAGGTTCAGCTCTGGAATGTTCGGTTTCACCCAACGGCTTCGAATGGATGCCATCGCGCATTTTATTAAAAGCTCACGAACAAAGCTAACATAGGTCGTGCTCGGAAATGCAAAGTAAGAGTTGAAAAGATCCTTCCCATGTCCTTTTTCTCAAGACTGCGTGAGGTATGATGTTCTGTAACTCTCGTTTTCTTGAATGTTTTTTGCAGAGAAATTTGTTTTTCCAATCTTTGTGATTTTTTTTTTCCATTTTTAATAAATCTGTTTTTATCGGTTTGAAGGCTGATATGTTTCGCAATGCGGAACTCATCTATTAAATTGATTTTTTTGGATTAGGAGCTTGTTTCGTTCACTCTATACATTGACCTGGTATTGCAGTACCGACCCATGGTGCACCCCTTTGGTGGAACTTCCATCACCACTCTGACTTGTGATTTGTAGAGGTTGAGAAGCGGATGGGAGTTGAAGTATTTGCTCGCTCTGAAGAGGAAACCAAGTTGCTTGGGGGCAGATTTCACGATATTGAGAATGCGAGGTCACCAGGAGAGATTGAGGGAGAAGGTGACACTGAGCATGTTAAGAGAGGAGGACTGCTGGAGTTGAGAGCTGGACATGAGAAGAGGAGGGGTGGCTGTGTTGAACTGACTGAATATAAGGAGGCTTTGAGTCTTGGACTGATTGAAGCACACCAAGGAATTGTCAGAGCCCCATTGGAGGATGAGATTGAGATCATAACAGTTGAGAGACGATTGTCAGCAAGGGTCTGGGAGTAGTGGTGGGGTAAATTGGTGAAATGATCTTGCAAAAGTGGATACCAACATGCCATTTGGCACAAAGGGAGTTTTTTATGTATAGATTAATATTTGAACGAGACCCAAACTGGCCGAATTCAGATTTGGGTGTAATTAAGCAAAATTCAAGATGGCCACCAAACGCTAATTAATCAGTATAAAAAACAACCATTTCCATCAAATTATGTTAGATATTACTTGCATATGCTTTAATATCACCATATTTCATACATGATTCAAGTAAATTGAGTTTACATCTAAAAAAAAATGTAAATAATTAATAATAGTATTTTAATTAGTTTAATTCCCATTATTTTGATTACACAACATTTAAATTGAAGTATTTACAGATGTTAAATCTTTTACTCGGCCTACCTTTTGTCTGTGTTTATATACCCCAGAGAGGCATCATAGAAGGTAGCTAGACAATGTAAATATTGCAAATTATTAATTTCAAGGGCTCATATGTAGCTTATTGACACACAGATGCAGAAGAAATTCTGTCCAGCAATGCTATCTAATCTATGTTCCTTCAATCCCGAGAGCACTGTCCATCACAAGCACACAGATTTGTACATGGGAGGGAAGCTTTAATACACTTGCATCTCCCACTGCATCGTTTTTGGCAGTTACAGTGAAGGAGCTCTTGACAATGAACAGAGTAGAGGCCTATGACAGATTTGTCCAGTGGGGTACCATTCCTTGGTCAGTCTTCTTCCAGCCCCACTGACATGCATCCGGTACCTCTGGCATCCTGATCAGACACTGCCCCCAAATGTGTCCTGCTTGCAAAGCTGCCCTTTTGCAGTGTTCTTCTAATGCTGCTTTTGTGGGAGGGATATTTTCGATTTGCCGACTTCCTTGGTGAAAAGCATTTGTCGGCATTGATTGAGTCAGTACATGAACTTGTCCTGTCATACAAGAGGACTGTGTACCTCTCCAGATGTGCATTTGACTCTCTGTTATTTCAGAAGGATTCATGGAGAGACTGACAAATGTGTCAGTGATTTCAGGGAATGCCTTCCACACCTTCCAGGCAGATTTCTTGCCATGCCTGCAAATGCTGAAACTGTATCACAGCCGGTATAGGCATGCCAGTAAGGCAGAGCTGAACACATCTGTGGTCCCAAACTTCTGGCTACATGATGGATAGGGATGTAGCATTTATTTCTGCCCACTCCAAATGTATCCATAATTCTTCAACACTAATTTGATGATAGGCCAAGATGGCTATGATAACAACATCAGAATCTACAGCCCTTATGAGTATTTTG
Source organism: Eptatretus atami (assembly GCA_035128595.1). Classification (NCBI taxonomy): domain Eukaryota; kingdom Metazoa; phylum Chordata; class Myxini; order Myxiniformes; family Myxinidae; genus Eptatretus; species Eptatretus atami. The sequence goes on along the minus strand of CM068958.1, from coordinate 50,316,191 downwards.
CTGTGTCCTTCTCTAACAGCATGTTTGGCATGCAGAAGTAGCCGCGAGTCTGCTTCCTCATGTCCACAAGGAGCAACTCCTCTGCTCAAACATACTAGATGATGACTTCACGTTGTCCAAATGTGTCACCACAACTGTTTTGGTTTCATCTTGGTCCTTTATCAAATCCTCTGCAAGAAGTTTGAATAATTCCTCTTTGTTATCGTCCACTTTGAGGAAGTTGCTCCAATTCTTAGGAATTCTTGTTGAGGGGGTCACCTTGACCTTTTTACAATTCCCCTCTCTCTGCAAGATTCCTTTAAGTTGTTTGGGAAGTATTGGTCAAATACCACATCTATTCTTGATGCCTTCCTGGAATTGCTCATAATTGCTGGTTTAAAGACATCTTTGCTGTATAGTGAAAAATTAACTGCCTTTCCAGGTGTTGCCATGTGAACAACAGCTGGTCCATCAATGAGTACAGCTGTATAATCTGGCTCAGCATACTCTGGCGATCCACATTCTTTTAGGCACTCCATGATTTCTGATTTAGTACCTTTCCTTAATTTTCCAATTCTGAAAGGGATGGGGGTAGGAATGTTCTCATGGCTAAAGAAATCTTCCAGGTCCTCTACACACGATTACGCACTGCCATCTACCGGACGGCCGTCATTGGCTGTCTTGAGGCACGTGGGGGGGGGGGGACACCGGAGACGTGTAGAACCCGGGACATTTCAAACTCGGTGCAATTGTATACAGCGCACGCGCTGTAAAAATGCTTATATCGGAACCTATGATTTACTGCCTTTCTACAATACTAAAATTATACATTGAATAGCTTATAAATAAATCAAGCCAAAATCTTACCTTATTTTTTCTTTATAAGTCCTCTCTGAGAGCACCATGAGGTTTTTGAGCCAGTGGGATTTTCCCGGGATTCCCAGGGGCATCCCTCGGGAATCCCCTTCCAGGAGGCTCCCAATGATGCTATTGTTTTAGTAACTTCTTGTAACTTTAGAAGTTAATTATCTTAGCTTATTTTTCTGTTGTAGAACTCGTACAATTCAGGTATAAAATAGAAAAACACATGTTTCAGGTAACTTTTTCATAAATCAATGGTTTTCATATAGTATTATGAGAAAAAAACAAAAATTCGTTACTTTTTTTCCTTTTATTGGGCAGTTTAATTAAATATACATTATTACAATTCATATTTTATGATTTGTTTTGTATTATTTAACTGTTTTGATTAATATTTTTTGTAAATATAATTGATATTGAAATTTTTTACACTGTCACTTTATGTATATATATAGTGATTGGCAGAAATCTTGGATCATGACCTAATTACAGCCAATCAAGGGCCTTGCCAGCTTGGGTCTCGTTAAAAAATTAAAGTAGACATATCTATCGTACTTTGTGCCAAATGGCATGTTGGTATCCGCTTTTGCAAGATCGATCCCATATTTGTCACCAATTTAACCCACTATAGGTGAACTGGGATTTATAACTGGTGATGGAGTGTAGGGTGGAGTATTAACTGTTGTACAAGAGAAATCAAACGTTTTCAATTTATTTTTGAAACGCTGCATAAAAATGGACGTTCCTTTCCAGATCAGTATGCTCCTCATTAATAGACTCATGTGCACTTTCCTGCATCGGGTAAATACTTGATCTACAGCTCTGTCCAATGCCACCACGAGTTTGTCATGTTCGGATACAATCCTGTAAAGAGTCCTTGGAACAAAACTCTGAGAACAAGAAAGCTTCACAGCTTGGTCCATGAATTGCGATCCCTTTCTGAAACAGAGGTGGATACTTTGAGACCTGGGAGGGCGCCGTTGCACCTTCTGAATCCTGCATACACGTGAGATTGTATTCGTACACCGCAAAGGTCGCACACGGACACGAAATGAAAGGTTTAGTTGGGAACACTTCGTTCACGTTGTAATTCTCAGTCGAACTGTGTCCAAACAGACTGCAGACGTTACGTATCGTTTATAGACTTTATGCAGAACGTGTTGGTTTGAACGATGTAGTTTGCAGCTGCATACCGGAGTTAAATATCTTTATACAGTATTTTTAAAAGCTTGTGTTCTCCTTTTTACATCGCTCTGGATACGTATTAAGGATTTTAAAACACCATTATAAGTATTAACAGCGAATCGAGCAGTAAATATATCTTGGTTGTGACGCGTCCTCTTCTCCTTATTTTTGCGGCACTTTCAACCTTCGATGCAATGAGCGAGTGAAAGACTCGTTGTTGCGACAGCTCGCGGAACCGAGGTGGGTCACCCCTCGGATGGATCGTTAAGTGCCTGTTCGAACGAAAAACATCATTTTCGAGCAAGCTGCTGTGCGCCTTGCGGCCTTGGAACCGCACCACCAGGTGCTTTTGCACCTCACATGAAGATCTATCGATTTTATGTAGAGCTGGAGGTGTTAGTTAGTGGTCGACCTTCCAATGACCTTGAGGTGTTTCTTCTTCTTATCATTATTATTCTTCCTCCTTCCCGTCAATTTTTGCGGCGTTTCTGCAAACATTGATGTTTTTGCCTTCATTCCGTTTTGGTCGTGGTCGTGACGTTTCAGATTCCGTGTTCGTCGTGAAGTTAACGTTTAATCGCCTTCGTTTGTTTGTGTTTGTAACTTGCAAAATCGAAGATTTTTCAAGTACATTGGTGAGTCGATTTTGTTGGGTCGCCGAAATAGGTGACCCTTATTGTCAGTAATTTTGTCTGTTTGTTTGGAATGTTTGTTCGTTGTCCATCAGCATAATTGGTAGTAAACGTGCGCCGATTTTGACCAACTCGGTGGTAGGTACATCTTATGACCTAGTGCTTTGGAAATTGTGATGGTTGCTAGGGACGCTTTGGTTCTCTAGCAACAGCCGAAAAACTTCAAAATCGTACCGTTCACGCGAAATCAATTCCGAAAGCCATTTATCCCAGGTAGGCTTATGAAATTTGGCATGCATCATCTACAGGTGATGCTCTACCAAATATATTCTGTTTTTTTTTGTGATATATGGAATAGTTTACCGCCGCAGCGCCCCTACAAATGGGGTATGCCCGAAAATTGGCGAAAATTGAAGGTCCCCTAGCGACCAGGTGAGTGCATCGATCCGAATGAAACTTTGCAGGTTCAGACACCAATGAGTCGCTACAACTTTGCCTCAGGACATATTGACCGATATTGCTTAGGTCAGGGGTCAAAGGTCAATTAGTGCAAAAATCGATAATATGGAGAGCTGGAGGTGCCTTCGCGCCAAATGCTACTCCTCCTAGGGTTATGGTCAGATGGTCATGAAATTCACTAATCATCTGGAATGCATTTTGCACAAACGATAGAGCCGATTTTCGATTTATATCTTTCTTCACCCGACAGCACCCTCGAACTTTGGGATTTCCGATATCAAACCGCATTTTCGGTACTTTCATTCAAATTGATACCGAGTAGTTATCAGTAGATGGAACTGATGAGATTTGGTATGCATAATCTTAAGGTGAATCTCTATCCGCTATTTGGCATCCATTTTGTTCTATATCTTATGTTTCCAAAATGGGAACCTCTCAACTTGGTGTCCGAGGGCCTTTGAGCATTCCCGCTGAAAAATTCAAAGTACACTAGCTCCAAGACAGTTGAACCGAATCGAATGAATCTTTACATGCTTATAGAAACCGAAATGAGTACTACAATTTGCTCATTTGCATAATGACCTATCTCGAGTAGGTCAGGGGTCAAAGGTCAATAAGTGCATTTTTCGGCGAAATTACCATTCAAGGAACCTTGCTCCTACACGGATTAACCGTACGAATGAAAGTTCAGAGTACATCAATGAGTACTACACTTTGCTTCAGACATATTGACCTATCTCGGCTAGGTCAGGGTCAAAGGTCAATGAGTGCATTTTTCGGGCAAATGACCATTCAAAGCCCCCTGCTCCTACTCGGGTTACCCAATACAAATGAAAGTTCATAGGTACATAGTACACAATGAGTACTACAACTTTGCTTCAGAACATATTGACCTATCTCTGCTATGTCAGGGTCAAAGGTCAATGAGTGCATTTTTCGGTCAAAATGACCATTCAAAGCCCCCTTGCTCTACACGGTTAACCGATACGAATGAAAGTTCATAGGCATAGTACAACAATGAGTACTACAAACTAGCTTCAGAACATATTGACCTATCTCGGCTATGTCAGGGGTCAAAGGTCAATGAGGTCATTTTTCGGGCAAAATGACCATCCAAAGCCCCCTTGCTCCTACACAGGTTAACCGATACGAACAAAAGTTCATAGTACATAGACTACAATAACAACACACTGAAGTCACCTAATATATGCTTCAAACATATGACCTATCTCTGCTAGTCAGGGTCAAAGGTCAGATAGCATTTTTTCGGTCAAAATGACCATTCAAACCCCTTGCTCTACCCGGTTAAACACGAATGAAAGTTCATAGGTACATAGTACACAATGAGTACTACAACTATGCTTCATGAACATATTGACCTATCTCGGCTATGTCAGGGTCAAAGGTCAATGAGGTCATTTTGGTCGGCAAATGACCATCCAAAGCCCCCTTGCTCCTACACAGGTTAACCGATACGAACAAAAGTTCATAGGTGCATAGTACTCAATGGGTACTACACTTTGCTTCAGGACATATTGACCTATCTCGGCTATGTCAGGGGTCAAAGGTCAATGAGTGCATTGTGTCGGGGACAAATGACCATTCAAAGCCCCCTTGCTCATACACGGGTTAACCGATTCGATTGCAATTTCGTAAGTACTTAGTACTAGATTAACTCAGATCAAGGGTCAAAGGTCATCGGATGCTCGGCGACCCTGGCCGCCTACCGGCTTGTCTGTCTGTTTGTCTGTCTGTTTGTCGCCTGCAGGTCACAATTTTAAACCGATCTTACGAAACTTCACCACATGGTAGAGTTTGTCATAAGAAAGAAGCCTATTGTTTTTGAGGTCAAAAGGTCAACGTAGGCCAAAGGTCAACAACTTAGGTGGGATTTCTAAAATCTTCAATTTTAATGCGATTGACTTGAAATTTGAAGACCATTTGCATATCAGGTCACTGAATTCAACCACCTATTGATTTTGAGGTAAACATTGGCCAAAAGGTCAACAAAGGCCAATATAGTCCAAATTTCTAAAATCCTTAATTTTAATGCAATTAACTTGTAATTTGGAGAGCATTTGCATTTCAGGTCATGGAATTCAACCGTCTACTATTTTTGAGGTCAACATCAGACAATTTGGGCCAAATTTTCTAAAATCCTCTATTTTCATCCGATTGACTTGAAATTTGAAGAGCATTTTCATGTCAGGTTGCTGAATTCAACTACTAATTATTTTTTTTACGTCAAAAGGTCAACACAGGCCTAATTTCTAAAATTTATAGATAGGACCAAAAATGAAATATATCACTATATCTCAAAAAAGTTGTGGATGAGTTGTGACAAAACAAGGTGGATGAGTTGAATAGGTGACAAGAACAAGCGGATTGGATTTTGGTTTAGATTCAGCCCATCAGTGGGATACAAAACGTGAACTGTTCCACCTGGCAGAGGGATGCACTCCACTGAGTGCCTTTCTACTTTGTACTGTTTTACCAAGTTGTCACTCTACGAGTGATTTTTCATTTTTTTCTCTGTTTGTTTGTCCGCACAGAACTTTCATGTTTTTCTCTGCAGATTGAGACTACATTTTCAGCCCTGGTGTGACTACTTATGCAGAATGTTTTAATGATAATTATGACATCATAGGTCACATGCTGTGGCAGCCATGTTGGAAAAACGGAAAAACTTTGGACTTCTGTATCTCTGAAACCATACCAAGTAAAAATTGAAGCTTGACACCTAGCAAGTACTCCTCATGGGGAATGAGTGTGATATTATGATGTCATCGGTGCCTTCGTTATGACATCATAATTGCATATGTAGAATGCTACATCTGACCAGTATGGACATTTTTGAGTCATCTGGGGATAACATGGTCCACAAATTTTTTTTAATGACGTCATCAGTCACGTGATTTGGCAGTTATATATATATATATTTTAACCTTTAAAAATCGCTGAAATTGCTGAACATATCGAGGTAAAACTTTACACATATGACCGCCTATCCACGAGTAACAAATGGGTCACACATGACATCACAGGTCACGTGTTTGGCAGCCATATTGGATTTACCCTAAAACCTATTAAAAAATACACCACTCAAAATAAGTCCTTGTGAGGGTCTGCAATCTTTGATTGCTCTTTTTCCTGTTTGTTTTGCCTTTATTACGAATAGTTAGATTAAGTTCATTCTGAATCCGAATCCTGCAAGCTCCACCAGACACCATGAACGATACTGACTTGTAAGCTCACCTGGAACATAGTTCCGGGGAGCTTATGGGATGCGCACCGTCTGTCCATATATCCGTCCTCAAATATTTGCAACTTCTTCTCTAAAACTACACATACGATTTTGATGAAACTTTACCACAACATTCATCACCATGTATGTACCAAAGTTTGTTCATGGCATTTAAAAAATGGGGTCTAAGGAGGTCAGCGCAGCGGGAGACAGGGTTTTGCAATCGTGTGCATGCGTGCATGCGTCCGTCCGTCCGTCCAGGCAACAGGCTTGACGTGTTTTTATCATTTCAGCTTTTGTCATCAAATTTTCAACACTTATTTTGAGAATATGAAGAAAGTAATTAAAAATTGGGTCATAATGTGAAAGGGCAAAGTCCTAGTAACCATAAATAGCCCTTATTAGCCACACTGCAGCTTGTCAAGCATGACATGCCCTCTTTTTAGCTCGTCTATGGCGAAATCGAGATGAGCTGTCTAAACCATAACGATGTCAGTCGGTCCTTCCATCAATCCTTCTGTTAATCCTTCCATCAGTCCTTCTGTCAGTCCTGTCATTCAGTGAGGCAGTCAGTGGGGTCCATTAACTATCCTTTATTTAAACACCCCCCCCCCCCCATTCCTCCAAGGTGGTTCAGCCGATTGTTTTATGTTGAAACTCGGCATGATAATTCATGAGGTCGATGTGCAAAAACAAATGGAGCCCTTTTCAAAAAAATATTCTATCCAGGTGGTGAGGTAATTAGCTTATCAATTTGAAAAATGTAATCTTTGATTGTATGTCCATCACATACAGTATCACGAGATTCCAGGTCATCACGTGAGATTTTTTTGTCGTCATTTAGTTTCAACCTCTTAATTTAATTTGATCTCAATCATAATTTATTTTAACCTTTTAATGTCATTGATACCATCTTGCTTTGAAGAAGGGATAAGGAAAAATGGAGGGAAGGACATGTTGATTGGGGGGGGGGGGGGGGGGGTGGCAAGACAACAGTCCTTTCAGTCTTTTTTATTTTTATTTTTTAGTCCTTTTACCCTTTCGACACTTTATACCCTTCCCTATAGACCCCTTAAGACCCTTATAGACCTTTAGTCATTTAGATGCCAACTAGTATTGGAATGTACTCTTTGGACCTTTAGATTCTTTAAACCCATTAAATTGCTTCGATCCCTTGACCCTTTAGACATATTAAGACCCTTTAGATTTCTTTTGACCCAATAGACCCAAACTCCTTTTGGTATGTACCATTTAGACCCTTTAGATCCCACAGACCTTTAGAGCCCTTATGACCCTTTAAACCCCTATGGGTGTGGGGAGGAATGAGGGACAGGAGAGGATGGATAGAGAAGGAAACCCTGAGGCAAAACTTGAAATTTGGAATGAGGGGTTGGGGTTGGGTTAGCGTGGATATAAAAGATCATGTTTTTGGATTTGGGATGATCTGAGATGGTGAACAGCTGTCTTGAAGACCTGGAGGGAAGAATGAGACAGAAGAAAATGTAGAAGTTGGTTCCACAGGTGGGTGGGAAGAAGGTTTAGGTAGTTTAACCAGAAGAGGGTTGATGGTGGACCATGTGTGCCATGCAGAAGAGAGACAGAGTCCCCGGGGGGTGCACGAAAAGAGTCGAGCATACAAAGGAGACAGTGACCATCGACCTGTCTGTGATGGTGCAGTGATAGACCCAGAGACTCAGAGACTCAGCTTCATCATGGGAGATTCCAATAATCTTGAAGGCCTTGCTTTCCATGGCCTCAAGCTGAGCATGATATGAGGTGTGGGAGATGGCCCAAAGAGGAGAGCAGCACTCCACCAAGCTGTGGATGAAGCCCTTGTTGGTGGAAAGGAGCTCAGGTGTGCCAAGGAAGGACTTTGAACAACAGAAGATGCCCAGTTGGTGGCTGGCTTTTGAGGCCAACTTAAATGTGTGGTTTGCCCAAGAAAGATCACAGTTGACAGTGAGACCCAGGAGTTTATTGTTAAGAAAGTAGATAGGAGGGTTTGCCTGATGGCCCTTTCGAAGAGAGGAAGTGGGAGTGTGAGATTTGTCAGGATAGAAAGACATATTACAATTGTTTTGATCAGCTTGTGATTTTATTTTTTTCCAAGGTCTGAAGAGAAGGAAAGAGGCTGCAGCTTTCGTGTTTTAAGGATGAAGGATGTCACGGCAGAGGATGGACTCATCAGCAAAGAGATAAAGAGGATTTCCCAGAGAGTCAGAGAGATCATCTATGAAGATCAGAAATAGGACTGGTCCCAGAACACTGCCTCGGGGCACTCCAGCCTTGACAGGGAGAGGAGATTAAAGGATTCCTTTGAGTGCTACACATTGGCTACGAGAGTAGAGGAAGTCTTCAAGTCATGCGAGGAGTTGGTCTTGGATACTGTCGTGGAAGTTTGGATACCTATAAATCAGAAAAGACTTTATCGTCCAATATATAGATAGACCGTTTATTGAATAAAACAAGCACACGTGCGAAGCGAAAGCCTGTTTGTCTTGTCCAAGCAAACACCAACTATAGACAAAAAGGTTACTGAGTTTTATATTATTGCTAATAGTGCATGGTCTATAACCAAAGCATCATTTCCAGGAAAACAAGTTGATCAATGTCAAACTTCAAGTAAGCTTTGTAAAGCAATAATTAAAACAGAAAAGAAAAACAACTCCATATCTAGTCAAGTGTGCCCTGAGGCAGGAATGTGGGAGTGTGAGATCACGGTCTCTGCTCAGGATGTTTATGAGAAAGTGTAGCTCTTTGTTCGTACAGATGAGATAAAGGCGCAACATTTGCCAAAAGTCCTTGACCATACTCCAAACTTGAAAGCATTTTAAACATTATTTATTAAATTCACCAAAGCACACAAGCTTTTATCAGCATAATTAGTATTTTTACCCCAGTACGCAAGTTCAACTTCAATTAATTTCCAACAATACCATAGGCAGAATTTGGAGAGTAAGGCAGGATGCCAGACTGTATCAAAAGCACGAGATATGTCCAGAGAGACGTCCCTGATCTCATGTCTGACATTGAGGGCCTCCATCCATTTTTTGGATGAGTAGAAGCAGCATGTCCAAGGTAGAGTGACCAGGTCTGAAACCAAATTGGTGATCTGAGATGAGGTTGTTGGAGAAAAGGAATGATTTTATGTCAATTGCGATGATGGATTCCATGGCCTTGCTGATGATTTGAAGTAGCTGATAGGTCTGGAGTTAAGGGGATCAGTTTTTGCACCTTTTTTATGCAGTGCAGTGATGTTGGCAGATTTCCAAGGAGATGGAGCATGATATTGCACAAATGATAGGGTAAAAAGAGCAGAGAGAAGATGTGCAAGAGCAGCATAGCAGGCTTTTAGGACGTGTGAGCTGATGTCGTCCGGTCCAGTTGCAGAGTCAGAGTCGAGCATTGAAAGAACCTTCTCCACCTTCTGAGATGCAAAAGACACAAAGTCCTGGAGCATTTGGGAACTACAGGGAAGGATGGATACCAAGGGTAAGGGGTTTGGGACACAATAATTGGAAGCAAACATCATTGAGGCATTCAGCCTTCTCATGAGCAGAGTCGGTTATGATGCCATTTGAAGTAAAGGAAGGGATAGAAGGGGGGAGCATACTGCAGAGATGGATTTAACAAGTTACCACCAGGTTTTCGAGGAGGGAGACAAGTTTGAAAGTTCTTTTTTTTTTATTAGGTTGGACAGATGTTTTCTAGCTCTCCTGAGAGTGGGCACACACTTGTTGAAGGCTTTTTGGAATGCGCTGGGATTGCCTTCCGTCAGATTAGCCTTCCAGGAAACCAAGCCTGGTGTTGGCTTAGCGGTTAGGGTGGCTGGCTTGAGATCTTGGGCTCCAGAGTTTGAGCCCTTTTTTTGTCCCCACTTAATTAACACCAGGTGGGGTTGACTCAGCTAGTACACCCTTCCGAGGTCAGTGAAATGAACACCCGCGACAGGTTGTGGCTCGTGTGTTTATAAGTTATGAATTGTGAGAAAATGACTGTTTAAAACCCTTAGCAAGGTTTTTAAACCCTCAGCAAAAAACCCTTAAAAAACTTAGCCCTTAGCAAAAACCCTTAGCAAAAAAATAAAAATAAAATGTGATCCTGTAAGTTTTGTGGTGATTAACTTTGGGAGCTCAGAGGACAAGCGTCACAAACAAAACAAACGTCTCATTCGCTTTTATACAGAAGATACACCACATGGCAAAAAGTATGCGGACACCCATTCTGATTCGTGGATTCGGCTATTTCAGCCACATCCATTGCTGACAGGTGTATAAAATCAAGCACACAGCCATGCAATCTCCATAGACAAACATTGGCAGTAGAATGGGCAGTATTGAAGAGCTCAGTGACTTTCAACGTGGCACCATCGTAGGATGGCACCTTTCCAACAAGTCAGTTCGACAAATTTCTGCCCTGCTGGAGCTGCCCCAGTCAACTGTAAGTGCTGTTATTGTGAAGTGGAAACGTGTTGGAGTAACAACAGCTCAGCCACAAAGTGGTAGGCCACATAAGCTCACAGAATGGGAGTGCTGAAGCACGTAGCGTGGAAAAATCATCTGTCGTCGGTTGCAACACCCACTTACTATGTTCCAAACTGCCTCTGGAAGCAACGGCAGCACAAACACTTTGTTGAGAGCTTCATGAAATGGGTTTCCATGTCCGAGCAGCCACACACAAGCCTAAGATCACCATTCGCATTGCCAAGTGTCAGTTGGAGTGGTGCAAAGCTCACCATTGGACTCTGGAGCTGTGGATACGCGTTCTCTGGAGTGACAAATTACCCTTCACTATCTGGCAGTCTGATGGACGAATCTGGGTTTGGGGGATGCCAAGAGAACGCTACCTGCTCGAATGCATAGTGCCAACTGCAAAGTTTGGTGGAGGAGGAATAATGGTGTGGGGCTGTTTTTCATGGTTCTGGCTAGGCCCTTAGTTCCAGTGATGGGAAATCTTAACACGACAGCATACAATGATATTCTGTGCTTCCAACTTAATGGCAACAGTTTGGGGAAGGCCCTTTCCTGTTTCAGCATGACAATGCCGCCATGCATAAAGCGAGGTCCATACAGAAATAGTTTTTCGAGATCGGTGTGGAAGAACTTGACTGGCTTGCACAGAGCCCTGACCTCAACCCCATCGAACACCTTTGGGTGAATGGGAACGCCGACTGCGAGCCAGACCTAATCACCCAACATCAGTGCCCGACTTCACTAATGCTCTTGTGGCTGAATGGAAGCAAATCCCCACAGCAATGTTCCAACATCTATTGGAAAGCCTTCCCAGAAGAGTGGAGGCTGTTATAGCAGCAACGGGGGGGGACCAACTCCATATTGATGCCCATGATTTTGGAATGAGATGTTGGACGAGCAGGTATCCAAATACTTTTGGCCATGTAGTGTCGCATCGCCAAAAGCTCCGAATGAAATGAAATAACATTTTAAATGGAAGCAGATCGCACAAAAAGGTGAAACAAGTTGAACTCGTGCTCGACAGCTTAGAGCAAGTATGCGTACCTCTTGGCCATCCTGCTGTGGTGTGTGGGGGTGGGAGGGTTCTTTGCTTTGTGGCCACTGAAATCATTTTTCAATTCTCTCTTGAACTCGTCGTTCACTTGTCCCATTGCTTTACTCATTCTAATCCTCCAATTTATTTTTCCTTCCTAACTACATGGATGTCCCCACACAGAACCGAGCCGTGGCTGCCATGCCGCGAGAGCCTTCGTCTGCTTAATTATTTTTGTTACTCTCAATGAAGTTACACTTTGGGTAAAACAGTAGAAAAAGTTAAGTTTAATGCTTTGGCTATTTCACATTCTCTTGTACAAATATGGAGAAGGAGGGTGCTGTCGTGGTAATTTTTGACCACCTTGAAATGGAAAGAACTTTATAATTCAATTAAAGCTGTTTATTCAGGAACAAAATAAAAGACAGAAACATGTGCACATGGAAGATAGCCTGGAGCGAATCTCAAGCAGTCTTGTTTTACATGGATTACATTGAGTATATATATATATATATATGTGTGATCTCACCAAGGTATGGTTAATACATTAAAGGAAACTAACGAAATAAAGCGAGGCCTTTTGAGAAAGCACAGATAGGTCTTGTAAAGTTAAAATCACAAACATCCTCCGATTTGCTTGGTACCTGACCACATCAGGCCCTTCGATTGACGTGTTGAAGGCAAGGGCATAGCCTAATCAGGATGCGACTTGAAGCTCTGTGAGGTTTGCAGGCCTGTGACACACGTGGCGCACGTGGAGCACTTGTAAATGACATAAAAGGCAAAGAAGAATAAAATCAGAATATATAATTGGAGAAATGACAGGTATACAACAGGGATATTACAAAAAGATGAGAGGAATGACAAGGAATGAACTCTTATACCAAGTCTCTGACACTAATGGGAAGTGACACAATGCAGCTAGTTATTCTATAACTAGAAAGGTACTCGGTTGGGCGCATACCTCCTCCAGGCTGAACAGTTTACCTTTTGTATCCCACTGATAAGCCGGATCCACATTTTCACCAAAATTGAATTGATTCGTTCTTGTCACACACCGATCTGTCCACCAGGTTTCATCCGAATCCGTATACAATTTTTTGGGATATCATACGATTGTATTGTTGTGGTTATGGAAAACACCCCAGGGTGATCTACTCAACATATAAGGGATCCTTAGTTCGATATTTCAATTGTAATTGTGTTTAGTTAGGTTACCGTTCCACTCATAACAGGGACAGGGAAAATGTGTTGAGTGTGTTTAGCATGTTTTATCCCCTTTGTGATTCTCCACTGTTCTGAAATCCCTCTCTTCATAAATCCATTCCAATCCCTATTCCCCTCTCTCAAAGCTCTCCTTCCCCGCACCTTCCTAAAACCCCTCTCTCTTCAACCATCCCTTCCAATCCTCCCATCATCAATCTTCAATCCCTTTTAAACCTCTCTTTCCCAACACCTTCCCACAGTGCAAACCATGCACACATGACACCATCCATACATTGCATACAGTCCAAACACATTCAAAGCCATTTCCGCTCTAAGAGTAAATGGAAGCACCAAGCGGACAAGGAAAAGGCAAGAACCGCGGTAGTGGACAAGGGTTACCTGACCAGAGCTCAGAGTGGCTATGGGTCTTGTGTGCCAATAGAAATGTGACATGCGAGGGTCAAAGCGTGTTACAGCGACCTTTGCTATCAGGAGCCACACCTCGCTCCAAGCTATATTAAAGATGGGACGTTCCAGAGAATGGTGCCAGGGTGATTTGTGCCCAGGGAACCGAGGAGAGACCAGAAGAGACCAGAAGCCTGCCTGCTTGATGCAAGGGACAGAGCGGAACGAGTTTTGCTGGAGCGAGGTTCAAAGAGCGAACAATGGCACGAGTTCCTTAGGACATAGCGGCCTATATATTGACTTACACGACCTTCCTTTCCTTTCTGTTTCTACCTTCTAATTTGTCTACTTGAGACGCAAAAAAGAGCTCAAAGAGTCATAAAGAGCTATCATTGATTACCCTCTTGACCCGTCTGGACAAAGGACTGACGCATGTACCATTTTTTTTTCTCTCACGCTTACACTGCATATGCTGCACTTCTGACATATTGCACACACACCAACCTCCTTCAGTTCCTTCCTCCCCTTCCCTTCTCTCCACTTGAGGATCAATGTGAGCCCACTGGCTTACTTCAGGTGAGCGAGAGGTTGTCCTTATGCCTCGAACTATCTATCCCTCTCGACTTTCCCCGGTGTGATTGAGACACGCCTGTCTTGTGTGTAGATAAGATAATAATGTATAAGCGGTTCTTTGCGTGTTAGGCGTAAGACTGTTCTGTGTGACACTGCTTCTGTAAATACTTGTTCTTGCTGTAATCACATGCCTTGAATCATTATATAAACTGTTTCCAACCTGCTCCATTGTCTGTTTATACCATTAGTTTGACATTGCGTGTTATGGTTGTACCCCATTAATTCGTTGCTCTCGGATAGCTGATGTCCCAATGGTTTCGCTCAGCCACTCGTACGTAATAAATATTGGTGGGAAGTCGAGAGCAATATTCCCCAGCTGGCATAACTAAATTGCTGGGAAGGTAACGTGAGAGTTGTGTGTGGGGACCCTGCCAGATTTGGTTATCTCAGCGTCTGTGGTTGCTTAGCAATCCGTTGGGTCACAGTTATCCATGCCTCGTTGGCTTCAGGGTCGGAGGTTGAGAAGCGGGTCTGAGTCACACCCTGGTGAGCCTCGTGCTCTCCCCCGAACACGTAAACAATCTTGTTTATGGCCCGATCTCTCAATGGTGAGGAGTCACTTTAAAAATTCAATGATCCGGATCCTGATCTTCACTAAAATCTAATCAATTCGTCCTTGTCACACACCCAGCCTGTCCACCAAGTTTTGTTCAAATCTGTCTCTAACCTTTTTAAAGATATCCTGCTCACAAACAAACACTCGGGCAGACAAACAGGGGTGCAAACATAACCTTCATCCACCTTCAGTGGTGCAAGTAAAGATACTGTATACCTGAGTAAACTTAATAGATGACCAACCCCCTGCGTCACTTTCCTTCCAATATAAATGGGAAAGCAAAGTGGGAAATGGAAAAGAAAATCCGGCCAACAGTTGCTTTATTGTGTGCAATGCCATGTTGGAGTGCTGTGTGTATCGCTTATATTTTATCTGTTAAACAAACGTGAGTTTCATCCTTACCTGCCTGCCAGTTGGACTTCAATTGATTAATAAACCTTTGGGTTTTGTGACCATCTTGAATTTGCTCGTATGCTGACTTGTCATTGGTATATGAATCGGGAGAGATTGTGCTGACACATTTTGGTGAACTGTTACTTCTGTACAGTCGCTAAGTTGAAGACTAGTCTAAGATAATTTGGGTAGTATGTAAATTGATAATAGTTTGTTTTATATTA
>CM068958.1:50259464-50269543 GCA_035128595.1 Eptatretus atami | reverse complement strand
TCTTCTTCTTCTGGTGAAGACAAAACCTTTCTGACGTGGCTCTTGGACACATTTGTCCTTGTTTTTTTTTAATGGATAGAGCATGACTAAAAGGATAGATCATGACTACTTTTTTAATGTTTCAAATATTTGTTGGCCATCTTGGAAAGTAGCAGCACCTGATTAATTTTCAAGAGGCTTCTACATCTAAAATCATTCAATACAAGTTTTATTGTTATTTGAGATACTTGCATAAATGTGATCTGAATACCTGCATGAGACTTGCAAGTTTTAGTTGATTTAATTTTTCTGGTATTGCCTAGATATTCTCAAATTTTAAATAAAATTCTTCCTTCGTGTCATCCATCATTCATTATAATCGATCTATTCAGCAATTCAAATGCTGAGACAACGTTTTCCAACGCAGCTGTAGGAATGGATGACGCAGCATCAACAATATGATGTTTAAGTTCTTCAAGGTTCCTTGGTTTGCTTATGTAGACTTTACTTGAAAAAAAAACACCGAGATATAAAAAAAAATATATATATTGTTGCGAATTCGCGCCCGTCGGCGTGCGGACGGCCACGTAACTCGGATCGCGGCACGTCGCCCACCGGACGGACAATTCAGTCGTGACCCTCCCGGCTAACGCCGGGATCCAGTCACGGGTGGGCCTTTCGACCTCACCACAATCGTGCCAATCGGCCACCCGCGTAGGATAGGGTTGTTCGCCAAACTCGACCTACCTAAGTACCCACGCGGATGGTAAACCGGGCGATCGTACCTCGCCGCAGGTCGACTCCGGACACGAGCCGCTTGGGCGGCCCGTTCCATACTATCGGGATAACCGAGCGTGTTATCGTCGGCCTCGACGGTTCAGATTATTTACCGGGCGTTTTGCACCCACTACGAACCCTTTACGTGAAGCAGGATGGAGGGTCGATGAAGAAAAGACGAAGCGAACGGGAAAACAGTTCACACAATGCACATTTATTCCGCGGCACACGGAGCACACCTATAGCACGTATTTACAGCCACAATTAGCAAATGCACATATATCACATAGAACAAAAGAAATGCACATATAAAAGAAGGAGTTAAAACCGACTACACGACACACGACCACTTATACAGTTTCTACCTTACAAGACATGGCGCCACAACACGCATTCACACCTAAGCAAAGAAAGACCCCCTCAAAGGCAAGGGAGTCAGACTGGGCCCGTGGGCCTAATGCGCGTGGAACCTGGATGAGCGGCCAGGTCCACGAGACCGAAGGGTCCTACCCGCGCCCTCGTGGCGAGCCGCAGAATGTCGCTGCACGGCGGTGCCCCAGTTTCGTTGGCACCTGCTTGGAGTAAAGTGGGAACGGGCCCCCTTGTCGCACTCTCTCAGCGCGGGGGAAAGGGGGAATGTTGATGCTCTGGGGAGGGAGTATGGCTGGCTTGCTCGAGTCCCGCGACGCGCGACTCAACGCGACCTCGTCGCCGACCTCCTCGTCCCGACCCGAGCCTCCAGGTCCTCCTCAGCCGATCGCCCTCCGCAGCCGTTCCCCCCGTAGCCGTCTGCCCCACCTCTGCCTCGAGCTCCATCTCCCGACTCCGCCCCACCGACACTGCCCACTCGACTCACTGCTCGTCTTTTTATCGGCTTCAGGCACCCACCATATGCAAATTCTCGGATCCAAACGACCTCAGGGGCGGAGCCACGCTCGCCGATTGGATGGAGAAAAAGGGGCGTGTATCATTCCTGATCCTCAAATTTGCATATGCCGATTTCGTCAGGCGCGTCTGGAGGCGGGGCCAAGCCGCCCGCGCTTCCTGATTGGGTGGATCAGATGTGGGCGTGTAGCATTCCTGATCGAATTCTCCTCGGAAAACCCGCCATCTGCACTCGCGGCTCGCGTGTATCGCCGAAGACAGCCCGACGCTCCGTGCCCACAGGTGGTGCGGGAATGGCCGTAGGAGAAGGTGGTGGAGGGTTTTCGGCGGTGTCCGATGGCCATGGAGCTGCTGGAATGGCGGTGATGTGAGGTTTGCGGTAGCGAGTGGTGAAGGTAGGTTGTGGCTGCTGGCGTTGTTGTTGTTGTTGTATCAAAACAAAGGTAGAACAGAAAAACGCCTAACTCAAAGGATCGCAGCCCGAATGAATCACATTAATTCCCTCTATACAATGGGTTTGGGCTAACTACACATGTACTTAAGAAATATATCTCACCTACGGGACCTTTATGGTGTAATGCGAATTTCCACAACCGTAACACTACCCCCTCCCCTTTTTACAACTCGTCCCGAGTCGTCAAATTATCGTGTGCCATCATGTGTAGTTCTCCCCTAGTACGTTTTACCTACGGATCCCTGAGTGCGACATTCATGGTATTCGTGTCCCCAAAATAATAACCTGAGGGCTGAGTAACTACTAAAACAAACTCACTCACACGGACGACTTAAATAAAATTGCCGGCGCTAACACATACATGCCGGGGCGCACTCATATTTACAATACAACTTAACACCTTAACCTTATTAATTACACTACTCCATGGCCCAGGATCAATGGACTCTGCAGGAAAAAGGAGAGTCAAAAGGAAACCGGTGCACGGGCCGCCACTGCAGGCCCGTGTTGCAGCTGCCAACAGGACAGTTTCTGCAGCTTGCAAACTGTTGCTTGCGGATCCTGGCGCGCATGGAAATGAACAGGGGGAGCAAAGCAAAATTGAACGGGCTGGTGAACAGGGGCAGTGGGCATGACATGGCAAGGTAAAGGCAACATAGCCTGCAGAAAAGGCCGTTGCAGGCAAACACAGCCGGCAGACGAACTGGCCGGCACAGGCCTTGCAGTAAAAACAGCCGTCGGACGATCGGCCGGCACAGGCCTTGCAGCAAAACACGCAGACGATCCGGCCGGCACAGGCCTTGCAGAAAACAACCAGCCGATGAAGTTGGCTGGCACAGGCCCCGCAGCACACAGCCGCAGACGATGAAGTTGGCCAGCCTTTGCCTTGCAGTGGAGGTTGGTGGAGGGAGTGCGGTGGTGTTGGCCACACAGAAGGTGGACTCGGACCTACCCTACCTGTCTCCCTCCCACCTATCGCCTTTGCCTGTCACTGTCCATACCCACCCCCTTAATTTGCAAAACCCAATTTAGCCCCCAACTTATTTTTTTTTTTGTGTTTTATTTTCACCCTCTTCCCCACTATAAATCGTCCCCTAACCCCCTTTATCGTCCTGTTTCGGCTAACCTATTCTGTCACCTAGCCTACTCCCAACCCTACGTTCCCTTCCGGAGGGGAATAAGGAGAGCTAGCGTCCTGTGTCGAGGCCCAACTCGAGTCTCAGGATGGCCTCCCCAGATCTCAGCGATCTAACCCAAAGTGGGTCCAGCGGCCACAACGAGAGCGAAGGGATGGATGGTGCGGAGGGTACACTTCCTAATCTACCCTATCCATTAACCTTTAAACTACCCCGGGGCTTCCAACAAGCGCCTCGCGCTTACACTATTGGTTCTAACAACCCAGATTCCGTCGCCTGTGTTGGTGTCCTTACAGTTTCGGGCCTCGCCCTCGAATTTTCCCTCGTGCCCTTGCACGGTCTCATGCTGGGACGCGTGGCTCCCCCTGGCAGGCACGACCTCTGCCGAATCCCTACGATGGCACCCCGGGCACTACACTGCCTCCGAGCCTACCAGCTCCCTAAACACCGGGGAGTGCCCCATGGCAACTCCCTGAAACGCACACGTGGCAGGCTGGCGCCCGGGCCCCTTTCCGAGGGTCACCCGTGCCCACGACACTGCCCACGGCGCTAACGGCGCTCCGGGCCCCCGCACCAAGCGGGCGCACCCGTGCCCACTACGCTAACCCGGCCCCCATGGGCCCTTGGCCTACCACGGCCGACTAGCCGGTGCCCGGGGTACCCACTCAGCGATACTCACCGTTCGCAGCCACGCTCCAGCCGTCAACAGGGCTCCTGCACCCCTCCAAATGGGTAACGAGCCTACATTCCCACCAACAGCAAAACGACCTCCATTTTGTGATTTAACTAACCCCGCTAACTCACTTTACACTGACCCCGGGGTCCTTGGGCGGGAGTCACTCCTCCCCCAATCACTCATCGCACCATGCATTCCACATTCGCTCCATACACACAGACCGCTGGCCTCACTCACTCAACACGTTTCCACACAACTCACCAACACACACATCGCTGAACTCTGCCATCCTTCTCTCTACCTCCCTAACTAACTCGTGCTCCCACGTCGTCCCTTACACTATAGCACGTTCCTTTTAACACTACGTAGCTAAGCTACGTCCCCTCTACACACTCAAAGTCGTCACTGTCTCCAAATCATCAAAAATTATTCCCAACCTAAATCTCACTAACATCCCTCTAACTAATCCATTCTCACGGACTCCATGAGGACTTACCCCTGCCCCATGAAGTCGGTCTAACTAAGCTAACCCTTCCCCTAGCTAGTTCCAGCCTGTGCCCTGGTAAGGGGGTCTTTCACCCCTTGCCCAGGGAATCCTGTTCACCCGAAAGCGAGGCTTGCTTCCGTTAATTTTGTATTTCCAATTATGCGCAGCACCAGCGCGGCAACTCACAGCCTGCGCTCTTGCCCTTCCCGTGACGTCATGCAGCTGCACGTGTACCTCGTCCTCTTGGACGGTACCATCCGGCAGGGATACCCCTCCTGCCGGATTCCAACCCATGTGCAGCCATGACGTCACCCTGCGCACCCCCAAAAGCAAACCTCGCACTCCGAGGGGCTCCCCACGCGAACACATGTGCTCTGCCCGTTGGAGCTTAACACAAGCTCGCGTGGAGAACCCGTCCGGTCCAAATTCGTCTACCTGCCTAGACTTTTGTCCGTCCGCGGGATCGGCAAATCCACCGCTGGCGTTTCCGGACCGGGCTTCACTCCGCAAGCGAGCACGTGGGGGTCTCGTGCGCTGCACAGCACGGACCTCGCGCTCGCTGCTGGGTGAACCCGGCACGGTCCCCACAACAGCTACAGCCGCTACCCGGCTTTTGTCCCTCTGTCGCCGTCGTCTCCGTTCCACCCACGCACACCTGCGTGTCACGACGCACAGACTCCACTCCATCACACTCACATTCACACCGGGAGACGCGGCTGCATGCTCCCGCATGCCGACCGACATCTCCCTCTCATACAGAAGACCTCACACCACCGGTCTCCTCACACGGACCCTCTCACTCACACCCAACCTTTCACCTGCCCAGGGGGTCTCACTCACACCATGCGTGCCGGAAAGCACGCATCTCCGCACACTCGCAAACACACACCCCTGCACAACCACACTGGGGATTCGTGTCCCACAAGGGTTCCCGGGCCTCTGTACCCCCCAAGCTACACGTGCACCTATCCACAGCACTCGTCCCTTCAACTCCGCTTGGCACGACCGAACCACCTGGTCGTGATTCGCCTCAAGGGGGCATACTCCCTCCCCTCGTTCCTGGAGGCAGCCATCCAGCTGCTCACACCGGGTCCCTACCCAGTCGCGAGCTCACCCCCATTATCCTCCACTACTTTCTGTGTGTGTGTGTTCTGTTCCTTTAACCCCGTCATTATCATGCAGTCTCTCCTCTATTTTCTCTTTCTTCCGCATCTCTATACATTTGTTAGTTTCTGTTTCTTTCTGGAGTTTTTCCATCTCTCTGGACTTCAATTTCATTCTCTCCTTCAGTTCATTAATTTCAAACTCGTATAGTTTTTGTTTTCTCTCCCACTCTCCTCATGCTCCTCATTTTCCAATCTCATCGTTTCTCTCAATTGGCTCATTTCCTTCCTGTGTTTCATTCGCTGTTCTCTCATTACCCTTCCTTGCTTCCTCTCCTGTCCTTCCTTCTCCAGTTTCATGGTTTGCTTCATTTGGTTAATCTCTTTCTTGTGTTTCATTTGCTGCTGTCTCATTACTCTTCCTTGTTTCTTCTCGTGTCCTTCCTTCTGCAGTTTCATGGTTTCTTCATGTGGTTAATTTCCCTTTTGTGTTTCATTCGCTGTTCTTTGTCTACCTCTTCGCACTCCAGCCTTGCCTTTTCTTTCAATTGGTCAACCTCGGCTTCATGTCTTTTTTTTTTCTATCCATTGTTCCTCTCGTTCTTCCCTCTCCAATCTCGTTGTGTCCTTCAATCTCCTGATTTCTCCTTCCTGCTTCTTCAACTTCTCCTCGTATTCCAGCCTATTTTTCCCTTTTGTCGTTCAGTTTCAAATTCATACTCTTTCAGTTTTTTATTCCACTGTCTTTCTTGTTCCTCATTCTGTAATCTCGTCATTTCTTTCAACTGACAGATTTCTTTCTCTGTCTCATTCCTTGTTCTTCCAGTACTCTTTCTTGTTCCTCATTCTGCAATCTCGTGGTTCCTTCCATTGATCGATTTCCTTCTTCTGTCTCATTCGTTCTTCCATCATTACTCTTTCCTGCATCTCATTCTTTAATCTGGCCTTCGCTTCCAGCTGTTGGATCTGTACAGCGTGGTTCCTT
This sequence comes from Eptatretus atami, assembly GCA_035128595.1. Lineage (NCBI taxonomy): Eukaryota > Metazoa > Chordata > Myxini > Myxiniformes > Myxinidae > Eptatretus > Eptatretus atami. Next base: position 50,263,061 of record CM068958.1, on the reverse strand, counting down.
AAGTTTCATTCTCCGTTCTCGTTCTTTCCTCTCTCCCATCCTCAACTCGTTTTGTAATTCCGTCTCTTCGTTCTGGTGTTTCTGTAACTCAGTTTTCTTCTCTAATTCTTCTCTCATCTCCGCACACTCCGACCTTGCTTTGGCTTCTAACTGTTCTTCCATCTTGCCTTGTGTTTGTCTATCAGTCTTCCCAGTTCCTCTGTCTCCGTTTTTACCTCCCGTCCCCGCTTAACTCTCTTCGTCATGTCTTGAAGTCTTTTCTCACACTCCACTATTTTTATTTCCTTCGTGCACGACTCCGTCACCCAATTAATTTTTCCCTCTCGGTTACCGTCACTTTTTCCGTCACCTCACACTTCTCGCCCAACACGTCTCCCGAATTATTTTTTTCTCACCTGCCTTCACCGCGGGCCTGACAACCGTTGCACCCCTCCCAGCTCGTTCGCTCCCACACGTGGCGTCGCCATTACGCACTTTGCTGTTGTGGCCTTCATGCCCGCCTGCAGGCTCCGGCCCATTTGCTGCGTTTCACCCCGCATTTCTTTTATTTCTTCCTTCATTTCGTTTTTGTTTGTTTCCATTTTGAGTGCGTTTCCATCCATTTTTCGTTCAATTCGTTATTCATTCCTTCCATTTTGAGTGCGTTTCCATCCATTTTTTCGTTCATTCCATCCATTTTGCCGTTCATTTCGTTATTCATTCCTTCCATTTTGTTTGTGTTTGTTTCCATCTGCTTGTTCACTCCTTCTATTTTGCGTGCGTTTCCACCATTTTTTCGTTCATTCTTGCCAGCACGGCGAATAGCCGGGCCATGTCGGGTGCACTCAGCTGAGCCGATGCGGCCAGGATCGGGGGTTTTGGTGGAGAGGGGGAGGGAGGTGTTATACACGCGGCCTCTGCCGCAGCCGCACCCATTTCGGGCCCTGGATTCGTTTGGGGGGAAACTGTTCCTGCACACCAATGTCCTGCTCGGGGTCTACATCCTGGACCATGGATTCTACATCACTACACATATACATTCCTAATACCCCGGCTCCCGCTCGCCTTGGACGCATCGCCTTATTCCACGTAAGGGGTTAATTTAATCGCTCGTAATTTAGAGGGAATCGGTGGTCGCTCCTCTCACCCCTGGACCGATTCCCTGTGAATTTAGCTTGGAGACAGAGGGTATTTTTCCCGCTCTCTGACACCAGTGTTGCGAATTCGCGCCCGTCGGCGTGCGGACGGCCACGTAACTCGGATCGCGGCACGTTCGCCACCGACGGACAATTCAGTCGTGACCCTCCCGGCTAACGCCGGGATCCAGTCACGGGTGGGCCTTTCGACCTCACCACAATCGTGCCAATCGGCCACCCGCGTAGGATAGGTGTTTCGCCAAACTCGACCTACCTAAGTACCCACGCGGATGGTAAACCGGGCGATCGTACCTCGCCGCAGGTCGACTCCGGACACGAGCCGCTTGGGCAGCCCGTTCCGTACTATCGGGATAACCGAGCGGTGTTATCGTCGGCCTCGACGGTTCAGATTATTTACCGGGCGTTTTGCACCCACTACGAACCCTTTACGTGAAGCAGGATGGAGGGTCAATGAAGAAAAGACGAAGCGAAACGGGAAAACAGTTCACACAATGCACATTTATTCCGCGGCACACGGAGCACACCTATAGCACGTATTTACAGCCACAATTAGCAAATGCACATATATCACATAGAACAAAAGAAATGCACGTATAAAAGAAGGAGTTAAAACCGACTACACGACACACGGACCACTTATACAGTTTCTACCTTACAAGACACGGCGCCACAACACGCATTCACACCTAAGCAAAGAAAAGACCCCCTCAAAGGCAAGGGAGTCAGACTGGGCCCGTGGGCCTAATGCGCGTGAACCTGGATGAGCGGCCAGGTCCACGAGACCGAAGGGTCCTACCCCGCCCTCGTGGCGAGCCGCAGAATGTCGCTGCACGGCGGTGCCCCAGTTTCGTTGGCACCTGCTGGAGTAAAGTGGGAACGGGGCCCCTTGTCGCACTCTCTCAGCGCGGGGGAAAGGGGGAATTGTTGATGCTCTGGGGAGGGAGTATGGCTGGCTTGCTCGAGTCCCGCGACGCGCGACTCAACGCGACCTCGTCGCCGACCTCCTCGTCCCGGACCCGAGCCTCCAGGTCCTCCTCAGCCGATCGCCCTCCGCAGCCGTTCGCCCCGTAGCCGTCTGCCCCACCTCTGCTTCGAGCTCCGTCTCCCGACTCCGCCCCACCGACACTGCCCACTCGCCTCACTGCTCGTCTTTTTATCGGCTTCAGGCACCCACCATATGCAAATTCTCGGATCCAAACGACCTCAGGGGCGGAGCCACGCTCGCCGATTGGATGAGAAAAAGGGGCGTGTATCATTCCTGATCCTCAAATTTGCATATGCCGATTTTCGTCAGGCGCGTCTGGAGGCGGGGCCAAGCCGCCCCGCGCTTCCTGATTGGGTGGATCAGATGTGGGCGTGTAGCATTCCTGATCCGAATTCTCCTCGGAAAACCCGCCATCTGCACTCGCGGCTCGCGTGTATCGCCGAAGACAGCCGACGCTCGGTGCCCACAGGTGGTGCGGGAATGGCCGTAGGAGAAGGTGGTGGAGGATTTTCGGCGGTGTCCGATGGCCATGGAGGCTGCTTGGAATGGCGGTGATGTGAGGTTTGCGGTAGCGAGTGGTGAAGGTAGGTTGTGGCTGCTGGCGTTGTTGTTGTTTTGTGTATCAAAACAAAGGTAGAACAGAAAAACGCTTAACTCAAAGGATCGCAGCCCGAATGAATCACATTAATCCCTCTATACAACGGGTTTGGGCTAACTACACATGTACTTAAGAAATATATCTCACCTACGGGACCTTTATGGTGTAATGCGAATTTCCACAACCGTAACAATATAATGGTGTTAAGTCGGGTGAACGAGCAAGCCATTTCATGGGTCCTCCTTGGCCAATCTAACGGTCTGGCAAAATTTGATTTAAAAACACGTTAACAATTCTAGAAAGTGAGGTTGTGCTCCATCCTGTTGAACGATAGCTCTTTGTAACAAGTCAGGATTTTCTTGACTTTGTGGATTAAAGAACTCTCGTAGCATGTTGAGGTGGGAAATTGCGTTCATCAAAGAAATAGGGTCCATCAATGTGAGAAAGTGACATGGCACACCAGACAAATCCCTAATTTAGCGAATCTCTTTCGTGTTCATACAATTCATGCGGATTTTCTTTTCCCCACATCCTACAATTGTGATGATTAACTTTGCCTCATACGTGAAATGTAGCCTCATCACTAAAAATGAGGTTCGATTAAAAAAAAATTTGTGCGAATCTATCCGTTAAATTAATTAACAAACATTTCCTCTTTCATAATCTTCTTCGAAAAGATCATGAACTGTTTGCATTTTATAACATTTAAACCTCAATTCTTTATGAAGGATATTATCAACAGAGATTTTTGGAATGTTTACCACAAGTGATGCTCTCCAATTGAGTTTTTAGAGCTTTTGGTAACTGCCTCCATAACAGCATTCTCCCTTTCATTTTTGACTTTCTTGGCCTCCCAGCAGATTTCCCTTTCAGGACAG
>CM068958.1:50217511-50229605 GCA_035128595.1 Eptatretus atami | reverse complement strand
GGGAGGCAATGCAGCAGCTTCTGTCGATTATTCCACTGCAAAAACCTCCAGGATCCCATTGAGCTGGACATGGAGAAATTCCTTTTCGACTTTATAGAGGCCTTGGAGAACTCGTGTGATGGAAATGCTAATTCCACCCTCTTCACGAGTAGCTTGGCTGGGGGCCATGGGGGTTCCGGCCTTAAAATACTCCTCCGTTCACCACCTCTCCAGGCGGGCTCAATATTTCCTTGGACCAGCTTCCCCATGAGTGTGCCGTGAAGGATATTTCTGCTCACACCTGGAGTTGGACCCAGATAATTTTTTCTGAATGTTGCTGACCTTGCTCGATGAGGAGAAGGTGGCCACGGGCCTTGATAGGCAATAGGTGTTGCCAACTGCTCTTCATGAATTCCCAGGTGGGGTTATTTGTGAGCTTTGCAATTGAGATGCTCCATAATGCAAGCGAACCCCTGCCAAACAAAGACTCATGTACAGTCGGTGGAATGTCAGGTCAAGCCATTATTTGATCTGTGACTTGCTACAGGTACCATTGTAAACCTTGTACTAAATGTTTTCATGGTCAGGTTGTCGCGACTAAACCATCTCCCAACCAGGTTATTCTAGTGAGGAGGGTGTTTAGAAATGGACACCAGCAGAAATTAAGAAAGAGAAGAAAACCCGTCAAAGGGCGGAGGAGTCCTGGGTGAACCAACGGCCATCCATTTCTAGTGCCCCCCAACGGTTGTCTGCGGATATTTCTCTTTGCAGTTGGGTTACTTTTTTTTTTTTAGGAGGTTGGTTGGCAGATTTGTACTCTGGCCATGTAAAAACACTTCATTCTGCAAAACCAAAAAAGCAAGGAATCTGATACCCACTTCCGGGGCAGTACCTCCTGTGCTGCGGCCCTCACAGGCAGCTTACCGGCTGACGGGATTGGCGGCAAAGCATTTGAACACCCATTCCTGATTATAGGACAAAAAAACATGGAAACCTGCAGGGTCAGATTGCGGTGGTGTGTGGCCAGAGTTTGGTGAAGGCTGGCAGTGCAGAACTTCAGGCCCACCATGGTGCTGACCGGTGTCATCCACCAGGACAGCGGTCTTTTTGAGTTAAAACCTGAGGCGGTCTCTTTCTGGTGTGGGTGGCCTGAATTCCTTTCTCTATAGAGAGGATGATTCACTCTCTCTGTTATGCTCTGAGCTCAAGCGTTCTGAACATGAGGTATTGTTGCACACTTCTGTGGTTCGGAGACTGGATAGTGCGAGATCTCATGGCGGTTTAGGTAACACTAACAATTGGCTGAGTCGCTCTGATCGTTACCATTCCCAAGGTAGTTGCTTAGCTGTGTCCATTAAGCTAATTCCAATATAATTGAGGTAACACTGGTCAAGAAGCGTATCATGAGACGAAGGATTCGTTTTTACTCCTGAGGTGCCGTTTCCCAGGGTCTCATATATGCTCCGACTGAGGTGAGTTGATCACTCATCATGAAAGAGCATTCTATGCACGCTCGAGTCTGTGGTTTTGATTCAGTGCCCCAGGAAGAGATACTCTTATAGTCTTGGGGGATTTCATTTCATCATTGAACTGATAGGATGGTTATTTGACATTATTGTTATCCCCATGGTTGGACTGTGAAACCAGAATAGCACTAAGTTTCTTACTTGAAAGAAGTCATGGACTGAGGGTGGCTGTTCGTGTTTCCAGTTGGGCGGCTGCAGGAGCTATGTAGGTGACTGGAAAACGTGGGACAGGCAATTTTTTAAAGACAGAGTTTGAATTAAAATTGATTTTTAAATGTAGAACAATGTTGTTTGCCAGAGCCGTAAGTGGTTAACCATATGTGGACGGCAGGAAACGTTTGATGCGCTGTGCAGACCATTTCTGCTCATATGTACAGATACATTAAATTTATAGCCACATCTTGCGTAGCGGAACGCTGGCTCTAAGAGAGCTGGCTTTCTTCTCCATTCTTCTTCTTCTTCTTCTCTTCTTCTTCTTCTTCTTCTGGACAAAACTATCCGCGTCGCGTATGCGAACGCTGCTCTAAAGAGCTCCGCGTTCTTCTTCTTCTTCTTCTTCTTCTGAACAAAACCTATCCGCGTTGCGAGCGAACGTGGTCAAAGAGCTCCGCGTTCTTTTCTTCTTCTTCTTCTCTTCTTCTTCTTCTCTTCTTCTTCTTCTTCTTGCCTGTGACAAAAACCTATCCGCGTTGCGAACGCTGGCTCTAAGAGAGCTCCGCCGTTCTGCTTCTTCTTCTTCTTCTTCTTCTTCCTTTCTTCTTCTTCTTCTTCTTCATCTTCTTTCTGACAAAAACCTATCCACTCGTGTTGCGGAACGCTGGCTCTAAGAGAAGCTCCGCGTCTTCTTCTTCTTCTTTCTTCTTCTTCTTCTTCTTCTTCTTCTTCTTCTTCTTCTGACAAAAAACCTATCCACGTCGTGTAGCGAACGCTGGCTCTAGAGAGCTCCGCGTTCTTCTTCTTCTTCTTCTTCTTCTCTTCTTCTTCTTCTTCTGACAAAACTATCGCGTCGCGTAGCGAACGCTGGCTCGAGAGACTTCCAGTTCTTCTTCTTCTTCTTCTTCTTTTTCTTCTTCTTCGTCTTCTCTGACAAAATCTATCCGCGTCGCTAGCAAACGCTGGCTCGAAGAGAGCTCACGTTCTTCTTCTGCTCTTCTTCGTTCTTCTTCTGACAAAATCTATCCGCGTCCGTAGCGAACGCTGGCTCGAAGAGAGCTCGCGTTTCTTCTCTTTTCTTCTTTCTTCTTCTTCTTCTTCTTCTTCTTCTTCTTTTCTTCCTCTTCTTCTGACAAAACCTCTCCGCGTCGCGTAGCGGATCGCTGGCTCGAAGAGAGCGCCACGTTCTCTTCTTCTTCTTCTTCTTCTTCTTCTTTCTCTTCCTCTTCTTTCTGAAAAAAACCTATCCCACGTCGTTGTAGCGATGCTGCTCGAGAGGCTCGGCGTCTTCTTCCTTCTTCTTCTTCTTCCTCTTCTTCTTGAAAAAACTATCCACGTCGTGTAGCGAATGCTGGCTCGAAGAGAAGCTACGCGTTCTTCTTCTCTTCTTCTTCTTCTTCTTCTTGTCCTTCTTTCTTCTGACAAAACTCTCCGCGTTCGCGTAGCGATCGCTGGCTCGAAAGAGAGCTGCACGTTCTTCTTCTTCTTCTTCTTCTTCTCTTCTTCTTCTTCTTCTATCTTCTTCCTCTTCTTCTGAAAAAACCTATCACGTCGTGTAGCGAATCTGCTCGAAGAGAGCTACGCGTTCTTGTTCTTCTTCTTCTTCTTCCTTTGACAAATCTATCCGCGTCGCGTAGCCGACGCTGGCTCGAAGAGAGCTCGCGTTCTTTCTTCTTCTTATTCTTCTTCTTTTCTTCTTCTTCTTCTCTGACAAAACCTATCCGCGTCGCCGTAGCGAACGCTGGCTCTAAGAGAGCTCCGCGTTCTTCTTCTCTTCTTTCTTCTTCTTCTTCTTCTTCTTCCTTCTTTCTCTTCTTCTGACAAAACCTATTCGCGTAGCGAACGCTGGCTCTAAGAGAGCTCCGCTTTCTATTCTTCTTCTTCTTCTTCTTCCTTCGTTCTTCTCTTCTTCTTTCTTCTTCTTCTTCTTCTTCTTTTCTTCTTCTTCTTCTTCTTCTTCTTCTTCTTCTTCTTCTTCTTCTTCTTCTTTTCTCGAAAAACCTATCCGCGTTGCGTTGCGAACGCTGGCTCGAGAGAGCTCCTCGTTCCTTCTTCTTCTTTTCTTGGTGACGGTGGAATGAACCAGCTCTTGGACACATTTGTCCATTTATATAAGTGTCTGGACATGCCATTTTGACCACACAGGTGACTAAGTTGTCTGAGAAAGAATTATTATGATATCTGTGTGGCAATCTGCTGCTTCTTCCAATGTTAAAAACTTGTATTTTATTGTTCTCCAGTCAAAAAATAAATTTGTCAGAACTAATTTACTCCGACAATTATTACTATAAACACGGTGACAAGAAAACCACTTTACCGAATAATCACAGAGCTGCGTTAAAATAATAATATATTCGTACACCCCAACGGTCGTACACGGATATTATGGGATAGTTTAGGGGTTAGATGGGAAGACTTCGTTCATGACCCACTTCTCCGTTGGTCGATGGAAAAAGGTCTCCTTACATTCCGATCAGACGATACCGTGTTTCACGTCATGGAGTTGTGTTGCTGTGTGCTCAGACGGTATACTTGCATCTGCACATTCAGCACCTAAGAATTCTTTAAACAGTTTATCAAGCTCTAATTAGTCAAACTACGGTATCCTTTTGTCATTGCTGTGGTTATTATAAGTTAAAAACTATTCTAATGTTGAACTCGATGTTGGGACTCCCACGTGGATGGACCGAAATAGATTGGAGGGATCCAAGTCGAACTTATTTATTTATATATATACTGTAATGTTAACGTTTTGCATTCATTCCCTCGTTATTTCGGTTCATTTCACGGCGATTCATATGAGTGACCTTTCAGACTCGGTTATGGCGACAATTCGGTCTACGAGACTTGTCACCCCTCGGTATGGATCGGTTTAAGCACCCTTTTGCACAGAATAAACATATTGGTAGAGCAAAAGCTGCTGTGAACCTTGCGCTTTGGAACCTGCAACCAGGTATTTTTGCACCCTCACCACAATGAGCTCTCGAGATTCTGTGAGATAGATGATGTATGATTGAGATCTAATAACGCCAATAAGTGCTTTCTTATTGTTTTTTCTCCTACATTGTTTTGTGAAGTTTCTTGAAACCTCGAGATTCTGTGGAGATAGATGATGTATGATGTGATCGATCTAAAACCCCCCATAAGTAGCTTCTCTTATTGTTTTTCGTCCGACATTTGTTTAAGTTTGTGAAACCTCAAGATCTCAACTTTGATGTGTTAAAATGTTTATTTTAACTTTGTTTTTCCTTTAGCAATCATGACAAGTGAATACTTTGTGTGCTGGTAAGTTAATCATTATGTTACCTAGGACAAAGAGCTGTGTTTTGGATTATATGCACTCTGAGTTGAAAACTGGGCGGTACTGGGGGTGCACCGGAAGTTTATCGAGATTCCGGCTTCCGAGGAAAATAAAGAAAAGCTATAATTAATTCTCCTATTTAAAATATGCCAATTATTTCTGGGGAAATTTATCCTTCCATAATCTGTGAAAATATCCCATCCATATTCTGGAAATATCCCATCCCATATTCTTGGGAAAATATACCTTCCATAATTCTGGGAAAATCATCCCATGCCAATTCTGGGAATTATCCCTTCCATCATTCTTGGAAAATTATACCCTCCATAATTCTGGCGAAATTACCCTTCCATAATTCTGGAAAATTATACCTTCCATAATTTCTGGGAAATCATCATCCCATCCAGATTCTGGGGAATTACCCCTTCCATCATTCTTGCAAATTATCCCCTCCTAATTCTGGGAAAATTTATGCCCATCCATAATTCTTGCGAAATTTATCACTTCTATATTCTGGAAAAATTATTTCACTCTCCATAATTCTGGAAAATCATCCCATCCATTAATTCTGGGAAAAAATCAATCACTTCGCATAATTCTTGGAAAACTAACCTTCCATAATTCTGGGAAAAATCATCCCATCCATAATTCTGGGAAAATTATCCCATCCATAATTCTTGGAAAATTATTCACTTTCCATAATCTGGAAACAATTATCACCCATAATTCTGGAAAATTTATCACTTACATAATTCTGGGAAAATCATCCCCATCCATAAATTCTGGAAAATTATCCTTCCATTAATTCTTGTAAAATTTATCCTAGCCATTAATTCTGGAAAAATTATTCACTCCATAATCTTGAAAAAATCGTTATCCCATGCCATAATTCTGGGAAAAAATGATCCTTCCATTAATTCTCAGATAACATATATCCCTTCCTAAATTCTGGAAAAATTATCCAACTTCCATAATATCTTGGAAAAAATCCATCCCTCCATAATTCTGGGATAAATCATCCCTTCCATAATTATTGGAAAAAATCATCCCTTCCAGTAAATCTCAGAAAATATCCCTTCCATTAATTCTCAACTTAAGTATATATACACCTTCCATAAATTCTGGGAAATTATCCCCGTCCATAATTCTGTGAAAATTATCCCATCCATAATTTTTGGAATTATCCACCATAATCCTGGAAAATGAGTCCTTCCATTAATTCTTCATGTGAAAATTATCCCTTCCATAATTCGCAGAAAATTGTCGGCTAGGAATGGGCTGCGCGCAAAGCAGCGCTCGTCCCCTACGCATCACTTTCTGCTGGTTCCTCAGAGGCCTCCATCTGGCCATCCACCAGGCAGAATCTGGCCCATCCCCAGTCTTGAGAGTCCAAACCAGCTGCAACCACGAGGCACTATGGTCAGCCTAATGGCCTCCTCTACCCATGAGGCCTCCTCACCAATGAAGATATCTGGTGAGCAGGATTCAGCCATCAGGAAAATGAGCCCAACACTTATCCTTACACCAACAGCTGACACTCACAAACAATCAGGTAACAAATCTCTTCTGGCTCTTTCTCAACAAACGCTCATTTGGGCACAAATCTGACCAGCGATTAGCGAAAGGATTCTCCGAAGAGAAACCTGGGTACCGAAGGAGTTAAGTGTCCCATCTTCAGATTCCTTGGTCAAGTCCAAGTCCCACATTCCGTGAGCAAGATTGAAGCACCAAGGACTTAAAGACTCGAACTTTCGTCGTCCTTCATAGGTACCGACAGCACCACACCCCATGGATCCAGTGAATCCATGACTCCCCAGGCCCGACCCAGATGCTGTCGACCTTGCCTCAACAACATGCGGAGACGTGATATTGCTTGCCAAGGTTAAGTTGAACCTCTGAGACCTCAACATCCTCGACCATTAAAAGTACCGTAATTGAAATAATTTTTAAAAGAACCATTGGAAAGCTAATTTTAATCTCTTTACTTGCTTGTAAAGCGAATAATCGATTTACTTGGACAAAAAATTCAGGTGTCCGTTCATTATAAAAGTACTGTTTAAAAGTTCTCTTTCAGGATGAAGAAGAAGAACTGGCGATGGGAGTTTAATGCAGATGTTCGAATCGGTAACATTTATATTCTACTATCGGTGCTCGACATTGCCGGGGCATGCTTAGGTCCTCCTCCATGCACCTTCCCTCCGTCTCATCCCACCCCTCCCCTTTCTTCCTCCCCACTCTCCCAATCCCCCCAAGACTCCCACCCTGCCTACTTCCCCTTGCCTCCTCCCACCCACCACCCTCCATCCTAAGACTTCCACCCTATCCCCTTCCCTCTCCCTGGACTCCCCCCCCCCCCTTTCCCCTGCGTAAATGGAGAGGGGACAACAAAGTCATGAGAGCATTTGTGTACAAGTTTTTATTTACAAATACCACTTGCCCTGATATCAGAAGATCCTCAATTATCTAAACACGACAGGCCCCAGGCAAACCACACAAGAACCAGGAGAGTGACTCGACGGAGGGCAGCAGTCCTGAGTAGGACCATCTGGCATGGCTAAATTGTCCGCAGCAGTCACGGTCCAAAAATGAAGTGGGAAGCACAATCAGTTGTGGGGTCGTTGGGCCGGCGTGGTGGGGCGGGCCACTGAAGCGGCAGGACTGTCTTGTCATAGCCACCATGCACCCAGGCCTGACAGCCTGTCTGTCAGTGTCGACCGTGCATGAACATGCCCGCGACAGCCGAACCCCGAAAAGCCCATACAAACCAAATCACAACGCCAAAAAACTCTGTGGCTCCCGGGTGTCCCCACCGATTATCCGCTTTGGCCGACCACTCTGCCGCCATGATGCAGGCTCCTTGTCATCCACTGCGTATTGGCGTTCGCCGTCAAGGCGCATCCGCACCCTGACTTTGAGTGAGTTTTACGCCATGGTGGGACAATCCCTTATGCCAAAATCTACACCTTACATCAAAAACTTGTTGCTGGCATCTGTTTCTGGCAAGAAGCACATACAAGGACAAGATTACAGAGGAATTAAACATTAGAAAGGTTTTCAGGGACACGGAACTGCCAGCGAAGGAGACGACGGTTTGTTGTCTATTCAAATAATGTCACATTTCCTAATGTGGTCATTTACTTCATGCTTATGTTAACACGTACCATGGAAATACCAATCATATACTAGGCAATGGTAACCCCCAGAAGCAATCCTACAACAAATTATGAGTCAACTTTTAACACATCAATGTCATTCTCAGACATCATCACAAAACATGAAAAAAAACAAAGCACACCAGGCTGAACACACATAATAACAGAGAGCATATGCAAATCTAACTTGTAAATTTCTCCAAAAAGGATTTTTCACTTTTATCTCAGAGTTGACAGTTATTTGAACAATTAGCTTGTCTCCCCCCCCCCCCCCCAATTCTTTTTTTGGTGAAAGTGATGACATCACCAAAAAATTCACCTGAAATTGAATGGACAATTTTACAATATCTTGTGACAAAAGTGAGAATACGGATATTTGTCGGTGTGCTAAGCTATGCCTTTTGGAGCCAGGGTAGAGCTCTTTTTTTCGATGCACATAGAAAATGTGCCAACAAAAAGGCATTGGCCTTGGCGAGGTCATCTTGATGACGTCAAACAAAAATTTCCATTTATGATTCTCATATTGTTGTCTTCCTAAGTTATTGAGACGGCATGGGAATCACAGGACCTCCGCTTTTAGTGCTCCTGACATTTACGTAAATCAAGTGTGCAAGTCTAAACTTACTGAATGCGGACAGCCGCAATGCAAAGGGTGAACCATAAATCTTTAATCAAAGTCCTTTCAAGATCCAAGGTTCTTCTTTCTTTTGCCAATACTTCCGCAACCGCAAACATCGGAGCACACAAGACCACTTTTGGCAACCACAGGAATTATTTGACAAATCTTATAGTTACAATTTCAAAGTTCGCAAGACGAGCTTCACGAGCAGGGGGGTATATACAAGACCGGCTCAGCTTGGTGCCCCCCCCCCACCCACTCTTCCATAATAGTTCGTCGGCAGCAGGGATTGTTGGACAGAGGTGTCTGCTGACCTTCCAATACCGGCTGTATTGAGTATGATAAGCCCTTCCGTGTTATTGGAAATCAGTGTGCCTAAAGGAGGGATGTTATCCTCCTTTTCCTTTTCATTGAAAACAGCATCCAACGCAATGACTTCAATCATCGCAATTTAGTCACGAGCCTTACATAACAGGGCAAATATATCGCTCTATCTGTCTGTATATAGCTGGAGATATTTGGGTTAAACTCCAAAAAGAGCAAACACATTTCAGTATATTAATCATTCTGCTCAGTAAAAGTGCTTTATATGCTGGCTCACCTGTAGTTAATAAATGCCCCTGTATTATCAGTGCCCTTGCAAGCATACCATTCATATATATATGTTTCAAATGTTCTTTCTTCCTAGCTTGTTATAAATATTTTATTCGCACCCTTTCTCCATTCTTTCTTAACGACAGTTGCTGGATTTATTCAGCAATGGAAGTGTCCGGTCAAAGTACCTTTAATGTTTGCGGGTAGATTGAAGTGATTTCATAAGAATATTGTAGTGGGCCGTGGGGTCGGTGGTGAGGACGCTGCTAGACAGGCAGTTTGGCCTTCTTCCCACAAACACCGGAATAAGTCGTCACCCCGATAACTCCAGAGTCGGACGAGTCGCTTAAAGGACCGTGGGCGCCAATATTCGCGACCGCGTGGCGTAGGGTTATTGTCTCAATCTCCAAATATACCCTAAATAACCATGCAGGTAGCTACCGGGGAAACCATCACCCCTCGGCCGGCTTTGTCCCGCAACCGAGTCGGCTGTTTAACGACTCACGGATCCGGCGTAACAAGCGGAGTACCAAAACCCGCACCGGACAATGATCGATTTACGGCACAAACGGCCTTTCTAGTTTCTCAAGCTGAACATACTGTGCCAATTGAAAGAAACGGAAGGCAAATGGAGCTGGTACAATTAAGGGGTTATTTACAATAATTGTGAAGGGAGCACAGAGCAGAATCTGATCACGAATATGCAGGCAAGTACAGTGAGCAAAAGCACTAAACAAATTCTACTTATAGTGTGTGGGCCGGGGTTCGGCGTGCGATAAACTACCACCAGGCGGAGCAGAAGGTCGTCCCACCGAACACCCCGGAATTTACGGTCGTGAACTCTCGGATAAGTCCGAAAGTCACGGGTCCTTAGCAGGACCGTGGTCGCCAATGACGGTGTGGGGTAGGGTAATTGCTAATTTCAATACACCTAAGTACCACGTCGTCAAATTACCTGAGAAAATCACACCCTCGACGACTCCGTCGAACCTGGCGCTCTTGCGACCTTGGTCCAGTGTAACCGAGCGGGAATTACCAGAGTCCGTCGGGCCAAAACGACAACTTACGGCACACGCCTTCCCTAATCTCAAATACGCACCATGCTAAACCAATGAAGAAAGTGACAGAGAACGAGCTGGTACATTGAACAATTAGGGGGGGGGTATTTATTCATTGGGGACAGGGGAGCACAAAAGCAGAGTTATCGCGAATATGAGAAATGCAATTTACAAGGAACCACAGGCCACTTAACAGTTTCTACTTACAGACGGGGCCCACGGACACACACAACACACACACCACACACACACAACACACACACACACACACACACACACACACACACACACACACCAAAAGAATGGAACCCCGGGGGGTCTTTATCGGTCCCTCAGGCCCAGTAGGGAAAGGCGAGCTGGAGGGCCAGGGCCTTGTCGGGTACCTCTCCGGCCTCGTGCGTCACACCGGACTCCAACCCATCCACAGATGTCGTCTCGAAACCACGACCCGAAGTCCTGGGCCCACTACCCTGTGCGCTCGGCCACCACAACACGAGGAGCCACCGCAAGGACGCCAAACCACGACCGAGACCAAGCACAAGACCGCAGATGAAAAGCAATCGGCCATGTGATTGCGTACTTCTGGTTCTTGGACAAACCACCTCTACTCTTCCTTGACGAGGCGAACCCTTCATCTGGCTGGGGCGGAGCCGGCCCTCAGGTCATTGGCCTCCTGACTTGGACGGCATCTCGGGGGCTGTGTCGGAGCGTCTCGGCCAGGCGCCGCCCCCCGAAGAGGCTCTGTAGTAGCTTTCGGGCACGTTGCCTCCCATTGGCGGAGCGCCTCGGCCCTGCGCTCACCCTTTAGCCCATTGGCTAGGAGTAAACACTCCATGCCCTTCCCAGAGCAGAGCCTCGATCTGAGCGAGCATGGAGGCTCCGCCACGGGCCTTCAGCCAAAAACACGTGGGCAATGGAGGCGGTGGTGTTGAAGAAGTGAAGGGGATTGTTCGTAAAAAAAAACTAACTATAAAGAAATTCCCAATGACACATGTTAATTCCCGTAGACAAGGGGAGGACCCTAACTATAATCACATACTTATTCGAACCATAACTTTGAACTGCATGTGACTTGCTGACTGTCGTGGAGAAGGCTTCCAAATCCTAATAATTAGGAACGGCGCCCACCACAGACAGACACACCACCACCCACACCACAAACACACACACACCAAAAGAAATGGACCCCACCAGGTCTTATATTTCGACCTCTCGCAAGCCAAGGCGACTAGAAGCTGCGAGGCAGAGTTGGGCCGGGTACCTGGCCGCTCGTGCGGCTACACCCACTCCAACCCACCACGTGGGACTCCAAACCCATGACCCGAATCCAACACCGAGCCACGGTCCTGGCTGCCATAGAACGATCGATCGAGCACCACGATCCTGGCTGCCACGTACCACCACACCACGAGAACTCCGGGAAAGACCGCAGACCAAAGACCGCAGACCAGATGACGACTGCAGACCAGAAAGACCAAAGGGCAAATCGCGACCCTTCTCCTCGCGAAACCAATTCCACCCATCTCAGCGCAACACTCAGGGGAGCCCAGCGATTCTTATCCCTCCCCTGGACGGGGTGGGGTGACCGGTCCCCTGAGGTAATTTTTGCCCTGATTGGACAGGGTTTCGTGGGGTGATATCTGTCCCCCTCTGATTGGACAGGGGAAAAACCCTGCCTTTCTGGGGCGGAGTCGGAGCTCTGAGGTGATGAG
>CM068958.1:50204445-50217165 GCA_035128595.1 Eptatretus atami | reverse complement strand
GGGAGGCAATGCAGCAGCTTCTGTCGATTATTCCACTGCAAAAACCTCCAGGATCCCATTGAGCTGGACATGGAGAAATTCCTTTTCGACTTTATAGAGGCCTTGGAGAACTCGTGTGATGGAAATGCTAATTCCACCCTCTTCACGAGTAGCTTGGCTGGGGGCCATGGGGGTTCCGGCCTTAAAATACTCCTCCGTTCACCACCTCTCCAGGCGGGCTCAATATTTCCTTGGACCAGCTTCCCCATGAGTGTGCCGTGAAGGATATTTCTGCTCACACCTGGAGTTGGACCCAGATAATTTTTTCTGAATGTTGCTGACCTTGCTCGATGAGGAGAAGGTGGCCACGGGCCTTGATAGGCAATAGGTGTTGCCAACTGCTCTTCATGAATTCCCAGGTGGGGTTATTTGTGAGCTTTGCAATTGAGATGCTCCATAATGCAAGCGAACCCCTGCCAAACAAAGACTCATGTACAGTCGGTGGAATGTCAGGTCAAGCCATTATTTGATCTGTGACTTGCTACAGGTACCATTGTAAACCTTGTACTAAATGTTTTCATGGTCAGGTTGTCGCGACTAAACCATCTCCCAACCAGGTTATTCTAGTGAGGAGGGTGTTTAGAAATGGACACCAGCAGAAATTAAGAAAGAGAAGAAAACCCGTCAAAGGGCGGAGGAGTCCTGGGTGAACCAACGGCCATCCATTTCTAGTGCCCCCCAACGGTTGTCTGCGGATATTTCTCTTTGCAGTTGGGTTACTTTTTTTTTTTTAGGAGGTTGGTTGGCAGATTTGTACTCTGGCCATGTAAAAACACTTCATTCTGCAAAACCAAAAAAGCAAGGAATCTGATACCCACTTCCGGGGCAGTACCTCCTGTGCTGCGGCCCTCACAGGCAGCTTACCGGCTGACGGGATTGGCGGCAAAGCATTTGAACACCCATTCCTGATTATAGGACAAAAAAACATGGAAACCTGCAGGGTCAGATTGCGGTGGTGTGTGGCCAGAGTTTGGTGAAGGCTGGCAGTGCAGAACTTCAGGCCCACCATGGTGCTGACCGGTGTCATCCACCAGGACAGCGGTCTTTTTGAGTTAAAACCTGAGGCGGTCTCTTTCTGGTGTGGGTGGCCTGAATTCCTTTCTCTATAGAGAGGATGATTCACTCTCTCTGTTATGCTCTGAGCTCAAGCGTTCTGAACATGAGGTATTGTTGCACACTTCTGTGGTTCGGAGACTGGATAGTGCGAGATCTCATGGCGGTTTAGGTAACACTAACAATTGGCTGAGTCGCTCTGATCGTTACCATTCCCAAGGTAGTTGCTTAGCTGTGTCCATTAAGCTAATTCCAATATAATTGAGGTAACACTGGTCAAGAAGCGTATCATGAGACGAAGGATTCGTTTTTACTCCTGAGGTGCCGTTTCCCAGGGTCTCATATATGCTCCGACTGAGGTGAGTTGATCACTCATCATGAAAGAGCATTCTATGCACGCTCGAGTCTGTGGTTTTGATTCAGTGCCCCAGGAAGAGATACTCTTATAGTCTTGGGGGATTTCATTTCATCATTGAACTGATAGGATGGTTATTTGACATTATTGTTATCCCCATGGTTGGACTGTGAAACCAGAATAGCACTAAGTTTCTTACTTGAAAGAAGTCATGGACTGAGGGTGGCTGTTCGTGTTTCCAGTTGGGCGGCTGCAGGAGCTATGTAGGTGACTGGAAAACGTGGGACAGGCAATTTTTTAAAGACAGAGTTTGAATTAAAATTGATTTTTAAATGTAGAACAATGTTGTTTGCCAGAGCCGTAAGTGGTTAACCATATGTGGACGGCAGGAAACGTTTGATGCGCTGTGCAGACCATTTCTGCTCATATGTACAGATACATTAAATTTATAGCCACATCTTGCGTAGCGGAACGCTGGCTCTAAGAGAGCTGGCTTTCTTCTCCATTCTTCTTCTTCTTCTTCTCTTCTTCTTCTTCTTCTTCTGGACAAAACTATCCGCGTCGCGTATGCGAACGCTGCTCTAAAGAGCTCCGCGTTCTTCTTCTTCTTCTTCTTCTTCTGAACAAAACCTATCCGCGTTGCGAGCGAACGTGGTCAAAGAGCTCCGCGTTCTTTTCTTCTTCTTCTTCTCTTCTTCTTCTTCTCTTCTTCTTCTTCTTCTTGCCTGTGACAAAAACCTATCCGCGTTGCGAACGCTGGCTCTAAGAGAGCTCCGCCGTTCTGCTTCTTCT
This sequence comes from Eptatretus atami, assembly GCA_035128595.1. NCBI lineage: Eukaryota > Metazoa > Chordata > Myxini > Myxiniformes > Myxinidae > Eptatretus > Eptatretus atami. Next base: position 50,214,926 of record CM068958.1, on the reverse strand, counting down.
TCTTCTTCTTCTTCTTCCTTTCTTCTTCTTCTTCTTCTTCATCTTCTTTCTGACAAAAACCTATCCACTCGTGTTGCGGAACGCTGGCTCTAAGAGAAGCTCCGCGTCTTCTTCTTCTTCTTTCTTCTTCTTCTTCTTCTTCTTCTTCTTCTTCTTCTTCTGACAAAAAACCTATCCACGTCGTGTAGCGAACGCTGGCTCTAGAGAGCTCCGCGTTCTTCTTCTTCTTCTTCTTCTTCTCTTCTTCTTCTTCTTCTGACAAAACTATCGCGTCGCGTAGCGAACGCTGGCTCGAGAGACTTCCAGTTCTTCTTCTTCTTCTTCTTCTTTTTCTTCTTCTTCGTCTTCTCTGACAAAATCTATCCGCGTCGCTAGCAAACGCTGGCTCGAAGAGAGCTCACGTTCTTCTTCTGCTCTTCTTCGTTCTTCTTCTGACAAAATCTATCCGCGTCCGTAGCGAACGCTGGCTCGAAGAGAGCTCGCGTTTCTTCTCTTTTCTTCTTTCTTCTTCTTCTTCTTCTTCTTCTTCTTCTTTTCTTCCTCTTCTTCTGACAAAACCTCTCCGCGTCGCGTAGCGGATCGCTGGCTCGAAGAGAGCGCCACGTTCTCTTCTTCTTCTTCTTCTTCTTCTTCTTTCTCTTCCTCTTCTTTCTGAAAAAAACCTATCCCACGTCGTTGTAGCGATGCTGCTCGAGAGGCTCGGCGTCTTCTTCCTTCTTCTTCTTCTTCCTCTTCTTCTTGAAAAAACTATCCACGTCGTGTAGCGAATGCTGGCTCGAAGAGAAGCTACGCGTTCTTCTTCTCTTCTTCTTCTTCTTCTTCTTGTCCTTCTTTCTTCTGACAAAACTCTCCGCGTTCGCGTAGCGATCGCTGGCTCGAAAGAGAGCTGCACGTTCTTCTTCTTCTTCTTCTTCTTCTCTTCTTCTTCTTCTTCTATCTTCTTCCTCTTCTTCTGAAAAAACCTATCACGTCGTGTAGCGAATCTGCTCGAAGAGAGCTACGCGTTCTTGTTCTTCTTCTTCTTCTTCCTTTGACAAATCTATCCGCGTCGCGTAGCCGACGCTGGCTCGAAGAGAGCTCGCGTTCTTTCTTCTTCTTATTCTTCTTCTTTTCTTCTTCTTCTTCTCTGACAAAACCTATCCGCGTCGCCGTAGCGAACGCTGGCTCTAAGAGAGCTCCGCGTTCTTCTTCTCTTCTTTCTTCTTCTTCTTCTTCTTCTTCCTTCTTTCTCTTCTTCTGACAAAACCTATTCGCGTAGCGAACGCTGGCTCTAAGAGAGCTCCGCTTTCTATTCTTCTTCTTCTTCTTCTTCCTTCGTTCTTCTCTTCTTCTTTCTTCTTCTTCTTCTTCTTCTTTTCTTCTTCTTCTTCTTCTTCTTCTTCTTCTTCTTCTTCTTCTTCTTCTTCTTTTCTCGAAAAACCTATCCGCGTTGCGTTGCGAACGCTGGCTCGAGAGAGCTCCTCGTTCCTTCTTCTTCTTTTCTTGGTGACGGTGGAATGAACCAGCTCTTGGACACATTTGTCCATTTATATAAGTGTCTGGACATGCCATTTTGACCACACAGGTGACTAAGTTGTCTGAGAAAGAATTATTATGATATCTGTGTGGCAATCTGCTGCTTCTTCCAATGTTAAAAACTTGTATTTTATTGTTCTCCAGTCAAAAAATAAATTTGTCAGAACTAATTTACTCCGACAATTATTACTATAAACACGGTGACAAGAAAACCACTTTACCGAATAATCACAGAGCTGCGTTAAAATAATAATATATTCGTACACCCCAACGGTCGTACACGGATATTATGGGATAGTTTAGGGGTTAGATGGGAAGACTTCGTTCATGACCCACTTCTCCGTTGGTCGATGGAAAAAGGTCTCCTTACATTCCGATCAGACGATACCGTGTTTCACGTCATGGAGTTGTGTTGCTGTGTGCTCAGACGGTATACTTGCATCTGCACATTCAGCACCTAAGAATTCTTTAAACAGTTTATCAAGCTCTAATTAGTCAAACTACGGTATCCTTTTGTCATTGCTGTGGTTATTATAAGTTAAAAACTATTCTAATGTTGAACTCGATGTTGGGACTCCCACGTGGATGGACCGAAATAGATTGGAGGGATCCAAGTCGAACTTATTTATTTATATATATACTGTAATGTTAACGTTTTGCATTCATTCCCTCGTTATTTCGGTTCATTTCACGGCGATTCATATGAGTGACCTTTCAGACTCGGTTATGGCGACAATTCGGTCTACGAGACTTGTCACCCCTCGGTATGGATCGGTTTAAGCACCCTTTTGCACAGAATAAACATATTGGTAGAGCAAAAGCTGCTGTGAACCTTGCGCTTTGGAACCTGCAACCAGGTATTTTTGCACCCTCACCACAATGAGCTCTCGAGATTCTGTGAGATAGATGATGTATGATTGAGATCTAATAACGCCAATAAGTGCTTTCTTATTGTTTTTTCTCCTACATTGTTTTGTGAAGTTTCTTGAAACCTCGAGATTCTGTGGAGATAGATGATGTATGATGTGATCGATCTAAAACCCCCCATAAGTAGCTTCTCTTATTGTTTTTCGTCCGACATTTGTTTAAGTTTGTGAAACCTCAAGATCTCAACTTTGATGTGTTAAAATGTTTATTTTAACTTTGTTTTTCCTTTAGCAATCATGACAAGTGAATACTTTGTGTGCTGGTAAGTTAATCATTATGTTACCTAGGACAAAGAGCTGTGTTTTGGATTATATGCACTCTGAGTTGAAAACTGGGCGGTACTGGGGGTGCACCGGAAGTTTATCGAGATTCCGGCTTCCGAGGAAAATAAAGAAAAGCTATAATTAATTCTCCTATTTAAAATATGCCAATTATTTCTGGGGAAATTTATCCTTCCATAATCTGTGAAAATATCCCATCCATATTCTGGAAATATCCCATCCCATATTCTTGGGAAAATATACCTTCCATAATTCTGGGAAAATCATCCCATGCCAATTCTGGGAATTATCCCTTCCATCATTCTTGGAAAATTATACCCTCCATAATTCTGGCGAAATTACCCTTCCATAATTCTGGAAAATTATACCTTCCATAATTTCTGGGAAATCATCATCCCATCCAGATTCTGGGGAATTACCCCTTCCATCATTCTTGCAAATTATCCCCTCCTAATTCTGGGAAAATTTATGCCCATCCATAATTCTTGCGAAATTTATCACTTCTATATTCTGGAAAAATTATTTCACTCTCCATAATTCTGGAAAATCATCCCATCCATTAATTCTGGGAAAAAATCAATCACTTCGCATAATTCTTGGAAAACTAACCTTCCATAATTCTGGGAAAAATCATCCCATCCATAATTCTGGGAAAATTATCCCATCCATAATTCTTGGAAAATTATTCACTTTCCATAATCTGGAAACAATTATCACCCATAATTCTGGAAAATTTATCACTTACATAATTCTGGGAAAATCATCCCCATCCATAAATTCTGGAAAATTATCCTTCCATTAATTCTTGTAAAATTTATCCTAGCCATTAATTCTGGAAAAATTATTCACTCCATAATCTTGAAAAAATCGTTATCCCATGCCATAATTCTGGGAAAAAATGATCCTTCCATTAATTCTCAGATAACATATATCCCTTCCTAAATTCTGGAAAAATTATCCAACTTCCATAATATCTTGGAAAAAATCCATCCCTCCATAATTCTGGGATAAATCATCCCTTCCATAATTATTGGAAAAAATCATCCCTTCCAGTAAATCTCAGAAAATATCCCTTCCATTAATTCTCAACTTAAGTATATATACACCTTCCATAAATTCTGGGAAATTATCCCCGTCCATAATTCTGTGAAAATTATCCCATCCATAATTTTTGGAATTATCCACCATAATCCTGGAAAATGAGTCCTTCCATTAATTCTTCATGTGAAAATTATCCCTTCCATAATTCGCAGAAAATTGTCGGCTAGGAATGGGCTGCGCGCAAAGCAGCGCTCGTCCCCTACGCATCACTTTCTGCTGGTTCCTCAGAGGCCTCCATCTGGCCATCCACCAGGCAGAATCTGGCCCATCCCCAGTCTTGAGAGTCCAAACCAGCTGCAACCACGAGGCACTATGGTCAGCCTAATGGCCTCCTCTACCCATGAGGCCTCCTCACCAATGAAGATATCTGGTGAGCAGGATTCAGCCATCAGGAAAATGAGCCCAACACTTATCCTTACACCAACAGCTGACACTCACAAACAATCAGGTAACAAATCTCTTCTGGCTCTTTCTCAACAAACGCTCATTTGGGCACAAATCTGACCAGCGATTAGCGAAAGGATTCTCCGAAGAGAAACCTGGGTACCGAAGGAGTTAAGTGTCCCATCTTCAGATTCCTTGGTCAAGTCCAAGTCCCACATTCCGTGAGCAAGATTGAAGCACCAAGGACTTAAAGACTCGAACTTTCGTCGTCCTTCATAGGTACCGACAGCACCACACCCCATGGATCCAGTGAATCCATGACTCCCCAGGCCCGACCCAGATGCTGTCGACCTTGCCTCAACAACATGCGGAGACGTGATATTGCTTGCCAAGGTTAAGTTGAACCTCTGAGACCTCAACATCCTCGACCATTAAAAGTACCGTAATTGAAATAATTTTTAAAAGAACCATTGGAAAGCTAATTTTAATCTCTTTACTTGCTTGTAAAGCGAATAATCGATTTACTTGGACAAAAAATTCAGGTGTCCGTTCATTATAAAAGTACTGTTTAAAAGTTCTCTTTCAGGATGAAGAAGAAGAACTGGCGATGGGAGTTTAATGCAGATGTTCGAATCGGTAACATTTATATTCTACTATCGGTGCTCGACATTGCCGGGGCATGCTTAGGTCCTCCTCCATGCACCTTCCCTCCGTCTCATCCCACCCCTCCCCTTTCTTCCTCCCCACTCTCCCAATCCCCCCAAGACTCCCACCCTGCCTACTTCCCCTTGCCTCCTCCCACCCACCACCCTCCATCCTAAGACTTCCACCCTATCCCCTTCCCTCTCCCTGGACTCCCCCCCCCCCCTTTCCCCTGCGTAAATGGAGAGGGGACAACAAAGTCTCATGAGAGCATTTGTGTACACGTTTTATTTCAAATACACTTGTCCCTGATATCAGAAGATCCTCAATTATCTAACACGACATGGCCCCAGGCAAACACACAAGAACCAGGAGAGTGATCGACGGAGGGCAGCAGGGTCCTGAGGTAGGACATCTGGGGCATGGCTAAATTGTCGCAGAGTCACGGTCCAAAAATGAAGTGGAAGCACAATCCAGTTGTGGGGTTGTTGGCGCTCGGCGTGGGTGGGGCGGGCACTGAGCGGCGACTGTCTGTGTCATAGCCCATGCACGCCAGGCGCTGACGCCTGTCTGTCAGTGCTCAGACCGTGCGATTGAACAATGCCCGCGACAGCCGAACCCCGAAAAGCCCAATACAAACCAAATCCAACGTCCAAAGAATGCTGTGGCTCCCGGTGTCCCCACCGATTATCCGCTTGGCCGACCACTGCTGCCCCATGATGCAGCTCCTTGTCATCCACCTGCGCTTAATTGGCGTTCGGCCGTACAAGGCGCATCCGCACCCTTGACTTTGAGTGGAGTTTTACGGCCATGGTGGGACAATCCCTTATGACCAAATTTACACCTTCACATCAAAAATTGTTGCTAGGCAGTCTGGTTTCTGGCAGAAGCACATCAAGACGAGATTACAGCAGGAATTAAACATTAGAAAGGTTTTCAGGGACACGGAAGCTGCCAGCGAAGGAGACGACGGTGTTGTTCGTCTATTCAATAATGTACATTTCCTAATGTGGTCTATTTACTTCATGTTATGTTAAACACTGTGACCATGGAAATACCAATCATATACTGTGCAATGGTAACCCCAGAAACGCAATCCTAACAAATTATGCAGTCAACTTTAACACATCCAATGTCATTCTCAGACATCATCACAAAACTGAAAAAAAACAAGCACACCAGGCTGAACACACATTAATATACGAGAGCATATGCAAATCTACTTTGTAAATTTTCCAAAAGTGATTTTTCACTTTTATCTCAGAGTTGACATGTTATTTGAACGAATTTTAGCTTGTCTCCCCCCCCCCCCCCCAATTCTTTTTTTGGTGAGTGATGACATCAAGCTCAAAAAATTCACCTGAAATTGAATGGACAATTTATAAATATCTTGTGACAAAAGTGAGAATACGATATTGTCGGTGTGCTTAAGCTTATGCCTTTTGGGCAGGGTAAGCTGCTTTTTTTCGATGCCATAGAAAATGTGCCAACAAAAAGGATCTGGCCTTGGCGGGTATCTTGGATGACGTCAAACAAAATTTTCCTTATGATTCTCATAATTGTTGTCTTCCTAAGTTTTGAGGAGGGCATGGAAATCACAGGACCTCCGCTTTTTGTGCTCCTGACATTTACGTAATCAAGTGTGCATAGTCTAAACTTACTGAATGCGGACAGCCCATGCAAAGGGTGAACCATAATCTTTATCAAATCCTTGCAAGTCCAAGGTTCTTCTTTCTTTGCCCAATTACTCTCCGCAACCGCAACATTCGGAGCACACAAGACCACTTTTGGCAACACACAGGAATTATTTGACAAATCTTATGTTACAATTTCAAAGTTGCGCAAGACGAGCTTCACGAGCAGGGGGGTATATACAAAAGACCGGCTCAGCTTGGTTGCCCCCCCCCCCACCCACTCTTTCACATAATAGTTCGTCGGCAGCATGGGCATTGTTGGACAAGGTGTCTGGCGATCCTTCCAAATACCGTGCTGTATTGAGTATGATAAGCCCTTCACGTGTTATTGAAATCAGTGTGCCTAAAGGAGGGGATTTGTTATCCTCCTTTTCCTTTTCATTGAAAACAGCATTCCAACGCATGACTTCACATCATCGCAATTTATGTCACGAGCCTTACATAACAGGGAATACTATCGCTCTATCTTGTCTGTATATAAGCTGGAGATATTTGGGTTAACTCCAAAAAGACACAACACATTCAGTATATAATCATTCTGCTTCAGTTAAAATGTTTATATGTGGCTCACCTGTAGTAATAAATGCCCCTTGTAGTTATCAGTGCCCTTGCAAGCATACCATCATATATATATGCTTTAAATGTTCTTTCTTCCTAGCTTGTATAAATATTTGTATTCGCACCTTTCTCCATTCTTTTTAACGACAGTTGCTGGATTTAGTTCAGCACATGGAAGTGTCCGGTCAAGTACCTTTATGTTTGCCGGGTAGATTGAAGTGATTTCATAAGAAATAGTTGTAGTTTGGGCCGTGGGGTCGTGGTGAGGACGCTGCTAGACAGGCAGTTTGGCCTTCTTCCCAAAACACCGGAATGCAAGTCGTCACCCCCGATAACTCCAGAGTCGGACGAGTCGCTTAAAGGACCGTGGGCGCCAATATTCGAGACCGCCGTGGCGTAGGGTTATTGTCTCAATCTCCATTAAATACCCTATAACCATAGCAGGTAGCTCCGGGGATAACACACCCTCGGCCGGCTTTGTCCCGAACGAGTCGGCTGTTTAACGACTCCGGATCCGGCGTAACAAGCGGATTACCAAAACCGCATCCGGACAATGACGATTTACGGCACAAACAGCGCCTTCTAAGTTCTCAAGCCTGAACATACTGGCCAATGAAAGAAACGGAAGGCAATGCGAGCTGGTACAATTTAAAGGGCATTTATTTACAATAATTGTGAAGGGAGCACAGAGCAGAATTGATCACGAATATGCAGGCAATGTCAGTGAGCAAAAGCACTTAACAATTCTACTTATAGTGATGTGGGCGGGGTTTCGGCGTGCGATAAACTACCACCAGGCGGAGCAGAAGGTCGTCTCCACCGAACACCCCGGAATTTAGGTCGTGACTCTCGGATAAGTCCGAAAGTCACGGGTCCTTAGCAGACCGTGGTCGCCAATGACGGTGTGGGGTAGGGTAATTGCCTAATTTCAATACACCTAAGTACCCACGTCGTCAAATTACCTGAGAATCACACCCTCGACAGACTCCGTCGAACCGGTCGCTCTTGCGACCTTGGTCCAGTGTAACCGAGCGGAATTACCAGAGTCCGTCGGTCCAAACGACAACTTACGGCACACGCTCCCTAATTCTCAATACGCACCATGCTTAAACCAATGAAGAAAGTGACAGAGAACGAGCTGCGTACATTGAACAATTAGGGGGGGGGTATTTATTCATGGGGACAGGGAGCACAAAGAGCAGAGTTATCCGAATATGAGAAATCAATTTACAAGGAACACAGGCCACTTAACAGTTTCTACTTACAGACGGGGCCCACGGACACACACAACACACACACACACACACACAACACACACACACACACACACACACACACACACACACACCCAAAAGAATGGAACCCCGGGGGGTCTTTATTCGGTCCCTCAGCCAGGAGGGAAAGGCGAGCTGGGGGACCAGGGCCTTGTCGGGTACCTCTCCGCCTCGTGCGTCACACCGGACTCCAACCCACCACAGTGCGTCTCGAACCACGACCCGAAGTCCATGGGCCCACTACCCTGGCTGCTCGGCCACCACAACACGAGGAGCCACCGCAAAGGACGCAAACCACGACCGAGACCAAGCCACAAGACCGCAGATGAAAAGCAATCGGCCATGTGATTGCGTACTTCTGGTCTTGACAAACCACTCTCTACTCTTCCTTGACGAGGCGAACCCTTCATCTGGCTGGGGCGGAGCCGGCCCTCAGGTCATGAGCCTCCTGTTGGACAGGCATCTCGGGGGTGTGTCGGGCGTCTCGGAGGCCCGCCCCCCGAAGAGGCTCTGTTAGTAGCTTTCGGCACGCTTGCCTCCCATTGGCCGGAGCGCCTCGGCCCTGCTCACCCTTTGCCCATTGGCTGGAGGAAACACTCCATGCCCTTCCTCAGAGCAGAGCCTCGATCTTGAGCGAATGGAGGCTCCGCCCACGCCTTCAGCCAAAAACACGTGGGCAATGGAGCGGTGGTTGAAGAAGTGAAGGGGATTTGTTGTAAAAACTAACTATAAGAAACTTCCCAATGCACACATGTAATTCCGTTAGACATAGGGGGGACCCTAACTATAACACATACTTATCGACATAACTGAACTGCATGGACTTGCTGAGCTGTCTGTGTGTAGAAGGCTTCCAAATCCTAACAATTAGGACGGCGCCACCACGCAGACACACCACCACACCACACCACACACACACACACCAAAAGAAATGGACCCCACCAGGTCTTTATTTCGACCCTCGCAGCCAAGGGACTAGAAGCTGGAGGTCAGAGTTGGCCGGGTACCTGGCCGCCTCGTGCGGCTACACCGACTCCAACCCACCACGGTGGGACTCAAACCCATGACCCGAATCCAACGAGCCACGGGTCCTGGCTGCCATGAACGACGATCGAGCACCACGATCCTGGCTGCCACGACCACCACACCACGAGAACTCCGGGAAAGACCGCAGACCTAAAGACCGCAGACCGATGACGACTGCAGACCAAAAGACCAAAGGGCAAATCGCGACCCTTTCTCCTCCGACAATTCCAACCCATCCAGCGGAACACTCAGGCGGGCCCAGCAATCTTTATCCTCCCCTGGACGGTGGGGTGACCGGTCCCCTGAGGTAATTTTTGCCCTGATTGGACAGGGTTTCGTGAGGTGATATCTGTCCCCTCTGATTGGACAGGGGAAAAACCCTGCCTTTCTTGGGCGGAGTCGGAGCTCTAGAGTGATGAGCCTCCGATTGGACAGGGTTTCGTGGGGTGATGTGCTGGCCATCCGTGAATTGGACATGGGGAACCCTTCCTTTTCCTGGGCGGAGATGGTGTTCTGAGGTGAGGAAACCTCGCCATGTCCGTGGTCGAATGCACGTGGGCCAATGGCGTCTGATGGTTGCGAAGAAGTGAAGGATTGATTTGTTGGCGTTGCGGTATTGCAAAAATCTAACGAGAAAGAAACTCGCAGTGTGCGGACACTTATCAATCCAATAAACATAGGGAGGGTTTCTAACTATAAACACATACTTATCGAAATAACTAAGCTTAGGGACTGCTGTCTGTTTGTGTGCAAATGGCTTCCAGATTCAACACATACCCCTCCCCCCCCCCCTTTAATAGACTCGTCACGAGTCGCAAATTTTCATGTGCCATGCAGGTGTAGGTTTTCCCTGAGTACATTTTACCTACGAATCCCTGAGTGCGACATTTGTATACATGTCCCAAAAATATATTACCTAGTGCGCTGCGTAACTGAACTAACAGACTCACTCAGACAACTTAAATAATCTGCAGGATCACCTGCCTGGGCTTGGAGCGGCAGTGTGTGGCGGGTTCGAGTCCTGCCACACCGGATCGTCGAAGACCACATGAGGCGGAAAGGTCCAAGAATAGGCTCTG
>CM068958.1:50162457-50174703 GCA_035128595.1 Eptatretus atami | reverse complement strand
AACCACACACAAACACCCACACACAAATCACACACACACACACACCAAATACAAACACACAAACACAAACACCACAAACACACACACACCACACACAAACACACACACACACCCACACAATAAAACACAAACACACACACCCACAAACACCACACACAAACACACACACACAACATACACATACACACAATATACACCACACACATACCACATACACACACACACATACACAACACACATAACACCAACACACATCACCACACACAATACACACATACACACACACATACACACAAAACACACACACACATTACACACACACATACACACACATACACACACACAACAACATATACACACACACACACACACACACAACACACACACACACATACACACAAACACACACATAACACACATATACACACAACACACACACAACACACATGCACACACACACACACACATATACACACAAACACACACACACACACACACAAACACACACACACAACACGTTTCTCAAATTTTTCCTGCATGAACTCTATAAATGAAACCATCGAGGTTGATTCGCGACGGTCCCATCTTGATTAAAAAAAGACTCGAGATGCACAACAACAACAGGAGAAACTTGGGCCACTCGGTAGAGCGCAAACTCCACACGTTAATTCCTGATCCACGAGAGAACATATCGTGGCCCATACATTTTACGAAATATCGATACTATTCAAGTACTATCCTACAAAGGTGGAAGAATCACATTAAATTTAAATAATTCTTCCTTTCCAGTCCGGATTCGGATGTTCACAAAATCGAATCATTTCGTCTTTGGTCACACACCCAACCTGTCACCAAGTGTCACTCCGAATCGCCTTCACTTTTTGAGATATCGTGCTATATATCGTTTTTGGCCTCAATCTCTCAATCGGTGAAGAATCACTTTAAAATTTCCAGTAGTCGGAATCCGGAAATTCGTCGACCAATAATCCTCCAGAGGGGCATCACGCGATTCACTGAGTCGAACGTTTTTACAGAGATCAATCATTAAGCTGCAAAGCCGCCAACTGCCGAAACTCATAATCTGCATTTCAGAAGTGACCCGAAGAGCAAGAATACGGTCAATCGTTGACCTCTTGGTGTAGAGCTGACTGCTCTGGACGACTGGTGTCAAGCATAAAGATGGTGGCAAACCCTTTCAAGAATTGTCCGAGCAATAGACCTTGCCGGCACTGAGGTAGCTCAACCTTCGGTTAGTTGTTGCCATTATGGCGATCACCCTTACCCCTTTCCAGAGCACGGGACAACGAGCCCCTCTTCAGTCAGTTTGGGAGATGCCTGTGTCCAGCGAAGTGCGATAACTGCATATGCAACCACACACGAGTGCAGGCATTTCCACCAGCATTTGAAAAGTCAGCAGTGGATGCCGCAGATCCCAGGAGCTTTACTCTTACCCATTTCAACTGGTTCACCGGAGCCGTTTCCCACAAACCCAAAGGTTGGATCATCAGTTGATTGGAGGGTCCAGCAATAGGATAGTTGACACCCTGACATCCAACTCGACAGTGGTGATCCAGCCTGGGTAACAGCCGCTCAAAGTAACCAGAATCAGCGGGCCTTCACTTCGGACTCCTCTGTCAAGAGCCCACCACCCCGCCGCTCTAACTGCAGTGTCGAGGACAGAAAATGCACAAATTCCCCTGTAAGCAGGAGAGAATCACTTGACGGCACAGGTGATGCTCCTCCCGTCAAAGATTCCTTGGGCATATAGGCCTTCTTGTCCACCCTTTGCACACGTACAGTTTTATGCCTCAGCTCCCTGAACAGCCTCAACTCTGCATTAACCTGGCCTTGACACGGGGCCAATGGTATCCAATGTCCCTCAGAGACAAAATTCTTCTTCGCCGCCGTGTGAGTTCCAAGACATCACTGGCACAATCAAGGACGTGTCTGAAGGTACTCCACAGCTAGTCTTCAGGATTCCGCAAAGCACCCAGACCCCCCCCCCCCTCCCTCCCGAATCCCCACTCAGCCTGTTCAACTCCTCAGTACCCTCTCATCCTTGAGCTTGCCATCAATCCCAGCCAGGCTAGGATGGTACCATTCTTCCCAGATTTAAACTGCAACTTCAGATTGCTACACATAGCTGGTGCGTCGGTAATTGAGGAACTGATGGCACTTTCTCCGGTAGACCCATGCATTGCTGGATCATCTTCCAGCGACATAACAACTAGGACAGGTCATCGCCTTGCCTTATCCAACCAGCGGTTGGAATACCAAGTCCAGTTGAGTGAGCCTGTGAAAACAAAACCATGAACCAGCTACCTTCAGTCCATGACTTCTTACAAGTCAAGAAACTTAGTGCTATTCTGGCTCACAGTTCCAGACCCATGAGGACCAACACATGTCTAATAACCATCCCTATCAGTTCCAATCGATGAAATGAAATCCCCCGAAGGACTATAAGAGTATCTCGCATGGGGCACTGATCAACCACAGACTCGAGCGTGCAGAGATGCGTCTTTCATGATGAGATCACTCACCTAGTCGGAACATAACAAAGACCAGGAAACGGCACCTCAGAAGTAATAATCCTGAGTCTCATGATACGCTTCTTGACCATTGTTACCTCAATTATCATTGGAGTTAGCTTAATGGACACAGCTACAGCAACTCCTTGGGAATGGGAACCATCAGGAGCGACCAGACCAATTGTAGGTTACACACCCGCCATGATCTCGCACCACTATACAGTCTCCGAACCACAGAGTGTGCCAACAATACCTATGTTCAAACGCTTGAGCTCAATGATAACAGAGAGAGTGATCATCCTCTCTTAGGAAAGGACATTCCAGGCACCCACCAGAAGAGACCGCCTCAGGTTAACTCAAAAAGACCGCTGTCTGGTGGATGGACACCTCAGCACCTGGTGGAGCCTGAGTTCTGCACTGCCAGTTTACACCAAAACTCTGCCACACACCACCGCAATCTGACCCTGAGGTTTCCCATGTTTTTGTCCTATCATCAAGGAATGGGGTCTCAAATGCTTTTGCCCCAATCCCGTCATCCGGTAAGCTGCCTGTGGAGGGCAGCAGCAAGGAGGTACCCCACGGAGTGGGCTTATCAGATTTCCTTGATTTTTTGGTTTGCAGAATGAAGTGTTTACAGTGGCCAGAGTGCAAATCCTGCCCACCAACTCTCAAAAAAAAAAGAACCCAACTGCAAGAGAATATCCGCAGACACCGTTGGGCACTAGAAAATGCATGGCGTTGGTTTGAAAAGGAGCTCCTCCCCCTTTGACGGTTTCTTTTTAATCCTGCTGGGTGTCCATATCTAAACACCTCCTCACAGAATACCTGTTGGGAGATGTTTAGTCGCCGACACCTGACCATGAAAAGTTTAGTACAGTTTACATGGTACCTGTAGCAAAGTCACAGATCAATCTGGCTTGACCTGACAATTCCACGACTGTACATAGATATTGCTTGGCAGGGAGTTCGCCTTGCACTATGGATGCATCTTCAATTGCAAAGCTCACAAAACAACCCACCTGGGATTCATGAAGAGCAGTTGGCAAATATATTGCCTATCAAGGCCGTGGCCACCTTCTCCTCATCGAGCAAGGTCAGCAACCATTCAGAAAAAAATTATCCTGGGTCCAACTCCAGAGTGTGGCAGAAATATCCTTCACGCACACTCATGGGACTGGTCCAAGGAAATATTGAGCCCGCCTGAGAGGTGTGACGGAGAGATATTTTAAGGCGACATGCCACCACCCTCACTCTTGGACCAGAGGGTGGAAATCTAGCCGTTCCATCACGAGTTCTCCAAAGACCCTCTCTGGAGTCGAAAAGGAATTTATCCATGTCCAGCTCAATGGGATCTGGAGGTTTTGCAGTGGATGATCGACAGAAGCTGCTGCATACAATATTCTGCAAGGAAGGGTTAACATCCACAGACTCCATATCAGCTGAATGACGGGTTGGAGTGTTATCTTCGTGCTGGGGTTCTACAACCCAAACCACCAACATTCGAGCACACAAAAATGAACTGGTTTTCTGTGCAGACCGAGAGCTGGCAGATTTCCTTCGGAGAACAAACCAACACTGCACCCAATTTCTCCCAAAAAAATTTTGGGAAAATGGCCCTACGTGTTTTTATTTTTTTTTTGTACTTTTTAATTTTTTATTCCTTTTTTCCCCTGGGAGGTGGCATGGGCTTGGTTAAAACACACATCAACCACACAACCCCCCTTGACAAGACCCCCACAACAGCACTCCATACACAATTACCCATTTAATGCTCAAACTACCTAGAAGTCTTATCAACATCCCTATACCCCTCTATCTCCGTTAACTTCCAGGTACCTATCTCATTCTAATTTAAACTTATCTACTTTTTCTGCTGCCACTACCTTTCCTGGAGTCATTCCATGCATTAACTACTCTCTGAGTGAAAGTCCCTTGCCTTACTACCGTCTTAACTCTCCTCTTTTTACTCTCAGCTATGGCCCCTGGTTCTATCACTGTCTACTCTGTTGAATAATTTCATCTGCACTTATTTATTCTCTACCTTTCATTATCTTAACATCTCCAATCATATCTCCTCTAACCCCTCCTTTCTAGTGATAAAGCATTGTCTCCTTCAGCCGCTCCTCATAGCTGAGTCTAGCTTGGCCCGGAATCAATCTCGCAGCCCTGCGCTAACCCTCTCTGTGGCATCTATATCCTTCCTGAGTTGTGTGACCAAAACTGCACACAATATTCTAGATGTGGCCTCACTAATTCCTGTACAATGTTACCACACCTCTTGATTCATAAATGATCCCCTCCGAATACAGCCTAAAACCCTATTTCCTTTATCTAGGCTGCCTGCTTACCTCCCACATCTATTACCACCCCCAGATCCTTCTCCTGTGTGACACCACTCCAAAATTCCCCTTGCATCCTGTAATCTCTATTTCATTGTTATTTCCCATCCCAACACCTTTCACTTGCTCAGGTAAATTCCATCTACCAGTTTTGCCCAATCTATACAAGTATCAACACTTTCCCTGTATCTGTCACCCTGCTCTGCTATCCACCTCACCTCCAAGCTTTGTGTCATCTGCAAATTTGGAAAGCCTACTTTCCACACCATTATCAAAATCGTTGATGTAAATAATGATTAGAATGGTCTGAGTACTGATCCCTGAGTACGCGCTACGTACATCCTCCCACTCAGAGCCACTCTTTGCTTCCGACCACTAAGCCAGTTTACAATCCAATTAGCGACCTGACCAGGCACTCCACAAGCCCTCACCTTGGCTAACAACCTCCGATGTGGTACCTATCAAATCATTGTTAAAGTCGAGATATTCTATGTCCACTGCCTTTCCCTCATCACCAATAGACACTGCTTCAGAGAACTCTAAAAGATTTGTTAAACAGGAACTACCTTTGGTAAACCATGCTGACTACCTTTAATTAGTTTGTATTTGTTTAAATGGTCCTCATCTGTTCCTTAATTTAATGTTTCCAAACACCTTCCCCAAATGGTCAAACTAACAGTCTATAGTTCCCAATTCTTCTCTGTATCCTTCTTAAATAATGGTGTTACATTTTCTACTCTCCATCTCCGCGTACTGTCCTGGCTCACTGAGCTATTGAAAATATCCGATAACATCTCACTTACCTGCTAGCCACCTCCATCAATACCTTCGTGCATATTTCTGGACCTGGAGCCTTATCTACTTTTCGATTACCTATTGTTCCTTACTCCTCAACTCCAACCTGGATCTTCTGTAAAAGCCCTGTCCTCACCTCCTCGATAGAAAATCTCAGTTATTGCAATCTCCTGACTGTTCTTGTGTAAAAGTTGATGAAAAATACCTGTTTAATAAGCCTGCCATCTCACTTTCTCACTAACCACTCTCACGGTGCTATTCCTCAATGGCCACACTTGGTCCTAACCTTTCTTTTTCCCTGAAATATGAACGAAAGTCTTGCTATTATGTTTATATTTCTTAGCCATGTCCTTCTCATACTCTCTTTTGGTTTGCCGAGTTATTTCTTTCACTTGCCTCTGTTTACTTCGATAGTGATATAAATCTAACTCCAGTCCTGTTATTTTAACCTAATAAATGCTTCTGCTTCTCCTTAATAGATTCCTTATCTCCACTACTCAACCACCTTGGTCTCTTTCTTTTCTAGATTTACACCTCATTGGAATGTACTTACTCTGCACCTCTACACATTTGGTCCTTAAAGGTTCCTTTTTTCTGATGCTGATTGTCCTGTTGTTAGAGTTCCCCAATCTACCTCACCAATCTCTCCTCATATCCTCAAAGTTTGCCTTCCTGAAATCAATAGCCTTACCCTACGATTCTGAACTCCAACCCTTAACAGAATCTTTAACACACACATGTTATGGTCATTTGCTCCTAAATGCTCCCCGACCTCCACTCCCTCCACCAATTGGCGATCATTACTTAAAAGGAGGTCTAACAACTGCACTCCCCCCTGTGGGCCGATCTACAAACTGGGTTAAAAAGCAATTTTGGACTAAACAAGGAAATCCTCATCCGCTCTCCCTTTCCCTGTTCCTGGACCAATCATCCCTGGCAAGTTAAAATACCCCATAATCAATACTCAGACTGTGTGCTTAGCTTGGTTAGAGTGGCGCTTGGGATCCAAGGGTCCTGATGTTCAAGCCCCGTTGGCCACTGAATTAAACACACCAGGAGGTTGACTCAGCTTCATCCTTCCGAGGTCGACAAAATGATGTGCAAGACTGTACTGGTTAGGGGACACTGATCAGCTGCAAGCCAGCAGAGTAGGGAGAGAGAGAGAGAGAGAGAGAGAGAGAGAGAAGAGAGAGAGAGGAGAGAAGAGAGAGAGAGAGAAGAGAGAATCAATACTCTTCCCTTCCCACATGCCCTTTTGAATTCTTAAATTCAATAATACATGTTATCGTCACCACAATATACACTGATGAAGGTTCCAAGGTAATGATAATGTTGCTCTCCACCTAAACTGGTGTGATACAGACACCACAACGTCAGTACAATTTTAAAACATTTATTGAACAAACAAACAGTATTATGTGCCAGCACAGAGAATCCTTGGACAGACAAATTACTCCAGATCTCTCAACATAACCGGAGAATCTTCATCTTATATAGTTTCCAGTAAGACAGAGTTTTTATAATTTTCTGACACTGACGCCAGTTCACCCAGTCTTGACAATTTCCAGGTGAAACTTTATCTTCAGTGTTCTTTGACAGCTCCTCCTTAAATGGTTGGAACACATATTCAAACCCAGACATATTAATTGCACAGAATGCTAGAATGACATCAAACGCCAACCTAATGCCATTAAAACAAGTTTCCATCTTATGTAGGTTAAAAATCAGTCTCTTTCCCAAAATTGGGAAGATATATTATCTTTGAAGCGACCAGAGCTCGTGAATACATCTGGACCTTTCTCAAATCCACATTCCAACTTGTTGTGTGTCTGTTTTAAAAATTCCTTTCGCTTTTAAAATGAAAGGCAATTCTTCTTATATTCAACTTACTGGCAAAGTTCAATCTGTTTACACATTTAATATACAGGTGATCTTTCCATACAGAGGAGAAATATAATTATGTTAATTCCAAATGGATACATACTGAAAACATCATATTCATATTTGAGTACATTCTACTTAAGGTTTAACATTTTCATTTAATACCAAGTTTTAATCATCATCAATTAATTTATTTTATCACCCCAACCCATCATGATAAAATGTTCCACACTGGCATGGATTACCCTAGATTATAAAATGCCGTATTGCTGACCTTGACTCCCCTTCAACAGAGCAGTGAAGGGGAAGCACATTTACAAGCTGGAATATGAAATCCAGTGTAGCAACATTTGTGGAGGCAGGGTCAAGGCCTACCACTCAAACACTGATTGGTCTTACTCAGGACCATAAGATCATCTGCACAAGCTAAATAGATAGATACTGGCTGTCCAGAGACCTAGCCCCGTAGCCTTCTACCTCTACAGAAGCCTGACACACATGCACAATCAACTTAATGAGATTGAACAGGATCGGGACATGAGGAAACTCTGCTTCACCCCACACTGGACAGAGACCACGGTTTTCAAGTCCTCACTAGTGTAAATAGCAGTACTAACACCAGGATATTTATCCTTCAGGAATGATATCAGCTCCACAAGAGTAACCATGATAACCAGTTGGGTAAACAGTACAGCAATTGCATTCTGAGGAACACTCAAAATGTGTTTTTGATGTCCAGTCAGGTGGCAAAAATATTCTTTTAATAACGTCTGGTGTCCTTCATCGTGGTGTTTTATAAAAGGAGTGTTTGAAGCAGTATTATCTGGGTTGTGAATTATTTTGGCTCAAACAGCTGACTGGATGTGTGGAACTGTGTGCTGTCACCGATCAGCCACAAACAGCTTATTTGGGCAAGTTGGAGGCTCACCGGTGATTCTCAGACGGGATTGGGGTAAATAGATGGTGGTGGTGCGATTTACTGCTGCTTTACCTCATTGTTGTGTGCACCAAGTCGGTGAGATGTTGCAAGAGCAGCATGCCCCCTGCCATAGCACCTTCTCCAAGGATCATCTTCACCATCAACACCATCCATCAAGATGATCTGGCCGTCTTCTATACTTATACAACACTATCACCTGCCTGCCCACCTCATGAAAAGTGCAATGACTAATGGGAAACTCACAGCATGTGGCAGCAAGAAAAGGAAGAAAGCCTGCAGGCACAGTTGGAATTGAGGAAGTGGAAATGAAGGTGGTAGGGTAGGGTCAGCTACAACAGACAGGTGGAAATAAAAGCTGATTTTGTATAACCACATAACCACAGCTACAAACCAGCTGCATAACCACACAAATTCTGATGTTTCTCCAAGCTTAGCAACGTATTATCACCATACCACCTTGGTGTCACACCTCCATCAGGTCTGCCAGAATGTGCACATATGCCATTTCTCACCATCCCACTCATGTGTTTTCACCTAAGAGGCTGCATCAACCTGGGTTTATTTTGATTTGATTATATGTAATGGTCATTATTAATATTATAAGTGCTGTGATTTAGTTTGCAGGACCAAAAAGAGAATTTTTTAAAGCAGATAATATTATTTTCTTGTGTTCCAGCCTCAGGGATATCAGTTGAAAACCCAACCCATTTGCACACAGGGATGGAGTTGTAATGTGGAGCAATGGTGCTCTCATCATCACAGGGTGGAACATTGAGAGGGAAAGCAGATAGAAGGACCAGTTAATTATGGTGCTGCTGTCATGGCAAGTTCGAAATAACAGATTGGAAAAAGTTATAAAAGAAAAAGGCAGGTTAGGATTGTTTTTTTTAATGGTCAAGTCATGATGCATAGAACCTTTGTTATCTGAGAAAATTAATTCGGCCGAGGCAGTTTATTCCTCATATATGAAACACACTGCAACTCATGCCAACAGAAAAACCTTTTGGAATGCTGGCCACATTTTACATCTAATCATGCAACTTTGTTAAAAATATCTCCATGGGTGACTGTCAATCGACATGAAAGTTTCATGTCAATCGCTCAAGAGGTTGCGGACAAAACAAATAAAAGTGAAATATTGAGGGCCTCAGCCAATGTTCCACAACATGGTCAAGGATGGTTGTGGACGCCCATTACCAATTAATGAACGGCAGCAAAAATTGCTTCGTATTCAATGAGCCTTGTTGGAAGCTCTTCATGTTGACATCTGAGAAATGGGCCCTTTGCAGAGCCTCTATATATGGTTGTGGCTGCCACTTTACTTCCTTAAATATGCCATACTCCTCAAGCATCTGCAACACAGATGTCTCAGTGTTGTCACCATGAACGCCTCTAAAGGAAGGTAAAACATGAAGTAATTATTTCAGGTCAAAATATAAGGAGCATCTGGATTTCCAGTGATTTGCATTGTTTTGTTTTCTTGAATCATCAAATACATTGCGCAGGTCTTCATCTCGTATCCAAAAATTATAGAGGATGAGACGACCCGTGAACCCGTTGGGTTCCCGTTGCGACAGCGGTTGATAAAAAAATCATTTCAAAAAAACAACAACCAAAAAAACATAGCTCCAGCGAACTATACCGCTGAGGTTGTTTGTATTGATCAAATAATCCCGAAGAGTACTTGACTGAATCGGGAATTGATTTTAAAAATAATTTTTTCATTGCCCAATTTGAACAAAACTTGACACTGCACACCGTAGGAGAATGGTGAGTCAGGTGGCCATAAAATTTTGCGCTATCATGTACCATTTGGCTGTATTCGGGAACATGCATACATACATACATACAAGATGAGAGTTGTAATATATAGATCAATACATTATATCTGACTGCTTTTATTACACAAATCATAGTTACTTCAGCAATCCACATTTTGTTGCAAGCATCATCATATTATCAATTTGCAATGAATTTAAAAATATTTGGGTTGTTCATCCTGCCTGGTTTCATGACTCTTGATTTCATTGCACGTCTTGTCCAAGTCTGACCAGAAGTAGTAGCAGTTGCAGTGGAACACACGATCAATGGTTCCATCAGGAAGTGGCAGGCTTTCCGCAGTTCCACGGAACAACTGCACCTGTCCTGTCTGAACATACACGTGCATTCATGTGAGGCAGTCATGATGGATGAGGCTAACAAGTTTGGAGATTGGCTCAAAAGGTTCAAGGAATGAGACGTGAACAAAACCAAGACACACCAACTTTTGTTACATTTTACAAAATATGTTCATCGACTGCAATACACCAATTGTCCTTAAACTGTCGATGCCAATGAAACAAGTTTTCAGATTCTCTGACAGCCACATCTCACTTGCTTGAATCAGCTCTTCCTTATCAAGGAAATTTGTGGTCAGGCAGATGTAATATCAAATGCAGAAAACAAAAACGAGTCAGGTAGCAATCAGCAGGATGAAATGGCTTGCTAGGAGGACCCATGAAATGGCTTGCTCGTTCACCCGACTTAACACCATTATATTTTTATCTCTCGGGTTTTTTTTCAAGTAAAATCGACACAAGCAAACCAAGGAACCTTGAAGAACTTAAAACATCATATTGTTGATGCTGTGTCATCCATTCCTACAGCTGCATTGGAAAACGTTGTCTCAGCATTTGAACGCTGAAATAGATCGATTATAATGAATGATGGATGACACGAAGGAAGAATTTTATTAAAAATTTGAGAATATCTAGGCAATACCAGAAAAATTAAATCAACTAAACTGTAAGTCTAATGCAGGTATTCAGATCACATTTACACAAGTATCTCAAATAACAATAAAACTTAGATTGAATGATTTTAGATGTAGACGCCTCTTTAAAATTAATCAGGTCTGCTATTTTCCAAGATGGCCCAAATATTGAAACATTAAAAAAAGTAGTCATAATCTATCCTTTTTAAAGTCATGCTCTATCCATTAAAGAAAAAAGGTCTTTGGTAGGACTGGCTGAAGTTTAAACCACTGACCTCCCAGACTTAGAGCAGTCGCTCTAACCATTACACACCAGGTCTAGTTCCTAAACATGTACAAGCCATGATAATCGGCCAGTAGGTTATTTATTTCCTCGTTTTAATAGCTAAATACATGTTTTCATGTGTGACAAATTCATAAATGTATCATCAGTGATGCTTTGACTTGTTCTGATACAGGTAATAGGCAGCCTATTGGGAACTTAATGAGTTTATCCTTCTGCTTGAGATCTCTATTTTTTTTAGGCATGAAGAATCAGGCTGCATTGCATCCCTCCTTAATGCTGGAAAAATGCATCTTGGTAGCAAGAGTGATCTATTGTCTTGTCTGAAAGATCCTGCAATCTAAAACAGAAGCACCCGAAGGTGACTGTTTGTGAAGCTTGACAGGGATGCGATCATTCAAATGCTGACGCTGGGAATGCAAAGACTTTTGACAACAATGCAGATTTTGGTGTTCATTCCTTCCATTTTACACAGCTACGCAATACTTACACCTGGACTCTAGTTTTGGACAGGTATATTGTAGACACCTCAAAGGAACAAACAAGCAAAGCATGGAAAGGAGTGCACCCACGTGTCAGTGGATCAACTTCTCTACCAGGAAACTGGCAGAGCTTCCTTCATGTGGACCATAGCAATCAGGAACTGTTAGTCACATCTGAAGGGAGGCTTTGACGCAATAATGTCCACCATTTCTCAAAGTTGCAATATTCGCTCGCTTACACTCACT
>CM068958.1:50095724-50107265 GCA_035128595.1 Eptatretus atami | reverse complement strand
TCTTCCTGATATCTTCTTGCATTCTAAAGTCAAATCTAACATGGATTTTTTACGTTTAATTATGCAGCAAAAATTGCCTCATATTTAACTGAGCCTTGTGGGGAAATTCTCAGTACACGTGAAATGGCCCTTGCAGACCTCCATAAACTTGTCTTCCAATTCAATTCCTGAAGAAGCCATTTCCTCAACTTCTGCAGATTAACATCCTTCATTTTTGTCACATAGCCTCCTAAAGTAGTCAAAATATAAAATTAATCAGGTCGAAATCCAACGCATCTGACTTCAGTATCTGATGCTTGATTCTTGAATCTCAAATACATGCACATCCTTATCTTCAATCCAAAAATCATTTTTTTAATCATATCTACACATACATAATTACCCCGCCACTGAAGGGACGGGTATTTTCACCCTGTCTGTTATGTCTTCAGTCTTGAGCAGATATTCAAAAAGTTGACTATATATGAAACTTGTGCAGTGGCATGTGACACGGTAAGAATTTGTTAATTTGGTGATGAAATCCGAATCTGATCCAATACTTATATATATATAAATATATATATTAGCCTGCACCATGCGAGATCAGGCAACAAAAACCATATTTTATGATTTGAAACCTCTGCACACAAACAGCCAGAGTCCCCGTATTCAGTTATTCGATAACTATTTTCAGTTAAACCATCCCTAGTCTAAATGAATTTCGTGTGGCGTGAGTATTAATATTATGTTATAAATCTCCAATCACTCCATTGCGGCACAGGTCTTTCAGCTTGCCCTCGCCTCCGCCGTAGCAACGAGGCAAGGTCCTCGCGCTGATTCACTCTCAATTGTACGCCATCCAACACCACAAGCAAAATCGTTGTCTCTAGCAAGAGGGACAGACACGCGTAGAGGGTGGGTTTCCGCTCCAAACCCCACCCAAAAAGGCGACCCATGGAGCCCGTCCAATCAGGAGATCAGCGGTCAGCTCCACCAAGCCCCGCCTCCTCAAGAGTCTATAAAGACGACGCGACTCAGTGGTCGTTGTGAGATCTTGTGCTCGATTCAGTTCGGAAGTAGTCAATCAGAGTCTTGCGTGTCCCTATTCTGGAGTTCTCTAAGTTCTTGGAGGAGCATTCTTGAAAGCAGTTGCTTGCGCTTGTCATAGCGGAGCTCTCAAGCCGATGTCTCCGCTCCTTCTACAAGGAGTGAACCCTGTATCCCTATTCACCATCCAACTCCCACGACAACGGCCCACACGTGCAGTCTCGGCAAGCCGCAGGACGAACACTGCAGGCTACCCCCGACAAACTCTGACCCCAGCTCACTATCCCCTTGGCTCGAGGTCGAATAAAACCAATTGGTTCCCTTTCTTGGGTGGTTCTGATTGTGCGCCGTCCTACAAGTAAACTGTTTTAAGTGTTATGATCATTAAAATATTGCTGATATCAGTCGTGATAATCTACAAAACTTCATCCCTTCTTTATCCTGCAAATAAAAAATTTTTAAATTTCCAGTTATTTCTGTCCTTCTTAGATTGACCAGCCATGTTTCGGACTGAGAATAGTAAGCCTTTCGGCCGGTAAGTAAGTTGTCATTTGACCGAAGGATCTTTAATCCCCGCTCGTATACCCAGATCGGCTGTAAACGGTCCTCCACCCGAGTCACCAGTGTGCGTTTCCCTATAGTTGATGACGGTTCTATATATTAAATAGGCATAACCCTACCCCACGCCGTGAAATATCGACCCACGTACGCTAAGTACCCATTAACTCTGCGGACAATCCGAGTCACGACCTAATTGGGTTCGTGGAGACGCTCTACTGCCCCACCTCGTGCTCGTTTATTGCCGCCAACCCCAGGCCCACAAACAAATAATAAGCATGACATTCAAACGTTGTGAAATTATGGAAAACTTGTGGTTATTGGAGGTCACAGAAAATAAGCGATTAACTCTGTTTAAGATCCGGATCCAATCAGCCTTTCATGGGCATACAAAACATAAAACGTCAGCATTGTGGACTAGTATTCTACTGATGCCGTTCCATTTCACTCTTTTTATTCCACAAATTATAGTTACTTCATCAGCAGTCCACCAAACATTCAAACATTAAACACTTGTCGCCAATTTTTGCTGCAAAGCATCATAAAATATCAAAACAATGAATTTGAAAGTTTTCGTGTTTATCTTGCCTTTTCATACTCTGACTCATTGCACCCTTCCAAGTCTCCAGATAAGTAGCTGTGCAGTAACACACGATCAATGTTCCATCAATATGGTAGCTTCTGCACTTCCCAACACTGCGCACCTTCCTGCAACATACACTCATTCATTGACATCATGAAGGTAAGCTAAAAACTTTTTTTACACATTCGAGCTCATACGAACGAACAACACAGAACGTAAACAAGGAGCAGAAAAAAGGAGGGAGAGAATCACAAAACAGTGGGAACAGAACAAGAATCATGTAGAAGAGAGTTGGCACGGACACGGAAACATATTACGACGATTTTCAGTCTTTACATGACAGATTTCAGTCTTTACATGACATGATTTCAGGGAAGAAAGCAGGATCTGAAAGGATGTTGGTTGATTAACAGAAGAAAAGTCATGTTGATGGGAATGATAAGAGATGTGAATAACAGCATTTCAAACCTGAGAAGATCGGATGAAGAGATTGGGATTTTCAAAGTGGAAAAAAAGAAATAAAGAGAAGAGCCACAGTATTCAATTTAGTTATCAGAAGATGCTGTGAACCTTGGGAGCGCCCGCAAATATTGGACAGATATCAACAGAGCAGAGGGGCGACCAACGTGGAGACAGTAGAAACAAGAAAACCACCAATCTCACACAAGAGAGTGAAACTCAATACTCAATCCTCATCGTAGAAAATACCAATATCTTAAATCCTTGTTTCCACAGTTAAGCCCAAGAAAGTGAATGTAGCCACCAGCCCCACATGTGAAGCATTTACTCCAACTGTAGTGCAGAGCTCATGTGTCCAAAGGAAACTGCACAGGAGAGCCCAGTGGACTCTGAGCCACTAATTAGCTTCCCAGATCGATCACGCAATAGTGACCCAGGAACCAATGATGCGACTTTTTCAAGAGGAATTTTGAGAAAGTAAATGGGTGGGATGCCCTCAACAGCAACTTTCAGAGAACATCCGTGGTTACATTTCAGATAAAACATGTTCCAAGTGCTGACCGAGCTTGACATTTATCCAATCGCCAAAATGAAAGCTGTGAATCATCCAGCAAGAGAAAAATAATTCCAGAGAGTCAAAGATCACTTGATGAAAACCCAAAAGAACAGGCCCAAACCACTGCCATTGGATAACCCAGCCTAAACAAAGAGAGGGATAGAGCAATTACCATTCTGAGCCACAATGTTGACTGTGACAGGAAGAATCGTGGCAGCCATAGGGATATGCCTGGATCCATTAGAAGAGAGTCGGGACAGGGGTCCAACTGATCGCATCAAACCCACTGAAGGTCCAGCGAATGGCTCTGATCTCATGGCAGGCAGCTGAGGCCTCCATCACATGTGGGGAAAGCAGGTAGCTCAAGTCCAGAGGAGGATAACTGGCTGAATCCAAATATGATTGCAGAACTCAGCCATTCAGAAGAGAAGTAATGGAAGCAGCATACCATCCCATCAACCTCGCATCTGGAGAGCAAGCTGATTCGGCTTAGTTTCAGAAGCGAGAGTTTGCCACCTTTTCATGCAGAGCATAAGTGTAGCTGATTCCAAGCATGCTGCAGTATGATGAAATTACACAAGAAACGAGAAGCACTTTATAATGTCACCATAGAGCAATTGTAAAACACATCATGAGAACAAGGCTCATCTCAATGATCCAAGCAACTCCTGACTGCCAGAATCCATTTTCTATGATTGAAATTCAGAGGAAAAGGGACTATTGACCATCAATACAGGACGTATACAAGCACCGAAAACGCTTGGTCTACACAAAAGTCCTCAAAGCAAATAGAAAAAAATAGTGCACAATAAAACAAATACCAGCATGAAAGAATGTTCTGTCAGGGCTCGCCTACAGAACGAACCTTTCATTACATCCAGCAACTGAAAGCATTAGTATACAGCATTTAGACAATAAGCATCCGGGTAGACGTAGGTGCCACAGATAATCACGACCGCGTTGCAGAACAATAGAATTACATCTCCACCGAACTGAGAACTTCCCTTTACAAACTAAATACAGAAACCCAAGAAAAGTCAGAGTAATGAGACCTGTCATCAGTTTTGGTCGACTCACCCGGTGCCAACCGAACACTGAAACCTACTTCACAACCATACTGAAAAAGAAACAAGATCATGCTCCACAGTGAACCTAACACATGATATCGCTGTCATTGCTCAAAAACCATCTCATCAATGACCATATCAATTTATCTTAAAGATACAGAGCAGACAAACTACTCACTCCCATGCCTCCATAATGATTCTGGAGCAACACAAGACAACCCATCACCATGAAGCAGTCCCTATGCAAATACAATGACTCCGACTGTCTTGTAGAGAACCTATAGCCAATATTAGTCTTATCTAACCTCTACTCATGCACAGAACCATCCTAAAAGTATTAGCCAATACTTTACAACAGATTTCATAATTCCATATTGCTTAACAGCATTTAAAAGAATAAGAGAAAATGAGTACATAATCTTTGACAAAGAATATATATCTCAGATGAAAATACACACATCCACCAAAGGTCTGACACCTCCTCTATAGTGATTCCTATCGCACACCACCCATGCTGACAGGTGATAAAAAGAAGGCACAACAGCCATGCAATGCTCCATAGACAACACTGCGGCACGAAATGGACTACTGAAGAGCTCAGTGACTTTCAATGTGCACCCGCATGAATGCCACCGTTCCAACAAGTCATTCGTCAAATTTCTCCCTGCAGCTTCCCGGCAACTGTCAATACTCGTGTATGTGAAGGAAAACGCGTAGAGCAACAAACATCAAGGCCCTATGCCACACAAGCTAACAGAATGGAGCGGTCGAGTGCTGAAGCACTTACGCGGAAAAATCAACTGTCGCCATCAACACCTCACTACCAATTACCAAACTGACTCTGAAGCAAGCCCCACACACACTGTCATTGAGAGCTCATGAAAGTAGGTCCATGGCCAAGACAGCCCATACAACCTAGAACACCAGCTGCAACCTGCAAGCATCCGCCTGAACCGCTGGTACCGCTCAGCCCCATGGGAGCGCTGGAGCAGTAATAGAATCATTCTCTGGATTATAATCACGCTCACCATCTCGTGCTCCCAATGGACTAATCCCCCTGGTTTGCAAGACAGAGGATCTTACCTGCCGAATTAGAATAGTGCCAACTGCAAATTTCCTGTGAGGAAAAATCTGGGCGGTTTTTCATGTTGCTTCCCTTTATTCCAGTAAAGACAATTAATAAACAGCATCAAGGCATCAGACGATTCTTCTTTTCAAATTTGGCAACAGTTTGGAGCCTTCCTTCATTGACACCCTATGCAATCTTCAAAGCGAGAACCATCCACAGAAATGTGCTCCAGATCGACTGTGAAAAACTTGACTGCCTGCACAAGCCCTACCTAAACTCCATCGACCACCTTTGGATGAATGGAACCCCCGACTGGCGAGCCAGACCAATTGCCCAACATCATCGCCCAACCCTCACTTATCCTCTGTGCTGAAGGAAGAAAACCCCTGCAGCAACTGTCGCCACATCTCATGGAAAGCCATTCCAAGAAAATGAGCTGTATAAGCAAAGGAGGACCAACCCAATTAATGCCATGATTTTGAATAGTGTGACGACCAGCAGGATCTGGCCACTATACTTTGGGCCATTTGTAGTGCACCTTGTTTCAGCATAACACATACAGGAAACACCAGTTGCACGAAGCACGTGATCCAAGCTCTACAAACCCCTATGCATTGCCATGCACATTTCACAAAGGATAATTATTTTAGCTCCACATGCACTGAGAAATGACGTGAATAAACAGAAAAGCGGTATCAAAAGCACAGAGAAGATTTAGAACACTGGCGCTATGCCTCCTGACGGTTGCAGAACTGAGTCGAGGCTTAAAGAAACTCTCACCTTCAGAGAGAAAAGACACAGAGCCAGAACAGCTTTGAAATGGTAATGGGTCAGAAACCTAATGGTTTTGACACAAGATTTAGAATCCAAAACACAAGTTTACCATGCAGCCTTTTCACGCGCAGGTGTCAGCTGTGTAGCCATTTGAAAGGGAGGGAACAACACCAAAACAGACTTAAGTAGATGCCACCACATTGATGAGGAGACAGTACAGATTCAACTGATATTAAAAATTCTTCCTGCTCTCCTCAAGTAAGACACACCTTTCGAGCTGTGAAAGAACTGAAATGTTTCAGTTGTGATTGCCCTCCATACAAGGCAAGTGTCAACAAAACTGCACTCACCCACAAGCTTCAGTGTACCAGAGGAAACGTAGACAACTGAAGACCAAGATATATCTGTGCAGAGAGAGAGCAAATTCTTTGACAAGAATTCCAGAGAATGATCAGAGAAATAGAAAGGGCAACATCTTAAAGTTATGCCGCTGGAAGCTGCCATCGGCCAGTGAAATTCAGACTCGATGCTCTGAGATCTCTAATAATAGCCAGAGCAACACTTATAAGCAGATGTCATGAACGATTGAGCAGAGGAAAGAGTAATATTTTCAGGAATTTCAAT
This sequence comes from Eptatretus atami, assembly GCA_035128595.1. Classification (NCBI taxonomy): domain Eukaryota; kingdom Metazoa; phylum Chordata; class Myxini; order Myxiniformes; family Myxinidae; genus Eptatretus; species Eptatretus atami. The sequence goes on along the minus strand of CM068958.1, from coordinate 50,100,549 downwards.
GAGATCCAAAAGATTATATCATGGTGAATCTTCAGAAGTTGACAGTTGCAGCTCCCCAATTGAGTCCGCAGAAGTCTTGCTTGAAGAGCCCATGCAGTTAGAAGAACCCACACCCACCAACTGGCATAGACAATGACACACATTTAGAGATGAGTTGAAGGACAAGTTTTCCATGTTTCTCGACGAGGTAAAACTTAAATTCACTCAAAGTAAAAATGAACGTAACAAAAATCCAATACCACACTCTTTTGTTTTAATTTACAAATAATTATTGACTGCAATGCACTTCATCATGAAGAAATTCGTGCTCATGCAGTGTACCTCAAATCCAAATAAGCATCAGTTAGCCCAATTCAATGGATCCCTTGCACTTGCAGCACAAAAATCAACGCCAACAAGCGTCTATTTATTAATTTATCTGTACAGCATTTTCTTTGTACTTGCCACGCATGATTTAAAAGCTTCAGATCCCGTGTGAAGCTACATTCATCTCAAGCTAGCATAATGATAATGCCATTAACCAGTAAGACTCCATTCAGCAAAACCCTTAGTCCACGCCAGACCAAAATTTCACTCTTGTTCAAATTTAGGGTGAATCGGGGGGGTCATTCAAAGGTAACTATATTTAACTAGATAATCGTCCCACCCGAGAACATTTACTTCTCAGAAAGTTCAAATCTCGCACCTGTGTGCATGCCAACTGCATTATGTAAGATATCACACTTTGAAGAAGAATTGCAATCAGAATCTACATTTAACATTGTGTGCCTAGAGGCATCGATTGCGGTGGGGGGACGGGTACAACCAATGTTTCCTGATCGAGATTTGTGACATCAACTTGAATCAGATATTAACCAGTCCACCTCTGATTTACTTCTTCGTCCTCTATGTGGCACCAAAACCCAGATGAGTTCTTCTATCTCGCCAGTACAACGCAGGTCAACGTCTATGTTCGTTGGTCCCTCTCTCCCAAACATTTATTGCAGCACCCCCTTCATTGAATACTATGCTTCTCTTCTTGTCATGTCAACAGGTAAGAGATTTACTGCGACGTAAACTGCCTTGCTGGGATACAATTCCATGATTTGGATTCCCCTCGCCAATGCTTTCTCCTCAAGTCAGTCAATGGTCCCACTAGTAGTGAAAACCCATATGGTTTGCAAGTGGACAAGCATCTTTTGACACCGAGACTTCTACGACACAGCCGGCAATATTTTTCATCGCCCCCGCCGCTCCGAACGACCGCTTTAACCAATACCGCCGTTCGCCACGAACGCAGCAATCCATGTCGACTGCTTACCACGCCAAAACCAGCACGTGGCGTTCTTAATCCCACCACTGCCATCTATTCTACCCGCGCGAATATGGTCAATCGCCGAAATCGATATACCTAAGTACTCCGCAGTAACTTCCGAGAGACCGTACCCGAACGAGCCGCTTGCGACACGAACCCCAACGGTCCGTTCCTCTGCGATAAACGACGGTATATCGCCGACCTCCCGGATCCATTCAATATCGTATTTAAAAAACCCAACTAACATCCGAAAAACAATATGGATTTCAATCGGGGGGAAAAACACGACAACGGTTCCATCCAAAAAGCACATTTATACTACACAACATATACACATTACAGCCAGCAAACAACCAAACGAGCAATGCATCGCGAACAAAGACGCGAGCAAGAGCGAGCAACTACAACTTTCTATAAGCAATTCAATGTACAACACTTATACTGTTCACGACTAGACACGCCCCCAACCATTTCATTCAGATATAACAAGAAAAGACCCCATCAAAGCAATGGTCAGGCTGCCCGTAGACCTTTATGCTCGACTGCAGACCGAATGATCGCACAGACCTGCAGTTAACCTGCCCACCCTCTGGTGCCTGGTTCACCTCAGACTCCCTCCCCACGCAGCTAGGGCGTAGCCGCGTTGACGCGGCCTCCGCTGCCGCGAGCTCTCTCCCTCTCCTCACACGAACCGCAGGTGCGCGCGACACAGATGGCAGACGCGCCCCATCCGCTCTCCTCCGACGCCCACCTCCACCGACGCAGCTCCAACGAACGGTCGCTCCACACCCTTCTCACAGGCCCGACCCCACACACACGACCGACAAGACCAAGACAAACTAAGACCACCAAGACTCCACCCGACTCTAACTGACTCGCCGCCGCTCCGCGCGCCTAATCGCTCGGTATGCCCGCCCTCCTTCCAGCTCCCGGAACTTCCAAAGGGTGGCTTTTCCACCCAACCCTCCGCCCCCCCCCTCGCGGCGCCCGGACAAAATCGGCTGCCCTCAAGAATTCATCCCCCCAAAATCACCCCCACCCTACTTCACCCTACCGCTGCTCAAATCCACCCCCCCATACCAAAAGCGCGGGAAAAGCAGAGGAAAATCCGCACCTATCGAACTCCTTTTCCATGCTTTATTTGAAACCTTCTTCTTTCTCCTCCTGCTGCGCTGGCTCGCAGATGTATCGTTTCGGGATGTGTTATGTTGTATTTGGCGTCTGTGTGCTTTGTTCGAATGTTAGTGATTTCGGGTGAGAATGGACAGTCTTGGGGTAAATGAGATGCCCGTGGTGTTAGAGCGCGTGTTTGTGTGAAGCGTTGTCCAAAATAACATAGTGAAAGAATAACGGCTATCTTCAAAAGACAAACAGCCCTATAACACAATAATATCCCTAACAACTGAAATCTATCTAACACACACCTACATATACTAATCTAACCTTAATGGTCTCTAGTGAATTCCACAGCCAACCACTACCCCTCCCTTTACAACTCGTCCCGATATCAATTTCGATGGCTGCATCATGTTAAGTTCCCTAGTACATTTATCTCGGATCCCTGATCCACATTACGTGATTCTTCCCAAAAGTAAATACCTACGCGAAACTACTAAACAACCCACTCATACAGACGATTAAATAAAAATTGCCCACGACAAAACAGGGCCAACTCATTACAATAACAACCTAACATTAACCTCTAAATTTAACACTAACCACGCCAGACCGATGACTCCGGGGGGAAAAACAGACCCAGGCTGCCACACGCATCTCTGGCTCATATCAATGCAAGCTGAACACAACCACACACAACTGCACCAACGCACCCCCCTGTCGGCTCCTGGCAGCAAGTCCCCAGAACATGAATGCTCTGACACAAGCAAACACAAGCAAGAACGAGGATGATGATGGAGATGAAACACACGCGTGCACTTGCCAAGCATCCCGGTATCCGCCTTACAGCAGTCCCTGCAAACCCATGATCCTCACACATGGTAATGGAGATGGTCAAATGGCAAAAGGAAGCAGCAGCAGGATCATTGCACAGCAGGCAACAAGCATGCAAGCAAGCAAACAAGCCGTTTGTAGCAAAACGGCGTGTGAGCTACCGCACCAGCCTTGTAGCAAAAACACGCATGAACTGGGCCGCACAGGCCGCAGCAAAAAAGAGCCGGCAATATCCGACCCACAGGCCGCAGAAAACACCGCAATGATACCGCACAGCCTGCCAGCAAAAACACCGGCAGATGGAAGCTCCAGCTCTGTCTTGCCAAGATTGTGAATCGTTTCTGCCACTCGAAGCGCTCACCTACCCTACTGGTCCCCTCAAACCTATCCCTCGCCTTCCTCCAACCACCCCTTATTGCAAACATCAAATTAGCCCCATCTTATTTTTTTTATTATTTATTTAATATCACGAAACCTCTCCTAACCCCCTTTATTTCTCTGTCCCTAAGCCTACTCTGTCTCCTACCTACTCCCAACCCCTACTTCCCTTCCTGGAGGGAATAAGAGAGCTATCGTCCTGGATCAGGCCCACCCCAAGCCTCAGAACGCCCCAAATTCACGATCTAACCCAAAGTGGGATCCAGCGCCAACAACGAGAGCAAGGATATGCGAGACACTCCATCACCTAAACCATTATTCAACTTAACTACCCGGCTTCAAAAAGCGCCTCTCGCCTAACTGCTTTCAACAACCCAATTCCCGTCCCTGTTGTCATCTCAATATTCCGGCCTGCCCTCAAATTTCTCCGCCCCGACACGTTCCTGAACGCGTCCCCTTGCAAACTACCTCTGCCGATTCTCGCAATATGGCACCCCGCACTCAACTGCCTCCAGCCTACCATCTCCCTAACCACTGGCCCTCCCTGCACTCCCTGAAATCCACATGGCACCTGCCCCTGCGCCCCTCCCCTGTCCCGCCCAAGCATCCCACCGCCCCAATGCCCCCCCCATCATCGCGCACCCGCCACACCTATCCCCCCACTGACCTTGCCTACCCGCCGACTAGCCCGTGCCCACCACTAAGCAATACTCACCGTTCTACACGCTCCCAACCCGTCAACAGGCTCCTACCCCTCCAACGGTTTCAGCCTACTTCACACAACACAAAACGACCTCCATTTCTCAATTACTAACCCACTAACTCACCTTACACACCCCGTCCCGTGAATCACTCCTCCCCCCAATCACTCACCGCACATTGCATTCCACATTCACTCCATTACATACAGACCCCTGCCTCAGCTCACCATCCAGATACATTTCCACTCTTAACTCTCACATCGGCTGAACACGCCATTCTTCTGCTACTCATCCAACTACCTCGTCTCTCTCATCCCTTAAATCTCTCTCAAGGGGCATCTGGACTTCCAGTGATCTGTATTGCTTTGTTTTCTTGAATCTCCAAATACATTGCACATGCCTTTATCTTCAATCCAAAAATCATTTTTTTTTAATCATATCGTAACACAGTACATAATTACCTCCGCCACTGAAGGTGGACGGAGGTTATGTTTTCACTCCT
>CM068958.1:49995334-50009215 GCA_035128595.1 Eptatretus atami | reverse complement strand
CACGGTTACAAGAAGAATTGATCATGTGCATTAAAAATGCGCAATCTGATCATCTGAACATCTATAACAGTTGCTTACAATATTAAGATATATTTATATTCGTATGAAAACGGAGTTTTTAACGTCAAAATTGATTGCTACGGAAGACAAATTTGAATTTCCCTATGTAATCTTATAATCTCAGTCTCACATAAGGATATCTGTACACCAACATTAAGTTGAGCACGCGTGACGCACAGCGTGATCCAACTATTTCTCCATGATGAGCTGAATATACCTCCACAGTTTGGAAGCAAAGTGCAAACAGCTAAAAGCCGGGTTAACCCAACGGAACTAACTATTAAGTTAACCTTAAAAATGCAAGGACCAAAATTGTAACCTGAAATTTGAGGATAATAATAATGAATAAAGAGACGTGCAAAGTCCCATACTCCCATACACTGTCAAACTGACTTCTATATAGTGTTACGGAATTGCCCTTATGGACTACTAATATGGATTAGGCTCAGATCACCCCATTAAATGCCTGCTTAGCTAGGTTGTTTGGTAAAGTGTACGTTATATGTATGTCGGGGTTTGTAATAGATGTTCTGTAAGGTAAATATACATAGTAAATGTCGTACAGTTGGTGGTTGAAACGAGAGATCCCTTTCTTACCGGACCCCATCCCGGGATTAGGCCCCTCCCAGTCGGCTGAGGGTCGGCCTGGATAAGAGAGGGTGTGCTGGAGCGGAGGAAGTGACGCGAAGAGGAGGAGTTTGTCGGTTTTCCCGAGAGGCGGGCTCGGGTCTTGAGGCGAGCAAACGAGAGAGCGAAACGGAGGCTTCGGAAAAGAGAGTGCCGTGGGTGAAGAACAGTCGGGTTCTCGAGGCGTGCTCAGGAGTCGCTTCCGAGGCGAGCAATGAAGGCTTCGTAAAAAAGAGTGCTCGTGTCTCGAATGCGAGCAAACGAGAAGGAAACGGTTTCGGAAAAAGGTTTTTCGGTGTGTGGAAACAGTCGCTCTGCGATGGCGCGCATGTGTTTTGGAAGCACAGCGACGAAGGAGGACAGGTGTGGAATCTGCCGCGTACAAAAATGGCAGTTCGGCTTTGAGAGGCTGCCTAAACGTGGAGTCAACGATCGACTCTACGGGAGGTGATCGACAGGTTCGGCCGGCGTCTGGCCGCAGAGCCTCTACTTAACTCAACTCATGGCTCGACACGTTTGTCGATCCGCCTCGGAGATTCGGCCACCTCGATTTTGGGCCTTGTCTGGTGAACGGGCTGGCCTGGATTTGTAGCTGGAACCCTGGAGAGAGATCAGCTGAGGCCTTATCGTCGAACTTTGCGCTAGGGGCCGAACGCGCTGAGAAGGCTTGCGCACGCGGTGACTTGAGAAGGAAGAGATACGGCGCCGCTATCTTTGCCGCTGGCAGCCTTCGAAGCGGAGTTCGAAATCCGTGACATCGCTGGTTACGAGCGACATTCATCTTTATTACACTGTCTTTCTCTTCCATAACCTCACCAATACTCTGTCTTGTCTTGCATGCATGCTGTTTAGTCTTTGTCTGCACGTGTTGTATAGGGGCCCAAAAATATTTCGGTTATTAGCGATCCCTCGAAAACCTGTAAGACCGTGGTCCCTAGTTAAGAACGGGTTTGAGCTTTGTTAATAAAAACAAGTCACTGTAATGTTGCTTGTTGTTGTGATCCCCGATGTTCCCCAATAAATCTGGTTTAATTCGTATGAAGTTGCCGCTATGGATTAATTCGTGTCGCGATTCGAGAACGATCGTCGATTGGCATATTAAAACCAAAATGGTTACGGACTTGCAGAAAACCGCTCAGGCATTCTGACATTAAACTAGTTCTGTAAAAGGCTCCTGTCACACCTTGACTATTTAGCCAGCGTATGCCGACGTATGAAAAAAATTTGTCTAAAAACGCTGGCACACGTCGAATACGTTGTGGGCCAAGTTTTGTATACGTTAAGAGCACGCTGGCATACATCGTAGTACGCCGGCATACGTCGTAGTACGCTGAGCTCGTCGGACAATTTAACATGCTTGAAATTTTTCGACGTATGCCAGCATATGACTCCAACGGTCCGCATACACTGGCCTTAAGTTGTAGACGTTACGCGATCGTTTGACACCACGTCGACACAACGTTGCTTGTAATTTACTCATAAGTCGAAACACGTCGAGGTAATGTTAGCTACCCGGAAAACTATTCTAACCTATGCAGTAACGTTGTAGGCACGTTACGCGCTCGTTGACACACGTCGACACACGTTACTTGTAAAGTTTACTCATAGTCGAAACACGTCGAGGTAAGTTAGCGTCCACTGGTTCCAGACTCCCTGTTTTTTTTGATTTTATTTTAGTTTTTTTTCTTCGTAGACGGTGATGTTGACACTTCGATTTCTAGTGCGTTATAATATATATAATTAATAGGCTGCCGCTCAACATTTAAATCATAACCGCACTAGAATCGAAGTGTCAACATCACCGTGATGCCGAAGAAAAAAAAACAAAAACAAAAAAAACCAGAGTCTGGAACACTGACGCTAAACATTACCTCGACGTGTTTCGACTTATTGAGAACTTACAAGAACGTGTTGTCGACGTGTTCAACGATGCGCGTAACGTGCCTAACAACTTAGGCCAGCGTATTGCGGAACGTGTGTCATACGCTGGCATACGTCGAAAACTTTCAACATGCGTGAAAAATTTGTCGACATTACTCGGTCGTACTATGACGTATGCCAGTGTGCTTCAGCGTTGCTTCAGCATGCTCTTAACGTATACAAAACTTACCCATAAACGTAGATTCGACGTAATGTCCAGCGTATTCGGCAAATTTTTTCATGATACGTCGGCATACGCTGGCTAAAACGTCAAGATGTGACAGCGGCTTCACACTTCGATGGCTAGTGCGGTTAGTGTTTTCAATATCGGCCGCAGCCTATTAATACCTACGCTACCGTGATCGTCGGCGAACCCCATCGCTATGCATAAGTAGACTATCTTGGCATAGGTTGAACGCGACAACCACCTCAGCATTCGTTGATATAAGTCCATCTATATGTTATCGAAACGTTCTGTGTACGTTCTAAATACGTAATGCATACGTCCCAATCGTTATGAATACATCCAAAACGGGAAAAAAAACCATCAATGTTCAGCGTACGCATAGCGTTTTACATTACATTTTGATACCTTGACATATGCTGGCAAAACGTCAAGGTGTGACAGGGCGACTTAACCAGGGGGTTTCTATTTCCCCAACTGGCAAGGTACAAGATACGTTTGGTATCGCGATTTAAGGCGACGTGACCCGATGCCTTGCTGAGCCGGCCGCGTTATAGGATCCCGAGACGGCCGGATGGTTGAGAAATCCTCCGTTCGCTGAATCCTTAACAATATAAAATAAAAGAATGAGATGAGCATTGAATATATATCTGTTTCCACTAACTACCAACACCATTGATGGCACTTCACATAATACATTTTTCCTACAATTTTTTTTCATGAAATATGTGGAGCCCCTGGGCAAACTTGCCCACCTTGCCCATGCCTAAATTCCGGCCCTCAGTTCTGTGCTGTGCGTGGAACACAGGCCATTCATCCCATCTAAACTGAAGAGGGCCGTGTTGTCCCTCTACTGGAAAGGTAAGGGTGATCGCCAAGACTGCAAACAACTACCCGAGGGTTGACGCTTGCCCTCAGTGCCGGGCAAGGTCTTTCTCGGACAATATTGATAGGGTTCGCCACGCATCTGCTTCAGGCACCCCGCGTTCCAGAGCAGGTCAGGCTTTACACCAAAGAGGCTCAACGATCGACCTATCCTTGCTCTTTAGGTCCTCACTGAATGCAGATGGAGAGTTTCGGCAGGGGCGCTTGCAAGCTTATGTGATCTCTGTAAAACGTTCGATTCAGTGAATCGGGATGGCCTCTGGATGATTCTTGGTCGAAACTGATCAGGATCTGACTACTAGAATTTAAAGTGATTCTTCACCATTGAGAGATTGGGCCAAAAATGATATATAGCAGATATCTCAAAAGTATGGACGGATTCGGAATGGAAACTTGCGTGGACAGGTTGGGTGTGTGAACCACGACGAATTGTTTTCGATTTTGGTGAACATCCGAATCCGGATCTGGGAAAGGAGAATATGTAAATTTTAATGTGATTCTTCACCATTGAGTAGATAGTACTGCAAAATAGCAGATATTTCAAAATGTATTGGGCCCGAATATGTTCTCAGTGGATCAGGGGCATTACGTGTAGAGGTATGCACTTTACAGAAGGCCAAGTTTCTCCCTGTGTTGATTGTCTCACATCTCGTGTCTTTTTAATCAAGACAGGATCTACGCGAATCAACCTTGATGGGTTTCATCGTATAGGAGTTCATGCAGGAAATTGAAACTTTTTTGTGTGTGTGTGTGTGTGTTGTTGTGTGTGTGTATGGTGTGTTCCTGTTGTGTGGCTGTATCTTTCACACAGAGTGCGTTAAATAATAATATATTCGTACCACCCAACGGTCGTACACGAATATACGCGGATAGGTTAGGGGTTTAGATGTAAGACTTCGTTTCATTGACCCACGTTCTCCGTTTGTCTATTGTAAAAAGCGTTCCTTTGCATGTCCTATAGACGGATACAGTTTTACACTTCCATTAGAGTGTGTTGTGTGTGCTTCAGACCATCGGACGGGTATAATTTGCATCTACACATCAGCACGAAAGAATTCTTTTTAAACAGTTATCCCAACTAAAAAAAATTTGTCAAAACTTACGTTATCCTTTTGTCATCCTAGTGTGGTTTCTTAATAAGTTTAAAATACTATTCTAAATGTTTGAAGTAGATGTTTGGGACTCCCATGTGGATGCCGAAAGTAGATTGGGAGCGATCCAAGTCGTACATTATTTATTATATATACCAGATATATTAACGTATGCATCCATTCCTCGTTATTTTTGTTATTCGTTTTATCTATAAATATGGTGAATACAAACGACTGCGATGTTTGGTAATCACGAATATAAATATTATAAAAAACACCTTCAAACAACAAACACCACATTTAATCTATTTTATTCAAATATCTCCTCTTGAGTTGAAAAACAAAAACATTGTGATATCTGCTCAAGGATGTTTAGAAGAGTAGTTATAAAAAGCACCTTCATCAAACAAAACACAAGAAGATATGATTTAAAAGTAAAGGGAACTATTATATGAAAAACCACTGATGGAGCTTTTAAGAATCATATTAAAAATAAGGATTTTTCAATTTGGAGACCCGGTCCATCATTCCAATAGCTGAATCAATGAAATACTAAGTGAAACCTGAGTTTGAAAAAGTTATTAAAAAACATTAATAGAAATGAAAACTTTAAAGTTTTATATGGAGTGAAAATGAGATATGGAAAAACAAGATGAAGAAACAAACTCCTTATTATGAGAACAGATTTCATTTGTATAACATCATTCAAGATTTCGAAAGTGGTTTATTGAAGAACTATCAAGACAAGAGGAGGATGTTTGATAATACAGTGGTTAGGAAGTGGATTTAATATTAAAAAATCATCTTTTAGATATACACATTCTTAAAATCAGACCCTCTTAAAGCTCTTCTTATAATTGAATTACCTAAAAGAAATAAACTAAAGAAGGCGTTGTTTAATATTTAAGAACAATGTATAAATGTTTCTCTGGTCTGTTTCTTGCTCACCTTAACATCCACCAATTTGTAATTCAGAAAGAGTTAAAAACAATATATGAAATATTGAGAATACCTTGACATAAAGATTTAAATTCCCAAGCCACTACAGATATTCCTAAATTTGAGAAAAAGAAATAAATCTTTCGATTACTGTATATGGATTAAACGTAGAGAGAATAAAGTCAGGTATTAAAAGATTTCAAACAACTAAAAAATGAAAGAAACAACACATTATCTTTTATATTAGTGTTTTGGAAAGAATTTCACATTCACATACATCAAGATTAATCTCTTCTCAGGTATTCAAGAACAGCAAAAAAATATATCCTGTTAACGATGTCTTAATAATTTTCAACAAAGAACGATTAGAACCAAACATTCAAAAATATTGTAGTAAATCATAAATCAGCTGTAATTACAATGCCTTAAAAACCTGGTGAAAAGCATTTCTTTTTGAAGATTATAATTAAATCTATCATGACCCAGTTGTGATTAAACGGCTGATTGTTGAAATGTTCCTTAAAAAGATAAAATACTCTTCCTAATACCAAAAAGAATCATATTACAAATAAATATCAAAAACATTATTCCTTCTGGTTTCTGTTATTATATCAAATGCAATCTGTTGGAAAAAAAAAGTAAAATAAACTTGAACATTATAGTGGGAAAAAAGCTTCACAAGTTTTTGGAAAACGATTACAAAAGGATTGTATTAAGACTAACTAAATAATTGAAAGAAACAAATGAACCCGTGATGAAATTAACCGAAGAAGAAAAATTAGAATTAGAAAAAGAACAATATCTGTCATATTTGTGAGGAGGAAATTGAGCGAGAGGTCAAGCAGTTAGGATCATTGTCATCTTAACTGTAAAATATAGAGGTCCCGCTCATTCCTGTTTGTAATTTAATTATAAATTTCCTTCTTTTATTCCAGTCTTTCTTTCACAACAGCGCCACTTGATACACATCTATTTATAAATGAACTTTTCAAAAACACCAGGAATAAATTTCTCCAAACACAAACAAATATAATATAACAAAACATATATAATTATGTAATATAACAAAACACAACAAGTGTTGGAATATAACAAACACAAGTCAAAGTAAAATATTTCATTTACCAAAAAATGATATTCACAAAACCTTTAACTCGGATTAGGTTTCTAGATTCTTACAAGTTTATGAAACACCCACTAGCCGATCCTCGCATCAAATCTAGCTCCTCGGCTCTTTTCCAAATCGTTAATTCATTCTTTCCAAAAGGGGAAATTCTAAACTAAAAGAGAAATTCAATTAAAGAGAAATTCCAAAGTAAAGAGAAAGTTCTTAATTAATGAGGAAATTAATGAGAAATTCTAACTGAAGATGAAATTCAAATCATTAAAGAAAATTCAAACAATGAAGGAATTCTAACTAAAGAGGAAAATCTGATTTAAAGATGAAATTCTGATTTAAGAGGGAAATTCTAACTAGAGAGGAAATTCAACAAGGAATGAAATTCAAAGTAAAGAGAAATTCTTAACAAGTAAGGGAATTTATCCTTATGATTATAGGATTCATTTATGAGATTTAAAGAAAACACAACTTCCTTCAAAAAAGAAGTTTCTATAATAACCTTTATGAAGAAGAGATAATGATAAGGATTTAAATACACTCGCAAGAAGAATTTTGGAAAAATATTTAAGTATAAAGAACTTGGAAATATCATGATTTGTATCTAAAAAACAGATGGTTTATTGTTAGCTGATGTGTTTGAAGCTTTTTTAGATCACTCTTCATAATAAAAAATAGTTATGGCATTAGATCCTGCCCCTATTCACAGGTCCTTTGGTTAGCTTGGAGTGCAAAGTTGAAAATGACAAAACAAGATATAGAGATTTAATCAGTGATGTAGATATTGCTTTTGATGATGATAAGTCTAAGAGAGGTGGAAATCACAAGTATGTTTCAAAAGAATATGCTAAAGCAAATAATAAATATCTTCCAAATTATGATAGTTGAAAAAGACAGTAATTATTGATGTATTTTGATGCTAATAATGCTTGTAGGGATGGGCAATGTCTCAATCTCTGCCGGTTATGGTAAATTAGATGGGTGAGAAAAGGATTATGAAAAGTTTGATGAATATTTTATTCTTCTCAAGAGGAATTGAATTGAGGAAGAGAAGCGTTATTAATTTGAAGTTGATTCAGGTTACCCGGATGTGATCTTCATTATTAAGCATAAAGAACTTCCTTTTGCATGTGAGAAAAGAAACCCCAAAGAAAGAATGGTTTAAGTGATTATCCTAAAAGTTTTAATATAAAGGTAAATCACAGAAAATATACAACATTCTATTGATAAAGAGGGATATGTTTGATCAGAGAAGCTTGAAAACAGTTTTTGAGAGAAGGATGAGAGTAGCTTAAATTCATAGGTTGTTAAAATTTAAACCAAAGTCCTTGGATGAAAAAGTGTATAAATTCAATCAAGATTTGAGAACAAATACAAAGTAAAATTGAAGGGGAATTCTATAAATTGATGAATAATGCTGTCTTTGGAAGAGCAATGGAAGAATGATAGAACAGGCCAAACGTTAAGATTTGCAACATCTTGAAAGAAGCTGTGAGATTTGATAAATAAACAAGTTTGAGAGAGAAGAGTTTTTCAGAGAAACTTTCTGCTATTCATATGGAAAAGGAAAAGTATTGTAATGGATAAACCAATTTATTATTGAACAGCAGTCTTGATTTATCAAAGATATTGATGTATGATTATTTGATAATGACTTAAGAAAGAGTATGGTGAAAATGTTTCATTGTTGTATATGGACAGCTGATAATTTTAATTCTAGATATAAAAACTGATATTGTTTTATAAAGATTATGAAGAAAATATGGAGTATATGATACAATAATTTTTAGTAAGAAGATGAGTTATTGTTCAGAAAAAAGAATGAAAAGGTTATGTGGTAAGTTTAAGATGAGTTGGTGGCGAAAAGTAATGAGTGAGTTTATTGGATTGAGAGCAAGGCATATGCTTATAAGTATGGTGATCAGATTGATTAAAAGGTTAAAGGGAATAAAGAAAATTAATAAGAAATCAATAACTTTAGGAAATTATTATAATGTTTGATGAATAAGAAAGAAGAATAAGGAAAATGAATACAATAAGAAGTGATAAACATAAATATATAGTGAAGAAGTAAATAAAAAGGCATTAGGAGCCTTTGTGATAAGAAGATTTATTTTAGATAATGGAATAGATTGTGTTCCATATGGATATTGTTATGATTAGAAGTTATAGAATAGATTGTGTTTACGATGGAAGATGGGTTAGGGTTTTTTAACGGCTAACCGCCGCGCTTTTTCACAATATATAAATTGGTCGAACCAAGTATTAATCAAACTAAAGAGTGAGAGAAAATCTCAGTCTTGTATATTAAATGGAAAACATAATGAATGTGAAAAATATCAAAAAGTCTATTGAAAAAATAACTAAAACAAAAGGTTAAAATAAAACAAAATAAGCGAATAAATATAAAAAACTAGAAGTTAGAGTATTAAATAAAAAAAATTAATATCCGTGAATGGATGAAAACTTTATGGTTATTTCAACTTGAACAATGGCGAAAAATAATTACTTACAATCTCAAAATGATATGCAACTCAGAGGTAGTCAGACGGAGATCAATGAGAGAAGATATATCATTTTCATAATGACACAAAAGGGCGATCGGGGAAAAATATAAAGATTTCAAAATGTTTATTTTTAAATATTTTAGATGGGATTATTTGTGCAAAGTAAATTAAACTATGAAGGAATTTGAGAATGAACAAAATCTTATAGTTCAATGAGTGAGCTCAACATATGCATTGGTTATTTGAAAAAAAGTGCTCCCGGCTAAAAGGGAGCTATTAAAATTCTCCATCCACTTACATGTTTTAGATATTTCAACAGCAGGAATTCCAACAGGTTTGGGATAAAAGGGGGTTTATTTTAGGGGAAAAATATGAATCGCTGAGAATCCCCCATTCATAACAAATGGGGAAAAGGAGGCCAGAATCAGTATATTCACCCTACTCAGGTAACCATGGAAATTACCCAGCATATACTGTGCAATGTTAACCCCAAAAGGCATTCTACAACAATATTTTGCATCACTTTTAACACATAGTGTCATTCTTCAAGGACATCATCACAAACATTAAAAAAACAAACAAAGCACACCCAGGCTGAACACACTTAGTATCAGAGAGCATATGCAATCTACTTTGTAAATTTTTCAAAATGATTTTCAACTTTTACTCAGATTGACATGTTATTGAACAGATTTTAGCTCTGTTCCCCCTCCAAAAAAAATTCTTTTTTTGGTAAGGTGATGACATCACCAAAAATTCACCTGAAATTGAATGGACAATTTACAATGTCTTTGTGGCAAAAAGTGAGAATACATATTTGTCGGTTGCTAAAGCTATGCCTTTTGGAGGCCAGGGTAGAGTCTGCTTTTTTATCGATCACCATATGAAAATTGCCAACCAAAAGAGCATTGCCTTGGCGAGGTCATCTTGATGGAAACAAAATTTTTCCATTATGATTATAATATTGTTGTTTTCCTAAGTATGAGTGAGGGCATGGAAATCACAGGACATCCGCTTTATTGTCCCCTGACATTTCGTAAATCAAAGTGTCATAGTCTAACTTACTGAATGCGAACAGCCCAATGCAAAAGGGTGCACCCTATCTTTAATCAAAAGTCCTCTTCAAGAATCCAAGGGTTCTTCTTCTTTGCAACAATTATTCTGCCACAACCACAAACACGGAGCACAACAAGACCCACTTTTCTGGCAACCACGGAATTTATTCTGACAATCTTTTATAGTTACAATTCGAAGTTGCCAAGACAGCTTCACGAGCATTGATTGATGGTCTGACGTGAGACGCATGGAGAGTAAGAGGGGCGTAGTGAGGCGATAACGAGCGCCTCAAGAGGAATCTCGCTTTTCTCCTGGCATGACAAAGCTTCACGATCTCGGTATCGTGCTAGTGAGATTTGCAGCCTGCGGGCAAGCACTGGCCGTTGGCTGTTTCAACTCAGATATCGCGTCGTCGTGTGGACCATTGTTGGGAACAGACGAGTGTGGGAGAGGAACGTCGGCCATATCGCTTCTGCAGAATAAAACTACAGCGCCGGTTCGTGAGCCATGACATCGAGTGTCATCTCCACCACTGCCTGATGAAGGGCTTGCACCATTGGTTGGCGCGGGTCTAGGAACCGTTCAATTCCACGTTCCAAAAGACCATCTGGACAGGCGAAGTGGCGAAGCCAAAAGGAGGGGATTTTCTTTGGTTTATTTTTCCCCTTGTCTGTGTTTTAAAGTCCGTGTGAGGCGCCTCAATTGGAAATTAGGTTGAGGTTTACCTCACGTTTTCTTTCATTATTATATTTGAATTGTTTGCATGTACACGATTTGATTATTGTTATTATATTATTATTTCACTTAATTCAATTTGGCTTGTGTCCATGTATTTGTGCCATTCTGGTACATTCACTTAACTGTTTCCCACGCGCGCATTAATCTCCGAGTCTCGACTGTAGGTCTCCAAGGGAGAAGTTTTGGCCATCTGTTCAGGTAGGGGTAAAAAAAACCCTGGATGGCCAACAATTAAGCAAAACACCTCAGTATCTGCTGGAAAGACATCAAGCGTTGGTCGCGGGGATCTTATACATAATGTCGACAGCATGCAATAGCAACAGCTGATCTCTTTCTTCGAGTGAGTGCTCACCTGACCGCATCTGGAAAGATCACAATCTTAGAGATAGAAAAGGTTGGTCTTCCATCAGCAGTATGATATGCCACGAAAACCTCAGCTGCCCTTGAAATGGTTTATTCTGTTCATCCCTCAGATAAACATATTTAAATTTACAGTGCCTCAGAAAGTATTCACACCCCTCAAATTTTTTCACATTTGTTGTGTTACAGCCTTGAATTTAAAAATGCATTAAAAAAAAATTCTTGTCACTGATCTACACAAAATATTCATAATGACAAAGTTAATGTGTTGGGAGTGTGGATGAAAACATGTTTTTAGAAATTTTTACAAATGAAATAAAAATGAAAGCTGAAATTATCTATGTTGTCATAAGTATTCAACCACCTGAGTTCAATATTTTGTAGAAGCGCCTTTTGCAGGATGACAGCTTCGAGTCTTCTTGGGTTATGTCTGCAATCAGCTTTGCACATCTAGATTTGGGATTTTCTCCATTCTTCCTTGCAAATTTTTCTCCAAGTTCTGTCAAGAGGATGGGGAGTATCGGTAACAGGGAATCTTCAAGGCTTTCCGCAGATTCTCAAAGGGATCAGTCTGGGCTTTGCTTGGCCACTCAAGGACTTTCACATTCTTGTCTGAAGCCATTCCAGTGTTGCTTTGGCTGTATTGCTTGGTCATTGTCCTGTTGGAACAGTTAACCTTTCGCTGCAGTCTAATGACTTTTGCATGCGCTCAATAATTCGTGGGTATTTGTTTCCATTCATTGGTCCCTCTATTCTTTACAAGTCTGCTCAAGTCCCTGCCACTGAAAAGCATCCCCTAAGCATGATGCTGCCACCACCATCTCACTGTAGGATGATGTAAGATTGGTGATGAGCTTTGCTTGGTTTTCTGCCAGGATGTAGCGCTTGCATTCAGGCCAAAGAGTTTCAATTTTTATCTCATCAGACCACAGAATCTTTTCCCTCATACTCTCAAGTATTTCACTGCCTTTTGCAAACTCCAGGTGTGTTGTCATGTGCCTTTTCTCAGGATGGCTGTCCATCTTGCTACTCTCCCATAAAGCCTAGAATTGTGAAGTGCTACAGAGACTGTTTCCTTCTGGCAGTTCTCCCATCTCAGCCAAGGAGTCTGTATTCTGTCAGATGGTCATTGGGTTCTTGTAACCTCCCGACCAATGTCTTTCTTGCCCGTTGCTCAGGTTTTCAGCGGCCAGCTCTAGAAAGAGTCTGGGTATTTTACATATTCCTTCCATTTCCTAATGACGGAGCTCATTTTGCTTTTGGGAACTTTCAACACTCTAGGAAATTTTTATACCGCTTCCCCAGATCTATGCCTCCTCATAATTATATCATGGGTTCTACGGACAGTCCTTGGCTTCATGGTGGAGTTTCTACTTCGACATGCCACTGTAACTGTGGGCCTTGCTATTGAAAGCGTGTTTCTTTCTCATCATGTCGAATCAATTGAATGGCCACAGGTGACTCCAATCAAGTTTAGACACTCAAGATTGATCAAAGGAAAATGGATGCATTGAACTAAGTTGGTGATATAGTAAAGGGTTGAACTACCTATTGACACAAAGACATTTTCAGCGTTTTCGTTTTGATTCATTTGTCATGATTCTAAAACACGTTTTCACTTTGTCATTGTGGGTATTTGTGTAGATCCGACAAAAAAAACAAACTAAATTTAATCCATTTTAAATCCAGGCTGTATAACACAAGAAAATTGTGGAAAAAAATTTGAAGGGGTGTTGATAGTTTCTGAAACATTTACGCGCAAGAAGTCTTTAGATACTCTTAAATTACATTCATCTTTTCCATGACAATGAATCGAATTTTTTAATTGTTCTCTCTCACGCGTTGCCTCCTCAAGTGGTCTGACAAATACTGATCGAAGGTCCTCTGACTTATTGTGTGCATTACCTTCATGCTTGCCACAGTGTCAAGGAACTTTCAGCAAATTTGCCTTTGCATTTTGTCATGCAGGTGTCTTGATCGTGTTAAAACTATGCACATGATCATCAGCTGACAGATATATTTCGAGTGGCTTATTCGTCTTCCACTTCAGCAACATCACTTGGGAGCTCAATTCCGATGATTGACGGTAACATAAATTAGATAGGATGGAGGTGCAACGTTGAATTCATATTGACGAATTGCTCGTGGAGATCGACATCTGTCCATGCTTCTCGTCATGGTTAGTCATCTTGCAAACAATTGGCTTTCTTGTTTTATCATCTCTCTCTTTGTATCTGATCATCTGAACATCTATAACAGTTTGCTTACAATATTTAAGAATATTTATATCGTATTGAAACGAATTGTTTACGTCAAAATTGATGCTACGAAGACAAATTTGAATGTTCCCTATGTATATCTTATTAATCTCAGTCTCACATAAGATATAAGTGAGCA
>CM068958.1:49910050-49917419 GCA_035128595.1 Eptatretus atami | reverse complement strand
CCCCCAAAGCCTCAACATCCCCCTTCCAAAGCTGTTCCATCTTTACTCTCACACTCCTCCTACTCATAAAAGCAAATGGGAATTTGTTTTGCAGCATCCTATTTTTAGGATAAGGAAGATGCTACCTTCTGTGAACCACTTATCAATTTATTACCTTTTCCTCTTGGATCAGTTCTTTGAATGCTCAAGCGTAGTGATTGTGGAGAGCATTCAGTTGCTTTAGCCAGAAGTTCGGAATTCCTTCCGGGCCTGGGCTTTTAAAATTTGGCATTTTTGCAATTTTTTTTTCTTCATAAAATATCACTGGGGGAAGCCTGGTGTTGGCTTATTGGTGAAGGTGGCCAGCTTAATATCTTAGGGTCTTGAGTTTGAGCCCCTTTCATGCCATTAAATAACACCAGGTTGGTCGACTCAGCCTGTCATCCTTCTGAAGTCGGCAAAATGACTACAAGCCGACTGGAAACGGTGCACTGTATCAGAGGCACAACCACACTCACAGCAATGATGTAACCAGCAGCCACAGGCTCCATATGAAATAGTAATTAAAACTGAGGGCATTTCGTGTATGTGTGCGTGCATGTGCGTGTGTGTGTGTTTGTGGAGAAATGAGTCCAGGCACTGTCTACGTCCAGACATAGCGATATTGGACAATTTACTCAGTCGGTGGAATATTTCTCATTTGTGCAATTTTTCGGCAATCGGGTATTGTTTACGCAATTCCACGCATCCATCCTGAATGACATCACAAAGTGGAATCCACTTACCAAAAGGGCGACAAGTTCGCACAAGTTATCTGACGTCATATGTTCGTGTTGGACAATTGAAGACAGCCAAAGTGAAGTGCAGTCAGATTCTCTTACGTTGCCAGTGTTGTGCGCTACTGTACATGTTGAGAACGTCAACATTAACTGGACGAATTTGTTGAATCACTTTATTGGGAGGAGGTTGTTGCTTCCATTTCATTTTATTGGGAGGAGCTTGTTGCTTCTGTTTCACTGATTGGGAAGAACTTGTTGCTTCTGTTTCCACTGATGGGAAGAACTTGTTGCTTCTGTTTTACAGATTGGGGGAGGAGCTTGTTGCTTCCGTTTCACTGATTTGGAAGAAGCTTGTTGCTTCGGTTTCACTGATTGGGAGGAGCTTGTTGCTTCCGTTTTACTGATTGGGAGGAGCTTGTTGCTTCCGTTTCACTGACTGGGAGAGCTTGTTGTTTCTGTTTACTGATTGGGAGGAGCTTGTTGCTTCTGTTTTACAGATTGGGAGGAGCTTGTTGTTTCCGTTTCACTGATTTGGAAGAAGCTTGTTGCTTCGGTTTACTGATTGGGAGGAGCTTGTTGCTTCGGTTTCACTGATTGGGAGGACTTGTTGCTTCCGTTTCACTGATTGGAAGAAGCTTGTTGCTTCGGTTTCACTGATTGGGAGGAGCTTGTTGCTTCCGTTTCACTGACTGGAGGAGCTTGTTGCTTCCGTTTTACTGATTGGGAGGAGCTTGTTGCTTCCGTTTCACTGACTGGGAGGAGCTTGTTTCTGTTTTACTGATTGGGAGGAGCTGTTGCTTCCGTTTCACTGACTGGGAGGAGCTTGTTTCTGTTTACTGATTGGGAGGAGCTTGTTGCTTCTGTTTTACAGATTGGGAGGAGCTTGTTGCTTCCGTTTCACTGATTGGGAGAGCTTGTTGCTTCTGTTTTACTGATTGGGAAGCTTGTTGCTTCTGTTTTACTGATTGGGAGGAGCTTGTTGCTCTGTTTTACAGATTGGGAGGAGCTTGTTGCTTCTGTTTTACAGATTGGGAGGAGCTTGTTGCTTCCGTTTCCTGATTTGGAAGAAGCTTGTTGTTTCCGTTTCACTGATTGGGAGGAGCTTGTTGCTTCTGTTTTACAGATTGGGAGGAGCTTGTTGTTTCCGTTTCACTGATTGGGAGGAGCTTGTTGCTTCTGTTTTACTGATTGGGAGGAGCTTGTTGCTTCTGTTTTACAGATTGGGAGGAGCTTGTTGCTTCCGTTTCACTGATTTGGAAGAAGCTGTTGCTTCGGTTTCACTGATTGGGAGGAGCTTGTTGCTTCCGTTTTACTGATTGGGAGGACTTGTTGCTTCCTTTCACTGACTGGGGGAGCTTGTTTTCCGTTTCACTGACTGGGAGGAGCTTGTTTTTCCGTTTCACTGACTGGGAGGAGCTTGTTGTTTCTTTCACTGACTGGGAGGAGCTTGTTGTTTCCTTTCACTGACTGGGAGGAGCTTGTTGTTTCCGTTTCACTGACTGGGAGGAGCTTGTTGCTTCCGTTTCACTGACTGTGAGGAGCTGTTTGTTCCGTTTCACTGACTGGGAGGAGCTTGTTTTTCCGTTTCACTGACTGGGAGGAGCTTGTTGTTCCGTTTCACTGACTGGAGGAGCTTGTTGTTTCCGTTTCACTGATTGGGAGGAGCTGTTTGCTTCTGTTTTACAGATTGGGAGGAGCTTGTTGTTTCCGTTTCACTGAGTGGGAGGGCTTGTGTTCTGTTTCATGACTGGAGGAGCTTGTGTTTCCGTTTCACTGATGGGAGGAGCTTGTTGCTTCCGTTTCACTGACTGTGAGGAGCTTGTTGTTTCGTTTCACTGACTGGGAGGAGCTTGTTTTTCCGTTTCACTGACTGGGAGGAGCTTGTTTTTCGTTTCACTGACTGGGAGGAGCTTGTTTTTCCGTTTCACTGACTGGGAGGAGCTTGTTGTTTCCCTTTCACTGACTGGGAGGAGCTTGTTGTTTCCTTTCACTGATGGGAGGAGCTTGTTGTTTCCGTTTCACTGACTGGGAGGAGCTTGTTGCTTCCGTTTCACTGACTGGAGGAGCTTGTTGTGTTTCATTGACTGGGAGGAGCTTGTTGTTTTTCCGTTTCACTGACTGGGAGGAGCTTGTTTTTCCGTTTCACTGACTGGGAGGAGCTTGTTTTTCCGTTTCACTGACTGGGAGGAGCTTGTTGTTTCCCTTTCACTGACTGGGAGGAGCTTGTTGTTTCCGTTTCACTGATTGGGAGGAGCTTGTTGTTTCCGTTTCACTGATTGGGAGGAGCTTGTTGTTTCCGTTTCACTGACTGGGAGGAGCTGTTGTTTCCGTTTCACTGACTGGGAGGAGCTTGTTGTTTCCGTTTCACTGACTGGGAGGAGCTTGTTGTTTCCGTTTCACTGACTGGGAGGAGCTTGTTGTTTCCGTTTCACTGACTGGGAGAGCTTGTTGTTCGTTTCATGACTGAGGAGCTTGTTGTTTCCGTTTCACTGAGTGGGAGGAGCTTGTTGTTTCCGTTTCACTGAGTGGGAGGAGCTGTTGTTTCCGTTTCACTGATGGGAGAGCTTGTTGTTTCCGTTTCACTGAGTGGGAGGAGCTTGTTTTCCGTTTCACTGACTGGGGAGCTTGTGTTTCCGTTTCACTGAGTGGGAGGAGCTTGTTGTTTCCGTTTCACATGATGGGAGGAGCTTGTTGTTTCCGTTTCACTGAGTGGAGGAGCTTGTTGTTTCCGTTTCACTGAGTGGGAGGAGCTTGTGTTCCGTTCACTGATGGAGGAGCTTGTTGTTTCCGTTCACTGATTGGGAGGAGCTTGTTGTTTCCGTTTCACTGACTGGGAGGAGCTTGTTGTTTCCGTTTCACTGAGTGGGAGGAGCTTGTTGTTTCCGTATCACTGACTGGGAGGAGCTTGTTGTTTCCGTTTCACTGAGTGGAGGAGCTTGTTGTTTCGTTCATGACTGGGAGGAGCTTGTTGTTTCGTTCACTGATTGGGGAGGAGCTGTTGTTTCCGTTTCACTGACTGGGAGGAGCTTGTTGTTTCCGTTTCACTGAGTGGGAGGAGCTTGTTGTTTCCGTTTCACTGACTGGGAGAGCTTGTGGTTTCCGTTTCACTGATTGGGAGGAGCTTGTTGTTTCCGTTTCACTGACTGGGAGGAGCTTGTTGTTTCCGTTTCACTGACTGGGAGGAGCTTGTTGTTTCGTTTCACTGACTGGGAGGAGCTTGTTGTTTCGTTTCACTGACTGGGAGGAGCTTGTTGTTTCCGTTTCACTGACTGGGAGAGCTGTTGTTTCCGTTTCACTGATTGGGAGGAGCTTGTTGTTTCTGTTTCACTGATTGGGAGGAGCTTGTTGTTCCGTTTCACTGACTGGGAGGAGCTTGTTGTTTCCGTTTCACTGACTGGGAGGAGCTTGTTGTTTCTGTTTCACTGATTGGGAGGAGCTTGTTGTTTCTGTTTCACTGACTGGGAGGAGCTTGTTGTTTCCGTTTCACTGACTGGGAGGAGCATGTTGTTTCCGTTTCACTGATTGGGAGGAGCTTGTTGTTTCTGTTTCACTGATTGGGAGGAGCTTGTTGTTTCCGTTTCACTGACTGGGAGGAGCTTGTTGTTTCCGTTTCACTGATTGGGAGGAGCTTGTTGTTTCCGTTTCACTGATGGGAGGAGCTTGTTGTTTCCGTTTCACTGACTGGGAGGAGCTTGTTGTTTCCGTTTCACTGAGTGGGAGGAGCTTGTTGTTTCCGTTTCACTGATTGGAGGAGCTTGTTGCTTCGTTTCACTGATTGGGAGGAGCTTGTTGCTTCGTTTCACTGATTGGGAGGAGCTTGTTGCTTCCGTTTCACTGATTTGGAAGAAGCTTGTTGCTTCGGTTTCACTGATTGGGAGGAGCTGTTTGCTTCCGTTTTACTGATTGGGAGGAGCTTGTTGATTCTGTTTCACTGACTGGAGGAGCTTGTTGTTTAGGTTTCACTGATTGGGAGGAGCTTGTTGCTTTCGGTTTCACTGATTGGGAGGAGCTTGTTGCTTCGGTTTCACTGATTGGGAGGAGCTTGTTGTTTCTTCGTTTCACTGATTGGAAGAAGCTTGTTGCTCGTTTCACTGATTGGGAGGAGCTTGTTGTTCCGTTTCACTGATTGGGAGGAGCTTGTTGATTCTGTTTCACTGACTGGGAGGAGCTTGTTGTTTGGTTTCACTGACTGGGAGGAGCTTGTTGTTTCCGTTTCACTGATTGGGAGGAGCTTGTTGCTTCCGTTTCACTGACTGGGAGGAGCTTGTGTTTCCGTTTCACTGACTGGGAGGAGCTTGTTTTTCCGTTTCACTGACTGGGAGGAGCTGTTGTTTCCTTTCACTGATGGAGGACTTGTTGTTTCCTTTCACTGACTGGGAGGAGCTTGTTGTTTCCGTTTCACTGACTGGGAGGAGCTTGTTGTTTCCGTTTCACTGATTGGGAGGAGCTTTGTTGTTTCTGTTTCACTGATTGGGAGGAGCTTGTTGTTTCCGTTTCACTGACTGGGAGGAGCTTTGTTTTTCCGTTTCACTGACTGGGAGAGCTTGTTGTTTCCGTTTCACTGATGGGAGGAGCTTTTGTTTCTGTTTCACTGATTGGGAGGAGCTTGTTGTTTCCGTTTCACTGACTGGGAGGAGCTTGTTGTTTCCGTTTCACTGATTGGGAGGAGCTTGTTGTTTCCGTTTCACTGAGTGGAGGAGCTTGTTGTTTCCGTTTCACTGACTGGGAGGAGCTTGTTGTTTCCGTTTCACTGAGTGGGAGGAGCTTGTTGTTTCCGTTTCACTGACTGGGAGGAGCTTGTTGTTTCCGTTTCACTGACTGGGAGGAGCTTGTTGTTTCCGTTTCACTGACTGGAGGAGCTTTGTGTTTCCGTTTCACTGATTGGGAGAGCTTGTTGTTTCCGTTTCACTGATTGGAGGAGCTTGTTGTTTCCGTTTCACTGACTGGGAGGAGCTTGTTGTTTCCGTTTCACTGACTGGGAGGAGCTTGTTGTTTCCGTTTCACTGACTGGGAGGAGCTTGTTGTTTCCGTTTCACTGACTGGGAGGAGCTTGTTGTTTCCGTTTCACTGATTGGGAGGAGCTTGTTGTTTCTGTTTCACTGATTGGGAGGAGCTTGTTGTTTCCGTTTCACTGACTGGGAGGAGCTTGTTGTTTCCGTTTCACTGAGTGGGAGGAGCTTGTTTTTCCGTTTCACTGATTGGAGGAGCTTGTTGTTTCCGTTTCACACTGATTGGGAGGAGCTTGTTTTTCCGTTTCACTGATGGGAGGAGCTTGTGTTTCCGTTTCACACGATTGGGAGGAGCTTGTTGTTTCCGTTTCACTGACTGGGAGGAGCTTGTTGTTTCCGTTTCACTGACTGGGAGAGCTTGTGTTTCCGTTTCACTGACTTGGGAGGAGCTTGTTGTTTCGTTTCACTGATTGGGAGGAGCTTGTTGTTTCCGTTTCACTGACTGGGAGGGAGCTTGTTGTTTCCGTTTCACTGACTGGGAGGAGCTTGTTGTTTCCGTTTCACTGAATGGGAGGAGCTTGTTGTTTCCGTTTCACTGACTGGGAGGAGCTTGTTGTTTCCGTTTCACTGATTGGGAGGAGCTTGTTGCTTTTCTGTTTTCACTGATTGGAGAGCTTGTTTTCCGTTCACTGACTGGAGAGCTGTGTTGTTTCTGTTTCACTGATGGGAGGAGCTTGTTGTTTCCGTTTCACTGACTGGGAGGAGCTTGTGTTTCCGTTTCACTGACTGGGAGGAGCTTGTGTTCCGCTTTCACTGATTGGGAGGAGCTTGTTGTTTCCCGTTTCACTGACTGGGAGGAGCTTGTTGTTTCCGTTTCACTGACTGGGAGGAGCTTGTTGTTTCCGTTTTACTGATTGGGAGGAGCTTGTTGTTTCCGTTTCACTGACTGGAGCTTGTTTCCGTTTCACTGACTGGGAGGAGCTCTGGCGAAGTTTTGGCATTGGGGCGGTGCTTGTGAAAGTGTACTCGAGTTGTGTGTTGGAAGAATGGAGAAGGTGAAAGTCGAACCCGATACCTGTGAGCCGCCTTCTGCAGGATCCGACACTCCAGGTGAGAGGGAAGGTTTCGGGACCAGAGGCCTCACGAGAACCAGCAACGTGTCTGTTCACATTTTCTTTCAATCGAATCCTCGAGAACTCTGCTGTTGGTGTTTCCCCCTTTTCTCGACTGTTCCTTTTGTCCTGTTGCGTACTGATCCGTTCAGGATACAAGTACTACCTCCTCCACGAGCCTCGACCATGCATACAAAACAACAACACGAGCTTTATGTGGCCGATCTGCAATCATTATGACACCACGACCACGTGTTTCCCCTTTGTTTTGCAAACCGGATAATTGTTGTGCAACACAGTAGACAGGTACAGCTCGAAGCGAACCTTCACCGTCCCATTGTATAACACCTGGAGTTAGGTGTGCAGTCTAACATTATGAACCCCATGTTTTTGTCGTGTTTTGAGAAATAGACAGAAATTTGATTCCGAGAAAAAAATTCTTCCCATCGAGCTGCTCCCAACACCAGGGGGACCAGGACGCATCATCAGGTGTTCATGGAAACGAGTACTGCACCACAATAACCACACTGAAGAGGGAACAGTCAGATAA
>CM068958.1:49890050-49907550 GCA_035128595.1 Eptatretus atami | reverse complement strand
CACCTTCTGGGGCAGAGATAATTTGTTGCTTAACATGGTTTAAAAAGGGGTCTGGAAGCAGCACATGAGCGGTGTTCGAGCCCTCGACAACAAAGCTAAGTATGATGTGCAGACAGAAATTCCCAGGGAACAATTAGAGTGCAGACACAAACTTGAGAACCATTTCGTAACTATTAATGCTTGAGCTGTTTGGCAAGGTCTTCAAATATTACTCTTTACAAGAATTGTTGTGTCACGAATGTTGAAGACCCCAAACTTCCTGACAAGTTGAACGAGTTAATCAGCTGCTTTGATCACCAGAATACTGTGCCTGTTACAGTTTCTTTCCTGGTTGCCGATTCACTGCTTCCTTGGCCTTTTACTGTGGAGCAGGCTGAAATGAGGCATCTTTTCAGGAAACAGAATATCGGAAAAGCAGATCGTCCTGATGGTCCTGATGGTGTTTCTACTGCAACTCTTAAGCATTGTTCACGACAGCTCTCCTCTGTTTTTACTTTTATTTTCAACAGGTCTTCGTGACAGTCTCTGGTGCCTCTTTCTCTCAAATCTTCTATTACTGTTCCTGTCTTCAAGAAATCGAAGATGAGAAGACTCAATGAATTATAGACCCATGGCTCTCACCTTAGTGGTGATGAAGGTGTTTGAGCATTTGGTTCTCAAGCACCTTAAGTCTTCAGTTTGTCTTTCGGGAAAATTGTTCTGTTGATGATGCTGTTGCCTTAGTTCTTCATTTTGTTTTTCAGCATCTTGAATTTTGAAATCGTTATGCTCGTATTTTTTTTATTGATTTTAGTTCTGATTGAAATACCACTGTCCCTCAGAAACTTAAAAAAAAAAAAAATCCAGCTCCTTTGTCTTCCTCAATTTGCTTTTGGATTTTCCCCTTAACCGATCGCAAACAGTAAAATGAAACAATGAGTTGTCCAAGACTGTTGTCTTGAATACTGGTGCCCCACAAGGGTGCATGCTGTGACCTCTTCCCTATTCACCAATCATTGGGTGTCTCATCCCGAGTCTGTGCAGCTCGTGATGTGTGCCGATGACACGACCATCGAGGGTATTATCCTGAATTCTGATGAGTCAGAATACCTTGACGAAGTTCATGAGTTTGTGTCATGGTGCAAACACAACAACCTCGAGGCCCTATACTGCAAAGACGAAGGCGATGGTTGTTGACTTTCGTAGGACGAAATGTTTGGTCGACCCTCTTACGATCAATGGTGAAGTTAGTAACTGCTTTAAACTTTGATGTACAGCCCTTTCCAGTAGTTTAAAGTGGGACCCCAACACAAATGTTGTTATTAGGAAATAAAAGCTCAGCAACGCCTCCACTTCCTGCGGCAGCTAAAGAAGTTTAGCCTTCGCAGGGAGATTCTCATCCAGTTTTTATCGTGCCATTTTAGAAATTGTTTTCACTTTTTCTCTGTGTACATGGTTTGGCAGTTGCACCCACCAACAGAAGCTTTGGCTCCAGAGGGTTGTGCACACTGCTGGTAGGATTATTGGATGTGAGTTGCTTTCTTTGGCTTCAATTTATACAAAGCGTGCTGTGGATAGATTGCAGAGGATCGTCTCTGATGCCTCACATCCAGCTAATATCCTGTTTCAGCTTTTGCCGTCGGAAGGCGACACAGGTAACTTCAGTGTCGGACAAATCTCTTTCGGAATAGTCCCCCCTCCCCCCCCCCCAGACAGTTTCTGAATTTGACCTTCATGAATTTCCACTGTTTTTCTCAATCTCTGACCCATGACTCTCTCCCATATCTTAAAGTTATGTGAAAGGAGTATAATTCCTCAGTAGTTTTTGCATGATTGAATGTCCCCCTTTCCTTTAAATATTGGTACTGTACCAGAATGCTTTGCCTCCACACCTATGGAATTTCCTCCCTTGTCATAATGTAACTGAATCGTTTATTCATGACCTGTACCTCAGATTCAACTAGACAGGTCCATACTCTGCTGGTATCGCAACAGGTCCCAATGTTGAGCTGCTATGTTCTGCAGTGGTAATAGACTTTTGCGGCAAGCTTCTATCTCTGCTTATTCCCTTCCGTGTGTATCACCTACCAACGAGCATTTAGTTTTGCCACAAGAGCAGAAATGGTGTTTGTCATCTATCCAGATCTCTTCCTTAACACCAGAAGGGTTTGGCACAACAAAGAGAATGTGAACAGATTACACCTTATTGTTCATGTTTCTGAAGTCTGAACAAGGTAAAGGACCATCTATTGATGACCTCAATCAACCACTGCTGTCTTGACCTTCTGGACCTCATCATCTGCTGTGACTTCTCCTTCGTAGATCATATATCACAGCCAGTCATAGTGAGGACCTCCTTTATCAGTGCAAGTTCTTCTTTGATAAACCTGAACTTCTCACAGCCAATAAGGCCTTTGTCAATAGTTCAGTGAAGGACTGCTCTCCCATGTGGGCTGTTACCCCCACTTCACACCTGTCTCTCCCAGAGGCTGTGGAATCCAAAGACCAATCTCGGCATCTGCCACAAAGAAGCAGAAGCTCACATCTCTCATCATAGATGGGTTGGTCACCTTTGTTTTCTGCTCTCTCCTTGGATCTCGCTCCCTGTACTCTTTCATCCATGCATCCCTTCACAATTCATCCAGTTGACGCACCCACTTCTCTCGAAGTCACCTCTTTGTGAAACTCCTAAAATCCAGGCCCATTTCACACTATCACTCCTCTATTCATCTCCTCACGTATTTGTGGAACCTCCTTCCTCAGTCTATTAAATTCCATTATTCGCTCCTGCACTTCAAGTTGGCAGTGTACCACCACCTCAGGTTATCTCTTCTCTACCACAATCTTTCTCCACTCATTGACCTCCCTCCTCCTCTTCCCTACCAGTTGGCACATTGCAATTTCCTTCCCTCTTCTCTCTCTCTTCTTCCTGTTCATTCACTCCCTTGTTGCATCCACTTGTTGTCTTGCTGCTCTACAGGCCCTGTCACACCTTGACGTTTTAGCCAGCGTATGCCGACGTATGAAAAATTTGGCGAATACGCTGGCACACGTCGAATACGTTATGGGTAAGTTTTGTATACGTTAAGAGCACGCTGAAGCACGCTGGCATACGTCGTAGTACGCTGAGCTCGTCGACAAATTTTAAGCATGCTCAAAATTTTCCGACGTGCTCGGCGTATGACTCACACGTTCCGCATACGCTGGCCATAAGTTGTAGGCACGTTATGCGTTCGTTGACACACGTCGACACACGTTACTTGTAAGTTACTCATAAGTTGAAATACGTCGAGGTAATGTCTAGCGTACCCGAAACTTATTTCTAACCTATGAGTTAGAAACATGTAACCTATGTGTAACGTATCTCCAACGCATATTGACGTATGTAGACGTATTTGACGTCTTCCGGACGACCACAGAACTTAACTGAACGTGTTTCTAACTACAGCTACCATATAATGGCGTATTGCAGCGTTTAGGGGAATGGTATATAAAAATGGGGTTCACAGAGGAACCCGTCAGTGTTCCAGACTCCATGTGAGTAGATCTCCATGTCAGAGTATCAGTAGTAGTAGTAGGTGAGCGTGTCAGTAGTAGTAGTAGAGTCCATGTCAGTAGTAGTAGGTGAGCGTGATGGGAGGTGTGGGTGATGATGGATCTCCTTGCGTCGCGTCCACGGCCACGGCCAGGAGACTTCTTTGCAGCATTCTTAGACGTTTTCTTCGCCATGACGGTGATGTTGACACTTCGATGTTAGTGCGGTTATGATTTGAATCGTCGAGCGGCAGCCTTTAATAGGCTACGCCACATGATCGTCGGCGATACGCTGCCGCGCTATGCATAAGTTCGACTATCGTTGGGCATAAGTTGTGAACGCCGCCAACACCTAAGCATTCGTTGGATATAATAAGGTAAGCATTCGTTGGTATAAGTTATTATAAGTTATCGAAAACGTTCTCGTGTATAATACTAATACGTTTGCATACGTCCAACTCGTTATGAATATGCCCAAAACTGAAAAAACATCAATTAGTTCAGCGTACGCCACGCGTTTTACATACATTTTGATACGTTGCCATACGCTGGCTAAAACGTCAAGGTGTGACAGGGCCCTACCGTCACCTTGCTTTATAGTGTCACCTCACTCTTCATGAGACTATATTTTGTGCAACAGTTATCCTCCATTTGTTAGTCCAATTTAATTATTCTTAATACATGTCATGCAAATTTATATTTATTTATTTATAATGGGACTTTTCTTTTAAAGGTCTACACATTGTAAAGGTTGAACCTGAAGCATTGGAGCACCTGGATGCCAAAGGTGAGTGGGGAGGCAGGGGTCATTCTGGTTATATTTAAGATTATTGTTGTAATACCACTTCTTGTAAAGTTAACTCTGTTCCCTTTAAAGTATTGAACAACAATTGTGCACCAATGCTCTGTTATTGACTACAATTATAACTTGGTGGGCCTGCTGACATGAAGGTAGCATGGTGCATGATTGTGTTCGACAATAAACAATTATTGTTTTTAATATTTGAATAAATCAGGCCAGATTTCAAACTTTGGATACATTTTATTGTTGTGAGGTTATTTCACTTTGCATCTGCTGTATGAGAAAAATGATCGACGTATCTCATTTGCTAACTTTACCTGCAGAGTTCTCAATATAATTAGTCCTGTTATCCCGGTTTTTTTCTCCCCGGTATATTGTTGTTGAGGAATTAACAATCTTCTCTGGTATAAGTTGGTATGTTTCTGTATAATTGCTATTGTATTTTTTATCGTGATTTTTGGACTGTGTTCTGGTCTACGATATTAATGGTCCTTCTGTGCGCTCTTTGGTTGGTCTTCTTTTGGGGATTTTTATGGTTTTCTTATCTCTTGTTTTCGGAGGTTAAGTGGTTTCCTGTTCCGGTGTTTCCAGGGCTTTTTTTCTGTTTTTTTATTTTTTCTGGGGTGTCAGTGTGTTGTCTCTTGCGTTGGGATCGCTTTTCCGGTGCTAAGTGGTGTTTTTTAGGCGTGAATGACGCTCACGGTAATATCTCCGGGATTCTCTACAACCTCGTTCTCTCACACGTTCTCATCTGTCTCGGGGGCTTTCACGTTCTCGTTCGCGTCCAAGTGCGCGCGGGGATCGCCTGCAATTAGTTCTCGTCGTCTCTGAGTTCTTCTGCACTCGTTTATCAACCGATTACTAGTTCTCTTCCCACGTTCTCGGGAACACGTTTCGTTCTCGTCTCTCTCTCGTCTATCATGTCCGGGGTGTTTCTGCGATGTCTCGCAAGGTTCTCCCGGGGGATCGCTCCCTTCTCTGGTGCTACTCTACGTGGTACTCTGACGTGTTCTCTCACGGTTCTCAAACTCTCGTCTCTGCGGAACAACGTTCCGTTTTCGTTCTCATCTCGTTCTCGTCCCAAGATCTGGTTCCTGGGGTTTTCCTCACGCTTCTCACGCGTTCTCGGGGATCTCGTTCGCGCCTGCATTACGTGTACTTCGATATCCTGCTCGTATCGTCAAACCGTTCTCAACGTTCCACTTCCAAGTCTTCGTTCTCGTTCTCATGTCGGGTTCAGGCAGTTCTCCGGGGCATTCCTCGCGCGCTTTCCTTGCCGATTCTCTCACGTGATGTGTACTCTCGTCTCGTTCCTTCCACCGGTTCTCGAAACCGTCTCGACAGCTGTTCCTAATCTCGTTCTCGTTCTTCGTTCTCAGTTCACTGTCGAGTCGTTCTGTTCCAGTCGCAGTTCCTGCCGGGGATCAGCCCTGCGATGACGTTGATGACGAGTCCTACCTCGTCGATCTTCAAACGGGAAACACTCTCGTTCTCTCAGTTCAACTCTCGGATTGGCTAAAGCAGCGGTCGGATTCGCCTTCGTTGCTACTCTTCTATCTCGTGATGATCTCAGCGAAAGTTCTCGGGAAACACCTCTCGTTCTCTCAAAATTGTCCTGCGTGTCGTTTCCAACGGCGATTGCCCGTCTCGTCGGAGTTTCTGTCCTGCATTTCACGTTGATGACGTCATCGCGTTCTACAAACCCGGAACCACCGTTTTCCAAATGTCGGGGTCTCTACGCGTGTCAGTCTCGGGGATCGCATCTTCTCTGCATTACGTGAATGGATCTCCTTCCACCGAACCGGAACCATCAGCGTTCTTCAATCCATGTTCCGGTGGCGTCTCCAGGGTTCTCCAGCGTGGGATTCCGTCGCTCTCTGTCTCATCTGTTTTACTCCGGTTGCTCAATTCGTACCGTTGTTCCTCACCTCGAATACTCCCGTTCCTCAGTGCTCGATTACATCTCAAATGTCGGTCGTTTCAGTCGTCTCGTTGTCCATGCCCGTCGGGATTTCCGCGCTTCGCCAATTAGTTTCTCGCGTTCTTCGATGGAGTTCTCACTGCTCCAGCGTTCTCGTTCACAACTCGTTCTGCCGAACACTCAACAGTGTCGTCTCGGGTCTCCGTATGCTTCGTTTCGTTCTCGTTCTCCTCTCGTTTCGAGCGTTAGCGCAGTTCTCGCGTTCTCGCTGGCATTACGTCTGAATCGTTCTCGCACGTCACGATACCCCGCGTCAACACTCCAAATGTGCTGGTCTCTCGTCGTGTTTCTACTGCGTTCTCGTTCTCGCAGCGGTGTCTCGGAATGTCTCCGCCCGGCTTCCGTGCATTACGTGATGACGTTCACGGTTAAACTCTGCCGAACAGCGGTTTCTCCAGATATTCCTCTCGGGGTATCAAGTTGCATGCGCGGGGTCACTCGTCGCTCTGCACTTCTACGTGAGAAGTTTCCTCAGCGAAAAGCGTCGGGTATAAACATCCGTTCTCATCTCAATTCGTGTCTCGTCGGGTTTCAGGTTCTCGTTCTTCGCAGTTCTCGCCGGTCTCGGTGGCTCTCAGTCGGTGCTCCGTTCTTGCATTAACGTGATAGAAGGTTCTCACCGTCAATACGTTCCCCAGGAACAGTTCCTTCCAAAATAGTCGGGTTCAGCGTTCTCGCAGCGGTGCTCGGATTCCGCCTCCTGGCCTTCGTTACCGTGAGCTGACCGTCAGCGAGTATATCCTCGTTCGTGCGTTCTACACATCTCGTTCTCGTTCTCGTCCTCGTTCTCGTTCTCTCTCCGTTCTCTCAATATGGTTTCTCGGAGGTTCAAGGCAGTTGCTCCGGGGATTGCGTTTGCGGCTTCCTTGCATGTACATGAGATGTCAACGTCGTTCTCGTTTCTCTCACCGAGTATCTCACCCGGAAAAAACACTCAAGATGTCGGGGTTTCAGGTTCTCTCTCTTCGTCAGCGGGGAGTTTTCTCCGCGTTCTCGCGTTCTCAGCATTAACGTGATGACGTTCTTCATCGAATACCCCGTGCGTCAACAGCTTCTCTCAAATGTGCTTGCTGGGGTTGCTATGTCTCGCAGCCGTCGTTCGAGGGAGTTTCTCGGTTCGCTGCGTTCATTTACGTGATGACGTCACGGAATCTCAAGTTCTCGTCTCCCGGTATCTCATTCCTCATGTTCCTCGTCGTTCTCGTTCTTCGGTGTCTCCGTCCCAGATTCTCATTCTCTCGTCGTTCCAGTTCTCTCGTGCCAGTTCCGTGTTGCTCCGGATCGCCCGTGTCATTTCACGTGATGACGTGCTACGCTACAACCGGGAACAGTTCTCTCTCGTTTCTCGTTCTCCTCAAATCTCGTTCTGCGGGTTGTCCAATCATCGCAGGTTCTCGGGTTCTCGGTGCTCATCGCTCTCTCTCGTCTCGTTGCCATTTACGTTGGATCTCTGGACGTGCTACGTATCAAGTTCTCCCGGCATCAGTCTACTCCGTTCCTCAGTTCTCGTTCTCGGTTCTTCGTTCCTCTCTCGTTTCCTAGTTCTCAAATGTCGGGTCTACAGTTCTCGCATAGTTCTCAGCGGGGATTCCGGCCGTTGCCATTGTATCTCCTGAGTTCGTACCGTTCTACCCGTTCTCACAAGGTTCCTCGTTCCATCGGGTCTATCGACACTCTCGTTTCTCCAAAATGTCGGGGAGTTCAGGCGAGGTTCTCCGGGTTCGTCGATCGTTCTCGCCGCATCTATCTGCGTTTGCTCAAATGACAGTCACGAAACGTTCTCGTGGTCTCGGATCATCGCTCTCCCTCATATGTTCTCAGTTTACTTGCGTCGGGGTTCAGGCAGCGGTTCGCTCGATTCTACGCCCGTGCTACTCTAGCGTTCTCGTTGATCTTCAGACTCTGCACTCACGGATTGTCTCGTTCCTCGTGTTCACTCGTTTCTCTCCGTTCCGTTCTCTCGCTTGCTGCGTTCTCTATCATCATCGTTTCAAATACTTCGCTCCTCCGGGGTTCGAAGTTCTGTTCTCCTCCTGCGTATCGTCGGCGGTTGCTCGGACTGCGTTTCTCTGCTTATCATTCTATCTGCTCGAATCTGTTGTCTCACGTCACGAACCGCGCGCGGTAAATCCCACTTCATCCACTCACGGGTCAGTGCTAGCCGGATTTCGCCACTGTAAATTAACGTGAATTCTGCGTTATCTCGTCAACGAAACCGTTCCTCGGAAACACCCGTTTCTCGGGTTCTCTCAAATTCGTCTTCTCTCGGTTGTCAATGTCTCGTTCTGTTCTCGTCAACGGCGGTTGCTCGATCGCCTGGTCCTCAGTTTCATCTGCTTCGTTCTCCGATGAGCTTCTCGATCAACGAAACTCCGGAACAGTTCCTGCTCTCTGTTCACAATGTAGGGTTTCAGTGTCTCGTTCTCGCACTCGCCGGTCCTTCGGTATTCGCTCTGCATTACGTGATGACGTGTTCTCGCGATCCTCGTCGAATACATCCCAGTCTCTGTGCTCGAGTAACCTCACAGGTATTCTCATGCAAATCCCTCGCCTGCAGTTCAGGCCAGCGGTGTGCATTCGCTGTGCCTCGCTTCTCGTCTCCCGCATTACGTTCTCCATCACGTTGCTCACGATACCCTCAGAAACCCGTTCTCTCCTCGTTCCTCGTTCTCATGTCTCGCGTGTCGTTCGTTTTCTCCAGGTTCTCGGCAGCGGGGATCTGCTCTGCGAGTTTCTCTATCTGCTTCGAGTTCCTCGACGTGGATTCCTGATCGCGGTCTCAACCACGTTCTCCTCGTTCTCGTTCTCTGTTTCTTCCGTCATCTAACTCTCGTATGTGCCGGCTCGGTTCAGGTTCTCGATCAGTTCTCACGCTGGGATCGCGTCTCTTCGTCATGTTCTCCACGGTTCGTCAGTGTCTACTGCCCGTCACGGATTCACTCCATCCTCTGCCGTTCTCGGTGCCGTACTACGCATTGTTCTTCTCGTTTCCTCGTATCTCTGTTCTCCACATTCTGTTCTCCTCCTCTCGTTCTCGGGTTCTAAGCGTTAATCTACGCCGGGATCGCTGCATTAGTCGTTCTCTGAAGTCTCTGACTCTCGGTCATCGGAGAATCTCCGGGAGTTCACTGCTCTGTTCGGATTCACGATCTCATGGGTGTGCAAGTTCTCTGCATGAGTCGTCGCTCGGGTCATTCTTCTCGTTCTCGCGCTCTATCTTCGTTCTCTGGTGGTTGCCGGAGTCTACCGTGATATACGTCACTCGTCGTAATCACACCGTTCTTGGGATACCATTCTCTTTGACTCAATAGTCGCTGGTTCTTCGCTGTCGGTGCAGCGGTTTGGCGGAGTTCGTCCTGCATCTATCGTTTTCGTCTTCTCGGATCTCGTCGGAGCTGTTTTCTCACGTTCAGAGTATCTCCCGGTTATATCTCTATTCGTTCTCTCAGTTATCTCATTGTTCTGCGTCTTCGGGTTGCTCTTCAGGACAGTAGCGGGGATCGCCTGCATTACATTCTCTGGTACTTCTGACGTCACTGAGTATACTCTCCCTGCGTGTCTCAACTAAGTTCTCTGTCTACTCATAATGTTCTCGGTCGTGGTTTCTGCGTTCTCCAGGTTCCTTCGAGGGCTCGGTGGTCGTGATAGTGCACTCGTTCGCGTCTCCTGCATTAGCGGTTTCGCGATAACGTCACGTAACAGGTATACCATCCTGGCTCTCAAAGATTCTCGGTCTGCGTCGCGTTGTCTACGTTCTCTCGTTCCGTTCTCATGCACAGCTGCGGTCGCGAAGTTTTCTCGCGCCTGGCATTTAATCGCGTGTATTCGTCACCGCTCTCAGCTTGTGAAGGGTATATCCCGGAATAGGTCATATCTCCGTTTTTCTTCACACTTATGGTCGGTGTGCGCGTTACTGGTTTGGTTTTCTCGTTCTCGTTCCTCAGGCGTCGGGGATCTCGGCTCTCCTGCGTATTCTCAACGTGATGACGTCATGTCCTGATAACACCGTTCCTTCGGCCATACACGTTCTGCCGTTCTCTTATCAGATATCCGTTTCACTCTCCTCAGTGCCCGGGGTTCAGCGCGACGCTGCGCGATTCGCCTGCCCATCTATCCTCTGATGGTACTGTCCACTGTAAATCATTCTCGGTTCGTACTCTCGGGTAACCATCGCGTTCATCTCCAAATCTCGTTCGGGGTTCAGGTCTCTCTCGTTCTCGGTACTCAGTTCGCCTATCTCGCGGGGATCGCCTTCGTGTATATCTTCGACGTAATGACGTCAGCTGTCTCAAACCGTTCTCGGAACAACTCAAGTTCTCATGTGCTCCGGCGTTTCGTGCTGTTCAATCTGCGTATGTCCGGTCTCGGTATTCTCGCCGTTCTCCTGCATGTTATCCGTGAATGGACTCTCTACGGATTCTTCGAGATCCTCTCGTTCTCGTCTGTCATCAGTCTACCTCGTTCCACAATGTCGTTCTCGGGTCTCATCGCGTATCTCGTCTCGTGCGGTTCTCTGATCGCGCTGCATACTCGTATGACGTCATCCGTTCTCGTTCTTCCAACGAAACCCGAACACGTTTCTCATTAATACTCTTCTCGGGTTCACACTGTCGTTCTCGCAGGTCTCCGGGGATCGCCTCGCCATTAGTCGGTTGATCTTCTGGTTAAACCGTTCACACGTACGTTCAATCCCGGGAGATCTCCACTCACATCCTCGTTGCTCGGTTCCAGTTATCGCATTGCGTTCTCTTCTTCCGGGGATTCGCTCTGTCTATCCAATTAACGGTTGATCTCTGACGTCGACCGCGTACTAAACTCTCGTTCGTTCTGCAAGTATCATCGTACTTCTCCAAGGTTCATCCTGTACGGGGTTCAGTTCCCTCGTTCTTCGCAGCACGGGGATACGCGTCTCGTTCTCCTGATCGGTCTCTCAATGTGTACGTCTCCACGAAAGTCCTCGCTCAACACGTTCTCTTCGCTCTACAAATGTCGGGCTCGGTTCAGCAGGGCTTCGTGCGGATGTCTTGCGGCTCTTCTCCATTACGTGATGAATCACGTTCTCCGTCAACGAAAGAGTCTCACCGTTCTCCTCTCGTGCGGTCGAAACGTTCTACTGTTCTTCTCAAATTCGGGGTGTTCTAAGTCGTTCTCTCCCGTTCTCGTTCTCGTTCTTCGTTCTCTGTTTCTCTCTCGGCGAGTTCTCCGCGGGGAGTATCTCTTCTCGCGCTCTCCTGCAGTTCTCTAGCGTGTGAATCTGAGTTCACGCTGTCTTCCATCTCGTAACTCCCGGGTTCTCAAGCATCTCTCTCGAGTAAATGTGTCGCGGGGTTCAGTTCCGTTCTAGTTCTCGTTCTCTCTCGTTCTCTGGTTCTCGTTCGCCGAGTCTCCGGGTTCTCAGTCGCCCGTTCTGCATTTTACGTTGTACGGTCTTCGAACGTCACGAATATTACCGTCTCTCGGAACTACTCGTTCCTCTCGTATATCGTTCTCGTTTCTCTCGTCTCTCCCAAGTTCTTCATGTCGGGGTTCAAGGTTCTCTGTTCTCCGCAGCGGGGATCCGCCTGCTATTGACGTCGATCGACGGTTTCTCGTTCTCAGTTATCCGAAACCTCTCGGTTCTAACACTGTCTCGTCTCTCATCGTTCTCGTTCTCAGTTCTCGTTCTCGTTCCTCATCGTTCTCTCAAAATGTCGGGGTTCAGTTCTCGCATGTCTGCTCGGATCGCCTGTTCTATCGTTCTTCTACGTGATGTCACTCGTCTCATCCGTTCCAAACCCCGTTCTCGAACAGTTCTCTCTCTTCTCAAGGTTCTCGATGTCGCGGGTTCAGAGTTCTCGTTCTCTCTCGTCAGGACTCGCGGGGATTTCTCAGCTGTCCCTTTGCATCATTATCTCGTTCTTCACGTGCTCGTTCTCTTCTCGTTCTCGATCGAGTCTTCGGGTTCTCATCCGGTACTCAACCTCTCTTCCGAGAACGAGTCAATCGGTCTCTACGATTCATTCGTCTCTCGTCGTGCTCTCACAATTCGCAGTTCTCCGTGCGGGATTTCTCGCCCTCGCACTGTTCTTCAAAAGGTCTGCTTCGGATTCTGTCGTTCTCAGTTCACGAATACCGTTAATCGGTTCGATACACACGTTTCCTCAAGTTCTCGATTAACGTGCTGCGTGTTTCAGCGCAGTTCTCGTATCTCGGGGAGCGTTCTCCTCTCGTCTCATCATGCATGTTATCTCACGTGGATGACGGTTTCCATCCGAAACCGTCTCGGAACACTGCATCCTCGTTCTCAGTTCTCTCGGGGTTCAGTTCTCTGCCAGCGTGGGATCCGCCTGCAATGGTTCTCGTCTATCGTGATGACGCTCCGTTACAATCGAGTAACTCACCGAACACTTTCATTATCGGCGGGGTGGGACTTTGTCGCAGCGGGGTCTCTCGTTACGCGGTTTCTCCTGTTCCGTTGGTTTTTTGCGACGCTCCAGCGTCCCGGGTTCCTCGGTCTCTCAGTATTGCTCGGTCGGTCAGGGTTCGTCAGCGGGTCTCCTGCGTATTGCCCGGGGCTTCCTGTACGGTATAACGGTCATCTCCGTTCGTCTAAGGTTCACCTCCAGTTCTCCGTTGGCTCTAACAGTTCTCGTTCTCGGTTCTCTCTCGTTCTCGTTCTCGTATCTCGTTCTCCTCAAAATCTCTCTCAGTCTCGGGGAGGGGGTTTCCGGGGTTAGTCTCGTTCGTTCCGTCTCGCATCGCCGTGCTCGGTGCTCATCCCGGGACCTGCGAGTTCTCTCGTTATATGTGGCTCTGTCACGTCATTTCGAACATTTCCTACTTCTCGAGAACAGCTCTCGTTCCTTCACTGTTACTCGTTCTCCACGTTTCTCGTTCTCTCTCTGCTTCTCAATGTGGCGTTGCTGCTCAGGTTCTCGCACGGGGTGTCGTCTTCGTCTCGGGGGGAGGGAGGTCTCTCTTCGCCATTACGTTTTCGTTCGTCACGGTCTCGTCTCACGTCGAGCTTTCGTTCTCGTCTCCCGGAACACTCTCAGTATCTCAGTCTGTTCTCCGTTCTCATCTCGTTCTCGTTCTCGTTCTCGTTCGTTCTCTCTCGTTTCTCGTTCTCTCTCTTCGTTCTCGTTCTCGTCTCTCTCGTTCTCGTTCTCGTTCTCCGTTCTCTTCTCGGTTCTCGTTCTCGTTTCTCGGTCTCTCCTCCGTTCTCCGCTGTTCTCTGTTCTCCGTTTCCTCTTCGTTCTCGTCTCTCGTTCTCCTCGTTCTCGCGTTCCGTTCTCGTGTCTCGTTCTCTCGTTCTCGTCTCTCTCGTTCTCGTTCTCGTTCTCAGTTCTCGTCTCTCTCCGTTCTTCCGTTCTCGTCTCGTTCTCTCGTCGTTCTCGTTCCCGTTCTCGTTCTCCGTTCTCCCTGTTCTCGTTCTCGTTCTCCGTTCTCGTCTCGTTCTCGTTCTCGTTCTCGTTCTCTCTCGTTCTCTGTTCTCGTTCTCGTTCTCGTTCTCGTCTCGTTTTCTTTCTCGTTCTCGTTCTCGTTCTCTCTGTTCTCTGTTCTCGTCTCTCTCGTTCTCGTTCTCTCTCGTTCTCTCTCGTTCTCGTTCTCAGTTCTCTCTCGTTCTCGTTCTCGTTCTCCGTTCTCTCTCGTTCTCGTTCTCGTTCTCGTCTGTTCTCTCTCGTCTCGTTCTCGTTCTCGTCTCTCTCGTTCTCGTCTCTCGTTCGTTCTCTCTCTGTCTCGTTCTCGTTCTCGTTCTCTCTCGTTCTCGTTCTCGTCTCGTTCCTCTCGTTCTCGTTCCTCGTTCTCGTTCCTCTCGTCGTTCTCGTTCTCGTTCTCGTCTCTCTCGTTCTCTTCGTTCTCGTTCTCGTTCTCGTTCTCTCACTCGCTCGTTCTCTCTCCTCGTTCTCGTTCTCGTTCCTCTCTCGTTCTCGTTCTCCGTTCTCTCCGTTCTCTCCGTTCTCTCTCTCGTTCTCGTTCTCGTCTCTCTCGTTCTCGTTCTCGTTCTCTCTCTCTCTCGTTCTCGTCTCCGTTTCTCGTCTCGTTCTCGTTCTCGTTCTCTCTCGTTCTCTGTCTCGTTCTCGTTCTCTTCGTTCTCGTTCTCGTTCCTCGTTCTCTCTCGTTCTCGTCTCTCTCTCGTTCTCCTGTTCTCGTCTCGTTCTCTCTCGTTCTCGTTCTCGTTCTCGTTCTCGTCTGTTCTCGTTCTCCTCGTCGTTCTCGTTCTCGTTCTCGTTCTCTCTCGTTCTCGTTCTGCTCGTTCTCGTTCTCTCTCGTTCTCGTTCTCGTTCTCGTTCTCTCTCGTTCTCCGTTCTCGTTCTCCGTTCTCGTCTCGTTCTCGTCTCTCTCGTTCTCGTTCTCGTTTCTCTCGTTCTCTCTCGTTCTCGTTCTCGTTCTCGTTCTCTGTTCTCTCTCGTCTCTTCTCGTTCTCTCCTCTCGTTCTCGTTCTCGTTCTCGTTCTCTCTCGTTCTCGTTCTCGTTCTCGTTCCCTCTCGTTCTTCGTTCTCGTTCTCGTTCTCTCTCTCGTTCTCTCGTTCTCTCTCTCGTTCTCGGTTTCTCCTCTCGTTCTCGTTCTCGTTCTCGTTCTCTCTCGTTCTCGTTCTCTCGTCTCGTTCTCGTTCTCGTTCTCGTTCTCTCTCGTTCTCTGTTCTCGTTCTCGTTCTCTCTCTCGTTCTCGCGTTCTTCTCGTTCTCCGTCCCTCTCCGCTCTTTCTTTCTGTTCTTCTCTTCTTCGTTCTCGTCTCGTTTCTCTCGTTCGTTCTCCGTCTCGTTTCGTTCTTCTCGTTCTCGTTCTCGTCTCTCTCGTTCTTTCGTTCTCGTCCTTCGTTCTCGTTCTCTCTCGTTCTCGTTCTCTCGGTTCTCGTTCTCGTTCTCTCTCGTTCTCGTTCTCGTTCTCGTCTCTGTTCTCTCGTCCTCGTTCTTCTCGTTCTCGTTCTCGTTCTCGTTCTCTCTCGTTCCTCGTTCTCGTTCTCCGTCGTTTCTCGTTCTCGTTCTCCTTTCTCTCTCCGTTCTCGTTCTCCGTCTTCGTTCTCGTTCTCCGTTCTCGTTCTGTTCTCTCTCGTTCTCGTCTCGTTCTCGTTCTCGTTCTCGTCTCGTTCTCGTTCTCGTTCTCGGTTCTCTTCTCGTGTCTCGTTCTCGTTCTCGTTCTCTCTCGTTCTCGTCTCGTTCTCTTCTCCGTTCTCGTTCTCGTTCTCGTTCTCGTTCTCGCCTCTCTCGTTCTCTCTGTTCTCGTTCTCGTTCTCGTTCTCTCTCGTTCTCGTTCTCGTTCTCGTTCTCTCTCGTTCTCGTCTCCGTTCTCGTTCTCGTTCTCGTCTCCGTTCTCGTTCTCTCGTTCTCGTTCTCTCTCGTTCTCGTTCTCGTTCTCTCTCGTTCTCGTTCTCGTTCTCGTTCTCTCTCGTTCTCGTTCTCTCTCGTTCTCGTTCTCTCTCGTTCTCGTTCTCGTTCTCGTTCTCTCTCGTTCTCGTTCTCGTTCTCGTTCTCTCTTCGTTCTCCTCGTCTCTCTCGTTCTCGTTCTCTCTCGTTCTCGTTCTCTGTTCTCGTTCTCTCTCGTTCTCGTTCTCGTTCTCGTTCTCGTCTGTTCTCGTTCTCGTTCTCTCTCTCTCTTCGTTCTCGGTTCTCTTCTCGTTCTCGTTCTCGTCTCGTTCTCGTTCTCGTTCTCGTTCTCTCTGTTCTCGTTCTCGTTCTCGTTCTCTCTGTTCTCTGTTCTCGTTCTCGTTCTGTTCTCGTTCTCGTTCTCTCTCGTTCTCGCCGGTTCTCGTTCTCTCTCGTTCTCGTTCTCCGCTTCGTTCTCTCGTTCTCGTTCTCTCTCGTTCTCGTTCTCTCGTGTTCTGTTCTCGTTCTCGTTCTCGTCTCTCGTTCTCTCTCGTTCTCGTCTCTCTCGTTCTCGTTTCTCTCTGTTCTCGTTCGTTCTCTTCTCGTTCTCTCCTGTCGTTCTCTCGTTCTCGTTCGTTCTCGTTCTCCTCTCGTTCTCGTTCTCGTTCTCAGTTCTCTCTCGTTCTCGTCTCGTTCTCGTTCTCTCTCGTTCTCTTCTCGTTCTCGTTCTCGTTCTCGTTCTCTTCTCCGTTCTCCTGTTCTCGTTCTCGTCTCTCGTTCTTCTCTCTCGTTCTCGTTCTCTCGCTTCTCGTTCGTTCTCGTTCTCTCTCGTTCTCGTTCTCGTTCTCGTTCTCGTTCCTCTCTCGTTCTTCTCTCGTCTCGTTCTCTTCTCGTTCCTCTCCTCGTTCTCGTTCTCGTTCTCTTCTCCGTTCTCGTTCTCTCTCGTTCCTGCGTGTTTCTCTCGTTCTCGTTCTCGTTCTCTCTCGTTCTCGTTCTCGTTCTCGTTCTCTCTCTTCTCGTTCTCGCTTCTCGTTCTCGTTCTCGTCTCGTTCTCGTTCTCCGTTCTCTGTCTCGCTCGTTCTCTGTTCTCGTTCTCTCGTTCTCTCTCGTTCTCGGTTCTCGTTCTCTCTCTCGTTCCTCGTTCTCGTCTCGTTCTCCTCTCGTTCTCGTTTCTCGTTCTCGTTCTCTCTCGTTCTCGTCTCGTTCTCGTTCCTCTCGTTCTCGTTCCTTCTCGTTCTCTCTCGTTCTCGTTCTCGGTTCTCGTGTCTCTCGTTTCTCGTTCTCTCGTCGTTCTCTCTCGTTCTCGTTCTCTTCTCGTTCTCGTTCTCGTTCTCGTTCTCGTTCTTCGTTCTCGTTCTCGTTCTCGTTGTCTCTCTCGTTCTCGTTCTCGTTCTCGTTCTCTGTTCTCTCTCGTTCTCGTTCTCGTTCTCGTTCTCTCGTCGTTCTCTCGTTCTCCGTTCTCGTTCTCGTTCTCGTTCTCGTTCTCGTTTCGTTCTCTCGTCGTTCTCGTTCTCGTTCTCGTTCTCGTCTCGTTCTCGTTCTTCGTTCTCGTTCTCTCTCGTTCTCGTTCTCGCTGTTCTCGTTCTCTTCGTTGTCTCTCCGTCTCTCTTTCTCTCTCCCTCTCGTGTCGTTTGTTGTTCTCGGTTCTCGGTTCTCTCTCTCTCTCTGCGTCTCTCGTTGTCGTTCTCTTCTCGTTCTCTCTCCTCTCTCTCTTCGTTGTCGTTCTCGTTCTCGTTCTCTCTCTCTCTCTCTCTCGTTCTCGTTCTCGTTTCTCTCTCTCTCTCTCTCGTTCTCTCTCTCTCGTTCTCTCTCTCTCTCTCTCTCTGTTCTCTCTCTCTCTCTCGTCTCGTTCTCGTCTCTCGTCTCTCGCTCTCGTTCTCGTTCTCTCGTT
This sequence comes from Eptatretus atami, assembly GCA_035128595.1. NCBI lineage: Eukaryota > Metazoa > Chordata > Myxini > Myxiniformes > Myxinidae > Eptatretus > Eptatretus atami. The sequence goes on along the minus strand of CM068958.1, from coordinate 49,890,076 downwards.
CTGCGTTCTCCGTTTTCTCTCTCATC
>CM068958.1:49855763-49890025 GCA_035128595.1 Eptatretus atami | reverse complement strand
AAAAATGAAAAATGTAAAAAAAAAAAAAAACGATGTTTCTCTCTCTCTCTCTCCTCTCTCCTCTCTCTCTCTCTCTCTCTCTCCTTCTCTCTCTCTCTCTCTCTCTTTTCTCTCTTTCTCTCTTCTTCTGTCTTCTCGTTCTTCTTCTCTCGTTCTCTCGTTCTCTCGTTCTCTCCTCTTCTCTCTCTCTCTCGTTCTCTACTCTTCTCTCTCTCGTTCTCTCTGTTTCTTCGTTTCTCTCTCGTTCTCTCTCTCTCTCGTTCTCTCTTTCTTCTATCTCTCTTCTTCTCTTCTCTCTCTCTCGTTCTCTCGTCCTCTCGTTCTCTCTCGTCTCTCTTCTCTCTCGTCTCTCTCAGTTCTCTCTCGTTCTCTCTCGTCCTCTCGTCTCTCAGTCTCGTTCTCTCTTCGTTCTTCTCTCTCTCGTCTCTCTTCTCCGTTCTCTCTCTCTCTCTCGTTCTCTTCTCCTCTGTCTCTCTCTTCCGTTCTCTCTCTTCTCTCGTTTCTCGTTCTCTCTCTTCTCTCTCGTTTCTCGTCTCGTTCTCGTTCTCTCTCGTCTCGTTCTCGTTCTCGTTCTCTCTCGTTCTTTTCTCTCTCGTTCTCTCTCGCTCGTTCTCTCTCGTTCTCTCTCGTCTCGTTCTCTTCTTCTCTCTCGTTCCGTTCTCTCTCTTCTCGTTCTCGTTCTCTTCGTTCTCGTTTCTCGTTCTCGTTCTCTCTCGTCTCGTTGCTTCTCTTCCGTTCTCTCTCGTTCTCGTTCTCGTTCTCCTCTCGTTCTTCTCTCGTTCTCGTTCTCGTTCTCTCTCGTTCTCTTCTCGTTTCTCCTCTCGTTCTCTCTCGTTCTCGTTCTCTCTCGTTCTCTTCTCGTTCTCTTCTCTCTTCGTTCTCTCCGTTCTCTTCTCTTCTCGTTCTCGTTCCTCGTTCTCTCTCGTTCTCGCTCGTTTTCTCGTTCTCGTTCTCGTTCTCTTCGTCTCGTCTCTTCTCTTCTCTCTCGTTCTCGTTCTCGTTCTCTTTCTCGTTCTCTCTCGTTTCTCGTTCTCTCTCGTTCTTCTTCTCGTTCTCGTTCTCTCTCGTTCTCGTTCTCGTTTCTCGTTTCTCTCTCGTTCTCTCTCGTTCTCTTCTCTTCTGTTCTCTCTCGTTCTCTCGTTCTCGTTCTCGTTCTCGTCTCGTTCTCGTTCTCGTTCTCTCTCGTCTCTGTTCTCGTTCTCTCTCGTTCTCGTTCTCTTCTCTCTCGTTCTCGTTCTCGTTTCCTTCTCTCTGTTCTCGTTCTCGTTCTCGTTCTCTCTCGTTCTCGTTCTCTTCTTCTCGTTCTCGTTCTCTGCTCGTTCTCGTTCTCGTTCTCTTCTCGTTCTCGTTCGTTCTCTCTCGTTCTCGTTCTCTTCTCTTCTCGTTCCGTTCTCGTTCTCGTTCTCTCCTCGTTCTCTTTCTCGTTCTCGTTCTCTCTCGTTCTCGTTCTCGTCTCTCGTTCTTCTCGTTCTCGTTCTCGTCTCTTCTCTTCTCTTCTCGTTCTTCTCGGCTCTCTCTTCTCGTTCTCGTTCTCGTTCTCTTCGTCTTCGTTCTCTTTCTTCTCTCTCTCGTTCTCGTTTCCTCTGTTCTCGTTCTCGTTCTCTCTCTTCGTCTTCTCGTTCTCTTCTCTTCTCGTTCCGTTCTCGTCTCTCGTCGCTCGTTCTCGTTCTCTCTCGTTCTCTCGGTTCTCGTTCTCTCTTCTTCTCTCTCGTTCGCTCGTCTCTCTCGTTCCTCTCTCGTTCTCGTTCTCGTCTCGTTCTCTCTCGTTCTCGTTCTCTCTCTTCTCTCTGCCGTTCCTCTCTCTTCTCTTCTCGTTCTCGCTTCTTCTCCGTTCTCTTCTCGTTCTCGTTCTCTCTCGTCTCTTCGTTTCGTTCTCTTTCGTTTCTCTCTCGTTCTCGTTCTCTCTCGTTCTCGTTCTCGTTCGTTCTCTCTCGTTCTCTCTCGTCTCTCTCTCCGTTCTCGTTCTCGTTCTCGTCTCTCGTCTCGTTCTCGTTCTCTTCTCGTTCTCTCTCTTCCGTCTTCTCGTTCCTTCTGTTCTCTCTCGTTCTTTTCTCGTTCTCGTTCTGCTTCTCGTTCTTCTGTTCTCTTCTCGTTCTCGTTCTCGTTTCTCTCTCGTCTTCTCGTTCTCGTTCTCGTTCTCTCTGTTCTCGTTCTCGTTCTCGTTCTCTTCTCGTTCTCGTCTCTCTCGTTCTCGTTCTCTCTCGTTTCTCGTTCTCGTTTCTTCTCTTCTCGTCTCTCGTTCTCGTTCTCGTTCTCTCTCGTTCTCGTTCTCGTTCTCGATTCTCGTTCTCTCTCGTCTCTCTCTTCTCGTTCTCGTTCTCGTTCTCTCTCGTTCTCTCTCTGTTCCGCGTTCTCTCTCGTTCTCGTTCTCGTTTCTCGTTCTCGTCTCTTCTCGTTCTCGTTCTCGTTCTCGTCTCTCTCGTTCTCGTTCTCGTTCTCGTTCTCTCTCGTCTCGTTCTCGTTCTCGTTCTCGTTCTCTCTCTCGTTCTTTCTCGTTCTCGTTCTCGTTCTCCTCTCGTTTCTTCTCTCTCGTTCTCTCGTTCTCGTTCTCGTTCTCGCTCTCTCGTTCGTTCTCGTTCTCGTTCTCTTCTCTCGTTTCTCGTTTCTCGTTCTCGTTCTCTCTCTCTCGTTCTCGTCTCGTTCTCTTCTCGTTCTCGTTCTCTCTCGTTCCGTTCTCGTTCTCGCTCGTTCTCGTTCTCGTTCTCGTTCTCGCTCGTTCCTTCTCGTTCTCGTTCTCTCTCGTTCTCTCTTCGTTCTCGTCTCTCTCGTCTCTCTTCTCGTTCTCGTTCTCGTTCGTTCTCTCTCTGTTCGTTCTCGTTCTGTCTCTTCGTTCTCGTTCTCTTCTCGTTCTCTTCTTCTCGTTCTCTTCCGTTCTGTCTCTCGTTTCTCGTTCTCGTTCTCTTTCTCTCTCGTTCTCGTTCTCGTTTCTCGTTCTCTTGTTCTCGTTCTCTCTCTTCTCTCTCGTTCTCGTTCTCGTTCTCGTTCTCGTTCTCGGTTCTCGTTTCTCGTTCTCGTTCTCGTTCTCGTTCTCGTTCTCGGTTCTCTCTCGTTCTCGTTCTTCTTCTCGTTCTCTCTCGTTCCGTTCTCGTTCTCGTTCTCTCTCTCGTTTCTCTTTCTTCTCGTTCTCGTTCTCGTTCTCGTCTCGTTCTCGTTCTCTCTCGTTCTCGTCTTCTCGTTCTCGTTCTCGTTCTCCTTCTCTTCGTCTCGTTCTCTCTCTTTCTCGTTCTCGTTCGTCTCTCTCGTCTCGTTCTCGTCTTCGTTTCTCGTCTCTTCTCTTCTCTCGTTTCTCTCCTTCTCGTTCTCTCTCGTTCTCTCTCGTTCTCGTTCCGTTCTCGTTCTCTCTCTTCGTTCTCGTTCTCGTTCCTCTCTCGTTCTCGTTTCTCGTTCTCGTTCTCTCTCGTTCTCGTTTCTCGTTTCTCGTTCTCTCTCTTCTCGTTCTCTCTCGTTTCTCGTTCTCTTCTCGTTCTCCTTCTCTCTCGTTCTTCTCTCTCTCTGTCTCGTTTCTCTTCTCGTTCTCGTCTCGTTCTCTCTCGTTCTCTTCCGTTCTCTCTCGTCTCTCTCGTTCTCTCTCGTTCTCGTTCTCGTTCTCGCTCGTTCTCGTTCTCTTCTCGTTCTCTCTCGTTCTCGTTCTCGTCTTCTCGTTCTCGTCTCTCGTTCTCTCTCTTTCTCGTCTCTCGTTCTCGTTCTCTCTCGGTCTCTTCTCGTCTCTTCTCTCGTTCTCGCTCTCGTTCTCGTTCTCGTTCTCGTTCTCTCTCGTTCTCGTTCTCTTCTCGTTCCTCTTCGTTCTCGTTTCTCTCGTTCTCGTTCCGTTCTCGTTCTCTCTCGTTCTCCTTTCTCGTTCTCGTTCTCTTCCCCGTTCTCGTTCTCGTTCTCGTTCTCTGTTCTTCTCTCTGTTCTCGTTCTCGTCTCGTTCTCGTTCTCTCTCGTTCTCGTTCTTCTTCTCGTTCTTCGTTCTTCGTTTCTCGTTCTCTCTCTTTCTCGTTCTCTCTCGTTCTCGTTTCTCTTCCTTTCTCGTTCTCTTTCTCGTTCTCTTTCTCGTTCTCTTCTGTCTCTCGTTCTCGTTCTCGTTCTCTTCTCGTTCTCGTTCTCGTTCTCGTTCTCTCTCGTTCTCGTTCTCGTTCTCGTTCTTCTCTCTCGTTCTCGTTCTCTCTCGTTCTCGTTCTCTCTCTCTCTTTCTCGTTCTCGTCTCTTTCTCGTTTTCTCGTCTCTCTCGTTCTCGTTTCTCGTTCTCGTTCTCTCTCTTTTCTCGTTCTCTCTCGTTCTCGTTCTCTGTTCTCGTTTCTCGTTCTCGTTCTCGTTCTCTCTCTCTCGTCTCTTTTCTCGTTCTCTCTCGTTTCTCGTTCTCTTCTCGTTCTCGTTCTTCTGTCTCTTTCGTTCTCTCTCGTTCTCGTTCTCGTTCTCGTTCTCGTTCTCTCTCGTTCTCTTTCTCGTTCTTCTCGTTCTCTCTCTTTTCTCGTTCTCGTTCCTCTCTTCTCGTTTCTCGTCTCGTTCTCTTCGTTCTCGTTCTCGTCTCTTCTCGTTCTCTCTCTCTTCTCGTCTCTTCGTTCTCGTTCTCGTTTCGTTCTCTCTCGTTTCGTTCTCGTTCTCGTTCTCGTTCTCGTTCTCTCCGTTCTCGTTCTCTTCTCTCTCGTTCTCGTTCTCTGTTCTCGTTCTCTCTCGTCTCTTTCTGTTTCCGTTCTCTCGTTCTCGTTCCGTTCTCTCGTCTCCGTTCTCTGTTCTCGTTTCTCGTTCTCTCTCGTTCCTTCTCTTCTTCGTCTTTCTTCTGTTCTCGTTCTCGTTCTCTTCTCTCTCGTTCTCGTTCTCGTTCTCGTTCTCGTTCTCTCTCGTTCTCGTTCTCGTTCTCGTTCTCTCTCGTTCTCGTTCTCGTTTCTCTCTCGTTCTCTTCTCGTTTTCTCGTTCTCGTCTCTTCTCGTTCTCGTTCTCGTTCTCTCCTTCGTCTCTCTCTTCTCTTTCTTCGTCTCGTTCTTCTCGTCTCTTTCTCGTTTCTTTCTCGTTCTCGTTCTGTTCTCGTTCTCGTTCTCTTTCTCGTTCTCGTTCTCTCTCTCCTTCCGTTCTCTTCTCGTTTCTTTCTCTTCTCGTTTCTCGTTTCGTTCTCGTCTCTCTCCGTTCTCGTTCTCCTTCTCGTTTCCTTCTCTTCGTTTCTTGTTCTCTTCGCTCTCGTTCTCTTTCTCGTCTCTTCTCGTTCTCTCGTCGTCTCGTTCTCTTCTCTCTCGTTTCTTCTCTTCTCGTTCTCTCTCGTTCCGTTCTCGTTTCTCTTTCTCGTTCTCTCTCGTTCTCGTTCTCGTTCTCTTCTCTTCTCGTTCTCGTCTCTCTCGTTCTTGTTCTCGTTCTCGTTCTCGTTTCTTCTCGTTCCTTCTCGTTCTCGTTCTCTCTCGTTCTCGTTCTCGTTTCTCGTTCTCTTCTCGTTCTCGTTCTCGTTTCTCGTTTCTCTCTCTTTCTCGTTCTCGTTCTCGTTCTCGTCTCGTTCTCTTCTCTCGTTCTCGTTCTCTCGTTTCTCTCTCGTCCGTTCTCTTCTCGTTTCTCTCTTCTCTCTCGTTCTCGTTTCTCGTTCTCGTTCTCGTTCTCGTTCTGTTCTCGTTCTCTCTCGTCTCGTTCTCGTTCCTCGTTCTCGTTTCTCGTTTCTCGTTTCGTCGTTCTCTCTCGTTCTCGTTTTCTCTTTCTCTTCTCGGTTCTCGTTCTCTTCTCGTTCTCGTTCTCGTTCTCGTTCTTTCTCTCCGTTCTCGTTCTTTTCTCTTCTCGTTCTCGTTTTCTCGTTTCTCGTCTTCTCGTTCTCTTCTCTTCTCGTTCTCTCTCTTCTCGTTTCTCTTCGTCTCTCTCGTTCTCGTTCTCGTTCTCGTTTCTCTCTCGTTCCGTTCTCTTCTCGTTCTCTCTCGTTCTCGTTCGTTCTCGTTCTCTTCTCGGTTCTCTTCTTCTCGTTCTCTCTCGTTTTCTCGTTCTCGTTCTCGTTCTGCTCTCGTTCTCGTTCTCGTTCTCGTCTCTTCCTTCTCGTTCTCGTTCTCGTTCTCGTTCCGTTCTCTCTCTCCTTCTCTTCTCTCTCTTCTCGTTCTCGTTCTCGTTCTCTTCTTCCTGTTCCGTTCTCGTTTTCTCTCTCGTTCTCGTTCTCGTTCTCGTCTCTCCGTCTGTTCTCGTTTCTCGTTCTCTTCTCGTTCTCGTTCTCGTTCTCGTTTCTCTCGTTCTCGTTTCTCGTTCTCGTTCTCTCTCGTTCTCTTTCTCGTTCCGTTCTCTCTCTTCGCTCGTCTCGTTCTCCTCGTTCTCCCGTTCCGTTCTCTCTCGTTTCTCTCTCTCGTTCGTCTCTCTCGTCTCGTTCTCTCTCGTCTCGTTCTTCGTTCTCTCTCGTTTCTCGTTCTCGTTCTCTCTTCTTCTCTCTCGTTCTCTTCTCGTTTCTGTCCGTTCTCGTTCTCGTTCTCGTTCTCGCTCTCTCGTTCTCGTCTGCTCTCTCGTTCTCGTCTCTCGTTCTCTCTCGTTCTCGTTTCTCTCGCTCGTTCTCGTTTTTCTACCTCTCGCTCTTTTCTTCTCGTCTCTCTCGTTTCTCCTCTCGTTTCCTTTCTCGTTTCTCTCTTTCCTTCTTCCGTTCTCTCTCTCTTCTCTTCTCTTCTCCTTCTCTCTCTCCCTTCCTCGTTCTCGTTCTCTCTCGTTCTCGTTCTTCTCTCGTTCTCGTTCTCTCTCGTTCTCTTCTCGTTCTCGTTCTCGTTCTTCTCGTTCTCGTTCTCTTCTCTCTCTTCTCGTTCTCTCTCGTTTCTCGTTCGTTCCTCGTTCTTCTTCGTTTCTCGTTCTCTTCTCGTTTCTCTCTCGTTCTCGTTCTCGTTCTCGTTCTCTTTTCTCGTTCTCGTCGTTTCTTTCTCGTTCTCGTTTCGTCTCTCTCGTTCTGTTCTCGTCTCTCGTTCTCTCTCGTTTCGTTCTCTTCTCTTCTCTGTTCTCTCTCGTTCTCGTTCTCGTTCTCTCTCGGTTCTCGTTCTCGTTCTCGTTCTCTCTCGTTCTCGTTTCTCTCGTCTCTCTCGTTCTCTCTCGTTCTCGTTCTCTTCTCTCTCTCTTTCTCGTTCTCGTTCTCTCTCGTTCTCGTTCTCTCTCGTTCTCTTCTCGTTCTCGTTCTCTTCTCGTTTTCTCGTTCTCTTCTCGTTCTCGTTCTCGTTCTCGTTCTCTCTCGTTCTCTTCTCTCTCGTTTCTCGTTCTCGTCCTTCTCTTCTCGTTCCTCTTTCTCCCTCTGTTTTCTTTGTTTTCGCTTTTCTCGTTCTCGTTCTCGTTCTCTCTCGTTCTCGTTCTCTTCTGTTCTCGTTCTCTCTCTCGTTCTCGTTCTCGTTCTCTTCTCGTTCTCGTTCTCGTTCTCGTCTCGTTCTCGTTCTCTTCTCGTTTCTCGTTCTCGTTTCCATTCTCTCTCGTTCTCTTCTCGTTTCTCGTTCTTCGTTCTCTCTCTTCTCTTCTCGTTTTCTCGTTTCTTCTCGTTCTCGTTCTCGTTCTCGTTTCTCGGTTCGTTCTCGTTCTCGTCTCGTTCTCTCGTTCTCTTCTCGTTCTCGTTCTTCTCTTCTCGTTCTCGTTCTCGTTCTCTCTCGTTCTCTCTCTCGTTCTCGTTTCTCGTTCTCGTTCTCTTCTCTTCTCGTTCTTCTCTCGTTTCTTTCTCGTTTCTCTTCTCTCTCGTTCTCGTTCTCGTTCTCGTTCTCGTCTGTTCTCGTTCTCGTTCTCTTCTTTCTCGTTCTCTTCTCGTTCTCGTTTTCGTTCTCTCTCGTTCTCGTTCTCGTCTTCTCGTTCTCTCTCGTGTTCTCGTTCTCTGGCTCGTTTCTCGTTCTCTTCTCGTTCTCGTTCTCGTTCTCGTTCTCTCTCGTTCTCGTTCTCTTCTGCTCTCTCCTTCTCGTTCTCGTTCTCGTTCTCTCTCTTCTCGTTCTCGTTCTCGTTCTCTCTCGTTCTCGTTCTCGTTTCTTCTCTCTCGTTCTCTTCTCGTTCTGTCTTCTCTCGTCTTCTCTTCTCGTTCTGTTCCTCTCGTTTCTCGTTCTCGTTCTCGTTCTCTCTCGTTTCCTTCTCGTTTCGTTCTCTTCTCTTCTCGTTCTCGTTCTCGTTTCTCTCGTTCTCTTCTCTCGTTCTCGTTCTCGTTCTCTTCTTCTCGTTCTCGTTCTCGTTCTCGTTCTCGTTCTCGTTCTCGTTCGTTCTCTCTCTGCTCGTTCTCTTCTCTCTCGTTCTCGTTTCTCGTTCTCTTCTCGTCTCGTTCTCTCTCGTTCTCGTTCTTCGTCTCTCGTTTTCTCGTTCTCTCTCGTTCTCGTTCTCGTTCTTTCTCGTTTCTCTCTCTTCGTTTGCTCGTTCTCGTCTCGTTCTCTTCTCGTTCTCTTCTCTTCTCTCGCTTCTCTCTCGTTCTCGTTCTCTGTTTCTTCTCGTTCTCTCTCGGTTCTCGTTCTCGTTCTCGTTCTCTCCTTCTTCTCGTTCTCGTTCTCTCTTCTCGTCTCTCTCGTTCCTTTCTCGTTCTCGTTCTCTCTCGTTTCTCGTTCTCGTTCTCTTTCTCGTTCTCTCTCGTTTCGTTCTCCGTTCTCGTTCTCTTCTCTCTCTTCTCGTTCCGTTCTCTCTGTTCTCTCTCTCTCGTTCTCTCTCGTTCTCGTTCTCGTCTTCGCTCCTTCTCTCTCGTTCTCTTCTCTGTCTCTTCTCTTCTCGTTCTCGTTCTCGTCTCGTTCTCGTTTCTCTCTCGTTCTCTTCTCGTTCTCGTTCTCTCGTTCTCGTTCTCGTTCTCGTTTCTCTTCTCGTTTTCTCGTTCTCGTTCTCGTCTCGTTTCTCTCTTCTCTCTCGTTCTCGTTCTCGTTCTCTCTCGTTCTCGTTCTCGGTTCTCTCTCGTTCTCGTTCTCGTTCTCGTTCTCTTTTCTCGTTCTCTCTCGTTTCTCTCTCCTCTCGTTCTCGTTCTCGTTCGTTCCTTCTCTTCTCGTTCTCGTTCTCGTTTCTCTCTTGTCTCGTTCTCGTCTCTTGTCTCTCGTTCTGTTCTCGTTCTCGTTCTCTTCTCGTCTCTCTCTCGTTCTCGTTCTCGTTCTCGTCTCTCGTTTTCTCGTTCCTTCTCGTGTCTCTCGTTCTCGTTTCTCGTTCTCGTTCTCGTTCTCTTCCTTCCGTTCTCTTCTCGTCTCTCTCGTTCTCTTTCGTTCTCGTTTCTCTGTTCTCGTTCTCTTCTCTCTTCTCTGTCTCGTTTTCTCTTTCTTCGTTCTCTCTCGTTCTCGTTTCTTCTCGTTCTCTCTCTCGTTCTCGTTTCTCGTTTCGTCTCTCTCGTTGTCTTCTCGTTCTCTTCTTTCTCTCTCTCTCTCGTTCGTTTGTTCTCGTTCTCTTCTCTCCTTCTCTTCTCTCTCGTTGTCGTTTCTCTCTTTCTCGTTCTCTCTCTCTCTCTTCTCTCGTTTGTCTTTTCGTTTCTCGTCCTCTCTCTCTCTCTCTCTCTTTTCGTTTCTCGTTCTCTTCTCCTCTCGTTCTCTCTCTCGTTCTCTCTCTCTCTCTCTCTCGTTTTTTTTTCGTTTCTCTCTCTCTCTCTCGTTCTCTTCTCTTCTCTCGCTTCTCGCTCTCTCGTTCTCTTCTCGTTCTCGTTCTCTCTTCTCGTTCTCTTTCTCCTGAACAGTAGTGTTACGCCGCCATCTTTGTGGAACTTGCGTGAACAGCTTCATTTTATTCACTTTTGGTCATGTATTAATTTACCTTTAATATGAGTGCCAAACAATCGTCAAGCGAGGCCAGTGCTTCTGTGAGTGGAGGGGACTCAGTGTAGTCACCTTGCAGAATAAATTGGATGTGTTGAGGCGGTTCGATGCTGGTGATCATGCAGTGCATATCACCGCCGTCATTGGGATACCGTGCCGACTATGAGGACAATCAGGGCAAACAAGGACACGGTGAGAGCCGCTTGCAGTGCAATATGCCACTGGGTGCTTCTAGGAATATCTGCATTCGTAGTTTGGTGATGGAGAATATGGAAACATTTATTATCAGTCTGGATTGAAGACCAAAACCAACGTCATTGGCAATCGTTTGCTTATGATCCAGGCTAAGGCCCTTTGTTTATTTAATGACCTGATGGGAGAAAGAGGTGAATTAGGTCAAAGTAAAACCTTTAACATGAGCAGAGGCTGTTTGAACGTTTAAGGAGCACAGTTACCTCCATAACATCAAGATGACAGGTGAGGCAATTTTTGATACCTTCATTTTATTTTATTCATTGTTAAAAATATATTCCTTCATATTTGTACGAATTTGGAATTCAATTGCACACAACATACAGGTTCCTTAGTCAGCTATGTCGATAAGTGCATGTTCCCTAGATAGCTCACCTTCATTGTTTAAATGTTCAGAGATCGATTAGATGCGCTGCGGATCGATTTAATAGTTAGGAACGAAACAATGGAGACGTCCCTCCCCCTCTTCTGCAAAGAGGAAGAAGAACCCTGCCATCCCGTGACGTCAACAACTCCCTCCCACCCGTGGTTTGTGGGGGTGGATCACGAGGGCATGAGTCACGCCGGGTGCGGGAGGGGGTGCAAAGGATAAAGAGGAGATCCTTTCTTTGTTCGTGGGAGTCCCGTGTTAGGGGCTGAGTTCGTGAGTCCCGTGGCAGAGTTCGTGAAGAGTCCGTTCTGAGTCCCGTGTGCAGAGTTCGTGTCTGAGTCCTTGGAGAGTAAGCTTTTGCTTCGGCTGGTTCAGTGAGCTTCGGCTGCTGCTTTGTTTTGGAAGGAACTTGAGCCGGTTGTTCGGCTCGAGCTGCGGAGTGAAGGCTTCTTCCTCTCTTTCCTCTTCTTCTTGGTTCGTGGAGCTTTTTGTTCTCCATTTTGTTTCCCGGCTTGGTGCGACGCATCGGCCTCTTCTTGGAGTTGGATCCTCGGGGAAGCGACGCATCGACAGGCAGGATCGGCCCTCGTCTCACCGGCACGTGTTGAGAAGCGCAGGAGGATTCGCGGGAGCTCGGGAGGGAACGCGGCTCACAGCGTATTGACCAGCTCGCTCCGCTGAGCCCGGGACCGGACAAGTTGAAGACCACACGAGGTGGAGAGGTTTGAGTTAGGCTCTGAGTTTCAGCTCACCTGTCTCCGAGCTGGAGCTTGTGATTAAGGCCTCAGCCACCTTTCTGTGTGTGTGTGTGTGTGTGGTGTGTGTGTGTGTGTGTGTGGTGTGTGTGTGTGTGTGTGTTGTGTGTGCGCACGCACGTGCGGTGTGTCGTGGGCCGTCTAATAAGTAGGAACTGCTGTTTAAGTGTAAATGACTGTACATAATAAGTAGACGGTTGTAGTTCTTTTGTCGTGCTTTTGTTGTCTTGTATAATTGGCATACGTGTTTTGCCTTATTTAATTGCATACGTGTTTCATTATAATAAATGTTCTTGTGTGAATGTAAACCTGCTCGTTGCGTCCATTCCCTCATTGACTGAACATTTCTTGTGTTGGGATTAGAAAGCGTTGGTTTGCCGTAATAGGGGGACATTTGGAACTGACGGTTCTCGGCGATTACACCGCTCGGAATCGTGCACGGACAAGCTCGCCTCGGCGGTTTGTTCCGTACGAGTTCCGTCGAGGGTGGAATACCCGGTAGTTGGATTCCGTGGGTATTTAGGTACATTGAAATTGGGAATGCACCTACCCACGTGATCTGCCGATTGGCCTATTTCGGTTCTTGTACAAGGACCCGTCGCTCGGAGTTATCCGGGCGCATCTATATTCGGCGATCGGTCGGGCCGACTCGACTTGCTGCTCCGTTCGAGGCGGTCGGTTGCGCCGAGCCCCGGCCCGTAACAATATATAACTTGTCTAAGAGGGAACCAAAATTCCCAGGAATGCAATCCCCCTTATAAACATGTTTCTCTATGGAAAAATACGTTCAATATATGCTGTCTCAATGTATAGCATTTCCCAGGAACGCATATAGGACGTAAATTGGGACTCTCTGAACTGAATTTGATGATAATTCTCCAACTTTGGAAAGAGGTGTTGGCCACATAATGTTGGCTGTGGACAGTTGGAAGGTGGATCGAATAATTCTAGATTTTGTCCAGGTAGTGTCAGTCTGCATTGACAGATAACTTGCAATAGGTTTTATCAACTGAAAGTGATGGAAGTGTGCTGCAACTGCCATGGGAAGAAAGTAGGCTGATGTTTCAGTGTTAGAGGCTTGTTCTATTCTTGCGTATGGAGCTTAGCTGCCAAGTCGCTATCATTTTTTGGAAGCGTGACTGTGCCGCTGATGCTGTGCCCCTTCACAGTACACTGGTTACTCATTTTGCCGACCTCGGAAGGATGACAGGCTGAGTCAACCTCACCTGTGTGTTAATTCAGCAGCCAACGGGGCTCAAACTCAGCCCTAGGATCCTAAGCCAGCCACCCCAACCGCGAAGCCAATACCAGGCTTGTTCGAGGCTCTGATGAAGGGCCCAATGCCTGAAACTTCAGCTTTGCTTTGCTTCACGTGGCAGTTATGGATACCTTCTCATAGTTCAGTAAATAAAAACGATTGGGAAGATGGATAACTTGTTCAAAATTTAACATTAAGATTTAACGATGCTCTTGATGAAGCTGGACTCCATCATTTACTTTTCAATATTTCATCATTAACTTTGTTTCAAGTAAAACATGGAAGGATATTTGTGAAAATGCGAAGTAGAGTTGTTTGGACAGACACCAACCAAACAAGCTGTACTTTCCTTGGACAAATTAAGCTAGTTCCAGTCTGATGAATAGAACTAATAACATCCAACTTAGGGGTATCTGCATTGGACGTTCAGCACGGTAGATTATACTGTATCTTCTCTGTTGTTTTAGATTGACTTTGCACACCCCAGCCATTATCAAGAAAAAAATGACCGTCTATCCTGAAGCTCACCTGGATCAGAGCTACAGTCACTCAAACCCCCCGCGAGACCCCCTCAGACACCGAATTTTTAATTCTGTGAACAAACTTTGGTTTACAATCAAGTGCGAATGACGGTTTGGTTAACTTTCATTGAAATTCTGTGTGCAGTTCAGAGAAGAGAGCAATACCTATTTGTGTAGTGTCAGAACCCCCCAGAATCCCCCCCCCCCCTTGTAGACTCCCTTAATGAGCACAGATTTGCAGTAATACACTTTGGGTACATTCATGGGTGAGAATGTTGAGGTGAAGTTCATTGAAATAATGTGTGGCAGATTCGGAGAAGAGGCAAATACCTATTTTTGGGGAGGTGGGAGTGGGGGGGGGTCAAGACCCTCCTGTAGACCCTTTTAATGCGGTTGCATATTTTGATGCGGTTGATACACTCTTGGTACACATGGGACTGATGAAGTTGTGGTCAATTTCAACAAAATTGTTGTGTAGTTTTCAGAGAAGAGAGCAAAATCATTTTAGAGGGGTCGAACCCCCCCCCCTCCCCCATTTGACTCCATACGTGAGCACAGAGTTTTTTTCTGGTCAGTACACTTTGATCCAACATAGGTGTGAGATGTTGTGCTATTTTAATCAAATCATGTATGTGTCGTTTGGAGGAGACAGCAAATACGCTATTTAGGGGGGGTCAAACCCCCCCCCTCCATGACCCCGTTAATGAGTGCAGATTTGATGCGGTAAAATACACTTTGTACATTGCGGGTGATTGAAGATTTGTGGTCAAGTTTATCGAAAACTTGTGTCTAGGTTTGGACGAGAGAAAGTAAATACCTTTTTTTGATGGGGTGGTAAAAAAAAATAACCCCATGCATGGACCCTTAATGGTGCAGTTTTGATTGCGGTCAATATACTTCGTTAGGCATCAAGATATGAAGCTTGTGACAAGTTTCATTTCAAAATCACGTGTTTGGTTCAAGCAAACAATGATTGTAAGTGTTTACAGACTGACTGAACTGACGGACTGACTGACTCACCTACGGGGACACTGCTCGGATCACTAAGCTCACCTGACTAAAGTCCAGGTGAGCTAAAAAGACAAAGATTTGCAGCTCAGATTTCATGCAAAATTCTGCAATGCCTACAGCCGACTACCCCATATTCGATGCATCTACATCATACATATCAAAAAATCAGGGTCTGTTAGTTACTAAACAATGTTAAAAAAGACGATATCAATTCGTATTTTCGTATAGTTTCTGTTATTGTCATTTTAATTTCCCGATTGAAACAACAACAACAACAATTAATTCTCAAAAAGGTGAAGAAATACAAAGCACTATTACAGTTTTGTTTTGTTCAAAAAAACAATGAAAACTGGATGTGGGATGCAGAAAAAAGTAAGAATATATAAACTGTAGATATCAAATTTTGTAACTCCACCAACTGGTGGACCTTGTCGGTCTGTTGGGATTTTGTGAAGTGCGACGAGTATTATCGATTGTTGTGGTAGTTTCTTGTTTGGTGTAGGTCCTTTTATGATCATGATTGTGGAATATCCAGCATTGAAGAAAGGAGAGCACACTGTTGGTTTAAACGTTAATTTAACATTGCAGACTCAAAGATCGACGAGTTCTTTATCCCACCTCTGGACCGTTAATGATTTATTTCAATCAAAACATATTATACTGACTCTTTTCAAGGTGTATTCGAGCTTTTCTTTGTCTATATTTTAGAATAGTATTTAGGAAATTATGACAAAAAGAAACCCCCACAAAAATATGTTCCCCGCTCTGTTCGGCAAATTATATTTTTCAATGAATGTAAATTTTTTGCACCCGTGCCACGTCTACCAACATTGTGATTCTTCTGCTCAGGGCCGGAGCATGCACCGACCTGGAGCATGTGCATCGGGATCCAATGCACCGACCGCCGGCCTTTCATAGCGCCATCATCATGCAGTCACGTGGACGAGGAATTAAATAAAAGAAAAAAGTAACAAGAGCCCACTACAGGGAGAAAAAAGAGTGTCATTACCTCTGTGTGCAAGGGAGGGAATTAATCAATCGAGCAGGCAAAGTAAAATATAACACAAAACGGCTGTATAGGATCGGTTGGGTCTCTGTCCTTTACATTATCCTGTGCAGCACTAATTTGGGATATTACTGGACATCTTATTCTAAATTCGACTATGAAATAACCCATTCATCCCTCTTTAGCTCCTAAGCCAACAACAATATTGTACATTAAACGTGATATTTTCTTGTGCCAAATTTTTCACAAACAACATTGGAAAGGACGTCAAATTTTTGTGTTTAAAGCTTTCTCCACCAGATTATCGTGAAATAAAATACATGCGTGTGATTGTTTCTGCATAGGAACACACTGATCTTCATTGTGAAGGATTCTGCGCCGATAGTCCAGCCCTTGATGCAAAACTCCACGTTTCAGCTTCACTCAGAAAAACAAGAGCACCATCAAGAACAGGAAACACAAATGCAGTTTTGTTGTTCTAGGTTTGTTTACAGTTGAGTCACCTGAAGCTTACATGAGGATTCACACAGGAGGAAGACCCTACAAATGCCTTTTTGTAACAGGACATTTTCACAAATCGGTTCTTAAAACGTTCACATAATAATTCACACGCGGGGAGAGGAAACGGAGCTGGAAAGGCCCTTCAGTGCAAAGATTGCATCAAGTTTTTGCAGTTAAATGCAATTAAACGTTCATGTTTCGAAATCCCAACTGAGAACAGCCGTTACAAGTGTAAGAGTGCCCACAAGGAATTTTTCACAGTTCAAGTTCGTTGACAAACATTGAGGTCACACGGGTGAAGAAAGTTACAAGTGCTCGTTTAAACAGAGCGTTTTTCTCAGGCAGCGCGGTGGAAACAACACTTTAGGATTCACACGGGAGAGAACCCTTCAGTCACGGTCTGCAGGAGGATTTTACTCATTCATCCATTGTATAAACACCGAAAATTACACACGGGAGAAGCCTATAGAGTGTTCTAGATGTGCAGCAGGCTTTTGCAATTTTCATCGCAATTTATCTCAACATCTTCAACGAATACACAAGGCGGAAAAGCCCTTCAAGTTTCCGTTTTGCAGAAAGCTTTTGTGTTCATCAAATCTATGCTGTCAAACATCAAAATACACAAAAGAACAAACAAAATGTGAGAAAACAAATATCACAGCTTTGTCCTTGAACATTGATCCGAGAAAACTAGGGTAATAAGGTACTTTGAACCCGAGAGACCCGTTTCCACCTTCCGAAAAACGGAGTGTAATGGACAACAACGAGCGAGGAAGAAGATATTTACACAGGAATTTGACTTGAATCTTCACATTGAATTTTAATCGTTCAAAACAAATTCCACACTTCATAATGGCAGACAAAAAAAAAAATAACAAAGTATATTCAGCTTTGTGCAGATAATATAATTGGAGAAAGCATGGTGTTGGCTTAAACTGATGGAGGGTGGCTACCTTAGATCTTGGGTTCGTTATTTGGAGCCTTGTCGTGCTGTGAAAACACCAGGTGGATTGACTCAGCCCTGTCATCTTCTGAGGTCAGCAAAAAGACTCAGCAGCTTGCTGGAAAACAGGGCACACCTGCATCAGGGTCACAGCTGAGTCCTAGCAATAGCAACCAGCAAAGCCTCAGCCTGCATACAAATAATGAACATCCATTCTATTGGGACCAACTCTGTGCAGAGATTTGGTTGCTCCGGAAACAGACTCCTTGGCTATCAGACACAATCCTGGACGGGTTATACTCTGACACAGGATACCAGCATGCTGGCACTCATTTTTGCAACTCAGACAGGTCTGACAGGCAGATCAACCCCACCTGGTATTAATTCAAACGCAAAGTGGGGTTGTTCGAACTCAGGATCATAGGATCCCAAGCCACCACCCTTAAGGGGCATGTTCACGCACCTTGACGGTTTGCCAGTGTTGCAAGGTCTCAAATGTGTGATAAACAGCTGGCGTACGTTGACATTGATTTTTTTAGTTTGGGCGTATAATAACGTTGTTGGGTATGATAAACGTATTAGTAACATACACAGAACGTTTTAATCACAATAATTATACCAACGAATGCTGAGCCGTGTTGATCGGCGGTTCACAACCTAATGCCCAGCGATAGAGTCACTTATGCAAGCGTTGGCAGCATATCGCCGACGATCAGGCGTGGCGTAGGCTATTGAGTAGGCTGGCGGCTCCGACGATTAAAATCATACCGCACTACTAATGCGAAGTGTGAAGCGCTTCAACACCTTGACGTTTAGGCAAGTATGCCGACATATGAAAATTTGCCGAACCAAGCTGGTACCATCGAATACGTTATGGGTAAGTTTTGGATACGTTAAGAGACGCTGGCATATTTCGTAGTACGCTGGCATACGTCGTAATTTTCTTGGCATACGTCGTCATACGCCGAGTACGTCGAGAAATTTTTCAGCATGTTAAATTTCTCGACGTAACTCGACGTATGGACACACGTTCCGCATACCTGCTAAGTTTAGCACGCTACGCGTCGTTGACACGCGTTACTTGTACACTTACTTCATTAGTCAAAACACGTCGATAATGTTAGCGTCAGTGTCTCCAGACTCCTGTTTTGTTTTTTTTTTTTTTCTCTTCGGCATTGACTGTGATTGTTGACACTTCATTATAGTGCGGTTATGATTTAAATGCTGACGGGCAGCCTATTAATTATATATATTAACCGCAACTAGGATCGGAAGTGTTCAACATTCACCGTCATATCGAAGAGAAAAAAAACAAAAAAAAACCGAGGAGTCTGGAACCTGGACGCTAACCATTACTTGACGTGTTTCGACTTATTGATAACTTACAAAGTACGTGTGTGGACGTGTCGTCAACGATCGCGGTAACGTTCGCTACAACACGTACTCAATAGTTAGAAAGTAAGTTTCGGTACGCAAACATTACCTCGATCTGTTGTCACTTAGATTAACTACAAGTAACGTTGTGCGATGTGTCCAACCGATTCGGTATACGTGCCTACAACTTATGGCCAGCGTTATGCGGAACGTGCGCTGAGTCATACGCTGGCATACGTCGGAAAATTTCAAGCATTGAATAATTTTCTAACACCTCGGCGTACTACGACGTTATGCCCAGCGTTACTACGAAAAAAAGCCAGGTACTCGACGTTATGCCAGCTGCTCTTAAGTATACAAAACTTTACCATACGTATCGAGTATGTGCCAGCGTTTTTAGCCAAATTTGCATACGTCAGGCATACGCTGGCTAAATCGTTCAAGTGTGACAGGGGCCTTAACCATTGAGCCAAACATCAGGCATGTAACAAATATAATAATACTAATTTGGGGGTATTTCAAATGTACTGAAGAGCATTGCTGAAAGTATGAAATACACATCCGAACAAGGATTTGTAAGAAAAAGGCAAAAAAATGACCTCCTTGACTTGCAGCGGACAATGCAATTAAAGTATCTATACCGCAGACATCACGTTATGAAAAGGAAAACGCCGTCTTCTCTCTGACTGGATATAAAGCAAATATAATAAAATTGTGTTGTCATTTAATGACAGCAGGCCTTCTGATGCTATATTTTCTGGCTTCAAAGTCAAATTATCACTATACAAATCGCTGACGGTTGCAGTTAGCATAAAATAAGTTATGCATATTTCACAAAACCTCCAAAAAACAATTTTAATGTGACATTTGTCACTCTTCTGATTTCTTTAAGCTTCCACTGTCTGTTGAATATGAAGAAATTTTCTTAAAAGTGAACCTTATATGGTAATTGACAATACAGTATTATAATTTGTTGATTTTTTGTTTGTTGTTGGTGTTGATGTTGTATTTGTAAGTATTGTTATATTTCGATTCAGTTAAGGATGTGTGCAAACAATGTCTTTTGCAATGGCACATTTAGAATGGTATCCAAGCTGCCTTGAGTGACTTTGAGTGTTTCCCCTCCCTTGTGATGCTTGGTTTTTAGCTAGCTTTCAATCAAAATCCGATAACAGTTGCCTTCAGTTGGGTTGAACCCCCAATCTCCTGGCGGCCAGTCAATTTCAATTCATCACAACATGAACCTCCCACAGGTAATCATTATGCTATATGTGAATATACTAAGGTGAATCATCTGCTCGGACATTTGTGTAAAATTTCCAGCAGGTTGATAAGAAGTGCTTCTTAGTTACAACAAAAGTTTTAAGTCAGGTTATGTTTGAGGTTAGCTTTGTAAAGTGCTTTGATGTTTACATGTTAAGAGTGAAATTTTACAAATATGCCTTGATCATTGATTCATAAAACAACATGTTCAGCTAGGAATTTCATCTGCACTTCAGCAGTTAGGATTTCCAACCCATCTCCCTCCACAAAATAAAAAAACGAGACATAATTTGATCCATGTCCCTCATTGTCAAGGATATCACACTTGCCACTTCAAAAGGAGCTCATTAAGGCAAATGTACCATGTATAACACAGGAGTTCACCTGTGAACCTTTTGAGCTTAAGTTCATACAGTTGAACTCATGTGTGAGCACAATGTTTTAGCTATTATAACACTTTGTTCCTCTAAATATGCCTTCGTGTGAACACGCTCTGCTTAATTTGCGAAATTTAATATATGTGAGTCCCTAAACTTGTTGCGATAATTTCTCGTGTGCATTTACCAGCATAGTGGGAGAGCGTCTCTGAAGGAAGGTCCAGGGTCCGGGCATGGGTGAGACAGGGCAATCGATGAAGAAAAATACGGATGTTCTCTTTCTCCTGAACAGTAGTGTTACGCCGCCATCTTTGTGGAACTTGCGTGAACAGCTTCATTTTATTCACTTTTGGTCATGTATTAATTTACCTCTTAATATGAGTGCCAAACAATCGTCAAGCGAGGCCAGTGCTTCTGTGAGTGAGAGGGGACTCAGTGTAGTCACCTTGCAGAATAAATTGGATGTGTTGAGGCGGTTCGATGCTGGTGATCATGCAGTGCATATCACCGCCGTCATTGGGATACCGTGCCGACTATGAGGACAATCAGGGCAAACAAGGACACGGTGAGAGCCGCTTGGCAGTGCAATATGCCACTGGGTGCTTCTAGGAATATCTGCATTCGTAGTTTGGTGATGGAGAATATGGAACATTTATTATCAGTCTGGATTGAAGACCAAAACCAACGTCATGTGGCAATCAGTTTGCTTATGATCCAGGCTAAGGCCCTTTGTTTATTTAATGACCTGATGGGAGAAAGAGGTGAATTAGGTCAAAGTAAAACCTTTAACATGAGCAGAGGCTGGTTTGAACGGTTTAAGGAGCACAGTAACCTCCATAACATCAAGATGACAGGTGAGGCAATTTTTGATACCTTCATTTTATTTTTATTCATTGTTAAAAATATATTCCTTCATATTGTTACGAATTTGGAATTCAATTGCACACAACATACAGGTTCCCTTAGTCAGCTATGTCGATAAGTGCATGTTCCCTAGATAGCTCACCTTTCATTTGTTTAAATGTTCAGAGATCGATTAGATGCGCTGCGGATCGATTTAATAGTTAGGGAACGAAACAATGGAGACGTCCCTCCCCCTCTTCTGCAAAGAGGAGAAGAACCCTGCCATCCGTGACGTCAACAACTCCCTCCCACCCGTGGTTGAGTGGGGTGGATCACGAGGGCATGAGTCAGCCGGGTGCGGGGAGGGGTGCAAAGGATAAAGAGGAGATCCTTTCTTTGTTCGTGTGGGAGTCCCGTGTAGGGTGAGTTCGTGGCTGAGTTCGTGGGAGTCCCGTGGCAGAGTTCGTGAAGAGTCCCGTTCTGAGTCCCGTGTGCAGAGTTCGTGTGCTGAGTCCCTTGGGAGGAGTAAGCTTTTTGCTTCGGCTGGTTCAGTGAGCTTCGGCTGCTGCTTTGTTTGGAAGGAACTTGAGCCGGTTGTTCGGCTCGAGCTCGAGTGAAGGCTTCTTCCTCTTCTTCCTCTCTTTCTTGGTTCGTGGAGCTTTTTGTTCTCCATTTTGTTTCCCGGCTTGGTGCGACGCATCGGCCTCTTCTTGGAGTTGGATCCTCGGGGAAGCGACGCATCGACAGGCAGGATCGGCGCCTCGTCTCACCGGCACGTGTTGAGAAGCGCAGGAGGATTCGCGGGAGCTCGGGAAGGAACGCGGCTCACAGCGATTTGGATCCAGCTCGCTCTCGCTGGAGCCCGGGACCGGACAGTTGAAGACCACACGAGTGGAGGGTTTGAGTTAGGCTCTGAGTTTCAGCTCACCTGTCCTCCGAGCTGGAGCTGTGGATTAAAGGCCTCAGCCACCATTTCTTGTGTGTGTGTGTGTGTGTGTGTGTTGTGTGTGTGTGTGTGTGTGTGTGTGTGTGTGGTGTGTGTGTGTGCGCGCGCAGCGCACGTGCGTGTGTCCGTGGGCCCGTCTAATAAGTAGGAACTGCTGTTAAGTGTAAATGACTGTACATAATAAGTAGACGGTTGTAGTTCTTTTGTCGTGCTTTTGTTGCTTGTATAATTGCATACGTGTTTTGCCTTATTTAATTGCATACGTGTTTCATTATAATAAATGTCCTTGTGTGAATGTAAACCTGCTCGTTGCGTCCATTCCCTCATTGACTGAACATTTCGTGTGTTGGGAGTTAGAAAGCCGTTGGTTTGCCGTAATAGGGGGACATTTGGACTGACGGTTCTCGGCGATTACACCGCTCGGAATCGTGCACGGGACAAGCTCGCCTCGGCGGTTTGTTCCGTACGAGTTCCGTCGAGGTGGGAATACCCGGTAGTTGGATCACGTGGGTATTTAGGTACATTGAATATTGGGAATCGACCCTACCCACGTGATCTGCCGATTGGCCTATTTTCGGTTCT
Source organism: Eptatretus atami (assembly GCA_035128595.1). Classification (NCBI taxonomy): domain Eukaryota; kingdom Metazoa; phylum Chordata; class Myxini; order Myxiniformes; family Myxinidae; genus Eptatretus; species Eptatretus atami. Next base: position 49,868,379 of record CM068958.1, on the reverse strand, counting down.
TGTACAAGGACCCGTCGCTCGGAGTTATCCGGGCGGCGATCTATATTCCGGGCGATCGGTCGGGCCGACTCGACTTGCTGCTCCGTTCAGAGCGGTCGGTTGGCGGCCGAGCCCCGGCCCGTAACAATATATAACTTGTCTAAGAGGGAACCAAAAATTCCCAGGAATGCAATCCCCCTTATAACATGTATTCCTATGGAAAAATACGTTCCAATATATGCTGTCTCAATGTAAATAGCATTTCCCAGGAACGCATATAGGACGTAAATTGTGGACTCTCTGAACTGAATTTGATGATAATTCTCCAACTTTGGAAAAGGGTGTTTGGCCACATAATGTTGGCTGTGGACAGTTGGAAGGTGGATCGAATAATTCTAGATTTTGTCCAGGTAGTGTCAGTCTGCATTGACAGATAACTTGTACAATAGGTTTTATCAACTGAAAGTGATGGAAGTGTGCTGCAACTGCCATGGGAAGGAAAGTAAGGCTGATGTTTCAGTGTTAGAGGCTCTGTTCTATTCTTGCGTATGGCAGCTTAGCTGCCAAGTCGCTATCATTTTTTGGAAGCGTGACTGTGCCGCTGATGCTGTGCCCCTTCACCAGTACACTGGTACTCATTTTGCCGACCTCGGAAGGATGACAGGCTGAGTCAACCTCACCTGGTGTTAATTCAGCAGCCAACGGGGCTCAAACTCAGGACCCTAGGATCCTAAGCCAGCCACCCCAACCGCGAAGCCAATACCAGGCTTGTTCGAGGCTCTGATGAAGGGCCCAATGCCTGAAACTTCAGCTTTGCTTTGCTTCACGTGGCAGTTATGGCATACCTTCTCATAGTTCAGTTAATAAAACGATTGGGAAGATGGATAACTTGTTCAAAATATTACATAAGATTTAACGATGCTCTTGCTGGAAGCTGGACTCCATCATTTACTTTTCAATGTTTCATCATTAACTTTGTATTTCACATAAACATGGAAGGGATATTTGTGAAAATAGCGAAGTAGAGTTGTTTGACAGACACCAACAAACAAGCTGTACTTTCCTTGACAAATTAAGCTAGTTCCAGTCTGATGTAATAGAACTAATAACACAACTTAGGGGTATCTGCATTGGACGTCAGCACCGGTAGATATACTGTATCTTCTCTGTGTTTTGATTGACTTTGCACACCCCAGCCATTATCAAGAAAAATAGGACCGTCTATCCTGAAGCTCACCTGGATCAGGAGCTACAGTCACTCAAACCCCCCGCAGACCCCCTCAGACACCGAATTTTTTAATTCTGTGAACAAACTTTGGTACATCAAGTGCGATGACGGTTGTGGTTAACTTTCATTGAAATTCTGTGTGCAGTTCAGAGAAGAGAGCAAATACCTATTTTGTGGTGTCAGAACCCCCAGAATCCCCCCCCCCCTCTGTAGACCCTTAATGAGCGCAGATTTGCAGTCAATACACTTTTGGTACATCATGGTGAGGAATGTTGAGGTGAAGTTTCATTGAAATAATGTGTGCAGTTTCGGAGAAGAGGCAAATACCTATTTTGGGGAGGGGAGTGGGGGGGGGGGGTCAAGACCCTCCTGTAGACCCCTTTAATGCGTGCATATTTTGATGCGGTTGATACACTTTGGTACATCATGACTGATGAAGTTTGGTCAATTTTCAACAAAATTGTTTGTGTAGTTCAAGAGAGAGCAAAATCATTTAGAGGGGTCAACCCCCCCCCCTCCCCCATTTACTCCATTAGTGAGCACAGATTTTTTCTGGTCAGTACACTTTGATCCAACATAGTGTGAATGTTTGTGGTCTTTAATCAAAATCATGTGTGTCGTTTTGGAGGAGACAGCAAATACCTATTTAGGGGGTCAAACCCCCCCCCCCTCCATAGACCCCGTTAATGAGTGCAGATTTTGATGCGGTAAATACACTTTGGTACATTGCGGGTGATGAAGATTGTGGTCAAGTTTTATCGAAATCTTGTGTCTAGGTTTGGAGGAGAAAGTAAATACCTTTTTTTGATGGGGGGTGGGGTAAAAAAATACCCCATGCATGGACCCCTTAATGAGTGCAGATTTTGATGCGGTCAATATACCTTCGTTAGGCATCAGATATGAAGCTTGTGGACAAGTTTCATCAAAATCACGTGTTTGGTTCAAGCAACAATGATTGAAGTGTTTACAGACTGACTGACTGACGGACTGACTGACTCACCTACGGACACTGCTCGATCACATAAGCTCACCTGACTAAAGTCCAGGTGAGCTAAAAATGACAAATTGCAGCTCAGAATTTTCAGCAAAATTCTGCAATGCATCTACAGCCGACTGTACCTCCATATTCAATGCATCTCCATCATACACTATGCCAAAAATCAGGGTCTGTTAGTTACTAAACAATGTTGAAAAAGACGGATATCAATTCGGTATTTTCGGTATAGTTTCTGTTATTGTCATTTTAATTTCCCGATTGAACAACAACAACAACAATGTAATTCTTCAAAAAGGGTGAAAATACAAAGCACTATACAGTTTTTTTTTGTTCAAAAAAGACAATGAAAAGACTGATGTGGATGCAGAAAAAAGTAAGAAATAGTTAAACTGTTAGAATTCAATTTTGTAACTCCACCAACTGGTGGAGCCTTGTCGGTGTGTTGGGATTTTGTAATGACGACGAGTATAGTCGTGTTGTTGGTAATGTTATCTTTGTTGGTTTGGTCCTTTTATGCATCATGATTGTGAACTATCCAGCATTGAAGAAAGAGAGCACACTGTGTGTTGTAACGTAATTTAACCATTGCTTAGTACTCAAGAGATCACGAGTTCTTATCCCATCCTATGACCGTTTAATTATTTATTTTCAATCAAAACAATTAGTACTGTACTTCTTTTCAAGTGTATTCGAGCTTTCTTTGTCTATATTTAGAATTTATGACAAAAAGAAACCCCCACAAAAATATGTTCCCCTCGCTCTGTTCGGCAAAATTATATTTTTCAATGTAATGTAAATTTTTTGCACCCTGCCACGCTACCAACCATGTGATCCTTCTTGCTCCAGGCCGGAGCATGCACCGACCCTGAGCATGCATCGGGATGCCATGCACCGACCGCCCGCCTTCATAGTCGCCATCATGCCAGTCACGTGGCGAGGAATTAAATAAAGAGAAAAAGTAACAGAGCCCACTACAGGGAAGAAAAAAGAAGGTGTCATTACCTCTGTTGTGCAAGGGATGGAATTAAATAATCGAGCAGGCAAAGTAAAATAACACAAACGCAGGGCTTATAGGAGGTTGGGGTCTCTGTCCTACACATGATCCTGGCAGCACTAATTTGGGATATTACTGGACATCTTATTCTAACATCGACTATGAAATAACCCATTCATCCCCTCTTTAGCTCCTAAGCCAACAACAATATGTTGTACATTAAACGTGATATTTTTCTTGTGTCCAAATTTTCAACAACATTGAAAGGACGTCCAAATTTTTGTTAAAGCTTTCCTCCACCAGATTATCTGAAATAAAATCCATGCGTGTGATTGTTTCTGCCAGGTAGTAACACCACTGATCTCATTGTGAAGAATTCTGCGCCGATAGTCCAAGCCTGTGATGCAAAACTCCACGTTCAGCTTCACTCAGAAAAACAAGAGCAGCCATCAAGGAACAGGAAACACAAATGCAGCTTTTGTTGTTCTAGGTTTGTTTACATGAGTCACCTGAAGACTCACATGAGGATTCACACAGGAGAGAGACCCTACAAATGCATTGTTTGTAACAGGACATTTTCACAATCGGGTTCTTTAAAACGTCACATTAATATTCACAACGCGGGAGAGAAAACGGAGCTGGAAAGGCCCTTCAAGTGCAAAGATTGCCATAAAACGTTTTTGCAGTTAAATGCATTAAAGGTTCATGTTCGAAATCATACTGGAGAAACACCGTACAAGTGTAAAGATTGCCACAAGGAATTTTCACAATCAAGTTCGTTGACAAAACACTTGAGGGTTCACACGGGTGAAAAAAGTTACAAGTGCTCCGTTTGTAACAGAGCGTTTTCTCAGGCAAGCGCGGTGAAACAACACTTTAGGATTCACACGGGAGAGAAGCCCTTCAAGTGCACGGTCTGCAGGAGGGATTTTACTCATTCATCACATTTATATAAACACCGAAAATTACACACGGGAGAGAAGCCCTATAAGTGTTCTGTGTGCAGCAAGGCTTTTGCAATTTCATCGCATTTATCTCAACATCAACGAATACACATGGGCGAAAAGCCCTTCAAGTGTTCCGTTTGCAGAAAGGCTTTTGCTCGTTCATCAAATCTATGTCAACATCAAAAAATACACAAAAGAACAACAAAGATGTGAGAACAAAATATCACAGCTTTGTCCTTGAAACATGATCCGAGAAAGACTAGGGTTAATAAGGTACTTTGAACCCCAGGAGGACTCCGTTTCACCTTCCGAAAACATCGGAGTGTAGATGACAACCAACGAGCGAGGAAGAAGATATTTACACAGGAATTTGACTTGAATCGTCACATGAAATTTTAATCGTTGCAAAACAAATTCCACACTTCATAATGGCAGACAAAAAAAAAATAACAGAAGGTATATCAGCTTGTGCAGATAATTAATTGGGGAAGCCTGGTGTTGGCTTAACTGTGAGAGTGGCTACCTTAATATCTTTGGGTCTTGATTTGGAGCCCTTGTCGTGCTGTGAAATAACACCAGGTGGATTGACTCAGCCTGTCAACCTTCTGAGGTCAGCAAAAAGACTAGCAGCTTGCTGGAAACAGGGGGCACACTGCATCAGAGTCACAGCTGAGCTCCTAGCAATTATGCAACCAGCAAGCCTCAGCCTGCATACAAAATAATCCATCCATCTATTGGGACCATACTCTGTGCAGAGCATTGGTGCTGCCGAAACAGACTCCTTGGCTATCAGACACAATCCTGGACGGGTTGATACTCTGACACAGGATACCAGCATGCTGGCACTCATTTTGCCAACCTCAGAAGGATGACAGGCAGAGTCAACCCCACCTGGTATTAATTAAACAGCAAAGTGGGGTTTGAACTCAGGATCATAGGATCCCAAGCCCACCACCCTTAAGGGGCTGTCACACCTTGACGTTTTAGCCAGTGTATGGCAAGGTCTCAAAATGTGTGTAAAACGCTGGCGTACGCTGAACTATTGATGTTTTTTTTTAAAGTTTTGGGCGTATAATAACGTGTTGTTGCCCGAAATGTTGATTTTTGCCCGAAATGTTGATAAAAGGAATGTCTTGCTGTGGAACAAAGTGACCTTTCTGATAACACCAACTTTGTTATGATTACATCATTTGCTTTTCACCTAGAAGACAGGTATTGCATTTTGGAGTTCTCGGGCTAATGTTTAACAGCTCCCTCCACTCTCCCATGAAAGCATATAAATACCAGAAATTGTAATCTTGTTTTAGTGCAAGCACGTGAGGATGTATACCATCTCAGTGGGTTGTACTCCAAGAGAGTGCAAGCACGTGTGGATGTATACCATCTCAGTGGGTTGTACTTCTTGGGACTGGCCAAGTACCAAGTATAATAAAACTCTGATGTAATGTACTTTCACGTTATGGCAAGTGAATTGATCGGTGTCTATCATTTGAATAACAGGATTTGCATCGAGTCGGTTAAACGGTTGATTAAAAGTACATACAGGACCAAATAAAACGTGAGGCAATAACTTCCACAACACCAAGAAATTTGTGCATGAACCACTGTTCCAAAATTTATTATTTGCTGGAATATCTACCAGGCGATCCTTCATAAAGTACTTTACAAATAGTGGAATAAATAAAGTGCGAGATTTTATGGAGCCTTCCTTGAAGCGATGGTTGCCTGCTGACTCGGTTTCTAAAAAAATTGGATTGCGTTCAATGAGAGTAGTGGGTGAGGTCATGAGGATAGTAACCCAGACTTTTCTACATTTAAATATTGTTTAACAAAGTGACGAGTCGTGTGTGTTCCACGTCATGGGGAAAAAAACAATATATGGAATTTGTCGAGAAGTATGTTTACCGGGCTGTATGGCACCGTGAAGAAACCATTGAAAAGAGACTTTACCTGAAGGAGCTTTCCTTACTCCCAATTGGAAGGTGATGGAAAGATCTCCGACCGTTGGTCGCACGGGAGACAAATTGGAGACTGGTCCATCAAGCCCTGGCCACACAGGTTTCACTACAGAAGTTTAACCCCCGTGTCTAATTCATGCCCCTTTTGTATGAGTATCGAAAATCTGAATCATGCATTTATTGAATGCAAGAGGTTGTCACCTCTGTTTCTGTACCTGAGTCACATTTTTTGTAAATTTAAAATTGTTTTTTCCTTTCCAATCTTTATTTATGGGCTTGCTTTCAACACTGGAAACAAATCTGTGGTTTTGCTTTTGAATTTTTTTACTTGGAATTGCAAAGCTTGCAATTTATAAGACCAGAAAAGCTTTCTCCCTCCCACCCTCCCACCTCTCTCTCTTTCAAACATTTGAAGACTGCAGCATGTCTTTTGACTTCTGAAAGGCTTGATGACTCTGAATGACCCATTGCCAGCTGACGCCTTTTTGAACAGACAGTACATTTGGCGAAGCATGGTAGCAATGTTTGGGATATAACTGATGTACTACTTCAGCATGCCAATATAAGCCTTGAGTTCAGAAATGTTGGTCGGAGCTGCTCTGATCTTCGCTTCAGTGGGACGTAGCCTTCGGCATTGATACGATGGCCCAAATAGGTCACACACGGAACATGAAACTCGCACTTGTCTCTTCCCGCCGCAGGTGTAGTCCAGAGTTGGAGATGACGCAAAGCACACGTTCGGGGTGTCAAGATGATGAAGCTCTGAGTATCGAGTGACTAAGACATCATCTTGGTAAATGACGACGTGTGGATTCAGCAGCGAACAGGCTATCCGTACAACGTTCGGAGATTCTGCAGGACAACTTGGTACCCGAGGCTATCCTAAGAGGCAAGACAGCTTGGAGTGAGTGTGTGTACCCTGAGGCTATCCTTTCGGAGAAGACAGATTTGAGTGTGCGTACGTGTCACCACACACGAACATTAATTTAATACTAGTGGCGGGCCCGTAGGTTACGGGCCCGTAGGTGCGTGCCCGTAAGTGCGTGCCCGTACGTGCGTCCGTACGTGTGTGCTGCATGTGCAAAACAAACAAAAAAAAAACTTTCAAACCGCGTGCCAGAAAACAACCACACAGGCCGTTCCTGCGCTCTTGCATGCCCGTACGTGCGTGCCCATACGTGCGTGGCCGTACGTGCGTGGCTGTACGTGGCAAAAAAAAAAAACTTCAAACTGCGTGCCAGAAACAACAACCACACAGGCCGTTCCTTCACTCTCGCATGCCCGTACGTGCGTGCCCGTACGTGCGTGCCCTACGTGCAAAAAAACCAAAAAACTTTTCAAACCTTGGGAAACAGCTGTTTCCCTTGGAGAAATTCAAACCTTGGGATTAATTAATAATTTGAAAATTAATTCAAACCTTGGAAAAAAAACAGCTTTCAAACCCTTGGGAAACAGCTGTTTTCCCTTGGAAAATTCAAACCTTGGATTAATTAATAATTTGAACAATTAATTCAAACCTTGGGAAAAAACAGCTTTCAAACCTGGAAACACTGGGGAAACAGCTGAATGGATGAAAACGATATCAAACCTTGAAAGGCAAATACTCAGGTCCCCAGCGTCAATTGTGACGTAATATCAAACGAGAAGAAGAATTGTGATGTCAATCTGCCAAAAAAAATTTGTGACGTCATTCGTGACGTCATAGCACCGTGTCCTGTCATGTGTTGACAGATAAATGGCCGTACTTGGGAAACTGCTCGTCTCGATTAATATCAAACCTTGAAAAGGCACATCCTCGGTGCCCGGCGATATTCCTGGCAAGTTTCAATTAGATCGGACCGGGGTTGTCGAGAAACGGCGGTCGCAGACACACACACACACACACACACACACACCACACAACACACACACACACACACACACACTGCTGGAATTATAGATAGATGTTCCTATGAACTTTCATTCATATCGGTTAACCCATTCAAAAAAAAAAATGAATAATAGAAATATTCAAACCACGAGCAACAAACAAACAACCACACGCACGTGCGTGGCCCGGAAGTTCGATATTATTTGCAGTTACGATTATTCGCAATTTAGTTTTAATACCCAATTATTCAAATTAGCGCCAACGTATTTTACCTTTCGCAATGTCGTGGGCAAGGAAAACAAAAAGAGAAGAGAGGAGAGAAAAAAATTACTTCCTGGTTCGGAGCATACCAGCACTCTGATGTTACCGAAATTTATGCACCGTCTAATATGAAAACGATCATAACTTGGGGCATTGTGTTTATCTATAAATGCGCATAAGAAATCGAGAAAATTATTAGAATACACGAAGTCATCACTTCTCGGAAGCCCGTAATGCGGAACGCGGCTGAGCTTCCCTTCCCCATCGCCACGCCCACGCAACAACGTGTCTTGTCATTGGTTTGGTAAATAAATGGCCATAACTTGGGAAGTTACTTGTCCGATTAATATCAAACCTTGAAAAGGCACATCCTCAGTCCCCAGCAATATACCTGGCAAGTTTCAATTAGATCGGACCAGTGGTTGTCGAGAAACAGCGGTCACAGACACACAGACACACACACACACACACACACACACACACACACACAACACACACACAGACACACACACAGAGATTGCTGGAATTATAGTAGATATGTGGGGAACATAAAGCGCAGTGCTGGACATGTGGTAAAATGGCTCCAAAATTCCTTTTTTTCACTCTTTTTCAAGGTAATTATTGAAGGCCTGATATTATTATACCACCAGGAACACCAGTAGATTCTATTTTTACGACCTCGGCTGCCCGCTTGTCCTCAAGGTAGACAAACAAACTCGACTCGAAGCTGTCTCGCCTGGGTTTGAATCTCGGCCCAGCTATAAAATGCCATTCTGGTTTTCACAGACTGAGTGAATCATCAATGTGTGTGTCGTTCCTCCGATAGACGACTGGGCGTCTTGTCTTCCGACATTCGTTGATGCACATTAAAGATCCCAAGTCCAACGACGCCCTTCAGGAAGAGTGGGCGAGCTATCACCGGCACCATCACCAAGTTACAAATTCCTGCCCGAACTTCTGCTGGGAAGGCAATGGCAACCACCTCGTATAACCCTTCCTCAAGAAGCTGCTTCGGTGACACAGACGCTCATGAACGAGGATGGAAAATCAAATGTCAAACCAGATTCGGCACTCATGAACAAAATTTCCATGTTTTATGACGTCATCACTGTTTCTGCTGATCCAGGTGAGCTTCAGGTGCCGTGGGTCCTATTTTTCTTTCATTCTGATGTTTATAGTTTGATGTGATTATGCACACAAGCACTTTTACGTGTCCTGTATTGACATATCCTCAGTGATGTATTTGGGTTTGTTTGAAATGTTAAATCTTTATTTATTATTTTCTGCTTTGTCGGAGCATCCAGGTTTACCTGGCATTGATTCACTAACATATTGAGAAAACACAAATCGGTCATATCATCAATTTAGCTTCTGATAAAAGGGACATTCGCTCTGCTCCACATCACTCGGAGATCATCTCAACACCTGTTCACCTGATTTTTATCCGTCCTGTTCACTTGATTGGAAAGAGTCGGTAAGTTTGGGGAATCGTTCGTCCTCATGAAATTAGTTTTCTTATCCGAGATTATCTTGTTGATATACGAGTTCTGCCTGGTTCGTTGTAATGAGGGATTATGGAGTTACTTTCAAACTTCTGGTGTGACAATTTTTTGCCTTCTCGATTACCAGGTTCGAATAAACTCTTCTATTTCTTTGAGGGAGGGTTTTCGCGTTTGCGTTGACCTGGCAATCTGAAAACGTTGAAACTGTGTTGTGAAACATGCTGGTTTGGTTGAAACCTCGGAATTTGAACTGCATTGTGGACGACTTCACGCTTCTTCTTTGTGATGCAGCACAAGGATTCAGGGTCGATGAGGCCACAGATGTGCCACTGATTCAGTGCCCCCTGGAGGTTAGGGCAGTAATTTGGATTTTGTTTCTGGGGGATTTGGAATGTCTCGTCGATTTTTGATGAAGAACACTGTGGGGTCTTGAACGTCGATTGACTATTTCTTCCAGATGGGATACCCAGTTTGTCTTACATCGGAAGGACGGCACAAACTATAAGCATTGATAAATCACTCAGCCTGTGAAGCACCAGGATGACATTTCATAGCTAAGTCGGGGTTCAAACCTCCACTCGACAGCTTAGAAGAGAGTGTGCTTACCCGAGGCTATCCTTCCAGGCCAAACAGCTTCGAGGTGAGTGTGTGTACCCGAGGCTATCCTTACATCCCTTCTTTTTTATGTTGAAGGCCACAGGCACGGACTGAATCGTCCTCAACGAGGCCAAGCCTTAATAAAATAACTGCATGAATAGAAAAGTAAGGAAAGAGAGAATTGTCCGATTAATTTTTTTTGTCTCAGAGTCAGAGAATTGTCTCAGAGTTTTTGAAAAAGTAAAAAATCTGCTTTTTAAAAGGAGAAGGTCATAAGTGTTTGGGGAGACATGAGAAGGTAAAGAGTTCCAGAGTTTGGCAGTGGAGGGGAAGAAACAAACATCATCACGATCCACCCTGAATTGCCAATGGCCACACAATAATCAGTGGATGTCGTGGGTTGTCGAGTATTCCTTGGTCTCACAAATGGTGGAGGTACACAAAACAGCAAGTTCATGCGAGGAGACACTGAAGTAATATCTAGAAAAGAGAAAGAGAGCCGATTATGCGGCGTAATTTGAGCGGGTCGAGATTGAGGTCACATTGGTCGAGTTCACAAGTCGAATAACTTTGGATTCAACTGTCCAGTCAGTTCGTGGAGCTGAAACCTCCCCAGATGTGAGAGCAGTACTCCATACAATGACTAATCAATCCTATATATGTTGGAAGCAACTCTTCAGAGGAGAAGAATCTTCCACATCTGAACAGGACTCCTAATTTCTCTGAGGCAGACTTAGCTATTTGCGTAATATGTGGATTTCAGGATAAATTTCATGTTTTGACTAATACCGAGTAGGTTTATTGTATCACATGGTGTAATTGTGGAGCTTTCAAAGGAGATTGGAGAGTTGAGAGGAGTTTTAGAGAAAGAGAAAGAGAAAGAGTGTGAGAGAGAGAGAGAAGAGAGAGGAGAGAGAGAGAGGAGAGAGGAGAGAGAGAGAGAGGTGGGAGAGAGAGAGAGAGAGCTGGGAGAGGGAGAGAGAGGTGGGAGGGAGAGAGAGAGTGGAGGGAGAGAGAGAGGTGGAGGGAGAGAGAGAGGGGAGGAGAGAGAGAGGTGGGAGGAGAAGAGAGAGAGAGAGAGAGAGTGGGAGGGAGAGAGGGAGGAGAGAGAGAGGTAGGAGGGAGAAGAGAGAGGTGGGAGGAGAGCGAGAGAGGTGGGAGGAGAGCGAGAGAGAGATGGGAGGAGAGCGAGAGAGAGGGAGGAGAAGCGAAAGGTGGGAGGAGAGAAGAGAGGGGAGGGGGAGAGAGAAGAGGTGGGAGGGAGAAGGAGAGAGGTGGAGGAGAGAGAGCGTGGGAGAGGAGAGAGAGAGAGAGAGAGAGAGAGAGAAGAAGAAGAGAGAGAGAGGAGAGACGGAGGTGGGAGAGAGAGAGAGAGAGAGAGGTGGGGAGAGAGAGAAGAGAGAGGTGGAGAGAGAGAGGGGAAGAGAGAGGAGAGGTGGGAGAGAGAGAGAGGTGGAGAGAGAGAGAGAGAGGTGGGAGAGAGGATGAGAGAGGTGGGAGGAGAGAGAGAGGTGGGAGGAGAGAGAGAGGTGGGAGGGAGAGAGAGAGTGGGAGGGAGAGAGAGAGGTGGGAGGGAGGAGGAGAGAGAGAGGTGGGAGGGAGAGAGGGAGGAGAGAGAGAGGTAGGAGGAGAGAGAGTGGGAGGGAGAGCGAGAGGAGGGTGGGAGGGAGAGCGAGAGAGAGAGTGGGAGGGAGAGCGAGAGAGAGGGAGGGAAGCGAAAGGTGGGAGGGAGGAGAGAGAGGTGGGAGGGAGAGAGAGAGGTGGGAGGGAGAGAGAGAGGTGAGCAGGGGGAGAGAGAGAGGTGGGAGGGGAGAGAGAGGCTGGGAGGGAAGAGAGCAAGGGGGGGGTGGGAGAGAAGAGAGCAAGGTGGAGGGGAGAGAGAAGAGGAGTGGGAGGGAGAGAGAGTGGGAGGGAGAGAGAGAGGTGGGAGGGAGAGAGAGAGGGGAGGGAGAGAGAGAGGTGGGAGGGAGAGAGAGAGGTGAGAGGAGAGAGAGGGTGGGAGGGAGAGAGAAGAGGTGGAGGGAGAGAGAGAGAGGTGGGAGGGAGAGAGAGGGGAGGGTGGGAGGGAGAGAGAGAGAGGGGGAGGAGAGAGAAGAGAGGTGGGAGGGAGAGAGAGAGAGAGAGGTGGGAGGTGGAGGAGAGAGAGAGAGCGTGGAGGAGAGAGAGAGAGGGTGGAGGGAGAGAGAGAGAGGTGGGAGGGAGAGAGAGAGGGGTGGAGGAGCAGAGAGGTGCGGAGGACGAGAGAGAGAGAGGGTGGAGGGAAGGAGAGGAGAGCGTGGGAGG
>CM068958.1:49811215-49824602 GCA_035128595.1 Eptatretus atami | reverse complement strand
TTTCACAGATCACAGGTCCTGGGCCATGGTTAGTGTAATGTAATGGATAAGTTGAATGAAAATTGTTGAAAAGTTGAACCCCACCTGCATGTTTGTTTTAGTGCCGGCAATTTTAGTTAAGTTGTCCGGATGAGTCTGTGAGAGTTTGTTTAGTTAGTTACGCAGCGCATTAGGTTATTTGTTTTTGGACACGTATAAGGAAATGTCGCACTCAGGGATCCGAAGTAAAACGTATTCGGGGAAAACTTACAAATGCTGGTCACGACGAAAATTTGACGACTCGGGACGAGTCTTTAAAAGGGGAGGGAGTAGTGTTACGAATCTGGGAATTCAATTGCACACAACATTCAGGTTCCTTTAGTCAGTTATGTCGATAAGTGCTTGTTCTAGATAGCTCACCTTCCATTGTTTAATGGGCAGAAATCGATTGGATGCGCTGCGGATTCAATTTAATAGTTAGGGCGCGATCACAAAACAATGGAGACGCCCTCCCCTCTTCTGCGAAGAGGAAGAAGAGCCCTCCCTCGAATCACGGGACGTAAACAACCCCTCCCACCCACGGTTGTGCGGGCACGGGGGGGGGGGGATGAGTCAGCCGGGAGCTTGGGAAGGGCGAGGAGAATAAGGAGAGATCCTCAGTTGGTTCGAGTGGTTGCTGTTCAGTGAGCTTCGGCTACGTTGGCTCAAGTTAGGCTTGAAAGCTTTTTGCTTCAGCTTGGCTTTTCAGCAGGCCTTCGGGTTCTGCTCGGCTCGGAGTTCTTGGTCCTCGCTTTGTTCATCGGAAGAGAGTTGAGCTGGTTGCTCGGCTCGAGCTGCTGGTGGTGGCTTTGCTCTTGGTCGTGTTGTGAGAGGCTTTGTTCATCGGAAGAGAGTTGACTGGTTGCTCTGCTCGAGCTGCTGTGGTGGCTTCTTGCTCTTGGTTCGTGTTGTGAGAGGCTTTGTTCATCGGAAGAGAGTTGAGTTGGTTGCTCGGCTCGAGCTGCTGGTGGTGGCTTCTTGCTCTTGGTTCGTGTTGTGATAGGCTTTGTTCATCGGAAGAGAGTTGAGCTGGTTGCGGCTCGAGCTGCTGTGTGCTTCTTGCTCTTGGTTCGGTTGTGAGAGCTTTGTTCATCGGAAGAGAGTTGAGCTGGTTGTTCGGCTGGCTCTTCTTGGTTGTGGAGCTCTTTGTTCTCTTGGTTCCCGGCTTGGTACGACTCATCGTCTCATCTTGGAGGTGGTTCCTCGGGAAGCGGCGCATCGATGGGAAGGATCAGTCTCATCTCACCAGCACGTGTTGAGAAGCGCGAGAGATCGCTGGAGCTCGGGAAGGATCGCGGATTACGGCGATTGGATCCAGCTTGCTCTCGCTGGAGCCCGAGTCCGAACAACTTGAAGACCACATGAGGTGAGAGGTTCGAGATAGGTTCTGGGTTTCAGCTCACCTGTCCTCCGAGCTGGAGCCCGTATTAAAGGCCTCAGCCACCATTTCTTGGGTGTGTGTGTGCGAACGTGTGTCTGTAGGCCCATCTTAAGTAGGAAACTGTTAAATGCTTTGTGTGCTGTAAATGATTGCATTGCATTTCGTATAGTCGGTTAGTTCTGCTCTTACGTGCTTTCCCTATCCCCATTCATTATTTCTTGGCATGCCTGTGTTCAAATAAATGTTCCTCATTGTTAAATATCACCTGCTCGTTGCGTCCCTTCCTCCATTGAGCTGCCGTGGTTGCGTTTGGAATGTTAGCTGGTTTTTAACACCGATAAGATAATCGGGTCCGACGGGACTTGGCGATATATAACCGCTCGGCAATCGCATACGAAACGAGCTGCGTAAAGCGGCTCGTTTTCGTGCAGGTCCCGTTCAGGTGTCGATCCCCGGCATTTCTGTCTTTGCGAATAATTAGGTACATCGATAATTCGGCGATTGACCCTGTAGTGCGTGGACAGAAGAGTTGACTGATCTATGGTGTTATAAAAACACCCGAAGCTGGGTTTTGGCGTTGATCCGGAAGCTACGACTCGATTGCTCGTTCGGTGGGCGCCTGCGGCCGCGATTGGGCTGAGGCGGTCGTCTGCACGCCGACCGGGCGAGAATCCACAACAGTATCATTGTGTCAATTGTGATTCTAAATATATTAACAACCAATGTTGTCAGGGTCTTTTTGGAACACACTGTAGTATAGTTTACTCAAGACTTTTTTTTTCTCTATGCTTCTTCAGAATTTGTGGTTAGTGAATAATTTCTTCCTCAGAGCCACTCGACATACTTGTGAACCAGCAGCTTTAAGAGTTATAGTACATGTTTTGGAATAATACATCAATAATTTGCACCAAAAAGTCCGAATTTTCAAAACTTGTGGAGATTGCTGTCAAAGATGAGTGATGAGATAGAATGGCATTTATTTGGATGGGAAGGTATAGAATCGTGACAATCCCCAATAAATGTAGACCACAACAATGGAAAACTTTTTTTCGTTTTCAGGTAGTGGCAGCTTTATGTCCCCCACCCCTCCGACAAGGTTGGAGATGGGGGACATTAAAATAAGCTCCGACCGATCATCTGTTAATGTACTTTTGTGTTCGCGATATTTCAAAAACTGTTCACGATTTAGCTTTCATATTACACAGATCTATTCCTCATACCACCCAAAAGGCAGGGGACCTGGAGTATCCGCTTCATGTCCTCTGTTCTTTGAGTGATCTTCCAAAGCTATGTAAACCAGTTCAGGTTTGTATCAATTGTCATAAATGGTTATGCAGTTTATTTCGTATTTATTGTTCTTCTTATCATGTACTCATTGTCTTGTCTTTTGTGTACCCATTTGGTTTTTGTGATCTTGTGTCTACCTCGGCTCCTCAGGCCTACTTATTTTTTGGCCAAATTGTAAAAGTACTCGCACACCCTTTTGTTTTGCTTTCATCTGATTGTCTCTGTTCCCATTTCCTACACACATTTTCATGGTTTTTCCCATTTTCAGTTGGGAATCAGACAGGACCAGTCAACTCAACAGAGACAACCAACTTGGGCTTGTAAGAATGTACATAGTTCGACAACTATTCCCTGTGCCTCTGCAATTGATTACCATTTACTGAATAATTCTCAATGTGCAGAGCAATATTGTATTGACTGGTTTAAAATCCTGAGTGGAGGATGCAGTTTAGCTCACCTTCGTGCAATGGAGGCGACATTCATCAGGTCAACCAACCCTATTCTTTGGAGACAGAAATAATCTATCCAAACTTTATATCTATTCTGACTATGATGGCTTGACTGTATGACAACTGTACCACAGTCAACGTTGAGTCATCATAAAAACCACCCTCCTCCTCCCCACCAGCCCTCAGCTAATTAGCATGACGTTTCCACTGGTGCTTGGTGATTCATCTCTGCCTACTCATTATTCATTATGCTCCATGGTTCCATTAATCAAGTAATCCCATCCTTTCTCTCAATCAATCAACATTGAGGACATTACTTTGTAACTTTATAAGTGAAAGTTTGCTGCTTCGTCTTCATCTGCTTGCGGTTTTATCCCGAGGAGTGCAAGTCGAAAAGCTTTGACAATGTCCAATTAATTGAAATGCTTAATTCATAATTTATGAACACACGAGGCCACTAATGTTGGGACAAAGGGGGTGCATGGGAGAAGGTGGGATTAGGAGGGGTAGGAGGAGGGAGGGAAAGGGTGGTGTGGGAGTCTGGAGGGAGAAGGGTTGGTTGGGAGTCTGGAAGTGAGGAGAAGTGGGAGGAGGCAGGGTTGGGTTGCATGAGGGAGGAGGCAGGGTTGGGGTGGCATGAGGAGGGAGGCAGGGTTGGGGTGGCATGAGGAGGGGAAAGGTGGGAGGAAGGACCCGGTGTTGCCCGGCAAACGGCGAAAAACCGTTTAAATAAAGACACAGCCACGGATCATCGATGGAACTTTAAAAATTATGCCTCACTCATTCATAAGGGGTGATGAGATAGATGGAGAGAGAGGACAAGACAGAATGAATGAAACCTGTCCGCAAGGCAATATCCACCATGTGGTGAGGGGTCGTTACGGCATAAAGAACAGAATGTCTGCATTCACTAGTGACACTCGTCCAAGGGTCAGAGTAAGCAAGTCTGAGACCACGGGTTAATTGCTGCTACAGATTGTCGAGTAACCGACCGCAGCAGTCACATCGCCTTCTGAAAATCAGCACACTCATTGTCAAATGGAAGATCCACAACAATTCTGCCCTATTCACAGGACCAAACATCCTCTTGCACATTGCAGAATATTCAAAGCAAAAAAAATTACAATCCAGACATCCTTTTTAACCAATGGAAAAGATGTACCAGATGTGCTCTGTCAACTAACCATTCAGCCATAGAGTGTCAAGTACAATTAGGTTCTCACTGCGACATCATTGCACACCACTTTGTGATGCCAGTTGTGCTACCCTCACCGGACTGGCAGGGAGGCAATTTATCAGGGACTCCGTGAACATCGAGAGTGTTTGATGGCTTCAAAAGCATGGCGAGGAGCGACACTCGGTGATTAACAGGTGTATGGATATTGTGTTAGTCACGGATCCAGAGGAAGGTTTGTTCCCAAATCTGTCTTGTGAAGGTATGCATCACTGTAATCCTGAAAACTTTCTGAAAACTTATGCTGTGTTGGATGACCAGTCAAATCGGTCTCTGGGCCGCAGCAAACTCTTTGACCACTTCAACATTCCAAATAACTAGTCCCCTATGAACTCAAAACCTGCTCTGGAACTATGGCAGCCAGTGGTGGGCATGTCAGGAATCTAGTCATCGAATCTTTTTATGGATATGTCCACCTGCCACACCCGCAGCTAACCGAGTGTCATGCTATTCCATGAGATTCCAACACCAGACGTCGCAAAGCTCCACATATAATATATATATATAATATATATATATATATATATATATATATATAATATATATATTATATATATATACTGAAACGCAAAAGAAACTTACCACCTTTTAAACCTTCAATATATAACAATAACACTGCGTGTAGTAAATGTGTGAAATTATTTGTGGACAATAGTGTCCTCACTGTCAGACAAAACGGTCACGGATGGTCACTTGAACCTTCATATGGTCACTTCATAGCACAGCTGTTGAACAGCCATTTTGACTGTCAGTGATTAGCCAAGGGTACGGGATGATTTTAATGAGCTGCACGTGATGTCTTGATATTGGCTTTAAAAAGGCCAGTGCAAAATGGGCATTTCAATCAACATGCCACGATTGTCAAGGATCAACGGCAGTGTGCCTTGGGCATACTGCAAGGTGATTGAGCTACCGTGAGGTGGACGTCGCCTGGCTGTTCACACCAGACGATATCGGCCCTGGTGGACAGAGACACCCTCCACAACCTGCAGATGACAGACCTCGATCAGGGAGGCCAAGAGTCACCACTGCAAGGCAGGACAGGCAGATGGTCCTAAGTCCAGATGGCTTCAGACATTGAGGACTGAGTGGACAGAATCCAGCAGCAATCCATCCAAAGACTGGTAAGGCAGTATGCGCCGACGATGCACTGCCTGTATCCAAAACAATGGTGGCCACACACGCTATTGAAAGGGGACTGACAGTGCACCCTTGCTGTTCTGTACTGTAGAACAAACTGATGAGATGGTGTATCTTGTCAAAAACTTGACATGTCATCAATAAAATGCCAATGTTTCAATTAGCAATTGTTGGTTTGTTTTATTTGAACTGTTACAATTTTATTACATTTCAAACAAGTGTAAGTTTCTTTTGCGTTTCAGTACTGTGTATATATATATATATATATATATATATATATATATATATATAATATATAAATTTTCTGAACACCTGACCCAGAAGCGACCATCTTGCTGTTAATTGGACCACCTAATGCTCCGTGGGCACAGCATACAGACCTTGGATGGGTGATAATTGGCAATGTATGTCTCGACGGCATCCATAGCCCTGAGCAAGTGGAGGCATATCGTACCCACATTCTCGACAATGGAAGACCATCAGTCTGCTTGCCATGCCCTAATCGTGTCACCGTCAAAGACAGCTTCCTGCCACATTGCCACGTACCTTCAGGTCAGCTCTTTGGGAGATCCTGCAACTACAGAGCCTACGACGATGGGGTCAGCAGTGACGTCTTTCGGTGAATAAGGCTTGATGACAAGCCAGGTTGCTCCATAGAAGACAACATGATTATGGAGGACAGTTTCAACAGGAATGACAAAGACAATTGAGTGACTGTTACCATTCAGAGACGATGTAAAACGTGCAACCGACCCCTTGCAATCAACCTCTTAAAGTCCCTTTGCAAGCTTCTGGATAAGAAACTAGCTCCAGTATGTGGACATCATGGCGAAACTCTTTTCTAAAAGACATGCTGAGCCTCTTGAACCAGGAGTAGAGGCAAAACGACCATGATGGTATCTTCCTCATTTTCCTATATTCCATCCACACAAACCTGACGATATTCACGTGGTGTTTGACGGCTGTGCGATCTGTCATGACGTCTCGCTAAATAAGGCACCACTTCCTGGTCCAGACCTCGTCAATAGTCTCCTTGGGTTATTCTGACAGGAGCCCATCGCCTTCATGGCCGAAGTTGAGCAAAATGTTCCATTGTTTCTATGTTTGTGAGGATCACCAAGACTTTCCAAGATTTCACTGGGATTCTGAAATCCCCCATTAAACCCACTTTGCCTGCTATACTGTCAGTTAATGATCCGGAATTTCCTTCCATTAGCAGTTATCCGTATTGGGCAAGAGTATCCCACGAGCTCCTTACTACCTTCCTGGTGGAGGTATGCACCATTGTCAACACTCGTCCACTTTCCTGGTGTCTACAGATCCAGACGTGCCAGAAATCTTGACACCAGTGGCACTACCTACCATGAAGACCAGCCCTTAAACACCACCAGGCACCACCAAACACCACTCTTTGTGCACCACCAGGCAATTTCAATCATCCCACAGACATCTTCAGCTATCAATGGTGGCATGTGCAGCATTTGGCACATACCTTCTGATCATGATGGTGCAAAGAATACCTTCCAAACCTGCAGCCATGTCCATGGTGGAAAGTCAAGAAACGCAACCTTTGTGTCAGTGATATCGTTCTCCTGAAGGCGGATGAGCACAGGAATGACTGGCCTTATGGACTTGTGATTGAAACATTGCCCAGCACAGACGGTCGGGTTCAAAAAGTGCGAATCCACACCATGAAGGACGGCAAACCCCGTATCTCCCTGCGACCCATAACTGAGGTCGTACTGCTTATACCAGCGGGGGGAAGAGTGAATTCCTTCATTGTTTCTTTTGATTTTGAATTTCATATTCTCATGTTATTTTCCATAGTTTGTAAGCCATAGTCTGATCCATGAATTTAGTGACTGTATGTAATGTACTACATAATCAGTTTAGTTCATTTTTGACAGTTTCGAGCCAAGGTAACTACCCTGGTTTTCATGTTCACCTAATTATCTTTGCTCAGTCAATTACTGTAGTGGTTTATATAAAAACCAGGTGAGGAGTGTGATATAACCAAGTTTGTATGTAAAACGTATATTTGTGTTCCACGCATGTCTTGGCCCGTGCATATTCATGTTTTGCGTCATGCATATTTATGCTCCGCCCATTTGTATTATCATCTCTGCTGCAGAGGGCGAGTGGACTCTTCCCCAGTCTGATGGGACATGTGCATGTGTCTGGACAAGGTATGGTTTTTACCGACGCATTTGAAGTTTTTTTAATAAAGGAAAAGTGATTTAAACTGCTTGGAGCATTCTTATTCAAGAATCGGGACGTGTCAGCAGTTCCAAGATACTTATTGCCAAAAATGATGTTATGAATTTGTTTTATGTTCCCAGAGATCAGACATTGAAGTGAAAATAAATGATATATAACAGTGAATGAAAGTGACAATCAGGAAAAACAAAAAGTGTTGTTTTATACATCTCACGAAAACAAACGTTGCGAATTAGCATTCCAGGTGCATCACCGTTGTTTTCATTGGCAACATTTATGCTTTGTGATGGTGAACAATTAGTCACCATTTTAAAAAACCGTTTTATTTCAGTGGCAGAACAAGGGGGGATGGCGGCCCCTGGTGATTAATTTTTACAGATAGCCCACATTTGTTGTGATCAACTATAAAAAGTTTTGTTTACTGAGCCGAATTAGTCCATTTTAAGTTTCAAAATAAAAAAATAAAATCCTCTTGGGACCTTTTAACCCTCCAATTTTCACTCTGGATCTGCATCTCACTATAAACAAGGTTACGGGTTCGTCGGCCTGCACGCAGCATGGTCTGTCCCTCTCCTTATCTGGAATTCATTCCGATTAGCAAAGATGTGCAGATCGAGTGGGTCTTCTGCTCTACTCACTGCAACATACAGCTCTATCCGTGTGTAAAACACTGGTAGGAAGCAGGACGTCACATCGCCGCAGGTTCTGACCCTGGCTTTTGTTGATAAGTCATCGCAAAGGCCGACCTGACTGGAAACTGTCACCGGCAGAGTTGGAAAGGAAGACCCGTGTCAGATGGAGAAAGAAGAGTTCTAGTACTAAGGAGATTGACTTGGCACGCTCACCACCGAGCATCCGCGTTGCAAGATGATCATCAGTGACCTTGGTTAAGATGTAATGTGTTTCGTTACAGTGGCCATTGTGAGGATTGAGATTTCGCAACAGCATGATGGGAGTGTTCACCTTCAGTGACATCTCGTGCAATGGCACACCTGAAATATTGATGGAGTTAAGAAACTCAGGTGGATAAAGGGCAGATAGGTTTTGATCGGCCAAAGAATCAACACTTTTGACGATGAAAGTGTCACCAGGCAGGCGCTTAACGATCTTACTGTTGAGAAGATCAACCATGTTATTTGTTGTGGTTAAAATCACACGTGAAGCCAACCACTTAGAATTTCTATGATTGGACGATTCTTCAAGTCCAGCATGCACAACATGGTTGATAATGTCATCTGAGTTCACGTAAAGAGCAGACGGTAATGCGATTACGTCATTGTAAACATTACCCTCCACAGAAGGCGGCGCTCCTCACCCACTTGCAACAACCAATCAACATAATGCTCGAGTCGTTTTCGACTTCCTTCATCTGCACCATTAGGTCGATTGAGCAGGGGCATATTTGTTCTAAGTTGGCGTCGTGCAATGTCGCCACGATGGAGAGTTTATCATGCAGGTGTTGACGATGTTTGGTCACCTTCCTCGTCAGACCACCGCAAGAATTTGACAGAATCAGTACACCACTTCTCATTGAGTCATAAATAATACACCACTTTAATCCAGTAAATTTACAGTCTCAACAAATTTATTTGTGTTATGATTATAGTTATGTTAGTATAATTATTGTAATTGTCTTATTATTATTACGAAAATGATATTACTGTATAAAGAAACCTGGGATAATTCCTCACCCCTGCTGTAAAATCCTTAAACTCTCCCGGGGGTGGAAACCCGGGCAGCAAGTCCGGAACGCTGCACCAATCGCTCCAGAAAAAGTAATAACCTGAAGCGGCCGAAAGGTGAGGCGTAATGAACGAAGCCTCAGGTCTATACATACTATCATTGGAAAGCCCGTGACGCATATCCTTTCGATATTCGATTATCATTTCAATAATCACTTTGTGTTTCACACTGAATGGAAAACACATAGGTGGGGAGAGGGCATAGTGATTGTGACTAAGACAGGTTCAACAATGTGTTGGACCTGAACTGCATGAAAATATAAATGGCAGATGTTGGAGTCAGTCATCCTATGCCGTAGCCCGTAACGACGTCGCGTGACTGACAACGGACAGAAAACTGCCATTACTTTAATGTATCAATGATCACCACGCACTCTGCTCATGTTCCTTCCCTCCAAGCTTTGTGTCATCTGCAAACTTGGAAAGGAGACTCAATTTGTTCAACAAAATCTCCCTTTTATCATTCTACGAGACGACCCGTGAACCCGTTGGGTTCCCGTTGTGACAGCGGTTGATAAAAAAAATTATTTTAAAAATAAAAAAAGAAGAAGATAGCTCCAGCGAACTATACCGCAAAGGTTGTTTGCATTGATCAAATTCTCCCGAAGAATACTTGACTGAATCGGGAATTTATTTTTTTATATATTTTTTCGTTGCCCGATTTGAACGAAACTTGATACTGCACAGGAGAATGGTGAGTGAGATGGGCCAAAAAAATTTGCGCTATCGTGTACCGTTTTGGCTGTATTTCGGGAACATACACACAAACATACATACATACATATATACAAGATGAGAGTTTTAGTGATATATATATATATATATATTATATATATATATATATTGACTGCCCTTAATTAGTTTGTATTTATTTAAGTTGTTCCTAACATGTTCCCAATGTCTCCAACACCCTCTTGAAAACTAAAGTTAAACTAATAGGTCTATAATTCCCTCATTCTTCGCTGGAACCTTGCTTAAACGAGAGAGTTCATAGAACACATTACCCCACGCTGTGAAAATTCCTTGGAGCTCTTGGCATTGCAAGGAGGCGATCGATGCAATATTATGAGGCCCGACACAGGGTTGGATCGGAAAACAACATAGGCCTACATCCAATACAGAGGTTCCAGGTCACTTCATCAACAACAAAACAAACCAAAGTCATGTTTTATGTTATTTTAAAATATGTTTGTTATTTTAGGAATTTTTTGTGATTCTACGTTTCTCATGTTTTCGGGGCAAGGTTGTAAACTACGAGAGTTTGGTTGAAGGAGTTTTTGAGACAAAGTTGCAGGCAAAGTTAACCATGAGAGGCCAATAACTCATACAAAGCCATTCAATGTCCAACACATCCTGATACCTTATAAGATTAATATCCTTCTCGTAAATAATATCATTGTGGCTGTGTTACTTTTCTCACAGGCAGAGTGGGGACCCCCCCCCCCCATCAGACTCTCCCCTCAGTCACTTCCCTCCTAACCATGGATCCCTTCCATCCCACCTCTCTTTCTCTCTAATGTTGTCAACTTTATATGCATCAGGGATCAGGATCGGACCATTACTATTAATTATTTACATCAATGATTTGGAGAGAGGGTGAAGAGGTTTTCCAAATTTGCAGATGAGCAAAGCTTGGAGGGAGGTGGATAGCAGAGGGGTGGTGATCAGATTGAGGAAAGTGTTGATACTCTCATAGATTGGGCAAAAGATTGGAGAATGTAATTTAACCTGAGCAAGTGTAGGTGTTGGGGATGGGAAGAAGTTCTCCGAAGAACAATATAAATAGAGATTACAGGATACAATGGGGTAATGTTGGAGTGTGTCACATGGGGGAAGGATTCGGGGTGGTAAGAGGAGTATGGGAGGGCAAAATGTGAAGCAAATCGGTTTTCAGTTGTATTTGGAGGGGGATCAATTATATATCAAAAGAGTTGTTAACATAGCCAGGAATTTAGTGAGGGCCACATCTAGAATATTGTGTGCAGTTTTGGTCACCACAACTCAGGAAGGACATCGCTGCCATGTCGAAGGGTTCAACGCAGGGCGAACAGATTGATTCCGGCCTCACTCGACTCAGCTGAGGAGCGGTTGAAGGAGACAGGGCTTTATGCAATAGAAAGAAAGAGTTACGAGGCGATAAGATTGAGATGTTTAAGGTATTGAAGGGCATCGACAAAATAAGTGCAGAAGAATTATTCAGCAGAGTAGACACAGTGATCGCACCAGGGGCATTGCTTGAGAGTAAAGAAGAGTCGAGTTAAGAAGGTAGTGAGGTTGGGGTCTTTCACTCAAAGAGTAGTTAATGCATGGAACGGTCTCCCTGGAAAGGAATTGTGCCAGAAACAGTAGATGGTTAAATTGGAATTAGAGAGAACCTGGAAGTTATGGAGATTGAGGGGTGAGGGAAAAGCCTGGTGTTGGCTTAGTGGTTCGGGTGGTGGCTTGGGATCCAGGGTCCTGAGTTCAAGTCCGTTGGCCGCTGAATTAATATACACCAGAAGGTTGACTCAGCCTGTCATCCTTCCGAGTCGGCAAAATGAGTACAGGTCCTGGTAAGGGGGACACTGCATCAGCGGCACAGCGCATCCAACCAATGATGCAACCAGCAGCCACAGGCTGCACTGATAGAGAGAGAGGGTAGAGGGATGTTGGCAGTTCTTTTTGCAAGTTTGAGTATTGATGGATGATTATGTGCATGTCTGCAGAGTGTTGTTGATGGGGGTGGGTCTTGTCAAGGTGTTGTGTGGTTGATGTTTTTTTTTTTTTACCCAAGACTGCCCACTCCTCTGGAAGTTGGAAAAAAAAGTCGGAATTTTCTTGTGTTGATGTGGTGCAGGTATGATGGGCCGAAGGTTCACCTGCGTTTAATCACCGTGTGTATGACATACAAAATACACTTAACACATGAAAATGTGAAATGTCAACGTTCCCTGTCAGCGCACAGACGTAAAGGTGATTAAACCACGCAAAGTGACATTCTCTCACGGTGACAGAGGTCTGTGATTTCACAAGTTCATTACACCAATCATAAACTTTGCATGAGTTACATGCAAAGTTTATTGCTTGCATTTGGAGATTTCTTACGCCAGTCTTGCTGTTTCGTATTCGCTGCAGTGATGTTTTGGGGGAGACAAGATGGCGGAAAGTAACTTCCGGTGACTTCACTCTCCGAAGACAATCGCTGTGACGTGACGATCCAGTCGTCGAGATCAGTGGAGCGACGCCAAAAAATGCCGAGGCCTGTATAAGTACTACGAGCCTGGAAGAGCCGTCGGTTTACTGGCGGGAATACAATATTTACGTAATTACAAAAAACGGTTCGTCTTTGTTGGAAATACATTAAATGAAGAATTAAAAAATAATGTTTTTTTTTTTTACAAAACAGCACAAAGTGTCATCGACTCTAAAAAAAACGCATAATGCTTATTTTATTCTTGGTTTAGCATAAATAAGATTTTCTATGGGTTTTGAAGCTTTTTCCTTGTTTTTTTTTGAATTTTGTTAAAAATAGTTATCGTTATCGGATTGTCGTTAACTTCCGATAATTTGCATTATAATTACCGAATTACGTTATCGACTTAAAATTGGGGTTATCGGATTATCGTTATCGTAGTTAACTTTTTGGTTATCGTTGCCCAACAACTGCAAAGCACACAACAACAAGCATGAACAACTATCAAGTGTTAAATAGATGGTGTAAACAACGCTGCATAATCAGCGGTAAACTTCCAAAAAATTTTCCACAAACTTTAAAGTTTTTTATTTATTGAATATGTTACTTGAACACGAGAACACAAATTGCCTTTTTACCACTTTGAAACCCTCATTTAGCAGTGATTGGCAAAATATTAGCATTTTGCGTCATCTTGACAATCAAATTTGCCGCTCGTCGTCCTGCCCATGTCCATATTTCTCAAAA
>CM068958.1:49692390-49707457 GCA_035128595.1 Eptatretus atami | reverse complement strand
CACATTCATTCAAGACACGGGGAGGAATGCCAGCTTACCCCTCGGCCTTGCTTTTGTCCAGAGAGAGAAGCATTTTTTTGACTGCATGAAAAGAGATCATGGGGAGGGACATTGGATTGGTGAGGGGAGCATCAGAGGGAAATGGAAGGTTCGAGTCATCCAATGTGGAGAAGAGAGAAGAAGATCACTATTACACACAGATATTTCACACAAAATAATGCAGAAAAAGCAATGATTTTAACACCACACTCGAGCCCTAATCCAACTAATCACAACATCACACACATGGTGTTGAACACTGGAATTACTTAAGGCTGTGATTCTTACAACACACACAGTGTGGTGTAACACAGACACGAACCAGCACAGGACACCACACAATATACACACAGTATGACACACACACAGGGACACACAACATCAAGACATCACAGGGGGGACTACCACAGCACCGACACAGACACAACCAGGACACACACACACGCGTGTCGGAGGACACTACATAGGGCAGCAGGACACAACAACCACACATACGAGATACATCACACACACACGAGCAGTAACGGACACACAAGAACACGACACAAACACACAGCAGCACAGGGACAGCATCAGGGCAAGCACACACATCACAGACAACACACACACAGGACACAACACACATCAAGCAGCAGACACACACATCACACAGACACTACATCGACAACATACACACACATACACAACACACACATACAACACATTGACACAGAAACACACACAGACACCACATTTTACACACACACACAGCAGACACATCACAGGACAACACACACACACACACACATACACAGACACACCAGCGCGAACAGCACATACAGACACACCCACAGTTCCACACAGAGACACACACACAGACACACACACAGACACACACACAACAGACACACACACAAACACACAGACACAGCATCACACACAGACACACACACACAGAACACAACAACACATACACAGCACATACACAGACACACACATATCACACACCCATACACACAACATTACACAAACACAGCACAGACACAGGACAGCAGCACACACAGACGAACAATACACACACAGACAGCAGCACACAACAGCAGACACACACATCATTACACTAGACACACACAGAGACACACACACACACACACACACACAGACATCACACAATTGCACACACACACACACCAAGACACAATACACACACATACAGACAACACACACAGACACACACACACACACATCACACACACACAACACACAGACACATCACACACACACAGACACATCACAGACACACACACAGATTTGCTGAAAATAGATAGATGAAAGCGCCGTGCTAATTTGCTCAGTAGCGAGGTCACGCTGTCCGTGTTTGGAAAAGAAAATCGATTCAGGAAACCAACTGCGTCTGTACAGTGTACACTGTCCGCGTTTGTCGTGCGGCCGCTGGGAATTTCCCAGTTGCCAGACAAACTCATCAAACGGTGGAGCACGTTGCGCGGTCAAGCGCCGGCCCGGGCCACCAAATGCTCATCGGCAATAGTTGATATGCACACCATAAAAAAGGACACGCACGAAACACTAAACAAAACGAAATTAATGGTACCCAAGTAAATCAATTAATAATCGACAAATTTTTTCGATGGTGTCGACCGCGTTAGTTATTAATAGACGATCACTGAAATTGGCGTGGAATTTTTAAAAGTGATTAAAAAAAAAACAGCAGTTATATATAAAATATATTAAACATATCCAAACTCGAAATTTCAATCTTAATAAGATCACTCGTCAATAAAAAAAAATAAAATGATATAAAATATTATTTGTATCAAATTCATCGAACGTCAAACAAACATGACTGGAGTTATGATGACATCGACAGGTCTTGAGGATTTCGATCATACACCAGATTATATATTACAACATATAAACAGGTAGGACACGAGGATTATGAATACAACAACGGTTTGTACAACTAACAAACAGTCAGGTAAACAGACATTACAGTGAAAGAGAGCGATGAATGTTCAAACCGTCATTAATGATGCCGGAGCCGGCGCGGGTTTTAACAACGTGGAACGAACGAACCAGTAAGACAAGTTATAGGTAAGGTGTTTTACAGAACATATCAACGTGGTATCCAGGGTGTGGTCCCTCGACAGCTGCCAACGGAACCCCAAAGATCCTAATGAGGTCAATCATATGAGCCAACAGGCCAAATAACAACGACCACATTCACTTAGCCGTTGTCAGTTTCATGTCCTTGATAATCAATGTCAAACTATCAATAAACTCCCAATTATCCGATGTTCCTCATTCTTATGGATGTTGAGCTCCTGCAGTGTTTAAAGTGACCCAGAATGAAAGTGAAAACTCAGTACTAGCAACAGCTACAGTGCATGATTGGTGACTTTGGCTGCTCTCCCCACTACAGGAAATCCGGAACAATACACTACCATCCACCAGTAAGAGTGCAGAAACTACTGCTGCACACCAGTGAGAATGCTTCGGATTCCTTCTCTCTTTAACAGCCTGGATCTCTGTCATCTGTTTGGATTCGTGCCCATTACAAACTCGGACATCCGAACTGCTCGCTCTAATCCCGTAATCAATCTAAATCAGGTGTGGTCAGGACCGTCTCCTGGACATATCTTTCAGGCATTCGACACGATCTGCCATCCGCTCAGCTTGCAAGCTCTCTGATTGTCTCCCCCGCACAAGTCTACTAGTGATTGCCATCAATTGAACCCGTCTCTCTCTCTCCCAATTGGAGGCTGGGACTTGCCCCTAAGTAATGTTCTTGGACCAGGTCTTGTTCCTGCAGCTACACAATAACTCCTGGTGAATTCTCTGGAAAAACCCCTCTTCTTTTGGTAGGACGACATCAAATGTGTTGTACATTACCACCCCCCCCCCCCGCGCCAACAGCCCCCCCCCCCCAATGGAAGACAAACAGCAAACTGCAACACGTGCTGATCTGAAAAGTTTATTGTGATACTAGCAGAGGTACCACACCTTCCCCAAGTAAAATTGCTAAGTTAGAAATGTAGTAATGACGGATTTACTCTCATATACATAGGTTGGTAACAGGTCAACTACAGTCGTCTGCCTGGGTTGGTGGAAAGATTTTTAGAGTTATGAAAAAGAGAAAGCAGAGCAGACAGGACAGAAAAATACAACATGTAATGTATGTATATACAGCAGCAGAGGTACCCGACGTTGCCTGGTGCTTTACAGACAGCAGATACACACTGATACACAGACAAAGCCATGCTCTCTATAGGATCGACTTGGTGTGATAAATGGAGCAAGTCTGTTCAATCTTGATAAATTCATCTCACACCCTTTACTGCAAGAAGGAAGCCTGAATGTTGGCTTGTTGTTGGGGTGGCTGGCTTGGGTATTTTTAGGTCCTGAGTTTTGAGCCGTCGGCCAATGAAGTAACCAAGGTGGGTTGAACTCAGCCTATGTCCATCTCTTCTGAGGTCAGTGAAATGAGTATCAGGTACTGGTGAGGGGCATCACAAGCATCAGCCGGCACAACTGCGCTTCGCCAAGAAATGTAGCTGCCGGTATGCAAGAACATGAAACAGAACCAAAAAAAGGAGCAAAATGAGCCCACCTATCTATTATATTTCCATGGCCAGCAAACTGGACGAATACAGCTTACTTTGACTCAGTCATGACCTCATCCTGGCTACCATATGGCAAAGCTGGCCTCGCAAAGCCAGACAGCTGAGTGGCCATGTACTGTCTATTCGGAAGTCTTTCCTGTGGAGAATCAGAACTCCCCTCAGCTTAATTGGCCTTTGTCTGCAGCAATAAATGTTTAATAGCTACTCTCTTGTGATGCGAGGCAACCCCACGCATCACATATCTCTCTTGGATTGTGTTCATGTAAAGCTCTTCAACATTTATTGGTATCTCTCAATTAAAAAGGCTGAAGCACAAGACCTTTTCTTACAACCGCCAGGCAGGTCAGTATTTAGCCTCTCTACTTTTCGCTGTATTTGTCAGTCCAGCTATCCTTTGTTCGTCAGCTTTCTATCCCTTACCACAACTCTGGGGATGTATCGCATTATCAGTAACTCCTGACGGTGTAAGTTCCCCAAACCCATCCTCAAAACTCGCATCACGCATGTAACTCTATGAAGCAATCATAATAACAAAGAGCGATGAATTGCTTTGCAATACTCCACTACTGGTCCAATGGATGTCTCGGAGATAAAAAATTGTTTGCATTAACGCACACTCGAGCCAATACTGGAGACCATAATGAAGAAGAAGAAACGTAACCCACCCCCATGATTGGTCATACCAAGCTGATAAGTGGTAAGCTACCAAAGGCCGATAAAACGCCAGAATAGATTGCTAAAGTATAAATGTGGTGAGATCGTTACAGGAATGCAGAATTGTAACTTCTTCTAACTTCTCACTTTTTTTTTCAACCAAGCCGAGCAAAATGAAGGCTGAAGCGTCTGTACTGGAGCATCAGAAGAACCCGAAACAAGCAAAAAGCAAAGATTAAGTCATCAGGAGGAACCTGAAAGGATTTGGGTTCAGCTGCTACTCTCTACAATCAAACCCATCCAGGCACAAGCAAGGAGCCTTATTCACCAAAAAAAAAAAATCTAAATAACCCCAGATTCAAAAAATTTTTTTTTTTTATAATTCTGGCTGCTCAAACCATGCATACCCGATCAGGTTGAAAGTTAAAACATTTAATTACACAGACTACGAGCAAAAAAATTTGGAATAACATCTATTGATGCAGTGGTTCGAGAGAAAATATATATTTTAAAGATTTTCCCTTCAATCCATATAGCTGCCAGACATATGACCTCTAAGTATTTGTGATTACCCTGTATCCCCAAGGCCGGGAACTTGTGATGAATTGTCCCTTGACTGTCAAGTCCATTGTGGAGAAATTTTAAAGTTATGTTCAAAAAAAATCATAGCTGCCAGACCAATTGACCTAATGACATTAAAAATTTAACGCCCTATATTCCCCAAGGCTACTAGATCATGTGTGCCGAGTTTTCAAGAATCGACCTTGATAATACCATCTGAGAAAAGAAGTTTCATAGTCTTTTATTTCAAATCCAAAAGGCTTCGAATCCGGCGTGAACCTGTTTGAAAACGTTCAAAATAAAAAAATGGTAACAAGTGCCTCTAATTCGCGGAGGATCACGTTCCGTCAAATTTCCGTATTAATCGGAGAAGGCGCGTTTTTTTCTATCCAAGTCGGCTGCCAAACCAACGAGGAACCCATGACATTCATTTGGACCACATGCATAACGGTGTGAGATGAGTTTCATGTCCGATAGATGAAGTTGTTCAAGAGAGAGCACTTTAGAAATAGTCTCCCTTCAATCCAGCATGGCTGCCAACCATTGACCTATCAAGTTATTTCGTGAACAACCCTGATGCCCAAGGCTGGGGAACAATGGTGTGAAATCTCCCCTCGATCCTGTCAGCCTCTGGAGAGAGTTTTGAAGGTTTTTGGGTAAATCCAATATGGCCCAACCAATGCGACCTATCAATATCGTGAACACCTTCGTATCCCCAAGGCTTTGGGGAACATGGGTGTGAATTCCCCCTCGTCTGTCCAGGCGTTCTGGAGAGATTTTAAGGTTTGGTAAAATCCAATATGGCTGCCAAACCAGATGAATGATGAGTATCATAGGTGGAGAACCTTGTTCCTCATGGATAGGTGTCTTACTGAAAAGTTCACTCAATATTGTTCAGCCAATTTCAGAGAATTTTTGAAGGTTTAATAATATATAACATACAGTAATATGGCTTCCAGCGCATCACCTGTGCCACAACAACACTTACACGAATTTAGAACACAAGATCAAAACAACAAAATCAAGTGTTTTTGTGGTTTTTTTGAAGTTTTTGTATTCTTTTTGTATTTTTATTATATATTTTTCCTCCCTGGGGAGGGGGCATGGACTCATTAAAAAAAAACACACACAACATCAACCACACAAAACCACACTAAATGGAACCATTGTCTCATTGTTTCATAAAAGGGCATCAAATGATGACACAAAAACTAAAAGAGAAGTTTTATTTTACCCTAATACCTCAACCCGTGTACCCATCATTTTTGAAGGCCCTTAACCCTGCCCCACCACCCCTCAATAAACACAACTGTTGGTGCACGATTAATGGCCTTTCGAGGCATATGATTCCAGTGGTACCTAATCTAGATTCGAGCAGCCATGGAAATTGAACCCAGACAGGAGGGTAGGGCAAGCATGGCTTTACCCAATCACGAAGCTGCTTGAACGTGGGACTGGATCGGGATTCGTTCACGAGTTTGTCTGCTGTTACATAAGTCTGAAGGTGCAGCTGCTGGGAATGCAGCTCCGGCATAATACAGTACAATAATTTGTAATTTTGCCAGTTGTACTCACACATCAGATGCCTGGCAGAAGCTTAGTTGGTATCACAACACACTCCCCTCTAAACCTGTCAAGCCTGAGTTTACAATATTGGGCCCACCAAAGTGGTGTGTGTGTGGTGGTGTGTGTGTGTTTGATATGATCACTCAAAAAGTGTAGATAGATTAGGATGAAACTTTGAGACAAGTTAGGTGTGTGACAACAAAGATTGATCGATTTGGTAAAGATCTGATATGAGATTTAATTTTCTATTTTTAAAAGTGATTTCTTCACCATTAGAGATCCCTCAAGGTTCTGCAGCTCAATGGTCACAATCAACGCCCATTCTAGTCGAAGCTACCTAAATCCAGATCACTGCTCACCTCCACTCATTCGTTCCCTTTTCCCCATTTGGTGAACCAACGTCCACATCTCGTCAAATGTCAGTTCCTTACTCCAGGGCTTCAAACATCCTGTCACCACTATTTCAGATCAATCGCCATCCAAAACCATTTATCTCTTCCCGCCCTCCTAACCCACTTCCACCTCACCCCAACCCCTCCTCTTCCAATTTTCCAGTTTTTCCGTTCCCGAAGTTCCCCTTTTCGTACTCATCTTGTCCACGTATGCCATCTCGGCCCTGCCCCTCATTCATACCCACACCTAATGTTGTCCAGTACTCTCCTCCCATTTTGGCCTCCACTCTGCTGTTGGTGTTCCCCCTCCCTCTACTGTCATCTTGCTGTTGCAACCTATCCGTCTGCAGTTCCTATGAGCTTTGGACTCTGTGCACAAAAAGGTGCGTTTCCTGGGAATATTGGAACACACCACATGCTGTGTTAATTCAACACAGTTGTGCATACATCTTCCACAATGTGGAATCATTGATTTTTCTTTTTCTTTTTGCACATCAACCTTTCATACCGATAAGATCAAGAGGACTATCTATCTCCATCATGTGCAGACGAAGTGCTAACTTGTCATCATTCTATAATAGGCAGAATCATGATCAACTTCCTGTTACAGTGTCAAGATTGTGCACAATCACCCATCATTAAAAAATTTTAACGATTTCTAATTCTGTTATAGTATATTGCTAATCCAATTGTGAGATAGGTTTTTTAATGTGAACCGTGCATTTCGTAAAACATAAGAAAATACTGTTATAAAAAAATACGAATTTACTTTCAGACAAGTTTCCATAGGGATTCTTTGTGTATAGCCAATCGAGCTGGCATTTCTAAACTCAGACTCATTTAACAGGGTGACAAAATATCATTTCAAATTGCCATCTGTTAAGATTGAACATAACACCTAGATGGTGAATGTAAAAGTTTGAATTATTAAGTGGTCTCAAATGATATTCATGAGATGAGTGAATGTGATTCCAGAAGGCAGATGGTGGTTTTGGCCGCCCCCTAGTTGGAAACTAAGCGATACTTACGGTGCCCTGGGATCTCCGAATGGGTAAAATAACTTGGGTGGATCGGGTACATTGCCTAGGCAAACTTCCCTTGTGTTCAAGGGTGAATCCTTTTGTAAGTAAATGTTCCTCAAAAGGTATCTCACTATGAGGACAACATTGGTGCTGTCCAAATCTGGTCTCACGAGAGGGTGGGTACAAAATGCTGTCTGACGGGGTCAGGTTTTTCGCACTTTTTCTCCAGGAGTTGACACTCTAACACTGCTGCAGTGGTCCCGTCAGCTGAATGGCCACTGCAGAAGTCATGTGTAATGTCCGGCCTTGAAAGGCCCTTATTTCCTATTTGTAAGTTGAAATTTTTGGCATGCTGGGACCGAGCTGGAGTCTTGTAAAGACCCAAAGTTCATCTTATATTTGATTGAAGTCCAATGGTGCATTGGAGCCTGTAGTTTGGTCGACGGAACTTCACGCTGGTATGGGCTATTCTTTGGAATCCACGCATCTCCAGAAAATCCTTCAAAAGGGGCACCAAGTGGTTGCTATCTGCGTTTTTGGTTTGAAAACTGTTGCACTGGTTTCCAACCTGGCCTTGTAATCTCTCCGGTATAACACTAGCCATCCAGAGGTTTACGCTCGGTTCATATCGTGTCTGGCTCACGGCAGGCCTATGGGTTCAACTATTTTGAGCATAGGTCTACTTTAAAATAAATACTGTTTTGCCATCAAACTTGCCATTAAAAATCTCAGAGCGGACAACGGGCGGCAGATTTGTTGAGGACGATGCACTAGTATGAATCACCTGGGTATGTGTAAGGATTTCCAAACTTTGAGCTGGGGGCACAACGACATTCAAAATTTAGTCGACATCGTTCTTGCTGATCACCATTTTCCTTGAAATCATCTCAACAAGATTAACACACTTTAAAATGAGACACAAAACAGCCGTGTTACAGCCATTTTCCCTGCTAGGCAGGGGTTACTTTTTCTTGAGGGCAATGTTATGGCCGGATGGCCCTTCCTGACCCAACGCCTGCTCGCTCTCTTAGATACACAGAGAATGGTACACCTATTCTAAACCGGAGCATACACGGGAACCTAGTACACTGGTACTCAATGTTCGCCGACCTCGGAAGGATGACAAGGCTGAGTCAACCTCCTGGTGTAAATTCAGCGGCCAATGGGGTTGAACCAGCGACCGCTAGATCCCAAGCCACCACCCTGACCACTAAGCAACACCGTAAGCTTTTTAAATGAGAACAAAACATTTTTATAATTTCATCATCAACTCTATGTCTGCGTCCTATTCAGACAATTGTACCCGCTGTGCCAAGTACACTGATTTAATGGATCACAGTGGTCGCCTAACAGCTAATAAACCTATCTTGGTGCAATTGCATATATTGTGCGGCCGGCATCGCGAGGGAAACCACGAGGGAGGGACTGTCCGCTTCCTCTCTGACTCACTGGAATTGCGGCCGTCGCAACACGAAGAGCTTCGTGTGCAAGTGGGTCGCTAAATGAGACCGCGACGCCAATATACTCGACCATAACTTCGGGTCCTCCGTCTAACAAACGCGTTACCTAGGGTCACGTGAGCCACCTACCGGGAAGGCACCCTGGTACGACTTGGTTAACCAGAATTATCTACCAATCAAGTGCAGTTGACGTTAACTGCAAGTACGATTATCGGCTACGAAACAAATCTTTGGGATAACGTCCCGCTAAGCTAGCCTGCGGCCATGTGGACCAATGGAATGAAAAAAAAAACGAGCTTTGGGAACATTTTCCAACAAGCGACATTATTAAAATCAGAATGCGAGGAATAATGTGGCACAGTAAATGGGTTTATTGCAAGTACAGCAGGGAAAGTCAAGAATTTTGTAATGTGGAAAAAGAAACAATCAATACAAAAGAACAGCAGAAGCAGAGTTACCCCAGTAGAGTCTTATGCAGTCTGACGAACTTACGCTATACAGTACCAACACAGCACACACGCATCACCAGCATACACACAACACACACATACACACACACCAACGAGGAGATGAGAGACAGCCCAGAGAGAAAGAAGCAGATAGCGAATGACTCGTCAATACCTAGTGCTTAGTCGGTCAGCCCAACACGGCCCAGAACACTAGAAGAAAAGTAGGTGGAGGAATACGGTAGTTAGAAGTGGAGTGTGATTCTCGTCGGCTCCGTGTTCCCTCTGCAGCAACCACCGATCAGTCCGACCATGATGAGTGAGCAAATGACGAAAGGACAACAGCAAGCAGCGATGACCAATGAAAGGTGAAAAAGGACGTTGAAATCTGCTTCGTCTCGCCCATTTAAGGCCCAGACGAGGAAGGGCACGAGAATGCGAACAAAAACGAGCTGTAGACAAATACGCTCCCTATTGGGCCATGGTGGTTCATAGGCCATCGCCCGCCAGACCTCGAAGTGTGAAAAGTGGGTCAGTGCTCCTTGACCTCGTCATGCATTCGGAGCTCTGAGTTAATATGGGACGTGGTCTTCACACGCGCTCTCCACCCCGAAAAATGGGCTGCTTCATTCGCAATTGGAATTTGTGGGAGAAATCCTCTGCGCTACAGTCCTTCACGGAGCCCAAAGAGCACGTGTTCTGCCGCGGTTATGCCTTGAAAAAGCCCGAGCCCACGTCCTCCTCCGGTCCCTTGAGGCTACGGTGGGTTTGACACAATGGGCATTGTCGCAAGTTGAAAAACAGGCGCTTCTTGTTGTGACAGCGTAGTGAAGAGTGGTGGCCATGTGCATTTGTTACGATGTGATGATGCCATTTGGCATCCGTAGCGAGAGGGGCTTGCCACAGTCGCGTGCTGTAGCGAGATTGATGAATAAAAAAGGGGGGGCCAGTGGTCAACGTGAGTTGTTGCGGGGGGTATTTTTACCAGTGCAATGAAGTGGTTGTGGTGAAGCGTGTAATGGTTTTGCGAGCGATAATGAAGCTGAAATGAAATTCGTTGGTTGGAATGGTGCGCAAGTTTGGAATGATAAATTGGCCGCAAATGCCCGAGAGCCGGGAACGCTCGCAACCGAGCAACAAGGGACCACTCAACATGTGAAGTACTGGAGACGCACGCTCAAGTCTGTCTTAAAGCTATTGAATGGCAATATATGGGTTGCCGTGCATCTTTCATGAAAAGAAAGAGGTGTAGCTGTTATATATCTAACAAACGCCTTCACGGTCCGTTACTTCAGTAAAGGACCGTGCCCGAGTGAAAGGACACCACTCCGTGGAATGTACGCCGATAGCAGGACCCGTTTAATTATGTCATCCTGCAGCCTCCCCGCTACAGGCATTGAACGTCATTCACACAATACTGCAGTAGCAAGGAAAAAAGGTAAAGTTAAGAAAGATATAAAGACTGCAATGCATCTTTCCCTTTTTAACCCACTGAGATATCTGAAGGGACATAATATTAAGACACATACTATTTGAAAATAACTGCCTGGATGCTGTAGTTGCGTGCAATTGCTTGGAGCATGACGGTTTTTACAGAAACCGCACTATATATATATAAATATATAGATATATATATTATATATATATATATATATATATAATATATATAATATACTATATATATATACAAACACACCAGCATATACGCACAGTACAGTATCTCCACCCTGAACCCACTTCATGGTGGTTGTAATCTCGTGATTAGGTGGATTCACAAGTGGTACGAGGAGTTAACAACATAATTTAACAAGAGGCACAGTAGCCTTGCACTGCCTATCTGGGTTTGATTCCCCGGCGTACTACATACTTTCACCTGATGCTCATAGGTGCATCAGTGATTGTGCCGGTAGTTCAGAGAGACGTTAAGGCAGTTGACGATGTCTGCTGAATACTCCTTGAAGATTTTTAAGATCAACAGATGTCAATTGGAATGCCAAAACCTCGGCTAAATTTCAATAATATAGACCTGCAGGCACGGGCCGCAGAACGCCTCAGCCATGAAATGCAACAAGGCAGGCTAGAATTTATGCCCCTTGGTAGGGCAACATGCTCCACAGAATGCAGCTGCCCTTGCTGTTACTAATACAGTAAAGACTAAAAATAATAATAATAATAATAATAATTCAGATTGGATTCCGCTCTGAGAGCCAACACGTGTTCACTTCCAATAATCTGTCTCCTTGCTAAAGTACAGAAACCCTCTCTAGGTTATACCACAAACTTTAAGGTTTCGAAAAAGCATCTTTCAATACAAACTTTTGTGATGATGAATGCAAAACATAAATGGGTTATCGCCACCTGTGTAGTGTTTCGTGTGACATATTTGCCTTTGAGGATCGTAATTGAATCTAGGGATCATTTCTGGACGCAGGGCCTGTGTTGGCCACCCGGGAAAAATTCATGACTGGAACGTTGAGAAGTCCGTCGAGACTTTGCTACTGGAGGTTGTACACCTGGGGGCACGGACAATAGTCCTGCAAGTTGTGTGGCACAAAGTTTGGACCTGCCATTGTAGATTCAAAAAAGGTATTACAAAAATCTGGAATGAAACTACGCTCTTTGAGAAAAGCAGTGTTAAATCTTTGTTTTAAAATTCCAGAACAAAAATGAGGTGTATCATGGGGTGGTGTCTTCTAGAGTAAAAATTGTTGCATTCAATTAATGTTTAGTATGTAATGCGAAAAGGCGTCGGGCAGGATGGCCTGAGAGTCTTGACCCAGCTATTAACGCATTCTGGTTGTTCACAGGCAGGGTGATTCATCAATGGGTGGCCGTCCCCGGATGGGACGTTAAACTGAGCGGGCCCGTCTGCCAGCATTTGTTGTGAACGTGAAAGATTGCCTCACGCTCCTTTGCGAAGAGTAGGGTGGTTAAAGCTGGAACCTTAACAAATTCCAGATCCTGCTGCAACTATCGCCTGCTGGAGAACCAACGGTAAAGGTCACCTGTATTGGAGCCCTTACCGAAGAAGATGCGCCTTTCGGCAGCAACCACCGAACGGTGCTCGACCAGAGATGGTGGTAGCATGCCAGTCGAAGAAGTGTGGTATCCTCACTGAAGGGACAACTCTCCCGTGGCAGACAGCATACCAGGGGGGCTCTCGCATGGTCAGCATTGGGAATTGTAACTTGGTCAGTGTGACGGCGGGGGGACTGTGGGAGGGGGGTGGGGGAGAGGGGGGGGGGGAGGGGGGGAGGGAGGGATGATTGGAAGGGAGAAGTAAAATGAAGTGAACTCGGCGCACCAGGGGGGGGGGGGGGGGGGGAAAGGGAGAGGGGGCTGGGCCACTAGCGAGTAGCCAATGGGATGTTCAACATCCACCTAATACAGGCTGCTGGCAGGAGCGGTCAGGGGTTGGAGCGTTAACGTCCGTCCAAGTAATGCACACACATGATTGCATTGGCCCGCACATGAAACACAAGATTGCCATTTATAGTTGAGCAGAGATTCGAACCCGAGGTTGGGGATCCCCGATAAATTATCATTTCATATGCACCCGTGGCTGGCTGTGTTGCATCAATGCTGGGAGCACAGCTGTACTACTTATTGCAGTGCTCTCTGTTTCCAGTAGGCTGGTTACTCATTTTCAAACCTCAGAAGGATACAGGCTAGTCAACTCACAAGCAGTGTCCGTTTTGAAGCACACAGGGGCTCAAACTCAAGACCCTAGGATCATAAGCCAACCACTTAACCACTAAGCCAACACCAGGCCTTCTCAAAATTAGTGTAGTAATGAAATTGGAAATGGGTGTATTTGGCCTGATCGAATAGGTGCTCAGAAATTTCTTCACTCCCAAAGCAACAAACATGCAACATTTTATGAAAAATGTTTTGAAAAGTATTAAGAACGATGAACTCCAATGGAATGTGATGGTCTTCTCAGAACATCATTGCCTACTCTTGTAGCTGGTAACCAGGTCGAAATTGGGCCTCCGAGACCGTTTATGCGCTGCGTGTAAGTTTGATCGGAGAGGCGGAGTTTGTCCAGTTATTTTGACATATTCTCCATGTATTCTGTTTCCATATGGTTCATGTGGTGCCTTGGCCATGATACAGGTTTTTGACCATGCGTCAGCCATGGCTCTGAACAAATACAAATCATGAAACAAAGATGCGAAGAACATAATACATCTTTACCCGTATACCGAGGGGACGGAGTTATGTATTCACCCTTGTTGTATTACTTAGTTCATGTTGGTTTGGTCTGGATTTTGTTTGGTTGTCCCTAGCGTTCAACCTGGATGGACTATAGGTTTACTCTCCGTCTTGTCCGTCTGTTCAACCGATGATTTTTTCTGACGTTTTTTTCCATACCTTTAAACATATTCAACTGAAACTGTACAACCTTTATTACGAGTAAATTCAGACAAGTTTCCGAGTTTCAGGGCGTTTTCCGTCAATTTTTCAGATTATGCCTTTTAAACTGGAAGTATCACATTAGAGCATGGGTCATGGTCAGCTGCCTTGACTACCCTCATGCTTCCCCATTGGCTGGACAGCTGGCCTGGTCCACCCAATAAAATCATGTGCGCCATGTGCTATCACAGATTGGCAGGCTCAGGCTTAACGCTCCGCATACATAATATGAATACATAATTTCCTTACGATAGCACGACATACATAGATACTTTTCCTTTTTATTTTGTGCAGAACAGACCCAGAACACGGTACGTGGAGAGTTTCTTTTCCTCATTTTGGTCCAGTATTTTCCATTGCGGAACGGTTTCCATGACAACAATTATTTTCACGCCCATGACAATCTAAATCGGAGCTTTTGTGAATTTGTATTACCCGTACATCAATAA
Source organism: Eptatretus atami (assembly GCA_035128595.1). Lineage (NCBI taxonomy): Eukaryota > Metazoa > Chordata > Myxini > Myxiniformes > Myxinidae > Eptatretus > Eptatretus atami. The sequence goes on along the minus strand of CM068958.1, from coordinate 49,692,832 downwards.
ATTTTTTCAAAATATAAGAATCGAAACTGCACAACTTATTTGTACGTATGTATTGTAGATGGTAAGGACAGATGTGGGTCAGACAATTAGACGAGCGTCAAGGTCAAGGCCATCTGGAACAGCCTTCAAACGCCTTCTGTGACAGATTAAGAGACTGTTTATCAATCCATAATTTGTAATGTATAAAAATTCAATCATGTAAAATACATTTGATATGGTCAAATTTCAAAAAATTGCTCTTTTCATGCCGAACGGTTGTTAAATTTTATTTCGCCAGTATCATGTTATGCATGACTTTTCTTGGTTGTCTTGCTTTGTCTGAGGCAGATATTCAAAAAGTATGGACGGATTTGAACGAAACTTGGCGACGGTTGGGTAATGTGAACAAGGACAAATTGATCAGATTTTTGATGAAGATGCGACCAATTACTGTAATTTTTAA
>CM068958.1:49665728-49689297 GCA_035128595.1 Eptatretus atami | reverse complement strand
CTCAGGTCCCCAGCGTCGATTGTGACGTCATACCAAACGAAGAAGGAGAATTGTGACGTCAATCGTGGGAAAAAATAAAATAAACAAACATTAATTGTGACGGCATTCGTGATGTCATAGCACCGTGTCTTGTCATTGGTCGACAGATAAATGGCCGTAACTTGGGAAACCGCTAGTCACGCCCTCTCTCGCCCCCTCTCTCGCCCCCTCTCGACATCTGTCGGCCCACGCCGCCCTCCTCTTCATCGCCCTCCCTCCGCCTCTCTCGCCCCCCCTCTCGCCCCCTCTCTTCGCCCCCTCTCTTTTGCCCCCTCTCATGCCCCACTCTCTCGCCCCTCGCCCTCCCTCCCCTCTCCCCCCTCTTTCCCCTCCTCTCTTCCCCTCCTCTCTCGCTCTACTCTCTGTAAATGTATTCACAAATGTATCACAAAAAAACAATAAATAAATAAATAAACATTAAATTGTGACGTTCATTCGTGATGTCATAGCACCTGTTCCTGTCATTGTTTGGTAAATAATGGCCATAACTTGGGCACCGCTTGCCGATTAATATCAAACCTTGAAAAGGCACATACTCCAGGTCCCAGCGGTCGATTGTGACGTCATAACCAAACGAAGAAGAATAATGAATTGTGAAATAATGAAATCAAATTAACAGTGATGTTCGATAGCACCGTGTCTTGTCATTGGTCGACAGATAAATGGCCGTAACTTGGAACCGCTCATCCGATTGATATCAAACCTCGAAAAAGGCACATCAGCGGGTCACCAGGCAATATTCCTGTGCATAGTTTTCAATTCAGATTCGGACCGGTGGTTCGTCGAGAAACGGCGGTTCGCATACAGACACACATACAGACAGACAGACCACATTCAGAGATTGCTGGAATTATAGATTAGATAATTATAATTTAATTATATTATTTTATTAAAATGAATGTAATGTGTGTATAAATTTTTCCGACTGTTAATTATTAATATAAATAATTATAATTTTAATTATATAATTATTTTGTTAATGATGTAATTATGTTATAATTGTCCTACTGTAATTGCTCAAAACCAATCTTGGAGATTTTTATTTAATATATGATGTATCTGCTTTTTGAAATAAGAGTTGTGGTGGTGTTTTGTCGTTTGAGTTTTGAACTATGGAAATTTTATAAGGTGTTTATGGGTATTGCCATTTAGAAATGTCCAAGCGTAATGCAGGTGGAACATTTTTCCTGATATTGCAATGAAATGAAGTGCCGACAATCCATCGGCCGAGCTGGATGATGAATGTCCCTCTTAGTTCTGAAACTTTCCAAAATGATTAGCTCTTGTCTAAGGAAGGTTATGCAGACACGATGTTATTTATTTATTTTCTTGTTAAGGCAACGCAATGAGAGTTTGATTTACAACCGGCTTTGCGGCTGGCAGGATGGCCTGGCTCTCGCAGGAGTACGCACGCTCGCTGCAAAGCTGTTTAGCTTGGGTTTGAATCGCCGACACAGCTATACCTGTCATCCGGTGTCTTCACCAGGCAGGGTGATTCATTCACTGTGTGTGCTGATCTCCTCGATTGGACGTTAAACTGGGCGTCCGTCTGTCTGCCCCTGCCCTTAGTTGTTTGGCATTAAAACATCCCACAGTGCCCTTTGCGAAGAGTAAGGCAATGTTATTCCTGGCACCTGGAACAAAATTACATAATGCCTGCCCAATTTACTTAATTTTCGTGAAAGACTTGGCCAAGAAAACTTGCCCCGTGCCTACCACATCGCAACGTGGAAATAATTGTTGGTCGTAAAATATTACTACTAATAATAGATGAGACACAATTGGGTCTTTTATCTCAGATATTGATGTTGAGAAGGTTTGTTGGTATCTGTGTTTGCAATCATATGTGCAAGGTGCCTATCGTATATGAAGAAACGAAAAATTTTATACAGATCGACATGGTGAGGAGGGTAATCAAAGGATGGTGGTCACCAGTCACATGGAGAATGTTTTTCACAGTGAGTGCTTGTCTTTAACGCTGTGCAGCCAACAGACAAACGATTGCTATTTTGATTATTGTGAAGTTTCATGGAGCAGCTGTGCTGATGATGTGCATGTCCTTCAGTGTGTGGTCCACTCGTGTGATGCTGGTTGGTTTAAAGTGGTTTCAGTAGCTTTTGGAAGCTTTGTCGATAGTCATATCTATTTTTTATGCGCTCATCCTGGCCAATATTTCGGGTCACCTTTTGGAACGAGGAAGCAGAGTATTTAGACACGAACATGAACAATGATTGGCTATAAAAGGTGTTTTTTGGAGTTTATTGATGAATCAATTAACTAATTAAATTTTTGATTAATTCCATTTTCAAAAGTTACAGATTTGGAATGAAATCATCCAACTCACCAACGCTAACTAAAAAGTTACACATCCCAACAACCATGCGATAAAAAACTGGTGGTTTTAGGTATGCATATTGGCTAATTGATTAAGAAAATTAATTATTTTACGATTTATTGTTTATTTCCTTTTTAATTCTGCATTGATATTATTGTAGCACCGCTCCCTCCCATAGTTCCGACTCATGTGCTGGCAAGCGCCTGGCGATGTACACGACGGGAGGATTGATGTTATTTTATTTATTTGGCATGGGGGCGGTGTACTTTGTATGTACGAACTCTTGTTTACCTTTTGTTTGGAAACTAATAATTTAAGAACCGCTGAAAATGTGCTTTTCTTGGGATTTTATTTTCTTGAACCTTTTATCTCTAAACCAATATTTGGTTATCTTTATCACATTCAAACACAGGGACCCGTTCCTGCCAGGCTTGCATCATGTGCTGGGCTTGCATGGCCAGTATATTAAAATGTAAACCACTGATGTGGCCAATACGCATATGATTAGACCACGGCACAACCTGTGATGCTGTGCTGACTTCCTGTTAAAAGCATGTGTGGTTTTCACTCGTATTTTCCTTCTATTTATTTTCGGTCAAGGCTTCAGGGATACAGCTGGATTAACAAAGTGCAGCTGATTTATTGGCAACCAGATTGAGAGGTATAAGTGGGTTCAAGGCACAAAGGAGGACAAACAACTACCTAATCTATAAACAGAACTTTTAAGGATCTCATTGACTTGTTTAATAAACTTTTTTTTTTCTTCTTTCTTTTTTCTTTTTTACCAATTCAGTTTTTTTGGTGATTTGGTTTCGAGTTCTTCGTGGGCCTCGCAGGCAGGACCGAAAATATTCCCCGGGGCAGTGACCTGGTCATAGAGTTGGAGGTGACATGTAGATAGAAGTGTATTCAGGCAACTTTGTGGAGGTGAGCAGTTAAGGTCCGAGTCGCTGTCAGTCCGTGATGTACGCTTGATGAATGTTAAAAAACAATTCAGTACTGCTATTGATGCGGCAGGATGGCTCTAGAGGTATGCACACTCTCTCCATTTATAGTCGCCTCACCTGTAGCTCAAATCTCAGAGCTCAGCTATAAACTGTCATACAAGGTTTTGCAGGCAGGGTGATTCATCAGCTGTGTGTGCCATCCCCTCGGATGGATGTTAATACCGTGATGTCCTGTGTGCAGCATTGCTCATAGACATTAAAGATGCCCCGTGTCCCTCCGAAGAAGAGTAGGCGTAGTTATCCTCCACATCTCCTGGTCAAATTCAAAATACCTGCCCTAACTACTACTGGGGAGAGAGATGGCAAACTGCCCAGTATAACGCCTTGCCAATAAACTGCTCAGACAGTGTGGACGTTCTGCAGACAGAGTACGGTACATCAGAATCGAACTACTATTGATGTCTCAATACAGGCATGCAATTGGAGGTGCTCTGAGTTAGGCGAATGGAGATTGTATAGAATAATTGAGAACTTGTCTTGAGGGAAGTAATGCATGTTGAAAGAAGTTATTTTTGTCTTACACTGTAATTGCCAATTCATCCATATCCAGGTTTTTCTTCCAGTCTTCATTTTTTGTGGCTATTTACGCTAGGTGGTGCGATAGTATAGCCCGTGGCCAAGGAGGCGCCGAGCAAAAAGGTGCGATGCCAACTGCAGGCAGGAGATGCGCACATGCAACTTGGGCCTGGTCGTTCGCAGAATGACGCAAGAAACGGTTTGCGATGAATGCCCAATGTAAAGTAAGTCCTTTTCCTACCTGCTCATTTTATCAGTGGAAATTGATTGTCTGATGTTGATGTCAATGATCTAATCAAAAGTCTTGGGCCCAACCACTTCCAGCTGTGAGAATCTGCCAATGCTTTTGTTGTATTAGCAAAACCAAAATAGTTAGACATGTGTATGAACAGTCAGCAGAACAGTGTAATTTTTCTGAGCATTACGTCCCCAGAGGAGGAGTTAACAGAAACCACCTGAGATTCATTGGCTGTCGGGAAAGTGAGCACCTTCCTTTACGACTACTTTGGTTAATCCCAAATCGGCTTATGGGGGATTTTAATCGTGCAGTGTAAGACCATTCATTTTGATAGAGCATTAATAAAAAAAAACATCTCCTAGGGAAAATTAACTCTGTGAAGAAATTCAAGTACAAGAACAGATGTAACTTTTTCATCACATCAATAGTTTTGTCACCTTTTCAACATGTTCAACGAACATATTTTGGGCATAATATAAATTTCGGCAATTACAAATGCATTTCATTGAGCCTCACATCAAAAATGGAACGTGAGGTACCAATGCAAAGGAGCACCTGTATGAAGTTATACCCCGTGGAAGTGAAGCGAATAAGTGGGGGTTAAGCATTGGATCCATGTCGTCTGTATCAAACGTTTCGAATTTATGATCGAGGAACAACTTTTTTAAATCAAATGTTATATTGATGCCTGTGGTGAACGAAGTCGGCCGGCCGGCATAATTTTCGGTTGTCGCGTCGTCAGTCCACCCATACTGACATCCGTGCAAATTTTCTCTGTTTTCTTCTCTGCAGGCCGCTTATCCGATTGATTCAAATGTTTTTTACCATAGTATGCAACTATGCAACGAGCAGAGAATTTTGGCAAGCCAATGTTGGAAAAAGGAAACTTTGGACCTCTATTTCTGAAACACATCCATGGAAAAAATTGAAAAACTTGGCATCTGGCAAATACTCTGCATGGGAATAAGTGTGATTTGACTAAGACGTCATCGATGAAGTGGTGTCCCTGTCAAAATTCGACACGTAGATATGCCTGCATTCGACAATATGAAAATTGAGGTTCATCTCGGGATAGGGTTGGTTGACAGAAAATGTTGTTTATGACATCTCAGTCATGTGGTTTGGCAGCCATGATATATTTATACTATAGTATATTATATTCTCTTCTTCTTTTCTTTCGTGCCGCTCCGTTAGGGGTGCGCCACCAGCGGATCATCCGTATGATCCGCATAGTGGATTTGGCCTGCCCTGGTTTTTAGCGCCGGATGCCTTCCTGACGCACCCTGGTCGCCTCTTACGACACAGGGATATGGTACACCCTATTTTTAACGGGGCATACACCGGCCCAGTACACTGGTAACTACACTTTGCCGACCGTCGGAAGGATGACAGGCGAGTCAACCTCCTGGTGTGTATTTAATGTCAGCGCCAACGGGGCCTTGAATTCTCAGGACCTTTTGATCCAAGCTGCTACCCTAACCAACTAGCCAACACCAGGCTTGCGCATATATATATATATATATATGTATGTATGTATGTTATAGATTTATTATTTATTTATTTTAAATTCTATTTTTTAAGGAAAAAATCTTCTCCAGAACGCTTTAAAAGATCGCGGTGAAACTGCACATAAATGATGGCGACTAGCCATTTGTGAATAAAGTTTGATAACTATGACGTCATATGGTCATACGGTCTGGGCAGCCATATTGGATTTTACTCTAAGACCTGCCAAAAATATTCTCCAGAAATGGCTGGAAGATTGGAGGGGAAACTTAACAGACCTATTCACCATGCCCTTGGGGATACTAAGGGTGTAACATTAGAATAAATTGATGTCATTGTGGTTTCTGCCATATTGGATGAGAAAAATATTATAGTTTTCTCTGGAACCGCTTATCCGATTGAAGCAAAATTTACCAAGCATCATCTAACACTATCACTGTATACAGTGTGAAATGTATGGCTCAAAAGCCATTTTGGTTTGAAAAAACGAACTTTTCTGATGTAAAAACGAAACTTTACACACTGATCCTCGATTAAATCACATCAGGCAGAGCCCAAGTTTTCAAAGCCATAAGTCACATGTTTTGCAAGCCATGTTAAGTTTTGAAACCCAAACAGATTCAATTGTGAAACATATTGCGTTAGATCGAGCAACGGCAGGTGGATCAAACTGAAAAGTTTCGCATCGATCGTGACAGCGGTTTCCGAAATAAATTTTTAAAATAAATTTTCCTTGAAACCAAAATGGCTTGCCACACTCGTGATTGATGTCATTTTTTTAAGTCAAGTGTGCGCAGCAAAGGGGCAATGGTAATGGCAAAGTCTAGTTTTGATTGCTGAAACCGTTTCAGAGAAATAATTGTTTAATTACTTCAATTTAAACCAATGTAGCTGCCACACGTGACTGATGAGGTCCATTCCTTAAATAAAATATTTGCAAGGCAACAGTAGTGGATCATCACTGCAAAAGTCTCGCATCGAAAGGCTGAAAGCCGTTTTCAGAGAAAATTTTTTTTTCATATGAATCGACTCTGTATGGGGAATATTGGTTCAACTAGCCTGTTGGACCAAAAAGCCTTACCCGATCAACGCTAACCCAAAGATGTGATCGGCCACCCATTCTGATTTGATTTATAAAGAGGAGGTTGTGAGTCAGGTGTCCGGGTTGTATCGAAGCGGGTGGCATGCTGTTTTTCACCATATCAATTTCACGAATTTTCACATAGATGTGACTACTCATGTAGAATGTTTTTGTGATACTATGTTCGTCTATGTCACATGATGTGGACAGCATGTTTTGAAAAAAGTAAAAACTTTGGACCTCTATAATCTCCGAAACCGCCTTCATCATGGAAAAAATTTGAATTGGCACATGTGAAGTAATTCCCCATGGAAACGTGTGATTTTTTTTTATGTCATACGTGGGTTCATTATGATGTCTATAATTGCACATGTCAAATGCTTTAATCCAATCAGTATGAACAAATTGAAGGTCATCCAGGGCTAATTGTAACTGGAAAAAAAATTTTGATGACATCATCGGTCACGTAATTCGGCAAGCATCTGCCCACGATGAGGCTGAGTCTTTGGGCGCTCTCTCTTCCTCACCGCAGGCGGTCAGTGGTCTTTGTCTTCTTACCGTCTCCTCTACAGCCTGCGCCCCCCCCTGCTCTCTCTGCGATATGCCCCACCACATTCGCAGGGCACATGATCAAATTCCGCCAAAAACCCCCTCTGGTAAACTACCGAAAATCACGAATCACTGCATCAACTGTCACTCTTTCATTCCTCTTTTTTCCCCGCCTTTGGAATAAACTCCCTCACTCTATTCCAATCCATTCTTCCCTCCAGACGCTTCAAAACAGCTGTTCACCGCACCTCTTATCATTCCCCATCCACATCCTCGATCTTTTCTACCCCCGATAATCACCCAAGCGCCACCTCTTTCAAATTCCCTGCTTTCCTTCCTGAAAGTCCTGTGATGTCCATTTTGTTCCCCATGTTCTCCGCCCCATCCTCTCCCTTTCCACAGAATTCCCTAATGTATCTGCCTCCCCACTGTTTTTGTCCTCCCCACTCCTACCCCCGTCTTGTCTGCATGCCCCCCTTGCTGTGCGTTGTGTGTTCGCTCTCATACGAGCCTCGACGAAGGTATACATAAGAAATAATAAAAAGCCATATTGATTTCAACATAAAACATTCAAAAAATCTTCTCTGTAATGGCTGAAACAGATCGGGCGAAACCTACAGGTATGATTGCCTATCCATGAGAAACAAAAAGTTCTCCACCAATGATGTCATATGTCACATGGGTTTGGTAGCTATGATTGTTATTTTTTTTTTGAAGAATAAACATTTTAAAATCTTTCTTCTCTCAGAAATGGCTTTGACAGATCGAGAGGAAGCTTTCACTTACATTTCCCCAAGCCTTGGGTATACCAGGTGGTCACAAGTATTTAATAGGTCACATGGTTCGCCAAGTTGGGGAGACCAGGGTGGTCACGAATAATTTTAGGTCTACATGGTCTGGCAGCCATATTCGTTTGAACAAAAATCGTGAAATTTAATTCTCTTGAACCACCTCATCAATCGATGTGAACGTTCGCAGTTTTAATGTAGTAGGTTCATGTGGCAGGGGTGCAAATTAACGGCCGCCCGGTCGCCAATTGGCGCCTAACCTTTGTGCTGGGCGGGTACATTCAATACTGCTTACCTGCCCGGCTGCGCATCACCGGTGATTCCTGTTATTTTGTACAATTTGTACTAGCTTCTCTACTAGTTTTTACTCAAACTAGAACTACTGGTTTTTGTCCGCAGAATCCGTAGAAATCACCGGTTAATTCTGGCGGCGGCATTATGTCTGTTTCATCTCCGTTCCAGAATCACGGCGTGATTGCGCGGGATTTGAGGGTTTTGGCGCGGTTTGGACGCATTTTCTCATGCCGAGGTTGGTTAAATGAGTGAATTTGGGTGAATGAGTGAGTTTTCATGGGTGAGGTTAGGTGAAATGAGTGAGTTTGATGAGCGCTTTTGGTTAATGAGTGAGTTAGATGAAGAGTGATTTGATGGGTGAGGTTGGGTGAATGAGTGAGTTTTGATGGTGAGTGAGTTTATATGTGATGTTGGGTGAACGAGTAGTACCCCCACCATTATGTCCACACCCACAACCGTCCCCCGCCCTCCACCCCATCATCCATCACCCTCATAAAATGCCCCCAGCACTACTCACAACCCCTGCCCCCCCAGCACTACTCACACAGTGACCCCCCTGCCCCCAGCACTACTCACAACCCCCTGCCCCCCAGCACTACTTCACAACCCCCCTGCCCCCCAGCACTATCAATCCACTGCCCCCCATCACCCACACAAAATGGTCCCCCCCATCACTCACAACCTCCTCCTCCCTGACATCCCCCCACCCCCAACTCACTCATGCCACCCAACCTCACTCCATCAAACTCAACTAATTCTGCAAACTTCCTCCATTTAACTCACTCATCCAACCAACCTCACTCATCCAACCAACCTCACTCATCAAACCTCACTCAATCCAACCAACCTCAACTCATCGCAACCAACTTCACTCATCCAACGCAACCTCACTCATCCAAACGCAACTTCACTCATCCAACTCAGCCTCACTCATCAAACTCTATCCAACCTAACCTCACTCATTCAAACTCACTCATGTGAGTAGTATTAAAAGTGTTTGATATCAATTTTTGACTTTTGTCTTTATTTTATCGGCCGGTAGAATTCTGCTGGGCCGGTAACTTTTTCTTGTAATAACCGGCCTGCTGGCGCGTGGATAAAAATGTTAATTTCACCCTGTGTGAATATATGGTTTTAAATTTCAAACTGATCAGACGCAAATGGTCTGGCAGCCAGAATTATTAAAAAAAATTTAACTGCGGGTTCAGGGATTTAAATCAACTTGGTAAGCAAGCATGTATAATGATGTCATAATGTTGGCGGCGCATATCTGGCGAACGTCCGAAGATTTTTGTTCTTAGTTTTGAACATGATCGAAAACAAACCTGCTGTTTAACAGTACTTTGTCTGAATTCGCCCATCGCGCATGCACATACTGTCGAGGAGTGAGTGAGTTGTTTTTTTTTTCACTCTGTCTACCTGTCCTGGCAGTGAAACAAGTTGAAAAAATCATCCAAACAGGAAACTTACTGTTTTAAGATGTCATAAAGGACACAAACAACTGGTATGAATAATGAAGTAACATGTTCGACAAGGTGGTGTAATAGACAGCATCAATGGACAGTAAATTCTGGAATAAATTTATTTTATTTAAGTTGAAATTATATACTTGAATACACTTTTTTAAACAACAATAGCATTCTTGTCATTTCCAAATCCTTTCCATTTTAGCAATACTTGGACAATGTTACATAAGGTGGTGTGTAAGGGTGAAGTACAAGACTGCTTCGTTTTTTAATAGAAAAGGTTCGTGTTTTCGATCACAAGCGGAGTCGCTGTGGTGCCATTTAGTAGTGCTTCAGTAGTGCTTAAACTTCTTGAATTTTTTTTGAACGATCTTTAAAATGATTATTTTATTGAAATTGAAGTACAGGAAGGCCCTGCATCTTGCGGGGATTACGCTCCTGAAAAAATGCGGGCATTATTTCAATGGCAAAAGGGGGATAGTTTTTATCAAAGCTTGAGATAATTCCATGAGAGATGGCCGCTGATCTCATGTCTGACATTTAGGGCCCTCCACCCATTGTTGGGAGAGTAAGAAGCAGCGTGTCCAAGGTAGAGTGACCAGGTATGAATCGAGTTGATGATCTGAGATGAGGCCGTTGTAGACAAGTAATGGGTTTTATGTCACTGCGATGATTGATTCCATGACCTTGTTGATGATTGGAAGTACAGAAAGCTATATTGGGCTGTAGTTAAGCGGACTCGTTATGCAACTTTTTATGGCAATGCTGTGATGTTGGCTGATTTCCAAGCAGATGGAAGATGAGCCTATGTAATGATAGGGTGAAAGGCGATAGAAAGAAGCGCAAGAGCAGCAGAGCAGGGTTTTAGGTCATAGTGAGCTGATGCCATCCGTCCAGTTGAAGAGTTGGAGTCGAGGGTTGCCAGAAACGTTTTCCACCTTTTTTCAGGTGCAAAAAGACAGAGTCCAGAATTCAGGGAGGCAGTTGGGTAGAACTGGGAAGGATGGGTATCAGAGAGGGAGGGGTTTGGGACATGAAGACTTTAAAGCAAACACAGAATTGAGCATATAAGCCTTCTCACAAGCGGAGTTGGCCTGTGGGCATTTGAAGTGAGGAAATGGATGGAGGGGACAGCATGCACCAGAGATGAATTTGACAAGACACCACAGGTTTTAGAGAGGGAGACAAGTTTGAAAGCTCATTCATGAGAATTGGACAGATGTTTTGTTTTCGGCTCTTCATGAGAGTAGACACACACTTGTTGCGATTGCGGGCTTTGTGGAATGATCTGAAGGTTGCCTCCAGTCGGGTTTGCCTTCCAGGAAGAGAAAATGCAAGTTGTTTTTAAAGCAACTGCCTCGCCACAGGATTCAGAAGTACAGAGTGGGAGGATGGAGTAAAATAATTGAAAAGCCAAAATGGGATGAATCTGTGCATGAGAGCGGTTTCTGTGGAAGAATTTCCCAGGCTGCATTAATATCATGTGGTGGTGGAATATAAGAAGACCAGTCCGAAGTGTTAAAAAACAAGCTCAAATGAGCTAATGATCCTCGTCATCTAATGATGATGTCATAAAAACGAATGATGACGTCATTGTGATGTATCAGGTTTGCGAATAAATATGTCTAATGCCCGGCTTGATTCCCGTAAACAAAATTCAAACAGCTTGCCTAGTTTCGGAGATAATGGTATAGGCAATTTCCATTGCGGCGATAATTATGACGTAACTTTTTTTTCTAGGAAGAATTTCCAAATATCGGCAGATAGGTTACTCCTGCGTGTGGGCTTTCGCATATACATGGCAAGTTTCCAACGAAGATCTGATGAAAACTCTGAGTTGTGAAAAAATGTCAAAAAATTAGGAATGAACGTCATAGTGATGTATCATATGTGCGGTATTCAATCTCTGCTAGCCCGTGATTCATTCCCCGCAAACAGAATTCCAAAAAGCTTGCCTATTTCGGAGATAATTTTATTGGCGATTTCCCATTAGCGGAGATATTTTTTGACGTCATAACTTTTTTTCTAGGAGGAATTTTCCAAAAATCGGAGATGGGTTACTTCTGTGCCAGGGTATTTTTACATATATATGCCAAGATTTCAGGAAGTTCGATGGAAAATGTGGGCTGTGACAAAAAAGTCCAAAGAAGATAGACAAGAAAACAACGTGAGTAAGACTTAGAGATCCTCGACGAGGATCTAAAAAATTGCAAAATGCGCGAATCACAGGACCGCGAATGTAGACACGGGTCGCATTTTAATGACCGCGAATGTCCGAATCCACAAATGGCGGGGTTCACTGTATATATGTGATCCTTAGCACAGGGTTGACATGTCTGTGAACTCTCTGGTTCTTCAATTTGTGGTGAATTTGCAGCAATTCTTCAATGAATGGGTATGTGGTACCTTGATTATTGAAAGTTCTTTTTTGGCGCACAAGTCTGTATATGCATGTTCAGAGTCTGTGGACTTATTGGAACAGCCAATTTCCGGACTCGACAAACAACAAGAAGCAAAGTCGGAAAGAACTTCGTGTCAACTTTGTGAGGAATGGTTTTCATTCCCATTCAAGCCTCGTTATAAAAAAATCTGTAACAGAGATTTGAATTGGTCAGGATGTAGTTTGGGGCATCCGGAGTTCTCAAAATATTTAATGACTGCTCGCTAAGGATGTTGATAAAAATTGTGTCTCTAGGATTTTGTAGATGCTTTATTAATTGTATAGATGTAACAATACATGACAGCTTCCATTGATGTGCACTAAACTGCAAATAATGTGTGCACATGGCAGATTGATTAACGAGGAAAAAACTTGGAGGTTGAAAAAGAACCCAGGTGTTCAAGATGGTATGGAGTATCCCTTCATGGGTGAAGGTATGTTTTCGGTATGCTTGCTTCTTAAAATTCCTTGATTTTTCTTATAAGACAGGTGATTAAGCTTGTTTTCGCTCATTCTTAGTACCATTTTGTTCCTGCAATGGACCATGTTAAAACTTTGACGCTAATGTTTGAAATTTCAAACAACTTGAGCTAAACTCCTCACGCATTATTATTGAATGGGGGTCTGTTGGAGTATGGCATTCGTGGCAATGGACATAATACTAACCATGCTGGCGTGACTGGCGTGCTTACCGATCGCTCATATATGCGCTAGTGTGCATTTTGTACGGCCTCTGGCTTGTGTGTTTGCATCTTTATTCTAACATTGAAATATTCGCCTGGCAGAATAGCCGAGAGGCAATCACACTCGCTTGAAGCCGTCTAAGCCTCGTTAGAAATGTCACTCCCAGCTGTAAACTGCGCATCCTGTGTTTCACAGGCAGGTGATTCATCAATGTGTTTTTTGCCGTCCCTCAAATGGCCGATAAGGGGCGTCCGTCTCCAGCATAAATTTTTGGACGTTAAAGATCCCACGGTGTTCCTTAGCAAAGAAGTAGGTGAGCCATTGCAGACACCATGACAAATTTCAATTCCTGCCTTCACCCTACAGGGGGCACTGTATAAGCGGTACAGCTTGTGCCTCCAGAAATGATCCGACTCACAGCCATGTGCTGCAATACGAAAGATGAGAAGACGTGACATATTTAAATGTTGCCTGTAAATACAGAGTAACCGTGTCCGTGCGTGTGTCCAGTCCGGTTGTATAGTTCTTCTGCAGTCACATCTATTGCTTTGTGTCTTATTTATGTGTTTTTCCACTATGATTGTCAAAAAGTTTTTACGTGCTTTATTAGTTTTATTCGTGACAATCACACTGTTCTAAAAAAAATTCCTGCTTTTCTTAGGGAGCCTCACATTGATGGAGAGCCGGGGGACCTACGTTTTCGCATAAAAGTTCTCAAGTGAGTATATCATTGATTGTAACGTTTTGAAAATTCCACCAAAATAATGATCCTTCAGTAATTCTTTGGAATCTGATTTCTGGTAAAGTAGATGGAAGGGTTTGCCATGTTGTCCAGAGAGAGAGAGAGAGAGAGAGAGAGAGAGAGAGAGAGAGAGAAGAGAGAGAGATTAGTAGATAGATTTTGACAGGATTGGAAAAACATATCCAAGTGTTTCTCCATCTTGTGAATTTTTGTCAAGGTCTGAAGAGAGGGAAGAGACTGCTGCTGTCTATCTGAAGGATGAAGGTTGTCAGCGGAAGAAGGTAGAGTCGCAGCAAATAGATAAAGAGGAATTTTCTGGAGGGTCAGTAAGAGGATGTTTGATGAAGACGAAAAATAGGACTCGGCCCAGAACACTGTCTTGGGGCACTCCAGCCATTTTTTTTTTTTTTTTTTTTTTTTTTAATTTTTTTTTTTTTTTTTTTTTTTTATTAAAAAAAAAAAAAAAAAAAAAAAAAAAAAAAAACATGGAAGAGGGATAAAGGATTCCGTTGAGAGCCACAAGTTTGCTATAAGAGTCGAAGGAAGTCAGTAAGCTACGTGAGAAGTTAGCCTTGGATGCCATAGGCAGAGATTTTGGAGAGCAAGGCAGGATGCCAGTATATATCGAAAGCTCGAGATTTGTCTCAGGAGATGGCTCTGATCTCATGTCTTGAACATTGGTGCCTCCTGATTGCTAACATTGACACTGAGCTTGCTTCCTTGCTTGACATTCACACATTGAAAAGGATAGATAACTGACAAAGAACCATATGTTTAACCATACTAGCATAGTTCTTTGATGGCCTAATTGCTTCCTGCTTCGCAGTTCCTTTTAAGGGAACTCGTGTTATTATTATAACTTAATGTTATGCTTGGTTCTGTTGTTATTAGTCCCCTACCAGTTTCACGCGGAGAGGACTATAGGTTTGGCTCTCATCTGTCTGTCCGTCGTCCCACTGTGAATTTATCAGAACACCTTATTTTTTTCCCCCCTCATCAACCTTAACTATATTCAACTGAACTTGGTACATGACCAGCGTTCACATAACTGGTACTCAGGTACTCTGCGTGGTAAATAAAATAACAATATATACTTCAAAGATACTCAGAAAGCTCAAACGCGTACGAGCACTAAACAGAGGCTTTTGATGGAAGGTTTTCTCATCAGGGTTAGACCAGATTCTTCCGTGATAATTATGATATGCTGTGATTTTATAATTTAAGTGTACAAAAATGAAGTTTATATAATTATAATAATAATATAAATCCATTGCTTATTGTTAGTTTATAACTTTAAAGATTTTTAAAAAAATTGATCTAAGAGAACGTGCCCAGCGAAGAGGAGGCTCAGGAGCCTCCAGAGAAAAGAGGCAGTTTTGCGCGTGTCTCATTATGGAAAGCGAACGTTCTGAGGGGACACTTACAGAGGGTAAGATGCATACAAGCTGAAGGCCACATTAAAAATCGGAGTGGCCATTGGGAAAGCAATACTGACAGAAAGTGCTCGAAGATGACAATTTTTGTTCGTGAGTACCAAATTTTCTGCTAGTAATCATTGAAAGAGCTATTTTAAAAAAATAATATAGTGTGAAGCCCTGAATTGACTTTATTATGGCAAGTTCGAGTTTCAGGGTGTTTTATCAATTTGTCAGTGTTATGGCCCTTTGGATTTAGAAAATATACCATCGGTGCAAACACAATCACATCATCAAAAGCTTGTATTTATTATATCTGCACTGAGGATGCACCCGAAGCCATTTGCTTGCAGTGTGGCCACAACCCCATTAGTAGTTTGTAATATACAACATCCTATTTTGTACATTGGGTGTTTCTGTCTGTTTCAGCATGAATTTGTTCAAACCATCCTTTTCAGCTCCATAAATAATTGAAGCATGTGACGTGCCTGGGACTTTGGTTTCACTGTGCTTTCCTACAGGGAAGTCTTCCAAACACCCCATGACGCGATCTCAACCCCCCCATGACCTATCAACATGACCTATGTCAGATCGGTGTAAACTTACGGAAAAAAATTTCTAGCAGCCTTAAAAATCTTTGCTTTTATTTCAATTGAATTATATACTCTAACACCGGATGAACACAAATCGTCTTCTGGCACTTTCAAAACCCTCTGTTTCGCAGTACTTGGACAAATTATTACGTCATTTACATCATCACGAACGAACAAATTTGCCGCCCACAGCCGAGGCAAGTCTGAAGAAAAAAAAAAGTCTTTTTTCTTTTCTTTCTTTTCTCAAGAACATGCTTGGAATAGTGTTCTATGAACCTCTAGTTATTGCTGTCTTGCATTGTCCTAAAGTGCAAATTCGTCATGATAGACACAATCTCGTTCAGCACGGTTGCCTATCTTGTACGATAATCCCCCATACTTGTTGAATACTGCACCAGTGAGTTGATGACCTGTATGTTTCTGTATCGATGGATCAAATTTTTGTCACTTTTATACCTGAAGAGGAATTTTTTTGCTCCCAAAGCTCTCATGTGAAGACAATTTTCTGGATAATTATTGTCTGGCCAATTAAGGGTTTTAAATGTGTTTAATCATTAAAAAAAAATTTTTTTGGTGCATTTGCTTGTTTTAAAAAAAAAAATGATTTAACGTCTGTTTAATCCCCTAGGCACCTGTGTTTGCGCGGCCGAGGGGATGAACCTTTATACAAAATGTGACTATTTCCCTGTTGATGCTCTTTTGGCCTTTGAGAAGAGAATTGCTCATCTTGATCAGCACAAGGTATGAGTATGCCATTTTACATATAACAAAAACAAAACAATGGAATATAGTGACTCTATGTTTTCATATTATTGTTGCCATTTAGTATGATTATGATGTCTTAAAGCAAGTCCTCAGTGGTTGTCAACTTGCGCTCTCAAGTGCTGGTCCTGCGCGTGCTAAATGGCTATATGAAGTACGGAGCAGTTGTTGGCGGGATATAATTAATATGTTTGTGCTCGTGTTGGCATTGATGTACAACGCTGTTCCAACAGCATGGAAATCTATTGCTATTTCAACTCACTAAGTTAAATTAATCGTTCATTCATTTTTCGTAAATGTTTGAAATCCATTGCACAGGTAAACTGCTTCGTTAAATCCTTTGGAGTATATCACATTTAGCGTGGGGGTGGAGGTTCAATATTCTGTTCCCATTTCCTCCAAAAAGTGGGGGGAAAAGTCACGTCACGCTATCGATCGATCGATACCTCAAGCTCTTACGTAGGTGTGAGGTACAGAACTTTGGCTTTGACTTTATAATAGACTTTTTTATCTCTCTCCAAGTTTCTTAGTCTTTGCATTAGATAGTTCATGAGTCACGTCGTGTTTAGAGTTCTGCATGTTTCACAAAAAAATCCGATTTGTTTTCATGTCTGGAATTGGGCTGCATTTGCTCTCGTACCCAATCTCGTAACCATAACAGCCCTCCTCCTATCCACTTCGTCTTTTATATCGTGAATCTTATCTTGCATACAAAAGGATTTTTTGTAAGCAAGAATGATCTGTTTCTCCGTTTTACTTAAATGGCTGTTAGGATTGAATGTTAAAATTAGATATTTGCTGTTTCTAGATTGCGAGCATGTGGGGATTAGTAATTTTTTTTTTTTAATTTAACTTTTGTTCTGACATGTGGGAAATGGCAGGTGCACATTGTAAGAGACAAAGTCACGTGGCCCAGGTGCAAATGCGCAAAGAAAGGCGCAAGGACTGTCCAACTTTGAAACAACAATGAGCGTGGGGCTCTGGTCAATCAACATTTGACGTGAGTTGTCCAAAGGAGCTGACAGCTGAACAGAAACAGGTGAGTTGCGTTTGTATTTGGTAAGCATCAGTTTTACAATTTCTGAGTATGTTGGACAATGTTAGTCATCTGAATAATATAGAAATCCTTGATGAAATGAAAAGACAAAAATGGGCACAGTTTCAATCCCCCGCGCGTGGCGGAAAGGGGGATATGTGTTATATGTACCTTGACAGGGTCTAAGGCTCGTGAGAGCTGCAACACAAAGCACACGCATACACGAGACAACGCCGGACTTGAACTTCAGATAAATAGAACTGCTGACTAGTGGCCCGTTGGTCCCCGTTGGACCAAATATTCATTGGCTCTTCTCGTCCTGTAGCATAACTGCCTGCTGTACTGCTTGAACATTAGCTTGCTTTTCACCAAGCCCACATATGCTTGGCCAGGTTTGGGGGGTAGGGATTTACATTCGTTATTATTATTGCCAAATTGTACTATTATATTGGTGATTTGAAGTATTAATATTAAATATATGCTTAATTACAATGTATTGTTTTGTTTATTTTGTAAATAGAATGCCATGCCGTGGAAGGCTATTAAGCTGCTCTATACACCTTAACATGGTTTGTGTTTAAAACATGGGAATTTTATTGTTTTGGTCCTTTGTCGTTAATTAGCCTAATCAAAGTCGCAGGTAGATCTCCACAAATAATGACACACACACACACACATCTCGTTTTTTCATTTCTGTTACATCACACACACACACACACACACACACACACACACACAGCACACACACACACATAACACACAACAATTTGTGCAGTATTGGCCTATTCCTGAGATTATAATGTAATTTAAAGATTGGCTGTAAATGATGTTAATTTCACAAACATTCTTTGTATTCAACTTCATTTAAATTGTAAATCTGCAAAACAGTCTTACCTGAAGTAAGAACCTTAACCTGTAAAAATTGAATGGTTTCCGGAACGCGCATGGATCAGCTGGACACGTTCCTCGGGGTTTCGATCCTTTCAAGCCCAGAACTCTGCAAACGGAGCTTCTCCCGAGCTCCGTGATCTAATAAATACGAGCATCCGTCAGAGTTGGGCGAAGTGGGGGTGGATGGAAAGGAAGAATTCGGTCGGAGTTGTTGGGTGCGAAGGTATTGAGTTGAATGGGAAGGTTGTCGTTGGATGGGAAGGTGGTTGTTGTGGGGGGCCGTTGGAAGGAGAAGTGCGCGAAAGGGAATTGAAGGGAGTTGGGTTGCGAAAGGTGTTCCAGGCTTCTGCTCTGCTTACGTCTTCACCTCGACGGCCAGCCTACTGGTCCCAACGACACGACCATCGGAACAAACCTCTTAGTCTGGTCCTGCTACTGCTCAACTCTCCCATTTTAGGACCTCTGCTGCTCCTCCACTCAAGCTCCTGCTGCAGACCACGATTACCACATGTGGCGGTTGGTGGACCGAACTGCACAGCTTTTGTCGGGTGCCGCACCCGAGCATCCCTTCCCCCGAAACGCTCAGGTACCAAAACGTTGACCTCAACTCCCTCCTCCCTGGCGACAAAGTCCTTTGCCTTTCATTGGGTTTTATTTTGTCTGAGTGTGTGTCTGGAGTGTGTTGGCGCCTGTCCCGTTAGATAAAGCCTGTATAAGATCTTTTATTTGTTGTGATTGTTTGCTTTTATTAATCCTCGTGTCAAGTCTGCACTGTGTCTGCTTTTGTAAGTTGCTTGTATAATTGTCGCCACCCTACACCTCTCTCTTCTTTCCCTGCATTACATCCCTGCAATAAACTTTTTGTTTGCACATGCCTTTCCTCGCTTATTGTATAAATAATTGATTGTAGAAATGTTCCCAGCTCGCCTTTGTCTTTTCCTCCATTGGTCCAACATGGTTCGATCTAATTTAGCCGGGTCCTATTCCCAACATCCGTTCCTTCTAGCCGTACGTCTTGGCAGTGCCGCTCGCTGCAATCCGATCCGGAAAGTGATCTGTAGTTTGGTGAGTGATCCGGTTCAGACAAGGAGTAACCGAAGGGCGTGGTTCCCCGGTGGTTAAACGCATGGTTATTAGGTAACGCGATTCTAGACAGGAGGACCCTAGGTCACGGGTTGGTATTGGCCATCCATGGTCGGTTAATGACCCGCCGCGTCACGGAATTAAATTAATCGTGAGCGACGCCTACAATTCCAGGGGAGTCTGGTGAGAATTGACGTAGTCTTCTTCCCCCACTAGTGGTCTTCTCACCCGACACCGCCGGCCCGCACAATATATGCAGATGTTGTGAGATGACAGCTCGATCCTTTGTGAGAGCCAGATTGCATTCCTCTGTCAGTTGGCCTGTGGAAAATAGCTAGAATTTGTGGTGTTGAGGGTTGCTCCCAAAAATATTTAGAGATGTGATTTTTGATAAAAAACATCGTCAGAGGAGCTTCAGAAGAGAAGAGGAAGAAAGGAAAAGGTTACATTAAAGATTTTTTTGTCATCATTAGGTCGATGAGGAAACCAATCCTGTTGTAATGCAGGAGATGCATTTTGGGATATGCAGACTGGGTCAACGCAAATTGTCCAAATTAATAATTAACAGGTGACATTAGGCTGTGTATTTTTTCAATTACGATGTAACGCTTGTATGCTTTTAAGAATTCATTATGGATGAATTGCTTATTATATTATGAACATCGGTGTTTGTTGAGGTGAGATTTTAATTGCTGAAAGGTGCAACCTCAATATTGTAGGTAAAGCTTTAAGGTGTACTGGAAAGATTGTGAGAGTTCAGGAATTTCTGCTTATTCTAGACATTGAACTGTCTTGTGTGACGAGCAATTTCTTGTGGCTTATGGTTACAGATCTGATCTTGATGTACCATACTCTGTTTGCAGAGCGTCTGTGCGCCGAAGCACTTTCTTGCAAGGTTAGCTGGGTGTTTGTGCCATTTCTTTCCTCGCAGTAAGTTATGGCTGGAATTTGGTCAGGGTGTCCAGCGATAGCTTGCCTACTCTTCATGAAGATGCGTGGGGTTAACTCCACATACTATTGGCGGCAGATGGGACACCCGATAAACGTCCAATGCAATGGATGGCAGCATGCATTGATGAATCACCCTGCTGTGAAATTGGGGATGACAGTGTTTTTATAGCTCTGCTGAGATTCAAACCCAGGCTAGACCCAGCTGAAAGCGAGTGTTTCGACCTCTTGGGCCATCAGTCAGCCCCTGGTTACAGAAACCATTTTAAGTACTAAGGACGGCATTGGAGCGCATATCTCCACCAAGCTAAACAGTTTCCATTTTGGTTTGACCCCTGATTAGGCCAAATCTGCGTCCAGTACCTTCAACGACAATGCCTGTTTGCTTTTATGAGTGGGGAGGAGGGTGTTATCACTGTAGAGGGGGGGGGGGGGGTGCAACTCAATATCGCCCTACACATAATGTGCTAGTAAATCCAAAGCAGATTACATATATATTATCTCAACATCACTCACCCCGTCAGTTGCTCTGTGATGGCCATGCTGCACAGTGCCGTGCCGTGCCAGGTGTTCTTCTCATATCGATGTGCCTTTATTTTAAATACGCAACTTTGGACCGACACCCACGTTCTGATTGGACATTAACCATTTAAATAAATTTGTTTTTGTAACACCATGGAAGATGATGGTTAGATGGCCATATACCCGAAACCTGATGCAGGTTAACACCCACGACCAGTGGCATAGTGGGCAGTTAATCACTGCAGATGAGGAACAGAGTTGGGTTAGATGGTTTGCACTGTCCATGTTTTGAAGAAATCGATGCGTATGGTATAATCACGAATGTGGACGTTACACCATACAGACAAAGGGTAAGTAGTTTGTGGAAAGAATGCGCACAGCCAAAGGTACTCCAGAGGGTTATGGGATTTAGCAAAGTAGCAACGTCACCTCCGGGAGTAGGTATAAGCCTGTAAATGAAACTGAGAATTGCCATCGAACACGTAGAAATGATAGACATCCTGTAAGAAGAACGCTTCTGTTAAACATTGTGTCCTGAGCAAGAGCACAGCAGTTGCATAGCCTTTGTAATCTTTTTTATTTTATTTTATGCAATGCAGGTATCATGTTGATTTGCAAATTTGAATCACTGTCCATACGGTTTTGTAACCATTTCCTGTAACCATATGCAATATTTTTTAACCCCTTTCTTTTTGTTGTTGTTTTTTACTTGTTTGTAATAGACACAGTACTGACCTTTTCCAATTGTACAATTATGGCAACTTTCCTTTTTCTACGTGCTTAACTTGGTAAAAATTCCTCCTTTTTTAGAGCTGCAGCGAGTGCTGAAGCAAGAGCCGACTTGGAAAGTCTACAATGTGCCTTCGGCTTACTAGGTTGCACTGACCTAAATGGACTGGTTGTTGACTCGGGAATGGGTAGAACCTCCGCTTTCTGGAGAGTACCCTGCAGGCAGCATCTACGGTTTTCCCCGAAGGTTTTTTGGGGACAGGCCCTATGTGTCTCTTCACACTTTAAGGGCATTGAAGTATGTCTCGAATAGGCCCAATTCCGACGCAAGAATGAGCAGATCTGACTAAAAGAGGAGTAAATATTGTATGGTTGTTTTTTTATTGCCATTGGCAAGCAATGCTTGTCAAGCAATGCTTGAAATGAATTCTAACCTCAGGGTACTTTTGAGACTTGGGACTTTCCCTGTACCTTTGTGAATTTGTTGAAATGTTTTTTTTGCCCTCCCCCTTCTTCAATCTCTACTTGAGCTGAGACAACGCGTTGTGAATATTTGATGCCATAAATGAACAGTTCCAAGGATTTTGCTTGTTCCTAGCAAATTGTTTATTTAACCTTTCAATATAAACTTTGTTTGATCCTGCGAACTGAACTACTTGGAAGTTGTTGTTGTTGTTGTTGTTTTTTGCAATGACTCCAGTCAGACCTCATGTCCAGAAAATCCTGGTTAAAACGGTGAATGCAAATTGGTCTTGTACCAATTGAAATTGGGTGTATCATTATTATTATAAATGTTGTTTTTTTCCATGCAGTGTAATATTACTTAACTTGTTCAACTCTGAGATCATTGTCTTCTTGTTATGGGTCCTTTGCAAGCAATTGTGTGAAAACAAATTTAATTTAAGTCTTTGCCTCTATCAAAAAGGTTTGTACAGGGATCCGATAACGGAAGGGAGACTCCACCGCATGTTTTTTTGTTTTTTTTTTTGTTTATTTATTTTTTAAGAAAAAGAAGAGACAGAAAGCGCGGCTATAGGAAATTAGGGAGTTCATAGAACACCTTATACCCCGTACAGTCTTGAGAAAAAAAACATGAGAAGGGTCTTACAACTTTTGCTTTGCATTTTGCACCCTAAACAAAAACAGCGCAAGGCAGCCACCATATTTGTCTGAATGCTGAAATCTAACAGTTACTCTCTTGAGAATGTGATACCGTGAAAATATTTTCCAATGGACGCCACGGAATGTTTTTGAAAGTACCAAGAAAGGCAATTTGTGTTCTACAGTGTTCAAGTAGGCCTGACAGGATGGCCGAGAGGTATGCATTGCTCGCCTCGAAGCTGGTCTAGCTCCGATTGAAATCCCGACCCAGCTCCTTTTCGTCTCTCTCTCTTTTTTTTTTCTCTCAAGTTTAGCTGCCAATTGAACGTCTATTTCTCCCACCTTTATTTAACAACATTACATTAGTTATTCGTGGCTTTTATGAACGTACTAAAAAAACAGTAAGTTGCCTGTTGGAATGACTCAAATTTTGCTTGAATGCGAGACAGGCAGACAAAATAATTAAAAAAAAAAATACCTTTGCTTATCTGCACAATGCGCGATTGGGATGAGATTCCATACTTTTGCCAAAATTTCAGAAGCCAAGTCTTCCAAACTGCGATTTGGTGTTCTACAGGATTCAAACTATAAAATTCAATTTAAATTAAGTTGTTTTCCTCAATCATAACTGTCGTCTAGACAGAACAGACAGACAAAGTGACCAATTGCTTTACGCCGGTTTTGCTTGTGCCTGTGTGGGGGTTAAAAACCCTGCTATTTGATAACTTATCTTGGCTGCAGCATTGGCGTTTGTATGGTAGCGAGTCAATATGCACACCTTTTCAATGTATCTAAATGCAGGCT
>CM068958.1:49649154-49664570 GCA_035128595.1 Eptatretus atami | reverse complement strand
CAGACTTTCCGTTTTTAAAATACTAGTACGTGCCCGTACGTGCGTGGCCATACGTGCAACAAAAATTAAAAAAACTTTCAAACCACGTGCCAGAAACAACAGCCACACAGGCCGTTCCTTCGCTCTCGTAAACGACGACTGGATTGGGGCATTGTCTGACGATCGAATGCAGCGTTAATATACAAAACCAGGCAAATACGACCAGCTGAGGATACACACAGTACGGAATGCAGTCGATTAACAGAGGTAAGGTTATGAGGCAAAAAGCACATAGATATGGGATAATGCAAAGCATAACAAACAATTATAACTTATAAACATCAGAAGTAGCAAGAGCAGCACAACATAGAGCTGCTGACAAAACCACAACCACATGCACACACACGCTCACCAAGCAGTCCACACGAATCTTGAACTCCTCGTAATATATCCTATAGAGAGACCCAGCACTCCCTCAGAAAGAGGGCAGGTGACGAGTCAGGTGGGATCTTCATGAGGACTTCTCCTTCAATTCAAAATTCAGAGATAATTGCGTAGTGAGGTACTCTCCGAAAGAGGCCAGCGTACAGTTGTGCTTGCGTACATGGAGCGTAATGGACAGTCGTGGTACACGATGAAGCATTCCTGCAATGTTGAGAATAAGATTTTCACACATGGCAGTGGCGCACCAAGTGTTAGTCCAATTCTCAATAGCAGTACACTACACTTAGCAATGGCTTCCGCGTTTTGTGTATGGTTGAGAGGATTTATTTGGTTGTCCAAAACTTCGTTTGGAGCTGCTTTTCTTCTGTGAGTGATAAGAGAAAAGAAGGAAAAAGAGCGGGGGAACAGAGAAGCAATAAAACTGAGCTTTGCAACCAACACACTCTGTTTCACGATGGTTGAAACTTTGTTGATGTGCTGAATGTGCATGGAAGCAAGTGGGAGGAGTCCAAAAAACGTCCATATATTCGGAGATTCAAGGAGCGAGTGAGACGGGCGAGTTGTGGTGACAGCCATCATGAGGAAGCGCTTGAGCAGAATCTCTTCGAAACAATGTCAATTGATGTAAGAAAACTCTGCAGGCTCGTCTTGCATTGTCGTTGTTTTGTCTGGTAGTCTCAAAACTAAACTGTAACAAGTTCTTATTCATTGTGTCTCCAGTTTGGGGTGCAGAGTGGAGAGAGCAGTGTGAGCATGTTGGCTTAGTTCCGCAGAACCAGTGAACTTCCTCAGAAGCGGAGTTTACTGTCAGCCTCTGTAGAACTCGCACAAGTTCAACGACCCGAGAGCAAAGTCCATGTCCTCTGCCGCAAGAGTCCTGTTGAGGAGGTACATCCACAACATCAGCAGTGTTTTGTATACAAAAGATACAATGAACATGAAGAAGAGCCAGAGACTTACACCGGCAAAGAGCCAATAGCCTCCATAACCTCAATACTCTGCAACCGTGGGCGCTCCGCATCATCTCACGACAGTAAGGATGTGATACTCCTTAAAAGATCACTATGATTCAAGACATAGGTGGCGCTAAATGAGTCCGTCACCTTTTGATCAAGAAGAATATTTTAACACGACTACATTTATACTGGTAAGACAGCAACAGTGGAGCTATCTAGAGAATTGTACAAACAAAACAACCTCGAGGAAATCAGTGAAGCTTTTCTGCTGCCAGTGCTGGATAACTAACAAGCTGATTTGGATGATTTAAGCAGTGTAATAATAGGGATTTCGCTTTCCAATACTCCGTGCAAACAAACTATTTGCACCCACGTGATTCAGCAATTGCTAAGTGAGCAGGCAGTCGAAGCACCTAGTTAATATTTTTGACGTGTATATGCTGTTGTTTGATCAGCTACTGCAATTTTTAGGTCTGTCAATAGTTATTTGCATACTCCGAGCGTCGGCTTGTAGCTATTCTGAGTAGGCGATCTGTTGCTTCTTTGAGCGGATCCAAAGGAATGATGATAGTAGGTTCTCGACATTCAGATGGGGATCGGCTCGGTTCCATCCACCCTTGATGGTAAACTCGCGATGTGCCATACTTCTGTCAAGGCATCCGATCACAACTTACTACAAGTGATGCAGAGATCAGATTCATTCTGCATATTTCGGAGAGTAAGCTACGTTTCGATGGGATGCTTAATTATTTCGGTTATGCATCGTGTCTTTTTGAAGTGATGCAGTTAAAAGGCGAGAGAAAGAGACCCACTGTTGGGGCTCCTGTGCGTTGACTATAATGACTAGAATTATCAAGGCTCCCCTGAAAGGTAACTGATTTTCTGGCGAGAAATACACCACGAACATCGAGAAAGAGCAGACAATTGTACGGTTTCTATTTACCCGGTAAGTCATTGAGGGAGTGTGGAAATCATCACTTACCAGAAAGAAAGGAGACGGAAGAAAAAAATCGAGAAAAATTGGCGCACTCTCAATTCTCCTTCCACCATCAAAAACAGTATATAATATGTTTCTTTAGAAGTGGTGTTTGGTGAAACCAACCCTGTCTATTGCTCAACGGCATGTCAATTCCAAGTAGCCTCGCACATGTTGAAGTAAAGTCACTGGGCCGCGTGCGTGTTAAACTTCACACTACAGGGGATAGAGAAGCTGCATCTGTCTGCCACTAGAGTATTCCAGCCATTCATAGTTGATGCTAGGTACCAACACGAGGAACTCAAAAGAGCGACTCTTGTTTACAAAACAGGAGGTAGGGTACGCTTGGACAGAACAATTGATTCGATCTCACTTTAAGATCAATCGGGAGAAGCGCTTGACAGTGCAACCCGATCCGAGCCGGGGCCGAGCGTCGGGCCAACACGCGCTGCTGCGCTGGGGCTAAACCAGCGCCAGGGATAACGTTGCAGGGCTGGCCAGGTTGGCCGAGCTTCTGTCGTATTTATCGCATGAACGTGCTGCCTCTCACCTTCGCCTCCAGCTCACTCCACAACATGTCTTTACTCTCTTCTTTATTTCAACGGAGTTGCATGTTTTTTCGTTCTAGCCATAATTTTGGGTAGTCCATGTTCTTTTTTCTACTGCATCTAAGGCTCGCCTCTCCGTGAACATCGTACCCCGTGCCATCGTGTCGACAAATACTCGCGACTCGAAAGAGATTTGACGTTAGAAGGGTATTACAATTTAATTAAAATGGATGCATGCACCAAAAACAGATTTATCTGCATAATTTCAAAATGTAAGACGACAATTGCAAACCACAACATATTTTAAATTTTTATTAGAAAAATTACTTATTTGTAAGTTGGAGGGAGGTGCGCCAATCTTTTACCAGCAAACACGACATCCCAAACAACCGCATCAATCTCCTCACTATCTTCAACACGCCGGAGAAGATGGTGATTTACAACACGTCCGCTTTGTGGAAAAGGTATTTCACCAACGTAACGCTTATGGAAAGGGTGATCAACATGGCGAGTGTTGTGACAGGACAGACGGTCAGGAAGGGCGAGACACAGAGGAGGCGGAGCCAGCTAGGGGTGAAGGTCGAAGGTGAGGGAGCAAAACCATTCTTGGGGCTATAAGAGGCAGGTTATCCTCATTGGAAAACGAGTTAAGGAGGATTCAGAGGAGTCGCAGTGGAGTTGGAGTCGGTGGAGTGGGGAGTTCCATTTCCAGTCGAGCTGCATGGAGTTGAGTCCAGTGGCGTTTTGGAAGTCCGGTGGAGTGTGGAGTTTTAGTTGAGTTCGAGTTCCAGTTGTCGTTGAGGGTGGTCAGTCGGAGCGGAGAGGAGTCGCCAGCCGGATCGCGTGGAGGCACTGGGTGGAGTCAGCGGTGCGGGCAGAGACCGAGGGTCGCCGAAAGGCCCAGCGAGGTCACGAGGGTGCAGGTAACCTGCCCGGCCTCTCAGAGCTTGAGTCGGTCATCCCGGCTCCTGAGGAATAATTAAAAGCTACGAAGCCGGGTCTTTTCTTTTCTTGCGTTTTTGTATGAAAGTCTGTGTGCCTTGTCTAATAAGTTGTGAACTGATTAAGTGCATATCATAATAAGTGAGACATGCTGTCGGTCTTTTCTCGTGTTTGTGCCCCCATCCCCCATTCATGCATCGTGCTGCGAGTGAAAATAAATGTTCCACATTGTTTGAATATTCACCTGCTCGTATGCGTCCTTTCCTGCATTGACTGTCATAATTGCGTTAAAAATAAATAGCTGGCTGTTTAATAGCGAAAAACAACATCGGTTCCGACGGGGCCTGGCGATATAAAACCGCTCGGCATCGCAAACGAGGGAGCTGCTTAAGTGGCTCGTTTCGTGCAAGGCCCGTTGAGGCGTAGATTCCGGATTTCTGTCTCGCGATAATAGGTTACATTGACATTCGCGATCAACCCGTAAGCGCGGACAGAAGAGTTGGCTGATCTATGGTGTAGTTACAACACCGTAGCTGGGTTTTCGGCGTTGATCCGAAGCTGCGACTGTTGCCGTCGGTGGCGCGGGCCGCGATTTGGCTAAATGGGGTCCGCAAGCCGAACGGGTGGAAAATAACAATATTCATGACTATATTACATTTTATACACTACTTACAACCAATCAGGTAACGCTGCTAATAGGGCCTCCATATCGAAGACGATGATTGGCTTTCTTAAAAAAAATGATTCACGATAATATAATGTATTATATATATATATATATAAATATATAATATATATATATAATAATATATATATATATATTATATATATATAAAACACCCACAGCATCGACATTTGAACGAGGTCTTGCGCTGTCTGTCATCTTGGCTGCTGGCGTTGGTGCTTGCATTATATCTTTGTCTTGTGGGCTTTGGACTGTATTGCTTGCCCAATTGCTTTTGGAGAGCGCTGGCAAGCGCACATACTTACTCTTTGACTGTTATTCAAGGCTATATAAAGAAAATTTATCCAAGAAGGCCTTATTATTCACCACGTTGAACATCTGGAAAAGGTTTAGTTCACACAGGTGAACTTAAACAGCAAGGAGTTCACAGTGGGGCTCGTCCTTCAAACACTAAGTTGTTCAAGCGGCAACAGGGCATAAATTGATGGCGTAAAGTGGGGCGCACCAGATGTGCCATGGGGGGGCATTGCACCCAAATGCCCCCCCCCCCCTAGTGATGGGCTTGTATCGAGGTTGTGCTGATTCGTTGTATGAGGGATTAGAGTTACTTTTCAAACTTCTCGTGTTGATAATTTTATTGCCTTTTGATCAGGTCGAATAAACTCTTTGTTTCTTTAAGGGAGGGTTTTTCCCGGTTTGGTTGTCAATGGCAATCTGAAAACGATGAACTGTGTTGTGAAACAGGCTGGTTTGGTTGAAACATCACAATTTTTGACTGCATTGTGTGACGACTTCATGCCTTCTTCTTTGTGATGCCATGCACAAGGATTCAGGGTCCGAGAGGCACAGATGTGCACTGATCAGTGCCCCTGGAGGTTAGGGCCGTATATGGATATTTATTTCTGAGGGAGATTTGAATTTTCTCGTCGATTTTCAGAAGAACTGTGGGGATCTTGAACGGACTGACTATTTATTACCAGATGGGATAACATTCAGTTTGGCTTACAGAATCGGAAAAGGACGGCAAACAACTATAAAGCATTGAGTAAATCACAAGCCAGGTCGTTAAAAGGCACCAGGTGACATTTCATAGCTAAGTGCAGGGTTCAAACTCGCATCGACACAGCTTCGAGAAGAAGAGAAGTTTACTTACCGCCGGCGCTAATCCTTCAAGGCAAAGACAGCTATCGAGTTGGGGTGTGTGTAACCCAAAGGCTAATCCTTCCAGAAAGACAGCTTAAGACGGTGACGTTGCTTACCACCGGCTATCTTACCAGGCAGACAGCTTCGAGGGTGGGAGTGGTGTTACGCCGAGACTATCTTTAAGGTAAGACAGGGAGGAGCGTTGTGAGGTGAGTGTGGTGATACCCGAGGCTATCCTACAGTATCTTTAATTTATGTGAAGGCTGCAGAGGCACGGACTAATGGGTGCCTCAGAAGAAAGCCGATCAATAAATAACTGCATAAAATAAATAAAATATAATTAATAGAAATAGAGAAAAGAGAGAATCGTGAGAGGATATTTTGAAAAGGAAGGAAGTCATAAAGTTTTGCGGGAGACATGAAAGGTGAAGAGTGTCCGGTTGACAGTGGAGGGGAAGAAACAAACATCATCACGGTCACGTTGAATTGAAATGGACACACAATTAGCAGGTATGTAGTCGTGACTTGTAGAGTATATGATGGTAGGAGGTAGCAACAAACAGCAGTTCTTGGCGAGTAGGAGACTAGAGAGAAACTAGAAATTAGTTAGAGAAGAAGAAGTGGCGAAATAAATTATGAATGTCGTGATATAGAAGCGGGTCTAGTTTTGAGATTCGAATTAGAGAGAGAGAATCAACACGTGAGACACAGAGAGTGGATATGGAATAGGGAGAGACAGGTTGATGGACGAGAATCAAGACTGAGGAGATATCGCAAATGGAGACTCATGTGATTGAGGTTTGGAAGGTAATAGACCATCAGAAAAGTCTGATCGGACTAGATGCTGAGGAAGCAAAGGCGTTGTGCTATGTCTCTCGAGATAGGATGTGGTAACTCGCTGTCGTGAATGACGATAGGCGCGGATGGATAAGTCAGGCAAGGATAAGATAAAGAAGTATAAAGAGAAGTGGCGTAAATGGGCGAGGGAGGGTGTGGTCATGATGACGGTGAAGGAGTGTATCAAGGAAGTTTGTGTTGTCGAGGGAGGAGTAGGCATATGGTGTTAAAGTCGGGGAGTAATAACTGTCGAGAGAAATAAAACGTAGAGTGCGTGGGCGAGAGAGTGAAAAATCATGAGAGTTGCATGCCATGTGATCGCGACGCGGATGAAGTAGTATGCAGGAGTGACCTCAGTAACAGAAAGAGGATATGCTGCACAGAGTTAACGGAAACGTATATAAGACGGTAGTGAACCAGCTACGTTGTCAATCTTGCGCATTGAGTTACGTGCTGGTGTGTTATATCTATATATACAACAAAGCGGAGCTGGAGGTGGCGGAGGTGTTATTAAACTGAGTGCTACTGTATCTCTCATCTCGCATACTCTTCCTTCGTTGTGTTAGTGTCTCAACAATGATGATTGGACTACGTGATTATAATAGAACTTGAGCATATTTGATTTTGAATTCATGTATTGTTTCCACAAGGGTGACAAGGCCGAGAGTCAGTAAGGATCATAGGTTTGGGGAGAACTATAAGTAGATAGGCGAAAATAATATCGAGAGAGGTTATGGTTTGGAGTCAGTGATGCCATAGCACAGTGGAGGGATATGTTACCGAAGTGTTCTAGACTCGGACAAAGACATGCTCTTGAGACTGATAGAGCTCAATTAACACAAGGCAAATGAGAGCATAAAGAGGAAATAGACAAAAGATAGGTTCATAGAGTCGATTCGGAGAAGCAGCCACAAATGCCACGGAGAGTTGAAGGATATGTAGTCAAATTATTTGTAAAAGATGTTGGCACCGAGAGTGAGGGAAATTGCGTGATAACTCTCGAGTAGAGAATAGAATCTAGAAACGCTTTTCGAGAGCATGCCATTATATAATTTTGTTTAGAGTGCTATGACCGAAAGAAGAAAAGAAGAATTCTCCGTCACACGAGTTCACAAAGTTTACGAGAAAATATACTTTTGAGAATTGAATCTAAGTTCACATTTAGTTGGAGGATGAAACCTCCTTACAAGCATATGATAGAGCAACTCCCATAACCACCAAGTACAGACCAGTAACTACCGAGTAACTAGTACATGGAGCACTGTCAGAGGAGAAGAACTTTCAAAACATCCTGACAGCAAGGTCGGGGTTCCACTCGCCTAAAGTATCGTCACTCAGACAACAGACTTAGTTCATTTTTTCGCGCTAAATTGATTTCATGTATATCCACTTTTCCGCTGTCGGATCTGCAGGGAATCTATACTAAATACATTGAAACACCCTTAATCGTCATTCGAACTTGGAGTTTATGGTGGGTAGACAGCTTTCAAATAAGGACATCTCGTGAGAGAGAGATCAGTGACGAAGAGTGAGAGAAGTGAGAAAGAAGAGAGAGCATGAAGAATCTGAGTAGAAGTGAGAGACATGTGAGGGAATGAGAGAAGTGAGTAGCGTCAGTGTAAAAGAATAGAGAGAATGGAGATAAGTATGAGATGGAGAAGAAAGAGAAGAGAAGATGCCGAGAGAGAGCGAGAGAGAGAGAGAGAGAAGCCGCCAGAGAGAAGCCAGAGAAAGAGAAATATCGAGAGGACAGCAGATGGAACCATTGAGATTCTTTACGAAACAATAAAACTTCACTAGTACAATAGTGATAGGTAGCACCATTTTTTGCTGGGGCTGCACTGAGGCGGAGATGACTGTCCACAAAATTCTCTACTCACATATATGTAAAGAGGTGGCTGTGCATTTTAAAACACGTGAGAATTTCCGAGTAATATTGAAGGCGCACGGAGAATGATGGAGGGGGCTAGAATTGGGGATTTAAGGTACCAACTCGAGAAATGTAATGTGAGTCATCAGCATACGATGCATTTGTTATTTGTGCGAAGAAAGAAGGTCATTGATAAAAGAAGGAAGAGTGTTCGAGGGAGAGCACCTAATGAATCGCAGAACTACGCTGGAGAGCGACAAATAACTATACCACATGACTTCGATATTTAATGAAATGAGGAAGGTGGGAGAATAAGATAAGCAGACAACTAATTTGAGCGACCGTAGTATAAGTAGTCGCTTCCCTCCGGCCAACGAGAATAGAGCCCTCTATCATGAGAGCGAGAACCACGGCTTGTAAATTTTATTTTTTTCCTTAAGCGAGGAAGAGCCTCGATAAAAGCGCATCACATGCTCGTCTAGAAATCAGGACCATCGCAACTCATGTCAAACGCCCTGTCAACCAGGCATTTTGAGCAATCATAAAATTGTGCAACTAAAGTTCCGACATAAGGATATCCCTAGTCGTCAGGATCGCATCAGAAGTCAGAACAGGACCACACAACAGCTGGCTAGCAGCAGTATAGTCTCTCGTAAAGTGTTAATCGAAAATGGATATATCACTTTTGTTAGGTTATTAAATAGCCTGGGATTATGGTCTTCATGAGCTCAGAGTGGACTGTACCTGGCTTGATCACAATCTTTACGGATGCTAGTAGATTCAAAAGCCCAGTTGGGACGCTGGAGTAAATAATTCACGAAGAAAGAAGAGACTATGTAAATACTAGCTTGTAAATTCACTTTCTTAGCTTGTTTCGGACGACAGAAATCATCAGATACAAATAGTGCACGTAATGTGTTGGGGTGGGCGTTATAACACAAGGTATCATATATGGGGTGCTTACTCCACTCCATCATATGACACACGAGTAATAATTACGTTCTAAATGTAATTCCCCAGTGAGCTTTTTTTCCCCCCCATGTTATGTCTCAGTGGAGGATATGTAGAGTCTCATGCTAATATACCTCCAACTTCATACTCATCCAGTATATAGAAAATGAATCTACACGAGTCCGCCGATACGAACAGTATTGGTCGCATCTCGAAAATTAGAGAGAGCGACCTGTACAATATTGGCCCGTGTCGTGCTAAAAAGCCGATTAGTGTTTGTCATGATAGTAGACGGTCGTAGGAAGATGCATTTCTGTGATAGCAGAAAACTGAGGATTCGTTAGAGAAATCATTTAACGACATACTATGGAAAACGCAATTTGGGCAATAATACTCAGAGCAATAGGATTAAACGTAAGTTAAGACAAGTTTTGAACGATCACCTTTCGTTCACACACAAGTAGAGGGCGCTATGAGCGAAAAGCAATGTTTCCAGTAAGACAAGGAAAGTTGAGTGGTCTTCTTTCTCAACAAACGAGCTAGCTAACAACGAGCAAGCACTGGGCTGCAAATGTTGTCGAGAAGCGGATTTATCAATAAGTAAAAACCTATCAACTGCCAGCAACTACTACTACGGGAGGATACTTGGCTATCGATCCTTTACGCACGTCAACCTCTGTGCCTTTTTCCATGTGCAGGCTTTGGCTCCAACGTAGGCGAGAGGTCAAGAGAAAGGAATGTTTTTTATTAGATCTGCATGAAAGAGATTATGGGGAGGGAGTCAAAATGGTTTATTATTTAGAGAGTATTGTGGAGTGGGAGAGCCTACGAGGGAAACCATGGTATTCTATGGGCTCGGAATGTTGTTGTTCATGATTTAACCGCACTATTTTTGGGTTTTAGATGAGATAGCCCGACTATCAAACAGAAGGTATAAGTTGCTTTATCGGTTTCAGAATTCCAATACCGGTATATTTCGATATGAAAAGTTATACCGGTATACGGAGAGAACAGGCGAATAGATCATGGAACA
The DNA here is from genome assembly GCA_035128595.1 of Eptatretus atami. Lineage (NCBI taxonomy): Eukaryota > Metazoa > Chordata > Myxini > Myxiniformes > Myxinidae > Eptatretus > Eptatretus atami. The sequence continues at coordinate 49,654,206 of CM068958.1, read as the reverse complement.
GAAAAGAAATAGCAAATGTGAGCGAACCGGCTAAATAGTCTTGGAGATACTTTTAACTCAGGACTAGAAAGCATGTCATAGTTACGTTATCGCCGGGGAAGTATACTAAGATGAAGAGGCTAAATTGCACAATTTCTTTCGATACGAACTAGAACATGTTCGGGCCCGAGGTGTGGGCCGTAGGTGCGGGCGTAGTCGTAAACGACAAACTGGAATGCGGGCATTTTCAGCCTCCCTCACACCCCTCTCTCGCCCCCTCCTCTCTCTCCCCTCTCTTGTGCCAGTACCTCTCTCTGGGTGAAGGCGGCCCGTATTGCAGTTCGTTCCTTTTCGCTCTCAGGAAACGACGACTGGATTGGGATTTTTTTCAATTCAGATCGGACCAACCGTGATCATAATGGCCCATACTGAAACATACTCAAGGTCGGCCTACAGCGATCATATTGAGGTATGCTAGCTTAAACGAAGAAACGAATATGAACGCCTGGGGATTACTTAAGTTTTAACGTGGTATCAGTAACTTCGACGACTGACAGCTTCGATTCTCTGGACCCTCCCTCCTGACGCCTCTCCAAATCGGCTTCGCATCGCTTCTTTCGCTCATGTCACCCTCTCAAACCGGCGCTCTTCGAACCTCAATGCAATAAAAGCGCATTATAATAGTTTCACAGCGCCGTACACCCGATATCCCTTGCTCTCACACTAACTCTCTACCTCTCTTTCTCTGAAGTCATCAACCTCGCTCTCTTTATTAGTATGCTCTTTTTGGGCGCGCCCAAATTAGCGGGCGCCCTTACTCATATGGGTAGAAAGATATCGCTTCAAAAAAATTCTCGATGCGCAATGATCCGATCTTTCAAAACTATATTAAATGCCGAAAACAATTATAGTCATTGCAAGTCTTATCACTATTGCAATCTGGGCCACCAAATTTTCGAACTATTATCATGCCATACCACATCAACCCCTCTTCGGAGTACTATCCTCTTTCCCCCTTTCCTGTACGATATGAAGGCTATGAGTGACACTCTCACTCTCATATGATCTCTCACACCCCTCCTTCTCCTACTTTATCAATTTATATTCAACTCCCTATACTTTCTCTAATCTCGACTCTCAATCTCACTCATAAAATCCACCCTACGCGACTTATCATCAACCTACTTGGTTTGTAGGGGTGATCATTCCTTGACGCTCACTGTTCCCCTCCGACACATCAATAGCAACAACGATAAATCCGACCTCTCGGACTTTCCTAAAAATCTCTATTAGCTATTATCCTATCTACGTTGTCTCCGAAATCTCAATCTGCCTTCCAAACCACTCATTTCCACCACACGTAATCAACTTTCTCGGCCCATCGTGGTCTACTGTAAGATGTCTATTTACAAATGGCTTCCCCAAAACCATAAAAAGAACAATAAATAAGATACATAAATCATTCATCCTGTGCGTTTCGTCGATACAGCCGCACGAGTGTCCTTCGATTGATTTGGAATAAATGGAACAAATTGTGGGGCAGTCGCGCCTCAATGACTATAATATCATACACCTAGACAATCACATTTCTCAGACGCAATATCGTTAACTATTCATAAACAGCAAGAAAAGGAGCAAGAGGAGTATTGTGTCAGACAATAACAGTGGAGAAAAAATAATAATTAATCTATATTGTCGAACGTCCATCTCGACGTCCTACGAAGTGTCCAAAGCACATGTTCTTGTCATTGCCTACAGACACATAGAGTATGAAGCCGATGGTCGAGTAAAAGTGAACTATCATCTGTCTATAATATAAATATCAAAGCTTATGTTCGAAGAGGACACACAATTCCGCGGCGTCCACCTGCACTATATATACATATCTTGGTAGTAGGACTACTCAAGTATCGAGTCGGCAGGCGTCAATTTATTCGCTCGCTGAGTGGAGGTATAGATTAATAATCATATATGCACAAATGAACATTTATTGTAGAGCGTCCCTTCACGATAGATGTCATAATGATACCGGAGTTGCCTTTGTCATTTGTCGAGCAGATTAATATGGCTCCAACAACGCTTAGTGTACTCGTATCTGATGGAATTATTTCTAAATTCTCGCATAGAAGACAATACCAATCTTGTGAGTCAAGAAAATATTCCTGGCAAGTTTATAAATTCCCGATCAGACGCAAACGTCAATATGGTAACCACGGTGCAAGAAAAATTAATAATCAATAAATATGCAAAAATAATAACCAGAGACTATAGAAATTATGTGATGTCATGTCTGCTGAATGAGAAGCCATGGCGGATTCTGTGTCATTGAGGGTCGACCGATAAAAAGGGATTCGCTGAAAGTGTGATTGCTAGTACCGCGCTGTCAATATATACAGTCCTTCGAAAGCATACATCGCCGCAAGAGTGCAGCACATATATCATAAGGTACATCTGCCATCGCGGGAAAAAAATAATAAATAAATGACACATTAATTGTGACGTCGTTGCGTGAGATGAACTCAGCAACGGGGTTCTCTGTATATGGAGTACCAGAAAGATAAAACTTGTTGTCAAGAGAACTATGGGCAATTACTCCTCGAGGTATCAGTTTAGATAATGCCACGAATATTGAATGAGTAAATAAGAATAACCTTGAAAAGACACAATGAACAGATAGAGAGGACCACGGGCCAAAGTAATTCCATCGAGGGCAAGTTTATGAATATTAATAAGAACACTTGTGAAGTTGGTTGAAAACAGAAGAAAAAATTAGAAAGAAGTCATGCGATCACAATCCGAGACACAAAGACACAAAGAAAATGAACAAAAGACAAACAGCACACGAGAACTCGAACAACACAACTCGATTAGAGAGAACCGCACGCACAGACAACTACACGAATTGTCTTTCAGGGAGAAGTATTATACGAATCTTCCGATGCAGCTTGCTCAACAACGCAGCAACATGCATCAAGCTAAATCGCTGACTGTTGCCAGACGTCATTAAATATCATTAACCAAAATTTGATAAGTAATTTAGCCAGCGAAGTAAGATGCCGCGCAAATCTATGCAAATGTTTGCTATTAACGCTGGCATCGAGAAATTTCGTGTCTGCTAGTAACAAACAAGAGCAGTTTTGAGAACGGATTTGTTAATAAGTTTTCTGTTGCACGACGTAAAGCACTAAACAGACATGCCCAAAATGCAAACATCTCTCCTTTTGTCGAGGGTAATAATCTCTTGGTTAGTCCATCACAGATAACCTTTTACTCCAATGCACCGCAGCGTAGAGGAGATATTCTGATATTTAGTACGATGACTCTTCTCTGGCCTTCGTTTGGTGGTTCCCGCTACGTCAAAGCGTGGAGGAACAGAAACCCCAGAGAGGGTGGATCATAGAACTCAAAATAGATCAGTCAGTGAGGACATGAAAAATTATAGTCACTGCGTTTCTTCTGTCAACATTATACAAAGTCAGCATCCGGAGGCTAGATAGTGTGGAAACGAACATCCAGCGCTCCGAAAGATCTATTTCCCACATTATCGCAGACTACTGCTCCTTCCTTTCTTATCAGTTAATTTTATTGTTCAACGATTTACGTAAATGGAGAATCAAATAACTCATTATAATCTTTTACATTCCTTCCTCATATGCACCTCTCATCTTGCGATTTTCCCATTTACTTTCAGCTCAAACCACTCGCTCCCCTCCTTATACCGACCACGCCACACTTCTCACACCCTGCCGAGCCTACCCAAACATATCCTTCACCCGCCAACCTCCCCTTCACTCTCAAGTTGTCTCACTCGACCACCAACTCCCCCCATCAATTACCCGACCATCCTTCCAACCTCCTCTGCACACCTCCCTCCCTCTACCGACATCTCTCCAACCGCCACCCCTCCCCTACACCCGACCGTCTCTCATCCCCCTGCTCTTTACCCACATCTCTCCACCCCTCCTCGCCCATCTGCCGCCTCTCCCAACCATATCTCACCCCCCGCCAACCTCCCCTTCCATGAAAGTTTCTTCATCCCCACACCTCCCTACACCCGACCATCTCTCCTCACCCCTGCTTTTGTACCCCACCATTTCTCCACCATACCCCCACCACCCATCTCCCCTCCATATTCCCCCCTCTTCCACCATCTCCCCATCACACCACCAACCCATCTTCATTCACATCTCTCCTCCCCCATCAACTTTATTTTTCTACAAATCAATGTCTTGCCACTCAATTACCATTGGTGTTTCTCCACAGTCGGTTGGTTTTGGGAGGCCCGCTCACTGGATGAGAAGTTGAGATGATGGGTCACCAAGAGGTAAGTGCATTCGGTTTAATCTCACAAATGTCGAGTGATGAATGGTTTCATAGATTACTCACAATTGTGTATTAAATTTCACAACTTTTCAAAATTTTTGATAATTAATCATTTCAAATTTTCTTGTAATAGTACGTGCCCCGTTAAAAAAAAAAAATAAAAAATAAATAAATATTCAACAGCGAGCAAGAAACAACAACCACACAGGCCGTTTCTTTCTTCGCTCTTAGCGTGCCGTCGTGCGTTGCCGAAGTTCGCATTCGCAGTTATGATTATCGCAATTAGTTTTAATGGCCAATCATTCAATTAGCGCAACGTATTTTGCCTTTTCGCAATGTGCGCCAGGAAAAAAGAGAAGGAAGAGAAGAGAAAATAATTTACTTCTGGTTTCAGAGACACCAGCACTCTGATGTTAGAAATTTATGCCCGTCTAATATGAAACGATCATAAATTGGGGCATTGTGTTTGTCTATAAATGCGATAAGAATCGAGAAATTATTAGAATCACGAATTATTATCCGAAGCCATACGTTGTACCCGTAATGGGAACGCGCTGAGCTTCCCTTTTCCCATCGGAGCCACGCCACCGCAACGGTCTTGTCATTGGTTTGGTAATAAATGGCATAACTTGGAACCACTTTTCCGAGTTAATATCAAACCTTGAAAAGGCACATCCTCAGGTCCAGCAATATTCTGCCAAGTTTCAATCAGACGGACCCAGTGGTTGTCGAGAAACACGGTCACAGACA
>CM068958.1:49624374-49639823 GCA_035128595.1 Eptatretus atami | reverse complement strand
ATTCACTAAGTTCTTACTGGACAGAGGACTCGATCGCAGTCCTATTCACCTTCAGGGATGCTGGTCTTCAGATCCCCAACCACACCCTTTCTTCAATGAAAACACAAAAAGGTTAAACGATCCTTGGAACGAGTTTATATCTTGCTAAGCTGGCAACGTACGTGTATTCATCATGCGAACAAACAATGAGAATACAGGATTTTACATTCATTGTTATTGTTGGATAAAGGGGTTCATATTTTGATGAGAACCTGGCTAATTGCTTGATAATCATCCATTGTGTAACGAATGTCAACGACATAAGCAGGAACCTTCAAGTCGGGAAAAGTGAAACACGGGCTGTCCCTTGGTTGGTGTTTTTGACATCAACACAAGGATGTTGCAGAACATAGCATTCCTCTGGGTTACTGACTACTATAGAATAACCAAATAGCTGTAGTTTAGTCGGCGTCCGAGTATCGAACAGTCAGTTTTTTATTTAACAATCGAGATGTTCCCTTGGGATTTGACGCTGAGATTTTCGGACGCGAGTTGAGAAACATTTGTATTTGAACAAATGACTTGAACTTTGAACTCTATTGTACTTAAACAGCAACTTGAAACCCGCATCTGGCACCTCTACAAGTCATACCATCATGCCTAATCTCAATCCCGCGAATGTCCTACCTAATTCCACGTGCTTGTCTACCGTGTGCCGTACACCGACTGCTCCAAATAGGTCGAGAAGTGACGGTTCTGGTATCTCCGTCGTCGGCGTTTTTCTTCGTTCTTTTCTTTCTCTTCTTCTTCGTTCGCTTCTTCTTCAGAGGCTTTCTTCCTTCTTCAGTTCGCTTCACCGGACCCCACACCCTTACCAAACCTCCCTACCATTTGTATTACCGCGCCTGGTGTTCCGAGCCAATCCAAGGGAAGCTTGCGCAGGCGCTCGTATATGGTCTCATAACAATACTACGTAGGCCCTACGAACATCTCCTTGCACCCGACGGCAGTTTGGCACCCAATGCTGCTCGCGAATGCCGAGATAGTCGGCCCACGCGGTCTTCAAGCTACTTCACGAGGAATCTCTCCCATCGGTGGGAGATGACTAACGAAAATCCGACAATTGTGTTCTCCGAATTCCTACTCACCGCCTAAAGAAGTGAGACTGGGTTAATCCGAGTCTTGAGCGCGGGCCCCCATTTGACACTTTTCAGCTGAGTTCTATGGCACGCTGACCAAGTCACAAGGCTTCAACCAAGAAGCACCAGAAAATTGGCCAATATCCACTCCACGTAGCCCCACTTCATCGTTTCCCATGTCGCACGAAACATCTATTAATTTCACCTCCCGTCTTCACAAGAGGCTTTGTCTGATACAATTTAACCAGTGGCCCGTCAGGGAATACGAGCTTCCTCCCCCACAATAGGTGCTGGATCGATCGATCCAGACCTGCATCCAGCTCGCAAGGTTTTGAAGGGGCAGGTAGAACACCACTGAAAGATCGACCGCCGAACATCCGGACGCTATCGTTGGGCCACACGCAGCTCGGCCGTCAGTCCAAAAGAGCGAACCCACTGCCAGTGCCTAAAGACTCGTAGTCTGGCTGCACAATTGCCTGTTTGCTCAACCTGCGCCCCACGAGACCACTCCATCCGGCTCGCACCATTCGCCTGTTAAATCCAGTTCAGTGAGTTATATTACCACATGATTGGTGTAAATGCCAGCTATGTATCAAGCAGGGAAAGTTCGTCACACTTCGGTGAAGCCGTTCCTCAACCCTCCTCCGCAACACAAGGACGAGGTCCGACCGATAAGCCCCTAGGTCAGTCCAGTTCGATCGGCCGATAAACACGATGACACTTGCTTAAGAAGCTCACAAGACAAACACCCAATGGCCTTCACCCCACATGCTTTCGGTTAGATAAGTACACAGCCTGTAGCTTGCACTGCAGGCTCATGGCGACAATGCCTCACGCCGACAACCTACAGCTTCGCAGGCCCATGACACCAGAATTGCATGATCAAAAACAATAGCGATTCATTTCACTTGGAATCACCATGAATGTTATTTTTGCTATGGTCTCGGACCGCAATATAAGCATTTGCGCTTATGTCTCACATCACTTGAGACAAAATTGACGACCGTGATACATCTGTACGAACACCCAATCTCAGTGCCGGTCCCAGAAACGGCGATTATTCAATTTTCTTCTTCTCCAATCCAGTCACCCAATTTCAGTTCTTCAGGTCCGAGATCGCCATCCCTCCACAAAGTTGTCTCACTATTTGTCACTGCTTCTGACTCACGGGAAAACTAAATTGGCGAGAAGGGTTCCCAGTCAGGAGATTCCTGCTCTTGTACGCCAAACCGCAGACCAGACATCTGCGACTATTTTTGAGAGAACAATCCGGCAGTCAGCACCGAGATTTGTTCTACGAAACATGTTCAAAATTTCAGGCGACACCAGTAGCGACGTCCTGCGACTCACGCGCCGCGACATGAGAACCACCAGCGAACGTTTCTGAGACATTGTGGAGAATCCCGGTTACGATTTTGTCACGACGCTGTCGCAGCCACGTGTGGTACACGGCCTTTAATTGGGACCAAAAGTTCATGATAAACAAGTAATAAGAACTGGAACGAAGAAAACTAACACTCCAGGTAGAGTCTCCACTTTTATTTTGTTTCCCCTTCTCGCTCGAGGCCGATCATATCAAGAGCTAAACACAAAAGAACTATGAATACAAAGGAGCAGGAGACAGAAGGGGTGAGGAGAGGAAGCAAAAACCAGTAGGGGAACGAGACTAAATATGCTGGGATAGAGAGAGGATGGGCGGTAGGGTCCCAAGAAAACGCCAGGGCTACTACAGGGACTTCAGGAAGGTGTGATTCTCGGTGGATTAACGGGGGTGAGAAAAGATCATTGGTTTCGGAAGACGTGGTTTGAAGAGTATGAGGCGCGTGAGTGAACCAGCTGTGATTGAAGACCGAGAGGGAGAGTTGGATATGTAAGAGACGTGTACGGTAGTTTCCCCTTGTGAGCCGCAGCTAACTTCTCGCATCCGATGTGTGCCTGGAATCATTATAAAGAGGAACTGATAGAAGAGGCAATCCTGATCCTCAATAAAAAGATGGAATCCAATCGATCGAGCGAGCATAACCGGACTAACTCGCTCAACATAGAGAAGAAAGCCGGACTCGACAAAGAAAGGTGAAAAATGTTGTGTGCTAAAACAATGAAACCAGTGCCCAGAAAGCTTTGGAAGTTCCAAAAAAAACACTTGCCCACAAACGAGCCAAGACATGGACGCTGACTATTGACCGACCAGATCTGTCCACACATCATTTCCTTCCTCAATGGCCGGCACTTGTAGGAACAGCTCGCAGGGCTGGTGCGGGGTTGTAAGTAGGGGTATGGTCAGTTGAACGGACTGCTCTGCACAAGTCAGGATGCATATTGAGCACTAAGAGTTTACGACGCGTCCTGATCAGATGCTGACCGCATCAAGTTTATCCATGTGGATTCATAATTTGAAATCTTTTCGGTCCAGTGCACGCAGAATGTCTTCGATCCAAACGCCTTCATCATACACTGCGTTGAAAGGTGGCTTCCTTACACAATCCATGTCACACGATGAGTACAACTCTGATGTCTGGGCTCTTCCTGTACTGTAACCTCGTGGGTTCTACAGGTTTCAAGATTTCTACATGAAGCCATCTTGTTGGATCGAATGTCCGTCAGTCTACAAGTGGATCACCCTAGCGGGTCGCATGAAACTGACGAGGTGCAACAAACTGTCCTGTGCAAACTTTGGAGTTGTGCCAAAAATACTAATACGCTCAGCCCCAGCACGTAGCCACCACTCAGTCAGAATTAATTGCTTCTCCCAATGCCTTTCAAGAAACAGGAAGTCTCTGATCCCCATCTCAAGTATTTGCATATGCCGTTTCAGAGATGGTTTTTAACTTTCGATGCAATGTTCCACTGCCCACTCTAGTGTGAAGGGTTAGATAAGCTGTGGTTCTGGCTTCTCTGACTGCCAAAGTGGATCAAACAGAGCTTAGAAAGTTTCTGATTGAAACTGACGACTCAGGTCTATGTTATTGTTTGGAGGGTGTTACCAAAACACAGCACCCACATGTTTGAGATGCAATGACTTGGACTGTGCTGTGAGTATGCGCAACTGAGCAGTACCGCCTACAAGCTCCTGTGGATATCCACGATATCTCATTGTCGAATCAGGCGTCTGCCCTAGAACCTCCCCCGCCCGCCACGCGTCACTATCGACCAACCGGTGCCTACGAACAGCAGCGCGCGGCGCACCAGCGCGATGTCACACTAACCGTGACATGCCCCCGCGGACGACCCATCATATGGCCATCTGATTGGTCGGTCCGAGGCCCCCAAACTAGCATCGAATTTGTGTCGAACCGTCTTGTCGTAATTCTGGGATCTGTGGTAGACAACAATGTCGACGAACGCGAGGGAGAACTCCTAATTTTGCTCCCGAGCACGACCGATTTTGGGCATCTCTGCATCGCGTTCTGGCGAGTTGCTAACCAGGAGAGTGGCTTTCGTGATGTCATCGCTTCACTCTCACTGCTCCAGACACCACGAAACCACACCGCATACTACTCAACTAGATGAAGAATTGGCCTCGATCCAGAGCGTGAGACAAATTTGTGTGGCCCACAGCAACAAAAACGTGCTCATCGATACCTCGTCTCAGGGGACGTATGCAGAAGTGAGCATCAATTACCTGTGACAACGTGGCAGACGACTCACGTGAAAAGGGAGATTGGCATCCCATCTTTTGCACATGGAGCAGCGTGAATGTGGAATTCGCGTCCGCATCACCAGCCTTCTTAGCAGGCTATCCTTGGTCATCGCGGCTGTTCGGCTTCAACGTACCAGTTATTGAAATCTTGGATGATGTTTAGATGCATCTGGCCGCAGCACCTACTCTATACGTATAGTACGGAAGCCTAGCCTTGAAAACAGCAGCGCTAGCCAGGGTACCGGGTTACGCACACTCCCTTCGTGACTCGTGCGCCCTGTTAAGGGAGAGCTTCATCGGGTATGCACAGACTCCACTGCGTGACCTGCCGTGCCGCCGTAATGAGAGCCTACGGACGGGTAACATAAAACTCAACCTCATAAGCTGCCGCCCTTAGCCTATATAGATAGCATCGGTAGCCAGTCGCGTACGCACAGCTCCCTCGAGACTTCCTCCCTGATAAGGAGACTTCTCATGGGTATGCAAAACTCACCTCCAAGCTGCCGAGTTCTTGAAAGGATAAGGGCCTGCTGGGTACTGCACACCTCCCTCTTAAACTGCCTAGGCTTGTAAAGGATTAGCTCTGCCTGGGTATGTTACACTCACTCGATCCAGCTGTCCTCGCCTGTATGCATCATCCCCGCCGAGGAATGTGAGGCTGAATTTGGTCAATCTCTGCACTCCCTTGGAAGTCAATAACCTCAAACGAACCGCGATAAAACGCCATAGAAGTAGCATTCAACAAATTCGATGCTTTGGGGATTCTGCGGTCCTCCAGAATTTTGCTACATCACATTATGCTTACTGACCAACTCCGCACAAATTTCAGGAAAATATGTGTGTTGCTACAGGCCCCACATTTCTCTCGCCTCGAGTCCCTCGGCACGTGCAACGACACCGCGCGCGATCCGCTCTGAACGGCCCTCCCAACCGCCCCCTGTCGCGGCGCATCACCCCCGAAAGCTCGGTCATCGGCAGCTCGGATAGCTGTTCACGGGACAACCCCGGAACCACGCTGTACCTCACAGCGATGCCCGGCTTAACACCCATTAAACTAGCTCAAATATCCTGTACGCAGCGTCGGATACTAGGAGTTATCGCCCCAGAATCTCCGATAACCTAATTATCCACCAGGTATACTAGAAAAAATATCGGAGAATTCATATTACCTTCGACGGAACTCGTACGGAAACCGAAGCGCTAAGCCGATGTTTCGTCCCCGTTTGCGATCCCTCTGCCGACGGTATACATATTCAATCGCCAAGTCATTCCGTTCGGACCAATGCACCACTTTTATCGCTCTCTATAGCATGCTAATACACTGAACGCGACGTGGAAAGTAAATGGGAGGTGAAATGACACAACGCTGAGAGATTGACATTCCAAAACCCAATGGGGACATTTATTTGAAAACTAATTGCGACAAGTCCAATACGTGTGGAGGACTCAATCGACAGGGAACCAAAGACACTGAGCCAAAAGCGGATATCCAGCCGGATGTCTACTCGTTTATATACAGGCCACGTATATATCAGTTATATTATCAAAGACAATGGCGGCCCACAGACTTCTCCACACCAAAACCCAGAAAAAGGACCAGGGTCGCTGTAGCTGGTCATCTTGTCTCCTCGGCATACCTTGGAGCCTGGCATGAGCGAGAGCTCAACAAGGGCTGACAGAGTTACCTTGCCAGCCCTGTTGTGGCGACCTCCCGGTCATTCCCTCGGCAGGTCGCTCGGTGACTCCTAGGTGTCTCTCGTTCCCCTTGCCTTCGCGTCCGAAACACGCCCAGGCTCCGCCGTCTCTGAGCGGCTAATTTGACGCTGCACCGATTCACTTGGCCGTGATGCAGGCTTGTCGCGGATACCTGTAGCTCGGCTCTCCCCATCATGGGTCGCCCTGGCCCTTCCGATCTACGCGGCCCCTGGTTCGTTTGCGGGTCACCTTGGGCCGCACGGCGACGCGCTTTCGCAGGCGGCACGTCGATACGCGCGGTCCCACTCTGCTTCTTTCAAGCACGCTTACTGACTACTCCTCTTAGGACCCATTCACCGCCTTTAGCGACGCCTGACCCGCCATCGCCCGTTCAGCCCCGGACACCAAGACTCCGCGCTGCCGCCTGAGCTCCCGACTACCATTTCCCGACGCTCCGATCGACTCGACTTCTCATCGCACAGGCTCGGCACTTACTCTAGCCACGGTCTCCTTCGCTCTCCTCGGAATCTTCTTAAGCCGGATGATTTGAGACTGCCAGACCGAATCTGCTTCCTCCGACTCTCCCCGATTATCTTATAAGCAACTCAAGACACCTTGCCCCCATTTATTAGCGCGCTGGCGCCCCAACCGCCCCTCGAAACCTCTTCCACCCTGATGGGCCGGACTCCGCCATTTTCAACCTCCGTCAATCTCCCCACCCCCTCGAAGCCTTAGCGGAAACCCCCATTGCCTTCCTGGACATGCACCAGGAGTGCTTTTCGCGGAAGCCCCTCGTTTTTAATCCGCTTATGCAATACGGGCTCTCCGCCGCGTCGACGGCGGCTACGAAATGGCGCCCACTGGATTGCCGCCAAGTGCGTGGCCGTTGTAGAGATGATGGCAACGTGGTGTCTTAGTGGACCGATGGCGATTGCTCGGCAGGACCACGCACCGATGGCGTTGTTTGAGGAAGATGGCGTTGTTTGAGGATGTTTTTTACAATGACAAGATAGAAAAAAGAATTACGTCTTACCTCAAAAGGTTTCACAGCCGGCCACGCCGCAGACATTCCCGATCTATACATCGGTGGGGGATCCTCAAAGCACTGAAACACATACTGTATCCGAAATATTGATCTCTGGGGAACCTGAATTGGTGTTTTTTTTAATTTCACAACGCGCAACAATAAATAAAATCACAACGTACAATAGCATTACGTTTCAAAGTCTGATCGCGAATCGTATCTCTCTTTAAATAGAATTGAACCCTGAAATATCTTTATATTGCCCCAAAACGACCCGCCTTCCTCCTGAGAGCCAGCCCAAAACGTCGCACCAGATGACGTCAACAATCGTATGGCCGAAGGTATTATTATCATATAGATAGTCGTTAGTCTGGGGTGTGGGGCGCGAGCATGTCCCACAGCCCCCGAGCAGGGCCTGCTTTATCATTACAGCACATTGTGTGTGCGGTAACTTCTTTTACCAGTTGGGTGCCTCTCCTCCACCAATTAGATGTGACGTTGCTTCGCCACTCGGTTTGCTTTGCATCGTTTCACAGCCACAAACACTTATAACCACATCCTGTGTTGTGATCCTCAGTGATGTATTTGAGGTGTGTTTGAAATTTGTAAATGTATTTTTGTTATTTTCTGCTTTGTCTGAGCATCCACGATTTCTGGCAAATTGATTTGATAACACCAATGAGAACAACTTGCAAATCGGGTCTCCATCATCAATTTTTCTTCTGATAAGCCATGGAACGATTCGCTCGTGACCCACATCACTTGGAGACAGGGAGGACCTGAGCAGCTTCAAGCCATTCTGGTCACCGGGCACGAAGGGAGATCCGAACCAAAAAAAGAAAGAGGGGCCGAAGCTCAAAAGATAAATATAATAAATAAGTAATATGTTTCCCTTTTTCAGAAATAGGAGAGGGAAGGCGATTGATGAACCGATCCCATGTTAAACATACGTACTTCGTGGTGCAGGGTTTGAATAGTTCGATTTTGAGCTTTGATTCCTGAAAATCTAAAATCTGTTGAATGAAATTTCTCCCGCTGTTAAAGCGTCAGTTTCAAACTTTACAGAAAAATTTTTGATTAACCATAAATGTTCGTTAAAAAACGGGGTTTCGCATACGTTGTTTGTCCAAAAGCACTTACTCTAACGCATCGTCACACGTAGTTTTTCCCATTTACAGAGGAAATCTCCTCTGGTGTTCAATCATAAAAGACGGATCGCGAATTGACTCGGTCCCGGTACCCGAACGTCCCACTGTTCCCCTTGATTTAGATCATTTGGAGAAAGTGACCAATTTGGGCCTGCAAAGTCTTCAGGTAAATGACACGGAAAATAATAATTTTTTCCCGTGTGTGGCATTTTATTGACCCTTCCACCAAAGCGGAGAGTATTGGAATGAGTCCGTTTGTAATGTTTGGCTGGTCTGTTGTTTGTCTGGTTTCGTTTGGCTGTCTGTTGTTTTTTTCTGTCTATCTCTTTTTTTGTTTGTCTTTGTTGTTGGTGTGTTCAGCTTTGTTGTTTGTCTCTTTGCGTTGTCTCTGTCATTGATTCGTCACAAACGATGCGTCCAGACACAAATCGGCCTTTGTCGAGATTCGGTGAGTTATGGAAGAACTTGAACTCTGAGACCACCTTCTCGACCTACAACCGCCAGCCTCCGTACCGCGTCACCGAGCACGACCTTCGCACTCTCCTCGAACACACGCATCTCCTGCCGGTACCCCAGATCTGCCCCACAGACGACGTTCTAGGACACGAGCACACCCGCTGACTAGCCGCAGGCAGGCCCGACGATCTCCACGAGTTACGCTCACGAGCTGCCACCCGCCCAACTAGCATCGCGCCGCTGACCACGAAACACCTCACAAAAATGGCTAACTTGTGGCTCCGCAATGAAGCAAATCCCACCATCACAGATGTTCCAACATCTCGTTGGAAGCTTTCCCCAGAAGAGTGGAGGCTGTCGTTCCAGCAGCAAAAGGGGGAACAAACTCCATTTTACATGCCTGATTTTGACATTGAAGTGTTGGAGAGTAGGTGTCCGCATACTTTTGGCATGTCGTGTATCTGAGGAACCACCAGAAGTGGATTACCAGCTCCCCCGATTCATTTTTGTTCTCTCCCTAACAGTTTATCGAGATTTCCTTCCTTGTTTAACATTACATGATCCGAAGCTTCATTTTAACAATGCTTGACTGATATTAATGTATTGGTACCTTCCGGTAGTGAAGTAAGAACAGCGACATATTCACATGTGCTGGTTGGACAGTAATTCACAGGAGTCCCTCCGGCAACCGCACGTGCCCCCGCACATAGACACAAATCATAAATGAATCGCAAAACTAAACTAAATGCAAATCACATGAACAACCCGTCTTCAGCCAGAGTGTCCTGAGACACAACATGGGGATCGGATGATGTCTCATTATTTCCTTACTGGTGTAAGCAAACCTCGACCTAAGGTATTTCAACAACCACTGTCTCAGCGAGAGATCGCATGACGAGCACGATCACAACCCACCTTAGTATGCCCATCTTTCCCATTTTCCCAGCCGCTCTTGTCACT
The DNA here is from genome assembly GCA_035128595.1 of Eptatretus atami. Lineage (NCBI taxonomy): Eukaryota > Metazoa > Chordata > Myxini > Myxiniformes > Myxinidae > Eptatretus > Eptatretus atami. The sequence continues at coordinate 49,629,782 of CM068958.1, read as the reverse complement.
CCCCCGCCCATGCTTGTTCTCCTATCTCCTCTCATCCTACCTGGTCTCCCATCTTCACCACATCTCGACCCGCGCGCCTCTTAGTCACACTTCTTATCCCTTCCGTCTCACTACCCACCCCACACCCGCACCACCACTCCTCTCCCCACACCCTTAAGCCACTCCAGCTTCTTGTCTAGAAATACCCAACTGTCCTGTTCTCCTCAGATATAAACATTTTGGTGTTTCAAGCATCAACAGGTGATGATGAACAGGATAAATAATAATTTTTTTGATCTAATTGCTGTTTGAAGTCGGAACAGGTTGAATGGATTACCGGTTTGTGTTTTATCCCAAAAGCCTCATAATAGGAGAGAGCTCATGAATGTTGTTATCACTCTGTCATATAATGCACAATGTGATATCTCTACAACTCCCATGCCTAACCCTGTTTCAAAAAATTTCTTCATAATAATTCAAATTACCGTTGTAATGATTCTGTTGTCACATTGAGGAATACAGATGGATATTTAGTTGATTATAAAGCTCATTTGATGGGGAGAGGAAGAGTTCGGGCACGAGAGGCAGCTCAGTGTCTCAGCAGTGAGGGCATTTATCTGGGTTCGAAGTCGTCCGATGTCGGACAGGCTGCCGAGTCTCCTCAAATTGGCACTGACGGTTGTTTGTATCCTGGGTTCGAGTCCCGATGTCGGAAAGGGTGCTCGGATATCTCATTGCAGCTGAGGTGTTTATCTGGGTTCGAGTCCAATGTGGCAGGTGAGCTCCGTAGAATTATGACGGGTTCAATGTGATCATGTCAGGATCTGATTCACGAGAGAGTGTTATCCTGGTTCGAGTACCAGAGGGGTCAGCTCGGATTACTAGATTGCATGAGGTGTTTATCTGGGTTTGCGTCCGATGTTCGGAGAGCTAGCTCGGAATCTCAATGCACTGAGTGTTTATTCCTGGAGTCTTAGACACCATGCAGGGTGCTCGGAATCCAATTAGCACTGACGGTGTTATCCTGGGTTTGAGTCCGAGTGGAAAGGGAGCTCGGAATTTCCAATCTGATAGAGGGGTTTATCCTGGTTCGAGCGCTGATGTCGAAAGGTGACTCGAATCTCCAATCATGCAGCTGAGGTTCATCCTGGGTTCGGTACCGATGCAGGGCAGGTAGTCGGATCTCATTCAGCATTGAGGTGTTTATCCTGGGTTTCGAGTTCCGATGCGGAAGGTAGTCGGAAATTCATCAGCGACTGAGGTGTTCATCCTGGGTTCGGTCCGTATGTCGGAAAGGTGGGTCGAATCTCAATAGACTGAGTGCTATTATCCTGGGTTCGAGTTCCGATGTCCGCGAACAGCGTTAGCATTCGGTGAAATCTTCGCAATCAGCATGAGGTGTTGTTACCCTGGGATTCGAGTCCAATGTCTGAAGAACCGTAGCCTCGGACAATTCAAATCTCGCACTGCCTCCCCAACGCGTGTCTTATACCTGGGTTCGCAGTTCCCTCGATATCGGAAAGGATAGCTGCGGAATCTCCAATACCGCACAGCACTGACGGTGTCATCCTGGCGTTAATCGAGTCCCCGACTGTCGGAAAAGGCTGAGCACTACGAATCTACTCTTGTTCTCCCAAATCTAGCACTTTAGGTGATTTATCCTAGGGTATCGCGTTCCCGATGGGCCGGAGAAGTTAGGCTCGAATCTCAATCAGCACCGTTTGAGGTGTTCATCTGGCGTTCTGATGTCACCGACATGTCGGGAAATGGCTTAGGCTCGGAATTTCCACTCAGCACTGAGGTGTTCATCACTGGGTTCCCGTTCCAATGCAGCAGGGAGCTTGCGCACTTCTTCAATCCAGCACTGACTGGGTGTTTATCCTGGGTTCGAGTCCCGATGTCGGAAAGGTAGCTCGGAATCTCAATCTGCACTGACGGTGTTTATCGCTGGTGTTTCGGAGTCCCGGATGTGCGGATAAAGGCTCCAGACTCGGGAATCTCCGCCAATCAGCACTGCATGCCAAGGGTGTTCATGTTCTGCGGGGTTTCGCCAGTCCACGATGTCGGAAAGGTAGCTCGGTTCATCCAATCCCGGCACTGAGGTGTTTCTGTCCCTGGGCTTCGCCGTCCGCACCACCTGTCGTAAAGGTAGCTACGACCGGTAGTCCTGCACTCTCGGCAGTGAAAGTGTTATTCCTGCGGTCCGAGTCCTGATGTGGGCAGGTAGCTCCGGTAGTCTCAATGCGGCACTGACGGTTGTTTATCTGGTGGGTTCGAGTCCCCGATGTGGACAATGCTCAGTAGCTCGCAAGTCTCCATCCTGCACTGAGGTGTTTATCCTGGGTTCGATTTCCCAATGGTAAGGGCAGTGGTACCTCGGTATCTCACATCTGCACTGAGGCGTTTATCCTGTTGGTTCGAGTCCCTATGAGGGCTGGCGTAAGCTCGAATATTGCTCAATCTGCACTGACGGTGTGTTATCCTGGTTTAGAGTCCCGTGAATTGTCGCAAGGAGCTGCAGAATCTCAGATCGAGCAGTGAGCGGTGGTTTATCGCTGGGTTTCGGTCCCTTGATGTCGGAAGGTAAGCTCGGAATCTCAATCCAGCATGAGAGTGTATCCCCTGGTGCACGTGCCAATTGCACGGGCACGGTCTAGCTCGGAAGTCTCAATGCACTGAGGCTGTTACTTGGGGCTTCGAGTCCCGGATTCGGGCAATAGTTTCCGAATCTAATCAGCATGTGGGTGTTTCATCCTCGGGCTTCGAGGTCCATGTCGGGAAAGGCGTATCTCGGAATCATCAATCAGCACTGAGGTGTTTCATCGTGGCGTTCGAGTCACCGATGTCGAAAGGTAGTCGGCTATCTCAATCAGCATGAGGATCTGTATATCACTGGTGTTCCGGTCCCCCGACTGGTCGAAAGGTCTAGTCTCCGGAATCTCAATCAAGACTGGAGTGTTTATCCTGGGTTTGGAGTCCCGATATGTCGCAAAAAACCAGGACTCGCTCGGAATCTCATCTGCACTGAGGTGTTTTATCTGGTTTTCGAGTCCCTGATATCGAAGTAGCTCGGAATCTCAATTCAAGCACTGAGGTGTCATCCTGGGTTTCACGTTCCATGCAGGGCAGGTTAGTCGGAATCTCATCTTGATTGAGGTGTTTTCATCTTGGCCGTTCGAGTCCCGATGTCGGGGGAAAGTAGCTCGGAATCCATCAATCAGCCACTGAGGTGTTTATCCTGCGGTTCGAAGATCCCGATGTCGAGAAAGTAGCCTCGTGTCTGTCTCAATCAGCACTTGGGTGTTATGTATCCTGGGTTCGAGTCCCCCGATGTCGGAAAGGTGCTCGGGAATCTCATTCAGCACTTAGGTGTATCCTGGGTTTCAATCCCGTGTACGGTGAAAGGATAGCTCCGTTTAATCTCAGATCAGCACTGAGGTGTTTATCTGGTGTCATCTCGAGGCTCCGATGTCGGAAAGGGAGTCTCGGTAATTCAATCAGCACTGAGGTGTTATCCTGGGTTCGAGTCCAGATGTGAGGCAGGTCGCTCGGTATCTCAAATCGGCACTGAGATGTTTATCCTGTTCGTAGTCGCTCGGATGTCGGAAAGGTAGCTCACGGCAGTTATGCTTCATCCGGGCATTTGAGGCTGTTTTATGCTGGGTCGACCTCAAGATTGTAGGCAGGGTAGCTTTGGTATCTCACGGCCACTGAGTGTTTTCCTGGGATTCGAGAGTCCCGACTGTCGGAAAGGTTAGGGCCTCGATATCCTCAATCAGCACTCAGAGTGTTCCTCCTGTGGTTCAGCAACCGAGTCGGAAAGGAGCCTGGAATCGCATCAATCGAGCACTATAGGTGTTTCCTGGGTTCGAGTCCCGATGTCGGAAGTAGCTCCGTATCTCACTTCGCACTGAGGTGTTTATCCTGGTCCGTCAGTCCCGATGTCAGACAGGGAGCTGGGTATCTCATCGCTATATTTGACGTGTTTATCTTGGTTTCAGTTACTCCGATGTAGACAGCGCTAACTTGGGTATCATCATGATGCCATTTGAGGTTGTTTATCTTGGTTCGCACCCTCTGATGCTGAGGACAGGTAACTTGTATCTCACTCGCATTGAGGTGTATTACTTTGGTTCGCGGAGTCCGAATGATGGACAGTAACTTGCTATCTCACTCAGGCATTGACGGTTACTTTGCCGTGGTTCGAGTCGTCCGATGTAGGGAACAGTAACTTTGGCGATCTCACTCCGGCTTGAAGTGTTTATCCTGGCGTCTCAGTCCCGATTAGGACAGCGTAACTTGTGTATCTCTCATGGGCAATTGAGTGTTTATCCTGGTTGAGAGTCCCGATATAGGCAGGTAAACTTCCGGTATCGTCACTCCGGGCCAGTGAATGTGTCTATCCTGGGTCCAGAGTCCCGATTAGGGACAGGGAGAGTCTGGGTATCTCACTCGGCATTGAGGTGTTATCTGCGGTCAGGTCCGATTCTGTTGAAACGAAAAAACACTTTGGTGCTGTCGCCAACAGTAGTACTGATCTTGGAGCCACCTGTTTCATGCTTCTCGTTCGTAGTCTATCATTGGCTGCGGTCATTACCTCTTTTCTCAAGTTGGATCGTTAACAACCCCAAGCACTTCTCCAAGAAGAAATGATAGAGTGACAGTTTGATGAGACTCCCGTTAATACTATAATCGCTAATACTACTCTCTCTGATACCAGTTCAAAGAGAGAATCTGCTTAGTGTAACATAGTTAAATGATCAACTCAATCTCATCACAACATCCAATCAATTTCCCTTTCATCCGCAAGAGGTGCACCACTCAAAACAGAAACATCTACACCGGACCGGTACACACTACCCGGCACGATCTTCTCATCCGATTTCTTCCAACAAAACACTGTTCCTTATCCTTTGCTTGACGTGTCCTGCCCTGTGTTGATTGTTAACAATGATTATAAAACATTGAACAGCTTCTCTCAAATCTATCACACCTTGCGATCACATCATTGAGTGTAACAATCCTCTATTTCCTCATGCTGTACATCTCATCATGTACCTATGCAGCTTACAATAAACTCTTCAGCTCTCAACCTTGTGTTTTTCATACATAGGGCAGGTTGGGATGGAAGACCATATCCTGAAGTGAGAGACCCACTGGAGTTCCTGTCACGTAGATCTGAGTGAACTGCGCTCTCTCGGCAATCCCAAAATCGGTATTGTTACGTGGGGATGTTACGGGTCGATAGGTGATTATCTCACCTTTGTGTTTTCATTACATGGTCGGGTACCACGCCGTCCCCTCGAGTGTAATTACCTTTGATTCAGCCATTTTCGAAGCACATTGCTTCAGTGTAGTAAATGCGCGTCAGCAGACATCGTCCACGTGACACCAAGTACTTGAACCTCCAAAACACAAGATGGTCCATG
>CM068958.1:49560711-49577787 GCA_035128595.1 Eptatretus atami | reverse complement strand
TAGAATCCATGGTCCAGGATGAGATCCCCATGCAGGAAATGCTTGTCGTACAGGACGAACTTCCCCCCCAACCGAACCCAGAGCCCGAAATAGGTGCGGCAGCGGTGTATGACACCTCCCCTTCCCCCCTCCGCCAAAACCCCCCGATCCTGGCCGAATCGGCTCAGCCGAGTGTACCCGACATGGCCACTATGCGCCATGCCTGCAGGAATCAGTGGGGACAGGCAAGAAATGAAAACGAATGCGCAACAAATGAAGAAACGAAATAAAAGGCATGGACGAAAAGGATGGATACAAACACGAACGAAATGAAAGTAAATGCGCAACACAGTGAAAGAAGAAATGAAAGAAGCAGAAATGAGATGCAAAAAAGAGTAAGAAGGAAGAAGAAATAAGAACAGAGAAGAAAGTCAGCCAACTGAAAGAAATAACGAGATTGCAGAATGAGGAAGAAGACAGTGAATAGCAAATACAAAGAACAAGGAAATGAGACAGGAGAAAGAAAACCGTCAAATTAAAGGAAATATGAGATTGCAGAACGAGGAACAAGAAGAGACAGTGAATAAAAAACTGAAAGAGTATGAATTTGAAACTGAACGACAAAAAGGAAAAAAAAAATAGTTGGAATACGAGGAGAAGTTGAAGGAGCAAGGAATGAAAGCAGGAAGGAGAAATCAGGATATTGAAGGACACAACAGATTGGAGAGGAAGAACGAGAGGAACAATGGGATAGAAAACAAAAGGAACATGAAGCCGAGGTTGACGCAATGGAAGAAAAAGGCAAGGCTGGAGTAAGCGAAGAGTAGACAAAGAACAGCGAATGAAACACAAACAAGGAAATTAACCACATGAGAAAAAACCACATTGAAACTGCAGAAGGAAGACAGGAGAGAAACAAGAAGAATAAATGAGAGAACAGCAAATGTAGCACCAGGAAGGAAATGACCAATTGAAAGAAAACGATGAGATTGGAAAAATGAAGAGCTTGGAGAAACGTGGGGTAGAAAACACAAACAATGTGAGTTTGAAATGGATACTAAAACGGGAGCAAGATTGGAGCCACGGAGATTGAAAAAACTCCGGAGGGAGAAACGAGAACTCAGGAATTCCGAGAGAGGAACGACTCAGAAGGAGCCAGGAATAGAACAACGCAAATAAGGTGGGATGTTGACGCACCAACAAGGGTCAAGGACAATGTCGGCTGGTGCACGGACTCTGATTGACGCCATCTCGCGGATGAAGGAACAATTGGGGGCGGGCCCTAGGATAATTAAGGAGACCAGAATAAAGGAGACGAGGAAGTAAAAGACAAAGGGGAATGAAAGTATTGCCAGAGACACGGGAGATAGAGAGTGAATTGGACGGGTTAGGACGAACACACACACATGAAGGTAGTGGAGGACATGGGGGGAGCTGGCGACTGGTGAGACCCGGTGCGAGCAGCTGGAGCCTCTCAGGAACGAGGGGAGGAGTTTGCCCCTTGAGGCGAGTCACGACCAGTGGGTTCGGTCGTGCTCGGCGAGTTCGAGGGATGAGTGCTGCGGACGGTGCACGAGAGCTTGGGGGTATAGAGGCCCGAACCCTTGTGTGGCACAAATCCCCAGTGTGGTGTCCGGTGTGGTGGTGCAAGGTGTGAGTGCGCCCCGTGTGTGATGCGCCCGCGTGTGTGGAAGCGACCCCGTGTGTTGAGTGGTGTGGTGCGAGTGTCCGAGTGCGTGCTCCCAGCGCGCCGTGTGTGATGAGGCACCGCGGTGAGTGCGCGTGTGGAGTGGTATGGGTGGATGTAGGGGAAGGCAGAGTGAGTGAGCGCCGAGTGAGTGGAGAGGCCGTGGTGTGAGAGAGCGGTGAGGGTAAAGGGAGGTGATCGGTCGGCATGGCGGGAGCACGTCAGCACGCGTCTCCGGTGTGGAATTAATGGACTTGTTGGGAGTTGGGTTGCACGCAGTCGGTGCGGGGTTGAATGGCGAACGACGACGGCGGACAGAGAGACGAGGCCGGTAGCGGCCGTAGTTGATGGGGACCGCGCCGGGTTCACCAGCAGCGAGCGCGAGGTCCGTGCTGTGCAACGCACGAGGCCGCCATGCTCGCTTGCGGGAGTGAAGCCCGGTCCGGAAACGCAGCGGTGGATGTTGCCGATCCCGCGGACGGAACAAGTTTAGGCAGGCATGTTGGCGGACGGGTTCTCCACGAGCTTGTGTAAGCTCCAACGGAGCAGAGCATGTGTTCGCGTGGGGACCCTCGGAGTCGAGGTTTGCTTTTGGTGGTCGCAGGTGACGTCATGCTGCACGGGGTGGATCCGGCAGGAGGGTGAATCCCTGCCGATGGTACCGTCCAGAGGGACGAGGACGCGGTGCAGCTGCATGACGTCACGGGCAGTGCAAAGTGCGCGAGCTGTGAGTTGCCGCGCTGGTGCTGCGCTAATTGGAAAAAAAAATTAACAAAGCAAGCCTCGCTTTCGGTGAACAGGATTCCGGTAAGGGTGAAGACCCCTTGCCAGGGCACAGGATGACTAGTTAGGGGAAGGGTTAGCTAGTAGACCGCTCATGGGCAGGGTAAGTCTCATGGGCCGTGGAATGGATTAATAGAGGATTAGTTCAGATTTAGGATGGAATGAGTATGGATTATTTGAGAGACAGGACAGACTTGAGGATGTGTGAGGGACGTAGTTTAGCTAGTAGTGTTAAAGGAACGTGTCTGTAGTTAAGGGACGACGTGGAGCACGAGTGTTAGGGGATTGGTGAAGGATGGAGATTCAGCGGTGTGGTGTGAAGATTGGAGTTGTGTGAGACTTGGTGTGAGTTGAGGCCAGCGGGTCTGTGTTGGAGCGAATGGGAATGCATGGTGCGATGAGTGATTGGGGGGAGAGTGACTCCCGCCCAAGGACCCGGGGTCAGTGTAGAGTGAGTTAGTGGGTTAGTTAAATTGACAAATGGAGTCGTTTGTTGTTGGTGGAGAGTAGGCTCGAAACTGTTTGGAGGGGTGCAGGAGCCCTGTTGACGGCTGGGACGTGCTGCGAAGGTGAGTATCGCTGAGTGGGTACCCCGGGCACCGGGTAGTCGGCCGGTAGGCCAGGGCCCATGGGGGCACGGGTTAGCGTAGGGCACGGTGCGCCCGCATGATGCGGGGGCCCGGGCGCCGTTAGCCGCGTGGCAGTGTTGTGGCACGGGTGACCCTCGGAAAGGGGCCGGGAGCCAGCCTGCCACGTAGCGTTCGGAGCGCAGAGGGCACTCCCGGTGTTAGGGAGCTGTAGGCTCGGAGGCAGTGTAGTGCCCGGGGGTGCTCATGCTAGAGAATCGGCAGAGGTCGTGCCTGCAAGGGAGCCACGCGTCCCAGCACGAACCGTGTGAGGGCACGGGAGAAAATTGGGGGGCGAGGCCCGAAATTGTGAGGCACACCAACACAGGCAGAGGGAATCTGGGTTGTTAGAGACACAATGTTTAAGCGAGAGGCGCTTGTTGAAAGCCCCGGGTAGTTTAAGCAGTTAAAATGGTTAAGTGGATGTTAATGCATTTAGTGTAGCTGTTTGTGACCTTGCGCGGCGTACATCGCGGAGCCTTTGGGCGCTCACGGTTGTTTGGGCCGCGCTGGGATTCCCACTTTGGGTTATGTGAGAGATAGTGGGCATGTGTTGTGGAGGCCGATCCTAGGCTGAATTTGGGTTTGCGGTGGTTTTGCCTCGACACTATGTGGGACGGCTAGTCCCCCTCATGTTCGGCCTTCTCGGTAAGAGTACGGAGGGGTAGGGAGTAAGGGCTTAGAGCGACGTCGAGATAGGTAGTTAGCCGACATGACTGATAAGGGTTAGAGGTGACGGAATTTATGCGGGTATAGTAAAGAAAAAAAAATAAAATGAGAAAAAAATTAATTGGGGTTGCTAAGATTGGTGATTTGAGACATGAACTTAACGGGAGTGTGGGGTATGGACAGATGAATCAGGTCAATTAGCGATAGTTTTTTGTTGTTGGAGTGGAGACATTGTTAGTGTAAGGTTCCGTAGCCCTGCCTGGGCGTTTGTGTGGTCAGTTCACCGACCTGCACTCCCTCCACCCAACCTGCACGCACGGCAAGAGGGCCTGCGCGGAATGCTGTTCGAGCGTGCTGCTGGGCTTCGAAGCCGTGCTCTACCTATCTTTCATTTCGGGGCTTGGCGTGTGATTGCGTCAGCTCTCTGTGACGCGGTACACTTCCCTGCCGCTGTGGTTGGCTATGTGTAGTTCGCGCGTTGGTTTTGCCATGCCTCTTCCTGCTGGCGTTGCTGTTTTCATTCCATGTTCTTTACCGCGTCTGTCTGGTTATTTAGGCCATTTGGTCGTGGTACCGTGCACCAGCCTGTCTCAATTGCGTTTGTGTTGAGTGCCTTGCCCCCTCCCCCTCCCTCTCCTGGTCAGAGCCAGTGTTGTCTGGGATGTATCATCGAGCAGTCTTTCAAGCTGCAGATACTGTTCCTGTTCAGTGATCAACGACGGAGTCGATGGCAGTGGCTGGCCCATCGCGCCTTTTGGCTCTTGTGTCCTGTCCTGCAGAGTGATGGATTTGCTGGGCGCGATGGTTCGAGTGTAAATTTATAAGGTAAGATCGGTTAGCTAGTATTGTATCGTGCGTATATTATTTGACGCCTGCATGTCTTTTTAAGCGCCCAGCAATTTATTTAAGTCGTCCTGTAGAGTGGGTTTGTTTGGTTAGTTACTTCAGTCCTCATAGGTTCAGTGATTTGGGGGACGACGAATAATCATGAGTATGTTGCAGTTTTGGCGAGTGCATCGTGGATTGGGACCGCTTTGTGTTTTTCATACTTATCTTCATAGGTGGGGCAGTAAACGTCAGGGGTCTGAGATACTATCGGACGAAGATTTGAATGGCTTATACACGTATTCAACCGTTAGACGACGTCGGACTGATCTGATTATATAAGGGGGAGGGGAGTAAGTAGTTAAGCGTCGTGGGGGAAATTCGGAGGCAAACTCACTGCTACTCGGGACCCGGAGGTAGATTAGTCCTGGATAAGTTGCCATGTGTTATGGCTCCTGGTAACTTGATTCATGAGGGAATTTGGATGGTGATGGTCAGTCCGGCTGTGCGCCGCCTTTTAGTAGGCGCATTTTTCCGTTCCTTGAATTGGTTTTGTATTTTGCTGTGTGTTGAAGGCAGACGCGGAGCTGCGATCGAGACCGCCTCTGCAGCATTACAGCGATTGAGCGCAAATGCTGCCTCAGTTGGCGTGTACGCGTGGCTCGTGTGCGACGTGGAGGCTTTAGACCACCGGAATACGTCTACTCTATGCGGTTCTCGGCTGTGCTTGTAGTCTGAGTGTCTGTCGGTTTGCCGGTCGGATCTGTATTTTGTGTCCAATGGTCTGTTCGTCTATAACTCTGGTTACGCCCGAGGCTTTTGCTTTTCGTCTCCCAGCTTGGGTCGCTCGCAGTTCCGCAGCACGGTCGAGCCGCGGTGCGCCCGCATCGTCTGCTGCCGCGCTACTACGAGCATAAAGGTTTGGCTAAGACACACATTAGTCTCGCCTGCGCCCGGGTGATTTGTTTTTGTTACTTCTTGGGGGATTGTGGCTTTCTTGTCTGTTTCCACCTCGACTGACTTCCCTGCGGATTCGGTTTAGGCCTTTGAACTAATGAGGGAGTTGGGTTTCTTGCTCACCTAAGGGAATATAGGACGGCTGCTGCTGGTCAAAGCACTTCATAGAGCGTTTCGCGCGCGTATGGCCGCTAGGTTGCGCGATTTGATTCTCTCGCTGAGCCTCTCGAGAAACGTAACCGTCAGGTAAGCGACGTAGGACAGCAAGCGTGCCTACGATGTTCTCCTGGTAAATGCAGATCGACGTGCTGAGAGCGTTCGCGCGCCTCTCGAATGGTTCTCTGCGTGGAAAATCCGCTCCCGCGCCCTCGCTCACGCAGGCCCGCGAACCGGAGAGGGGACGGTGGGACTGCCGGGTGGACATAGGCGCGGAACGCAGGGCGCATGTGCGGGGAGGGCTTCAGGATCAGGGCTCAGGGTTGAGGAGCCGTGCGAGTAGTCCGAGCCGTACATAGGTCCTTTGGAGTCGTGCTGGTCTTGAGGGAGTGCGGTAAGCGCGTTCCGTAACGCATCCGACTCCGTTGTGAGCTTGTGCTATGTCGGACAAGTAGTGAGTACCGTGGAACAACTGCAGACGCCGTCAGTGAGGTTAGGTACGCGGACCTGGAGAGCGTCCGCCTCGCGTGGATCTGATGGTTCGAGTGATGTTCTAAGATTGTCGGCAGCGCGGGAAGGGTGTTGCGCGTTCTCACAGGCGAGCTGACTCGAGAGGAGAGACGCATAGTCCGCCCGCCATCCGCTACGTGTGGATAGCAGGCCAGCAGAGGCGGTGCACCGGTAATGGAGGATCTGATAGGACTCGTTCGGATCTGCCAAAGTCCCACGCCATAATAGGCCCCGGCCCCGTACGGCCCGCTCTTGTCTATGAGGGGCCTTCTTCTTTGCTTTCGAAGTGACATGTGTGCTTGCGCCGTCGTAAAGTAGAACTGTATAAGTGTTGCCAGGGAGTGTGTGCGGACGCTATCGGCGTGTAACTCTGGTGTCGTTCGCTCTTATGTGCAGTTGTTATTGCTTTTATCGTGCTTCTGGCCTGTATATTAATGTGTCATGTGCATTGTGACTTTGAGTACTGTTTTCCCGTTTCGCTTCGTTCTTTCCCGTTTGTTGACCCTCCATCCTGCTTAGCGTAAAAGGGTTCGTAGTGGGCTTAATACGACCCATACATTAGATCGGGACGTACGTGAACGGTGTGTAGGTAGAGCCAGTCGAAGCCGACGATAACTACGCGCTGTGTTATCGAACTTGGGTGATGGCGAGCGATGAAGGCGGTACCGCTTAAGCGCGTTTGATCGTGGCAGTACTCTGGAGTCGGACGTAAGTGTGTGTGTCATGTGATGGGCGAGTCTGTTTTTTCGTGGGTTTTGTCTGCCGGTCGATGACTTATTTACGGTGGGTGCGCCGAGCGGTGTACTTTTGTAGTTGGGTGTATATGATTGCTTAGGAAATTATGGCTTATGGGTCGGCGTGGTTCATTTGTCTGATTCTTCTGTTTGTTTTGTGGAGTGGTCAGCTCTTAAATCCGCGCGGGGTGGGGAGCTGTGATTTTGGAGTTTGGTTTTGGAATTGCATCTGGGATGGTTCGGATATAGGTGTTAGAAGGGATTCAGTACTCTGCCGACACTGGGGTTTTTTTGTAACTTTGAGAGCTACCTTTGTTTCCGGCGTTGGCTGTGAGAGGTGCACTGTCAGCATGGATCTATAGAAAGTTTTGGGGGTTTCTCGTATTGGTATGTTCTATTTTGTTGTCGTCTTGGGGGTGACAGTTTGCCTCTTGGGGACTATTCTCAGAGTTCACTTGTCGGCCTGCGGTTGTTCGCTGCACTGTCTGGTCATGGGCGCGAGCACGGGCCTGAGATTGTCGCATAACAGTAGTCGTGTGGTTTAGAGAGGTAGTTTTTTTTGACTTAGTGATATTTGTATAGTTCGATTTGTTTTTTGTTAGCGAAATCATTCGCATCTTAACATCTTGTGTGTTGTAGTTAGTATTACCGAATATGTTTACTATTAGTGTTTGGCGTTGATAACTCGGTGTGCTTTTCGTGAACGTAAGGAATTTCGTCTTGAGAGAAGATATTTGTTGTCTGTGTTGTTAATTGTTTCAGTTGTTTTGTTCGTTTGTTTGTTGTTTGGAGTATTCTTTTGTCTAAAAGTGACACCACGTTGATCTACTTCCAACTTTTTTCACTTAAATAAATACAAGATTCAGAGATCAAAGACAGAGGTTGTTCAGTTCCATGCTCTTCTCATTGGTGTTAATGAGATGATTCTGAGTGTTATATTAGATCAAGGATTGTATATGACAATGGACTGGATATATACAACTTATTGGATAGAGAAACAATTATGTGTAGTGTGGAGCGAATAAATATGAGTGTTCAGTCGAAGTTTAACACTATATATGCGGTAGAGGGCTTTTGTTAGTATGAGCCTGGGCAAAGCGAACAAGTTGCAATATAAGTATCTGGTTGGCGTGTGGAACATGAAAAGTTGGTCTTCTGCTGTTCGTCGGCCTCTGGCGAAATAGTATGTGCAAAACTAGAACATAAGTCTGAATGAAGAACAAGTGGAAAGTAATCAGAAAAGAATGGTTTCAGAGTGTGGTGGTGGTGCGCTTCATGTGGGTGTGGCTGACGTGGTTGTGTGTGTGGAGATTGAGTGGTTGTGGTGTAGTGTGGGAGTGCAGTGGACTGTGGTTGTGTGGGTGCAGTGGTTATGAGTTTTTTTTTTTTACGGTGCGTGATGGTGTGGTGATGGTGAGCTTACTTGCATGTGTGTGGCGTGCAGTGAGTTATGTAGTGTGAGTTGAGTGGTTATGTAGTGTGGAGGTGTGCGCTTTTAGTGTGGGTGTGGTTTGGTGTAGTGTGGAGATGGTGGCTTTTGATGTGTGTGGTGGGGGGGGGATGGGGGTTTGTTGTGGGGTCGTGAGTTCTGGTGTGGTGCGGGGTTTGGGTGTTTTTTTTTTTTTTGGATGGGTGAGCTTGATGTAGTGTGGGATGGTGGTTTTGATGTGTGTGGAGTTGGGGTTTGGTGTTGTGGCTGGTGAGTTTATTGTGTGTGTGGGGCTGAGGGTTTGTTGTGTGGCGCTGAGTGCGATTTGGGGTGTGGCTGAGTGGTTTGTCGGTGTGGGGGTGGTTTGTGTGTTGGGTGTGGTTGGTTTGATGTGTGTGGGGTGGTGGTTCTGGCTTGTGTGGCTGCAGTGGATTTGGGTTTTTTTTTTTTTTGGTGCAGTGGTTGGCATGTTGTGAGATGGTGAGTTTTGCCTGTGTGTGGGTGCGTGCGCTTTCGTGTGGCGAGCGTGGATGTTGTGTGGGCAGTGGTTTGGTGTAGTGTGGAGCTGCGTGGTTCTTGTGTGTGTGGGACTGGCGTTTGTGTGTGGAGATGCGTGACGCTTTGGGAGGTGTGCGATGCGGGGTTTGGGTGTTTTTTTTTTTTTCGGTGCATGGTTATGGTGTGTGTGGGTGAGTGGCTTTTGGTGTAGTGTGGGCTGGGGCGATTACTGATGTGTGTGGTGGTGGATTATTGCTGTAGTGTGGGGGAGTGCGGGAGTCTGTGTGTGGGGGTGGGTTGTTATGGAGTGTGGGGGCGTGTGTGGTTCGATGTGTGTTGGCAGTGGTGGCTTTGGGTGTCGGTGAGGGGTTGGAGTGTTTTTTTTTTTTGGTGGTGGGATTTATGGATGTGTTTGGTGGTGAGTTGGATTGGTGGTTGCGGGTTTTGGATGGTGCATTGTTTGCGTGATGCTGTGGTTGGTTCTGCTCTGCTGTGTTGGGGTGACGGTTTTTGCTGTCGCGGTTCGTTTTTCTCCTGTTTCGGTACTTTGTGGTTAACTGGGGGCCTGTGTTTCGCTTCTTGGGTTGTTCGGTCGGCGGTGGTTCTTTTGCTTGTTTGGGTTAGTAGGTGGGTTTCAGTTTGTGCTTTCTGGTTAGGTTGTGTTCGTTTGGTTTCTTCGACTTTCCTCTTGTGGTCGGTCCTTGCTGGGGTCCGGGGTGTTGAGTGGCTGGTTCTTTCGGTGGGGTGCCGTTGTATTTGTTGCAGTTCGTTGGGTGGTGTTGTTTTTATGTTTGCTTTTAGTTTGCTTGTGTTGTTGGGGCCTGGTGAGTTTGTCCTTTTTTATTCTTGGGTTTAGTTGGGCTGCATGCATTTTGTCCTTGTTTTTTTGGGGTGGCTGTGGGGTAGCTGTGAGCCCGGTTGCTTGCTGTTTCGTGGCTGTGGGTTACTGTTGGGGCGGGCGGCTGCTTGTGGTTTGGTGGGTGTGCTCCTGGGTGCGTGACGCTGGGACTTATGGATTGCGTGCGGTGGTGAGCATTTGGGTGGTGAGACGTGAGTGGACTTACTGGGTGTGACTGTGGTGACGTTCTGGCAGTGACGTGGTGGTGGTGTTGTGTTTTGTTTGTCATGTGTTTTTCGGGTACTGTGGACGGGTTTAGGGTGGTTTTGGTTTGGTTTCTTTTTGATGGGTTGTGGGTGTGCAGTCTGTGGTGGGGGTCTCGACTGGTCTCTTTTCTCGTTCCTGTGGGTTGTTTTCGTCTTAGGGACTGTGTGGTCGGCGCTGTTGGGGCGATCGGATGCTGGTTGCCGCTGTTTCGTGCGCGCCGATGCGTGGGTCTATTTGGGGTTTTTGTAGTTTTGTTGTGTTTTTTTGTTGGGGGTGGCTGGCTCTGGTTGGGTGGGTCTGATCTTGCGCGGACATCTGCTTCTCCTTCGGTCCTGTTGTGTTGTCGGCCGTCATTTTTCTTTGCTGTTTTGTGTTTGGGGTTCTTACCCTCCCGTTTTTTTTTTTTTTTTGGGCGGCTGTTCATCATTGTTCTGACGGGAGTTGCATGTGCTGGCTGGTTGACCACGGTTTTGACCCGCACGGGGCCTCTTGTGCTCTGCCTTCCTGCCTTGGCGCTTGCTCGCGTTAGGGCTCCAGTCACCCTTTGCCCGGCGGCGTGGGTTCACCTCTACGGCCTCCGCACTTCTCGGCGCCCGCCGTATTTCCCCAGGTCACAACCACTGTCGGGGTCGCACGTCCTCATGTTTTTCCCTTTTCCGGGGCAGCCGCCGCCGTCATTTCGGGATTGTGGTAGCCGGACGTGGGGGTGCCGTACGGTCTTTGATTTGCTGTCGCACGGTGACCTTCAGGGGCCTGCGGCCGGCATAGCCTTTTCCCGCGCCGCCGGTGCCTCAGGTGCCGAAGGTCGACCGCGGGGGCCCCAGTGCGCCACGTGCGGGCCACGAACGGCGGTCCGCGTGGTTATTTTTTTTTTTTTTCCAGTTTTTTTTTTTTTCGCCTTGTGTCGATTGCTCCGGGGCGCACGTAGTGCAGTTTCACTCGCGTCTCACTTCCCCGGCGCCTCCGGCTGTCGATTTCCCCCGGGTAGGGCCTGCGGCACCGGCATGACCCTTGCGGGCCGGCACCGTTTTCTGTCATTCCGCGGGTCGGCGCTGTATTCGCGTCGCGCCACATGTGCTTAGGCTTACCAGCCGTCAACGTGTGGCTCTGCAGCTAGACTCTGCTGCTGACGCACCCGCCTGACTGCGCGTTTGCTTGGGTTTCACGTGGTTTGGCCCTCATTGTGGTTTTGTTTCTCGCCTTTACGGGGCTTGCGTCGTGGTCCCTCCCTCGTGCTGGTCAATTATGATGAAAGATTAGAAAGAAAAGATAAAAGTGAATATGTAAGGGAGAAACTGTTGTATTCTTTGAGAAAGATATAAATATGATCGAAATGAAAGTGAGTGTAATATATCAGGTGAAATGACATTTAGTTATGTAGTTAAGGAGAGAGGAATACACTTTAATATAAAAAATGTAGCAGTGGAATTGCTAATGAACAAAGGAGATTAGATTCACTTATGCATTGTAATTGGTCTTTTAAGAAGTAATATGAGTCATAACTCAGGAATTTTGCAAGAGTGTTTGAAGTATTATAGAGTGACTTAATGATATGGATTTCGGAGACGTTTCTGTATCAAACAGAGAGTTAATGATACAGAGATGTGTTTAAAGATCACGTGTATGAAAGTGATTATGAGATGATCCTATGAAAGTATCGAGAGAGAGGAAGATGAATTCAGTTCTTACAGTAACCAAGTTTAAGTTATACATACTATGAATTAGATTAAGTATTCTGAGATTTTGAATTACTGGATCTCAATGACACTAGTATTTGGCAGAATTTGTTGAGTGTGAAAGACTGGGATAAACAAAGAGTAAGATATAAAAAAGTATATTTGTGAATTATTATAATTAATGATAAAAATTTAAAAAGGAAATAATTATTAGATTTAACAAAAAAATGAATTAACTTTAAAGATTGATTAAAATGAATGTTAAAGTATGAGGGTGAAATAGTCTCATTGAGAGCAGTCTTACAGTCCACGGTGAAGAGAGATGCTGAATAGTATTCATATAGTAGCAGGAGATTTGTTGCTGTTTTCGCTGTGGCTTGATGTGCCCATCCGACTAGCCAGCGTGTGGTGACCGTCCGCTCCTCCTGTAGTGTTCAAATGGACCTTTGTTTGTTATTATATTATTCATTTCAGGTTCGCGCCTTGTCCGGTGTTCTATGGCCTTGAGTCATGGCTCAGGAATACTCCAAACACAAAGATATTGCATAAATAATTAACTCGTGATGTATTTTTGAAATTATAACCATATGTGAAGTACAGTAGGACTTAGAGGTATAATACTGAGTTTCTAAAAAAGCCAATAATATATAAATAACCCGATATTTCCAGCTGAATATGTATTTTATTTATCTTTCCGACATGCGCTGCTAGAGTGATCCCAGGAGGTTGCGAATTGCGACCGGCGGTTCGCAGTTTGCTTCGGTCTGTGCGAGCCGAGGTTGTCGCGCCCCCACGATTCACGCCGTCGAGACGCCCGTGCGGGGCCGCCTCTTGCCACCGGATCGGTGCGAGCAAATTCATGGGGCTTCGCTCTTATTACTGGAACCACTGGTCCGGCTAACTCTCGGGCTATGCCAGCAAATCGGGTGGTTCTTTCGACATGTCAGCCACCATCTGTGCCTATACGGTGTCCACGGCCGCGGTTAGGTATTAGTCGTTGGATCGCCAAAACCGACGAGCCTATATACCTGGAGTGCACGACGGGGGGATTTTAGTGGTGGTGAAAAATTTTTAGGGTTGATGTGGTAATTACGGGTCGTATGTTCGTTAGTCTCGCCGCAGGTGGGACTCGGTTAGCGACGGCGCGTCTCTTTGGCGGGCCGTTTTCCGTACTGATTCTTGTGTATAAGAGCCGAGCGGTGTTATGTGCCGGTCGATGCGCTTCTGGATGCCCCTCCGACGGGTCAGGTATTTACGCAGGGTTGGTGGATCGTTTTTGACCACACGATACGCCTATTTACGTGAGGAGCGTATGATGGAGGATCAATAAAGAAAGTGACGGAAGGCGAAGCGGAACAGATCTTCACAGAGTCTCATTTGAGGTTTCCGTGGCGAGCAGCGGATCAGCGGACGTATACAGTGATTATTGACTAGTCCACGAATTCAACGATTGCACATATAGTCAACTATTGAACTTATATTGTAAATTGTGAAATGAGGAATGCCAGTGACTAAACGGAGGAGTTATAAGTATCTGATCTACTACGAGCGACAGCGGACCACTTAGTACGTTTACTACCTTTACATAGGTATCACGGTTCGCACAACGACGCATCGCACACCGAAGCTAAAAGAAAAGACCCCCCACAGCAAGGGAGTCAGACTGGGCCTCGTGGTCGGAGATGGCGGGAACCTGGATGGAGTCGGCCAGGCCACGAGAGCCGGGTAGGGGTGCCTAACGCCGCGCCGCTCGTGCGCAGGTCGTCTAGATGTCGCTGCAGCGGCGCGTTCTCTTCGTGGGGATGTGCGGTTTTGTGTTTGTGGTTTTAGCTTTGGTGGTGTGTTGTGGTGGGTTATGGTGTTGTGGGGGTGCTGTTTGTGGGGGGGTATTTGGGTTGGGAGTTCAGTGGTTGTGTGGTTTTGTTGCGTAGTGTGGCGGGTGAGGGTTTGTGTTTTGGGTTTTGTTTGGTTATGGTTGTGGAGGTTGGTTGTTCGTGTTGTGATGGTTTGGTGTGGTTTTGGGTTTGTTTTTGGGGTTTGTGCTGGAGTGGTGGTTTGTGAGTGTGGTTTTGTTTGTGTTTGTGGTCTGAGGTGGGTTGGTGGTTGTTGTTGTTGTGGTAAGGCTAGGGGTTTGGGGGTATTGTTTTGGGTTTTTTTGAGGGGTTGTGTAGTTGTTATGTTTGAGTGGTGTAGTTTGAGGTGGTGGATTTGTTTGTATGGAGTTGTGGGGTGGTGTTGGGGTGGTGTTGTGTGCGTGTGGATTGTGTTGGGGGGTTTGGTGTTTTGGTTTATTAGGTGTTTGGTTGGTGGGTGGGTTGTTATTGTTGTATGAATTGTGGTTTGATGGGCTGGTTGGATTGGGGTTATGGGGATTTGTGGTGCTGTTTTCTTTGTTGGGTGTGTGTGGCGGAGTTGTGAGGGTGAGGTTGGTGGTTTGCTGGAGGGGATGTGGGTGTTTAGTGTTATTGGGGTGGGTTTGTTGTGGTTTTTGAGGTTGTGATTGCTTGAGGTGATTTAGGGCGTTTTTGGTTTGTTGGGGGAGTGGTTTGTTTGGCAGTTTGGTGGATGGTTTTTGGTGCTGGTTGCTGGTTTTATGATTTTTTTCTTAGTGGGTGTGGGGTTTGTTGTTTTGGTTGTGTATGTGGTAATGTTGGGTGGTTGTGGTTTTTGAGGCAGGTATGTTTGAGTATTGAGATACTCTTTGTGTTGGCGCTGCGTTGGGTGGGTGGCTTTTTCTTGGAGGTGGTGTGACTGATGCTGTGTTTTGCTGGGTTTTTTTGTGTTTGGTGTTCGCTGGTGTTATTTAGGGCTGGGGTTCAGGTGGTGGCCCTTGGCGCTGCTTTGATCTTTGTTTTGGTATATGTGTATTGTCTTTGAGATTCGGTTTTGGGTTTGGGTGGGGGTGCGGTTGTTGTGTGTGTCGCGCTTGTTTAGTTGGGTGTGGTGGTGTTGTTTAGGTGTTGGCTGGTCTTTATGCCTGTTGGATGAGGTGGTTTTTTAGGTGGGGCTGTGGTTGGTGGGTTTCGTTGCGGGCTTGTTGTTGGGTTGGGGGGAGAGGGGTGGTTTGTGTGGGGGGGGTGGTTAGGGGGTGCTTTGTTTTTGGTTTGCGGTGGGTGTCTGGGGGTGTTTTGTGTTTTGTTTTGGTCGTTGGAGGTGTTGTTGCTGCTTGGGTTTTGTGGCGTTTTTTGGGTGGATTGGTTGGAGGGAGTGTGTGATGAGATTGTGCGTTTGTGGTTGATTCTGCTTGGTTTGGTGGGGGGAGCTGAGGGGGTATTTGTGGGGTGTGGGTTTGTTTTGTTTGTTTTCGGGTTTGTTGTTGGTAGTGGGGGTCTTTTTTGTCGGTTTTTGTTGGGTTGGCGTTTGTGCTTTTCTTTTGTTCTAAAGATGTCAGATGTGGCACCTGCTGGTGTAAGTGGAAGGGGCCCCTTGTCGCACTCTCTCAGCGCTGGGGGAAAGGGGAAATTGTTGATGCTTCCTTGGGGAGTGGTATGGCTGCTTGCTCGACTCAGACGCGACCTCGTCGTCCGAGCCTCCAGGTCCTCATCAGCCGATCGCCCTACGCTGCGTTCGCCTCCGCAGCCGTCTGCCCCACCTCTGCTTCGAGGTCCGTCTCGCAACGACCGCAGCCAACGGACTCTCTCACGATCTAGCCAACTCAGACTCACTCCACGATAACTGTCTCCGATCTGCTCAGCTCGTCTCCAACGACCCAGCCCAACTGACTTCCTCACCGATCTCGCAACTCGACTCACTCCACGATACTGCTGCTACCCGACACTGCTGACTCCTCACGCCGCTCGCCTTTTATGATTGGCTTCGGATCATCATATGCAAATTCCTCGGATCCACGACCTCATGGGGTGGGGCGGAGCCACGCTCGCCGATTGGACGGAGAAAAAGGGGCGTGATCATTCCTGACCTCAAATTTGCATATGCGATTTTCTCAGGCGCGTCTGGAGGCGGGGCCAAGCCGCCCCGCGCTTCCTATTGGGGTGGATCAGATGGTGGCGTGTATCATTCCTGATCCGAATTCTCCTGGAAAACCCGCATTGCACTCGCGTCTCGGTGTCTCGCTGAAGACAGCTCGACGCTCGGTCCGTCCACAGGTGGTGCGGGAATGGCGTAGGAGAGAGGTGGTGGAGGGTTTTCGGCGGTGTTCGATGGCCATGGTGCTGTTGGAATGGCGGTGATGTGAGGTTTGCGGTAGCGAGTGTGAAGGTAGGTTTGGCTGCTGGCGTTGTTGTGTGTTGCTTGGCTCGTGGTTGGCTCAAAAAAAAGGTAGAACAGAAAAACGCCTAACTCAAAGGATCGCAGCCCGAATGAATCACATTAATTCCCTCTATACAATGGGTTTGGGCTAACTACACATGTACTTAAGAGATATACTCACCTACGGACCTTGATGGTGTTTGCGAATTTCCAAGAGCCGTAACACTAGCCCCCTCCCCTTTTTTACAGACTCGTCCCGAGTCGTCAAATTATCGTGTGCCATCATGTGTAGTTCTCCTAGTACGTTTTTTACCTACGATCCCTGAGTGCGACATTGCATGGTATTCGTGTCCAAAATAAAATACCTGAGGGCTGAGTAAGCTAACTAAAACAACTCACTTCACACGGACGACTTAAATATTGGCCGGCGCTAAACATACATGCCCGGGGCGCACTCATATTTACAATACAACTTACAACCTTAACCTATAATTTAGCACTACTCATGGCCGCAGGGATCAATGGTAGCTCTGCCAGGACAAAGGTAAGAAGTTCAACAGAAAACCGGTGCACGGGCCGCCACTTGCAGGCCGTGTTGCAGCTGCCAACAGGACAGTTTCCTGCAGCTTGCAAACTGTTGCTTGCGGATCCTGGCGCGCCATGAAATGAACAGGGGGGTGCAAAATCAAATATTGAACGGGGCTGGTGAAGCAGGGGGCAGTGGGCATGACCATGGCAAAGGTAAAGGCAACATAGCCTGCAGAAAAGGCCGTTGGCAGGCACACAGCCGGCAGACGAAACTGGCCGGCACAGGCCTTGCAGAAAAACACAGCAGACGGACGATCCGAACCGGCACAGGCCTTGCAGCCGCAGCTGCAACCGATCTCGGCCCGGCACAGGCCTGCAGTGCAAACAACAGCTTGCCGATGAAAGTGGGCCGCCTCTCGCCGTGCGTGAGGTTGGTGGAGGAGGCGGTGGTGCTGCCAACTCGCAAAGCAGGCTCGGTCTACCTACGCTGTCTCCCTCCCACCTATCGCCTCTGCCTGTCACGAGTCCATACCCACCCCCTTAATTGTCAAACCCAATTTGGCCCAACTAATTTTTTTTTGTTTTAATGTTTATTTCCTAACTTCCCCTATAATTCGTTAGGCCCTAACCCCCTTTATCGGGTCCTGTTCGGTTGATTCTAACCTAATTCTGTCACCTAGCTACTCCCCCCCTACGTTCCTTCCC
>CM068958.1:49384400-49404555 GCA_035128595.1 Eptatretus atami | reverse complement strand
CGTGATTTGTTGCCTGGGCGGGTATCGCGGTGGCGAGACCGGCTACGGGTGGAGCAAGATAGAGTCGGCTTCGCAACGGAACAACGGATTTTAAGTGGTGTGACCCTCGATAAAGTCGCGAGCTGCAGGGTCGCTACGGACATGAATCGCATAATTCGACACGCGCTGTGGAGTGGGGTCAATGTGCGAAACTTCAATATACCTAATTACACCAGCCGGTCAAAGCGTACCGGGGAATTCACACCTCGAGAGACTCGAGCGGAACGACGTTACCGTGCTCGAACGCATGTGTAACCCAAGGCGGGCAGGTTACCGAGGCTGTCGTCCAATGACAATTCTTCGCCTCGCTATTTCTAAGACAACGTGCTTAAAGCATGAAAAGAAATCAGAAGAGCTGGAACATTTTGACGATATTTATTTAGCAATGCAGGGAGACACAGACGAGTTTCCGAATAAGCAATGCAATTAATGTACAACAAAAAGCACTTACAATTCTACTTACAGATGGGCCAAACACTGACATGCACACCAAAAAAATGGTGAGGCCTTTTGATACCCAGCTTGGAGGAAGGTGAGCTGGAGGTAGATCTCTGGCTTGGAACTTCCTCTGCTCGTGAGGTTCCCGCGATCTTGGCGGCGGGAATCGAATCGCCGAACTGATGCCGGTCCAAGCCAGGTACGGAGGTAGCGTCGGGCGCTGGCAGCTCTCCGACTCGCAGGCAGGGCGATTCACGTGGGAATCTTCAGCTCAAGAACCAACGAACCCTCCGACCTTCACAGGGTCGCCCCCCCGCAACAATATGTCATTGTCTTCACGTGGGAAGGATCCGTCCCGCGTCACCGCGCTCATTAGACAAGTGCGCAGTGGGGCGATCCGCGCTGCTTTCCGACGATTGGTCGGGGGAGGTGCCTCATGGTGTCCCACCCGAGCCAGGATCGAGCAGCAACATGTTGCGTGGCTCCATTTGGTCGAGGAGGCCGCAGACGTGCTCACGCCCTCCGATTGGCTGAGAGGGGGCGATATTTTGGAGTGAAAATCCAAGACGCCAACGTGCCGAAGAAACCCGACCCCTGCACATTGGACTCCGCCACCAGTATTGCCGACACGTCACGCGTGCAAAGTGGCCGATGTTGTGAGGGCAGCGAGAGGGTGGTTTGTTGTGTGAAGTTTGTTTCAAAAAAAGCCAGGAGCTACTAAAATAACCTGTCCGAGCGAGAATGTAATTCCCATTAGACAGAATGGGAATGGATCTAATTATCACATACTTATGGAATATAACTAAGGTTAGGGACTCTGGCTGTTGTGTGGCTACAAGGCCAAATCGTAACATATTCCGTACAGACTGGCTCCACATTTCAATTGCAGACGCCCATGCGTCACCTTCACTTGGCACAGTGTTTGACCCCGACACCTGGACACGTGATAATCTCTGAGTGAATTTTTGAATGACAACCAATCGATGCCAACAGATACGGACCTACACCAGGCAGCATGACCACTTTTTTTCAAGGTCATTCATGCTACTGGGAAAGGGTGGGGATTCTACGTGATGCTGACTGAATTGTATTGCACAAGCAGCAGAGAAGTAAGTTCGAGAATGGCTGTTTGCTGTGGGGATCGAGTGGTCATTCCCAAACTTGCGCACAAAGATTTGAATCAGCTCACAATTGTCATCCAGGCATTGCAAGAATCAATCTGCGCGCTGGACTATGTCTTGGCCTCATCTTGACTCTGGACATCGATCAGTGTGTGAAAAATTGTTATCATGCAAAAGCGTCGAAATCCCCTGCAAAGGCACCACAGCACCCCTGGGAATGGCCCACTGAACCTGGCAGAGGATTCATCTTGATTATGCTGGACCATCGAAGGCGTAATGATTCTTATTGTTCTGGATGCTACACTAAATGGATCGATGCGATGTAACACAGAACAGCAACCTCACACGTTACACAGAGAGGCTGTGCCAGTGCTTTACCATCATGGTTTGCCACGCATGAACTCACTGACAATGGAACCTGTATATCAGCGCTGATTTCACCTGCCTTAAACGGTATAATTCATAAGTTTGTGAGTCCACACCATCAAACTTCAAATGGACTCTCCGAACGCTCCGTGAGTTTCATCAAGTCTGGTCTCAATAAGATACACGGTGGAGCTTCAGAACAGACTATCACGTTTGCTTTCGCTCACGCATACTACCCACACTACAACGGGGTGACACCAGCTTTGTGCACAGACTGGATTTCTCAGACAGACATGGCGTCAGTCGTGTTTAAAATCAGTGGAAAGAGAGTCATCATGACAAACATGTCTGTACAGCGCTCTATAAAACTCAGGACCCGGTGTTTGTTTGTGCGGAAGGCTGGCAACCAGGGAGGTTACAAAACCGAGGGACGTGTCACAAGATCAACCTCGAGACAGTCGAGTTGTCCAAGGACCTTGATCATGTCCTGGTATCGGTCTTGTGATCCTGTCATCTCACAAATGATGTCTCCGCCACTTCCTGAACTGTGACGAATGACGTTGTTAATTTTTTAATCAAGTTAATGATTGAAAAGTACAATTATAGAATTGCCAATGTTCACGTCTTTTGGCCTATTGTGGACTCCAAAATAATTGGTGGTTGAAATAATGACCAAATAAAGCAACTCTCTTCAAATCTAGGTGAATCGGGATAAAAGTGAATTTTAGAAAATTCGGCTAATGTTGACCTTTTGGGTCGATGTGGACTCCAAAATATATTGGTGGTTAATCAGTGACTGAATAAAAAATCCTCTTTCAAATCTTAGTCAATTGTTTGAAAAATTGAGGATTTTGATGAAAATGAGGTTTCCATGCCATGAAAGTGGGTCCCGCAACGTTGAGGGTGAATATTGGTGCAATTCATCATTGGACAGCGCACAAATGCTCGCCATTCCGTTCCTGGATCATCTTTCACACAGTGCACACATGTTTGAATGTCTGGCCGATACCGTGAAGACTCTCCTTCTTGTTCCATTGTATCGAGATGCGGAAACCCTGGTCATATTCTGACCTGATTTCGCAGATGATGCAGAATTACAGTGATCTATACTCTGGATTGGTCACGTCACAGCGATTGTTACCGGGGATGAGTCACGGAGTTCACTTCCGCATTGTGCCTAACATCATTCATCGAATAGAAAACAGGACTGGCAGTAAGACATTTCAAATGCA
The DNA here is from genome assembly GCA_035128595.1 of Eptatretus atami. Classification (NCBI taxonomy): domain Eukaryota; kingdom Metazoa; phylum Chordata; class Myxini; order Myxiniformes; family Myxinidae; genus Eptatretus; species Eptatretus atami. The sequence continues at coordinate 49,401,359 of CM068958.1, read as the reverse complement.
AGCAATAAACTTTGCATGTACTCATGCAAAGTTTATTATTTGTTAATGAACTTGTGAAATCACAGACCTCGTGTGACAGTGAGAGAATGTCACTTGGCGTGTTTAATCACTTATTTTAATCTGTGTCTGAAGGGAACGTTGAATTCACATTTTATGTGTTAAGTGTATTTTGTGACGTCATATACGGTGATTAATAGCAGTGGTACCTTTCGGCCCATCATACTGATGCCAATAACACAGAAATTCAGGACTTTTTTTTCCTCTTCCAGAGGATTGGGCATGTCTTGGGTAAAAAAAAAACATCAACACACAACACCCCTGACAGACCCCCATCACAACACCTGCAGCATGCACATAATCATCCATCAATTGCTCAAACTGCAAAAAGACCTGCCACATCCTCTACCCTCTCTTCTCCATTGGTGCAGCCTGTGGTGCTGGTTTGATCATTGGTTGGGATGCAGCTGTGCGCGTGCAGTGTCTTTTCCAGTACGCTGGTGCATTTTGCCGACATCGGAAGGGAGACAGGTGAGTCACCTCTGGTGTATAATTAATTCAGCGGCCGAACGGGACTTTGAACCTAGGACCCTGGGATCCAAGCGCACCCCGACCATAACCAAGCAGGCTTTCTCCACCCTTCAATCTCCTTAGCTTTCCAGGTCTTCTCAATTCCAATTTAAAACCTCTACTGTTCTGTCCATTCTTTCAGGAACGTTCATGCATTAATATCTTTGAGCTGAAGACTTATTATACTTCTTACTCGACTCTTCTTTACTCTCAAGCAATGCCGCTGGTGCGATCAGTTGTTCTACTCTGCTAATAATACCTTCTGCTCTTGATTGTGTCGATGCTCATACCTTAACATCAATCATATCGCTCGTACTCTTTCTTTCTATTGCATAAGCCCTGTCTCTTCAACTGCTCTCAGCTGAGCGAGTGAGGCCCGGACTCATCTGTTTGCCTGCGTTGAAACCCTTCGCATGCCGCGATGTCCCTTCCTGAGTTGTGTGACAAAACTGCAACAAATATTTTAGATGTGGCCTCACATAATTACTGGGCTATGTTAACAAATCTTTTGATCTTAATTGATCCCTCCAAATACAACTGAAAAGCAGATTTTCTTCTATTTTGCTTGCCTGACAATGTGCGGCCTGCTTACTCCCACAGTCTCTTCACGAGATCTTCCCCATGTGACACACTCCAAATTTACCTTGTATCCCTGCAATCTCTATTATATTGTTTCTTAGAAGAATTCTTCCCCAGCCGCCAGCACTTACACTGTGCTCAGGTTAAATTACTCTCAATCTTTGCCCATTATGAGAGTATCAACACTTTCCTGAATCTGATCTTGATCACACCCTCTGCTATCACACTTCCCTTCCAAGCTTGTTCTCTGAAAATTTGGAAAACCTTTCACCTCTCTCTCAAATCATTGATGTGATAATTAATAGTAATGGTCCGAGTCTGATCCTGAGTACATATAAATTACAACATTAGAGAAGAAAGAGGGTGGGAGGCAGGGAATCCATGGTGTGAGGGAGGGAGGGACGAGGGGAGAGTTGATGGGGGGGGGGTTCCTTCCCACCTCTCTCCAATGGTAGGGAATTTGATTAAACCTGAGTTTGTACATTCTAAAAATTCTTGTGTGACAAATGGAAACAAGTCGAATTATCTTCTTCATCTTTATTGATGTAATTTTTCAGTTTTTAACTACGTAACTCTGAATATGTTTTTGAACTTTCTTGTTTACACACAAGGAAGTGTTGAGATGGGGGGGGGGGGTACCCACGGGGGGGGGGGGGGGTGGTACGCACGTCTGGTGAGAAGTACACAGCGACAAGATTTATTCGTAGAAGGATATTATATTTATAAGGTTTCAGGATGTGTTGGACATTGAGGGTTTGTATGAGTCATTGGGCCTCGTATGTTAACTTTTTTTACTGCGAATTTGGTCTCAAAACGGCCTTTTTAAGCACTCGTAAAGTTTACAACTTGCCCCGAATGAGAAAGTAGAATAACAAAAATTGCCTAAATAACAAACTATTTAAATAACTTAAAAAAGCAGACTTGGTTTTGTTTTGGTATTGATGAATGATGAGCCGAATGTTAACTTGGGTGTTTCAACTCTGTTTGTTTTCCGATCCAACCCGTGTCGGGCCTCATAATATGTCATTGATCGCCTCCTGCATTTGCCAAGGAGCTCCAAGGGAATTGTGTCCGGAATTCGATTGAGTACAGGAAAAGTAATTACTACAAAATCCATTAAAATATTAGACAGAAAGTTGGAATATATTTGAAGAATATATTTTTGCCAAAATCGGCCGGGCCGTCAAGTTGCGTGTACTGGCAGTTCCCCTTTTGGGGGAGAAAATGGGAAGTGAACTTCGGTGGCTCACGCACGGAGCCAAGTGACGATCAGGTGTGGAGATTCAGTGGCGGCTGCATCGGGTCGAAAGGAAGTTTTCTTTTTGGGCCCGTGCGCATGCGATAAACTGTGGTGAGCAAGACTCCGCCTTGTGCAGTTTAATATCGCGGAAGTTGACATGTTCTTGTGTTGTTTCTATTCTTACATCATGCGGCGGGCGATCTCATGTTCTGATGGTGATGTACGCTTGATGGTGTTGGAAAAAAAGTAAAACGATAAAAATGTTGATCGACAAAAAATTAACGACATATCGGACGAAAAAATCGATTATAGGAAGTTAACTGGTCGATAACGAAATGGAAGTTATTTCCAATATAGTCGAGTAAAAAATTACTTCGATAATGTATTGTTATCGGATATTGTTTTGTGGCCCATCACTGGTGTCTGGTTGAGTCCATATCGTGACTACTCATAATCTGAAGGGTTTGATTGGCTGATGTGTGGATCCATGATTATGATACTCGTATTGAAGTGAGTGTGATGGCTATGTTTGTGATGCATGTCGATGAACTTCTCGTATCTGAAGGTGAGTTGAGTGGATATTGCTTCGGTATAGATGAATACTCGTTCTGAAGGTGAGTTAGTGGCTATGGTGAGTCCATATCGTAGCTACTCAATCTGAAGTGGAGTTTAGTGGCTAGTTGATCATATATATGAAATATCATATCTGAAGGTGAGTTGAGTGGCTATGTTGAATCATATAATGAACTAACTCGTATCTGAAGGTGAGTTGAGTGGCTAGTGTGAATCCTATATTATTAACTATACGTATCTAAGGTGAGTTGAGTGGCTTATGTGTGAGTCATATAAATGAACTACTCGTATCTGAAGGTGAGTTGAGTGGCTATGTGTTGAATGCATTCGAGTGAACTATCTTCGTATTGAAGGTGAGTTGATGGATTATGTTGTCGGTATAGATGAATACTCATATCTGAAGGTGAATTGAAGTGGATAGTGTTGTCGTTATAGATTAACTACTCGTATCTAAAGGTGAGCGAGTGGCTCTGTGTGAGTCCATATAGATGAACTACTCGTATCTGAAGGTGATTGAGTGGCTCTGTGTGAATGCATATGATAACTACTCGTATTGAAGGGTGAGTTGAGTGGCTATGTGTGAGTCCATATAGATGAACTACTCGTATCTGAAATGTGAATTTGTGGTCTGTGTGGAGTCCATATAGATGTAACTACTCGTATATAAAGGGTGAGCTGAGTGCTCTGTGATGAATCCATATAGATGAATCTCGTATCTAAAGTGGTTGAGTGGATATGTGTGAGTCATATAGATGAACTACTCGTATATGAAGGTAGCTGAGTGCTATGTGTGAATCCATATGATGATACTACTCGTATCTGAAGTGAGTTCAGTGGCATAGTGTGTGAGTCCATATAGATGAACTATACTATTAAAGGTGAGCTGAGTGGCTATGTGTGAATCCATATATATGAACACTCGTATCTGAAGGTGAGTTGAGTGGCTATGTGTGAGTCCATATAGATGAACTAAACCGTATATAAAGGTGATTGAGTGGATGTTGAATGCCATATCGATGAACTACTTCGTACTTGAAGGTGAGTTGAGTGGATATGTGTCGTATAGATGACTACTCGTATCTGAAGGTGAGTTAGTGGATAGTGTGCATGCTATATCGATGAACTAACTCGTATCTGAAGTGAGTTGAGGGCTATGTGTGATCCATATTCGATGACTACTCGTATCCTGAGGGTGAGTTTAGTGGCTATGTGTGAATGCTATATCGATGAAGTACTCGTATCTGAAGGTGAGTTGATGGATATGTTCGGAATAGATTGATACTCGTATCTGAAGGTGAGTTTAGTGGATTTTGTGAATGCATATTGATGAAACTACTTCTACTCGTATCGAAGGTGAGTTGAGTGGTTTATGTGTGAGTCATATCGATAATCTATCGTATTGAAGGTGAGTTTTATGGATATGTGTGACATGCATATCGATGATTACTCGTATCTGAGGTGGTTGGGTCTTATGTGTGAATCCACATAGATGAACTAGTCGTATCTGAAGGTGAGGTGAGTGGCTATGTGGTGAATGCATGTCGATGAATTCTCGTATATGACGGTGAGTTGAGTGGAATATGTGTCGTATAGATGAACTACTCGTATTGGAAGGTGAGTTTAGTGCTATGTGTTGAGTCATATCGAATGAACTACTCATATCTGAAGGTGAGTTTAAGTGGCTATGTGTCGAATCCATATATTATGACTACTCAGTATCTGAAGGGTGAGTTGAGTGGCTTATGTGTGAATCCATATAATTGAAACTAAACTCGTATCTGAAGGTAAGTTGAGTGCTATGTGTGAATCATATATAATGAAGCTACTCGTATCTGAAAGGGTGAGTTGGAGGTGGCTATGTGTGAGTCATATAAGATGAACTCCGTATTGAAAGGTGAGTTTTGAGTCTATGTGTGAATGCATGTCGATGAACTTCTCGTATCTGAAGGGTGGTTTGATGGATATTGTCCGATATAGATGAACTACTCATATCTGAAGGTGAATTGAGTGATATGTGTCGGTAATAGATAAACTACTGTATCTAAAGGTGAGCTGAGTGGCTATTGTGTATCCATAATAGATGAACTACTCGTATCTGGAAGGTGAGTTTGAGTGGCTCTGTGATGAAATGCATAATGATGACACTCGTATATGAAGGTGAGTTAGTGGCTGATGTTGTGAGTACGTATAGAATGAATACTCGTATCTGAAGGTGAAGTTTAGTGGCCTGTGGTGAGTCCATATAGATGACTACTCGTAATAAAGGTGAGCTAGTGGCTCTGTGTGAATCGCATTAGATGACACTCGTATCTAAAGGTGAGTTGAGTGGCTATGGTGTGAGTCAATATAGATGAAATACCGTATCTGAAGGTGACTGAGTGCTATGTGTGAATCATATAGATAATCTACTGTATCTGAAGGTAGTATCAGTGGCTTAGTGTGTGAGTCCATATAGATGAATCACTCCGTATCTAAAGGTGAGCTAAGTGCTATGTGTGAATCATATATATGACTACTCGTATCGAAGGTGAGTTGGTGGCTATGTGTGAAGTCCATATAGATGAATCACTCGTATTGAAGTGAGTTGAGTGCTTATGTGGTGAATAGCCAATATCGTGAACTACTCGTTCCTGAAGGTGAGTTGAGTGGATTGTTGTGGTATAGAGAATAGCTCGTATGAAGTGAGTTTAGTGATAATGGTGTGAATGCATATCGATGAACTACTCGTATCTGAAGGTGAAGTTGAGTGGTATGTGTGATCCATATCGATGAACTACTGTATCTGAAAAGGTGAGTTTGTGGCTATGTGTGAATGCATATCGATACTACTCGTATTGAGGTGAAGTTGAGTGTATGTGGTCGGTAATAATTAACTACTTCGTATCTGAAGTGAGTTTAGTGTAATTGTTGTGAAGGCATATCGATGAAACTCTCGTATCTGAAGGTGGTTGAGTGCTATGTGTGAGTCCCATATCGATAACTACTCGTATCTGAGGTGATTTAGTGGATTGTGTGAATGCAAATCGATGAACACTCGTATCGAAGGTGAAAGTTGCAGTGGCTATGGTGAATCCACATAGATGAACTACTCGTATCTGAGGTGAGGTGAGTGCTATGTGTGATGATTCGATGAACTTCTCGTATCTGAAGGTTGAGTTGAGTGGATATGTGTCGGTATAGGATAACTACACTCATACTGAGGGAATGATGGATATTGTCCGGTATAGATGAACTACTGCGTATATAAAGGTGAAGTTTAGTGGCTATGTGTGAGTCCATATCGATGAAGGTTACGCGTATCTGAAGGTGAGTTTAGTGGCTATGGTTGTTGAATCCATTATAGTGAACTACTCATATCTGAAGTGAGTTTAGTGGATATGTGTGAGTCTATATGATGAATAACTATATGAAAGCGTGAATTGAGTGGATATGTGTCGTGATAGATGACTACTGGTCTGAAGGTGAGTTAGTGCTATGTGTGAGCCATATCGATAAACTAACTCATATCTGAAGGTGAGTTTAGTGGCTTATGTGTGAATCATATAGATGAATCTCTCATATCTGGAGGGTGAGTTTAAGTGGATATTTGAATACATATGAGAATGATGATGGAACTACTCGTTCTGAAGGTGAGTTTAGGTGGATATGTGTGAATCAATCGATGAACTACTCGTAATCTGAAGGTGGAGTTTGAGTTGGATATTTCGGTATAAGATGAATTCTAACTCATTCTGAAGGTGAATTGAGGTGGGATATGTGTCGTATAGATGAACTATATATCTGAAGTTGATTGAGTGGATATGATGTCGGTATAGATGAACTACTCGTATCTAAAGGTGAGACTGAGTGCTAGTGTGGTCATATAGATGAACCTACTCGTATCTAAAAGTGACTGAGTGGCTATGGTGAGTCCATATGAGATGAGCTATCTAATCTGAAGGTGAGCTGAGTGGCTATGTGTGAGTCATAGAGGATGGACTAATCATAGCTAAAGGTGAGCTGAAGTGGCTATGGTGAAGTCCATATAGATGAATATTTATATGAGGTAATTTGAGTTGCTATGTGTGGTCATAATGAACTACTCGTATCTGAAGGTGAGTTGATGATAGTGTTGAGTCCAATAATAGATTAACATCGTATTCTGGAAGGTGAGTTAGTGATTGTGTCGGTATAGATGAACTACCCACATTGAAGGGTGAGTTAAGTGGATATGTGTCGGATAAGATGAACTACTCACATTGAAGTATTGAGTGGCTATGTTGAGTTCATATAGATGAACTACTCGTATCTGAAGGTGAGTTAAGTGGCTATGTGTGGAGTCATATAGATGACTAGCTTCGTATCTAAAGGTGAGGTGAGTGGCTATGTGTGATCATATATTGAACTATCGTATCTGAAGGTGAGTTGAGTGGCAATGTGTGGATGCATATCGATGAACTACTCGTATCTGAGTGTGAGTTGAAGTGGCTTGTGTGAATGCATATAGTGAACTTACTCGTATCTGAAGGTGAGTTGAGTCGATATGTGTCGGTATAAGATGACTACTCGTATCTGAAGGTGAATTGATGATGATGTGTGAATGCATATAGATGGAACTATCGTAGTGCTGAAGGTGAGTTGAGTGATTGTGTCGGATAAGATGAACTACTGACATGCTGAAGGTGAGTTGGAGTGGCTATGTGTTGAGTCCATATAGATGGAACTACCGTATCTTGAAAGTGAGTTCAGTGGCAGAGTGTGAATGATATCGAACTATACTCTATTGAAGGTGAGTGATGGCTATTTGTGAATGCATATAGATGAAGGCTACTCGTATCTGGAAGGTGAGTTGAGTGATATGTGTCGGTATAGATGAACTAGCTCGATCTGAAGTGAGTGAGTGGCTATTGTGTGAGTCCGTAGATAACTACTCGTACTGAAGTGAGGTTGAGTGGCTTGTGTGAATGGCATATCGAGAACTATCGTATCTGAAGTGAGTTGATCGATATGTGTGGGTATAGAGTGAAGCTACTCGATTCGAAGGTGAGTTAGTGCTATGTCGTGGAGTCCATATCGATGAACTTCACTCGTTAATGCTGAGTGAGTTTTAGTTGGATAATATTGTGTGAATGCATATCGATGACACTCGTATTGAAGGTGAGTTGAGGTGAAATATATTTGTGTGAAATGCATATCGATGAATACCGTACTGAAGGTGAGGTTGAGCTGGCTATTGTAATGCATTCGATGACTTCTCGTATCTGAAAGGTGAGTTGAGTGGATATGTGTTCGGTATAGGATGAACTACTCGTATCTGAGGTGGTTTAGTGGCTATGTGTGATCCATATGATGAACTACTATATCTGAAGGTGAGTTTTAGTGCTAGTTGATCATATAGATGAAACTACTCATATCTGAAGTGAGTTTAGTGGATTGTGTGATATCCATATTAGAATATGATGAATACTCGTCAATCTGAAAGGGATTAGTGGCTTATGTGTGAGTCAATATCGATAACTACCAGTCTGAGGTGAGTTTAGTGATATGTGTGAATTCATATAGAAATAGATGACTACTCGTATTGAAGGTGAGTTTAGGGTCATGTGTGAATCCATATGATAACTACTCATATTGAAGTGAGTTTAGTGCTATGTGTGATCCATATCGATGAACTATACATGATCTGATAGGTGATTGAGTGGGATTGTGTCGGTATATGATGAAACACTCGTCTGAAGGTGAGTTTAGTGCTATGTGTGATCCATATAGAATATAGGATGAATACTCGTTCTGAAGGTGAGTTTAGCGTGGATTGTGTGAATCATTGGGCGATGAACTAGCTTATTGAGGTAGTTTTAGTGGCTATGTGTGAGTCATAATCGATGAATAACTCTGTATCTGAAGGTGAGTTTCGTGATATGTGTGAATCCATAATGAGAACACGTGTATGAAGGTGAAGTTGAGTGGGTTTATGTGTGAATCCATATAGATGAACCTACTCATATATGAGGTTGAGTTTAGTGGCTATGTGTTGAGTCCATACGATGAAACTACTCGTATTGAAGTGTGATTGAGTGGATATGTGTCGGTATAGATGAACTTCGTATCCTGAAGGTGAGTTAGTGGCTATTGTGAGTCACTATCGTGAACTACTCATTATCTGAAGGTTGAGTTTAGTGCTATGTGTGAATCCATAATAGAATGAAAACTACTTCATATCTGAAAGTGTGAGTTTAGTGATATTGTGTGAATCCCTATAGAATTAATTAGATATATCGTATATAAGTGTGAGTTTAGTGGCAATGTGTGAGACTATCGATGAAAGTATTCGTATCTGAAGGTGAGGTTTTAGTGGCTAATGTTGATCCATAATAAATGAACTACTCTTATTTAAGTGAGTTAAGTGCTATGTTGGAAGTCAAATATCAGATGAACTACTCGTATTGAAGGTGAGTTTAGTGATATGTGTGAATCCATATAGATGAACAACTCGTATCTAAAGTGAGTGAGTGGCAAATTGTGTGAATGCATATCGATGAAGCCTATTCGTCTGGAAGGTGAGTTGAGTGGATTGTGTCGGTAATGATGATACTACTCATATCTGAAGGTGAATTTGAGTGTATGTGTCGGTAGATGAACTACTCATAATCTGAAGGTGAATTGAGTGTGATATGTGTCGGTATAGAGAACTACTCGTATATAAAGGTAGTGAGTGGCTATTTGAGTCATAAGATGAGTACCATATCTGAAAGGTGAGTGAGTGGCTATGTGTGATGCATATTGATGAATAACTCGTATTGAAGGTGAGTTGAGTGGGTATGTGTGAGTCTATAGATGAGCTACTTATCTGAAGGTGGAGCTGATGGCTATGTGTGAGTCATATAGATGAACTTACTCGTATTGGAAGGAGTTTTAGTGCTAGTGGTGAATCCATATAGATGAACTATCTACTAAGGTGAGTTAGTGGCTATGTGGTGAGTCCATGATAGAATGAACTATCTTGTATATGGATGGTATTTTGTTGTATGTGTGGGTCCACATAAATGAACTACTCGTATCTGAAGGAGTTGAGTGGATATGGTGAGTCCATATAGAGAACTATCTCGTATCTGAGTGAGTTGAGTTGGATATTGTCGTATTAGATGAATTTACTCCATTTGAAGGTGAGTAAAGTGGTTGGTGGTATGATGAATACTCACATCTAAGGTGAGTTGAGTGCTATGTGTGAGTCCATAATCGATGAACACTTATATCTGAAGTGAGTTGAAGGGCTCTGTGGTGGAGTCATATGATGAACTATGTCGATCTCTAGGTGAGCTGAGTGGCTCTGTGTGAAATCCATATAGATGAAGACTGTATCTAAAGGTGAAGCTGTGGGTTGGTGTGAGTCCATATAGATAGAACTATGTATCTAAAGGTGAGCTGAGTGGCTCGTGGAACCTAGATGAAGCTTATTCGTATCTAAAGTGAGTTGAGTGCTATGTTGTGAACCATATAGATGAACTACCGTATCTGAGGTGAGTTATGCTATTGTTGGAAGTCCATATATGATGAATACTCGTTATAAGGTGAGCTAATGGCTCGTGTGAATCATATATAGTGAATAGCTCGTATCTGAAGGTGATTGATTGGCTATGTGTGATCCATTAGAGAACTCTCGTATTCTGAAGGGTGAGTTGAGTGGATTGTTCGTAAGATAATTATCTCACATCTGAGGTGATTTAAGTGGAGTGTGTCATATTGATGAACTACTCACATCTGAAGGGTAGTGTGAGTGGCTAGTGTGAGTCCATATGAATGAACTACCATTATCTGAAGGTGAGTTGAGTGCTATGTGTTGAGTCCATATAGATGAAACTATCTGTATCTAAGGTTGCGCTGAGTGCTCTGTGGTGAATCCATAATAGATGAACTACTCGTATCTAAAGGTGAGCTGAGTGGCTCTGTTGTGAGTCCATATAATGAACAATCCGTTAAAGTGAGCTGAGTGGATCTGTGTGAATCCAATATAGATGAACTACTCGTATCTAAGTGATTGAGTGGCTATGTGTGATCCAATATAGAATGACACTCGTATCTGAAGGTACTGAGTGGCCTATGTGTGAATCCATTATATGAACACTCGTATCTGAGGTGAGTTGAGTGGCTATGTGTGAATGCATATACGATGACTATCGTATTGAAAGGTTGAGTTGAGTGGATAGTGTGTTCGTAAGAGAAATACTCGCATACTGAAGGTAGTTTCAGTGGCTTGTGGTGAGGTCATATGATGACTCTCGGTAATCTGAAGGTGAAGTTTTAGTGGATATGTCGTGAAATGGCATATCGATGAATACTCGTATCTGAAGGTAGTTGAGTGGCTATGTGTAAATGCATGTCGATGACCTTCTCGTATTGAAAGGATGAGTTGAGTGGATTATTGTGTCGGTATGATAAACTCTCATATCTGAAGGTGAATTGAGGGATATTGTTCGTATAGATGACTACCGATTAAAGGTGACTGAGTTGGCTATGTGTGAGTCATAATAGATGAATACTCGTATATGAAGGTGAGTGTGAGTGGTATGTAGGTGAATGATATGATGAACTACTCGTATCTGAAGGTAGTTGAGTGGTATGTTGAGTCATATAGGAATGACTAATCGTATCTGAAGGTGGAGTTTTAGTGGCTCGTGTGAATCATATAAGATTGAACTACTCAATCTGAAGGTGAGTTAGTGCTATGTGTGTCCAATATGGACTCGAACTACTCAATATTCTGAAGGTGAACTATGAAGTAATGTGTCGGTATAAGATGACTATCGTCTGAGTGAGTTTAGTGTATGTGTGAGTCCATATGATGACTACCATATGAAGGTAGTTAAGTGGCTATGTGTGAATCATATAGATGAACTCTCAATGTCTGTAAGGTGAGGTTTTAGTGGATATGTGTGAATCCATCTAGAAATAGATGAACTATCGTATCTGAAGTGAGTTTTAAGTGGCTATGTGTGAGTCCATATCGATGAACTATCGTATCTGAAGTGATTTAGTGGATATGTGTGAATGCCATATCTATGAACTACTCGTATCTGAAGGTGAGTTTTTGTGGATATGTGTGAATCATATAGATGAACTACTCGTATATGAGGTGAGTTGGAGTGCTAGTGTGAATCATCGATGACTACTGTCTCTGAAGGGTGAGTTTAGTGGTAATGTGTGAATCATATAGAAGGACACTATACTTATTGAAGGTGAGTTGGAGTGGCTATGTTGAGTCCATATAGATGAACTGTAATTGAAGGTGAGTTGAAGTGGATATGGTGTTCGGTATATGATGAATACACATCGAAGGGTGGTATGGATATGTGTTCAGTATATGATGAACTACTTCCACATCTGAAGGTGAGTTGAGTGCTATGTGGTAGTCCAGTATGATGAAGTCTATCATATTGAAAGGTGAGTTGAGTGGCTTGTGTGAGTCATATAGATGAACTCTCGTATCAAAGGTGAGCTGAGTGGCTATTGTGGATAATCCATATAGATGAATACTTCGTATTAAAGGTGAGTTGAGTGGCTATGTGTAAATCCATATAGATGACTACTCGTTATCTGAAGGTGAGTTGAGTGATATGTGTGAATGCATATCGATGAAATACTTCGTAATCTAAAGGTGAACTGAGTGGCTATGTGTGAATCCATATAGATGAACTACTTCGTATCTGAAGGGAGTTCAGTGGCTTGTGTGAGTCCATATAGATGAACTACTCGTTTCTGAAGTGAGCTAGTGCTATGTGTGAATCCATATATATGAAATACTCGTTATCTGAATGGTGAGTTGAGTGGCTAGTGTGGTATATAGATGAAACTACTCGTATTAAAGTGAGTTGAGTGCTATGGTGTGAGTCCAATATTGATGACTACTCGTATCTGAAGGTGAGCTGAGTGGCTAGTGTGATCATATTAAGATGAACACTCGAATTGAGGTGAGTTCAGTGGCTATGTGTGAGTCATATAGGATGAATCTACTCTGATCTAATAGGTGAGCTGAAGTGGCTTATGTGTGAATCTTATCCATAATATATGAAATACTGCGTATCGAAGGTGAGTTGAGTGGCTATGTGTGAGTCATATAGATTGAATCTCGTATCTGAAGTGAGTTGAGTGGTATGTGTGAATGCAATATGATGAACTACTCGTATCTGAAGGTGAGGTTGAGTGATATGTGGTCGGTATAGATGAACTACTTGCTGATCTAAGGGAGTTTATGTGGCTATGGTTGAGTCGCATAATCGATAACTATCGTATCTGAAGGTGAGTTAGTGGATATGTGTGGATATCGATGAACTACTCGTACTGAAGGTGAGTTGAGTGGCATGTGTGATATTCCACATAGAATGAATACTCGTATTGAAAGGTGAGTAGTGGTATGTGTGAATGCATTGTCGATGAACTTCACGTATTGAAGGTGAGTTGAAGTGAATGATGTGTCGTATAGTGATAAACTACTCATATTGAAGGTGAATTGAGTGTATATTGTGTCGGTATATGATGAACACGCGTATTAAAGGTGAGTTTTAGTGGCATGTGTGAGTCATATCGATGAAGGGTATTCGGACTGAAGGTGAGTTTAGTGGCTATGGTGAATCCTATGATGAACTACATCATATCTGAAGGGAGTTTAGTGGCTATGTGTGAGTCCATATCAATGAACACGTCATATCTGAAGGTGAATTGAGTGGATATGTGTCGTATAGAGAATGAACTTACTCACATCTGAAGTGAGTGAGTGGCTATGGTGTGAGTACATATCGATAACTACTCATATCTGAAAGGTGAAGTTGAGTGGCTCTGTGTGAGTCCATATGAGATGAACTACTCGTATCTAAGGTGAAGCTGAGTGGCTTGTGTGAATCATATTAGATGAACTTCGTAGTCTAAGGTGAGCTGGAGTGGCTCGTGTGAGTCCATATAGATTGACTATATTATTAAAGGTGAGCTGAGTGGCTCTGTTGAATCCATATAGATGAACTATCGTATCTGAAGGTGAGCTGAGTGGCTATGTGTGAGTCCTATAATGAACTAATCGTATGAAGGTGAGCTGAGGGTAGTGTGTGAATCCATATAGATGGAACTATCTCGATCTGAAGGTGATTTAGTGGCTATGTGTGAGTCTATAGGATGATGAACTATCGTATCTAGAAGGGAGCGAGTGCTTGTGGTGAATCCATAATATGGAACATGAATTGAAGGTGAGTTGAGTGGGCTATTTGATCCCATGTAGATGAATTCGTATCTGAAAGGTGATTGAGTGGCATGTGTTGATGGCATATCGATGACTAACTACGATCTGAAAGTGGTTGAGTGATATGTGTCGGTATAAGAGTGAAACTACTCGTATCTGAAGGATGAGTTTAGTGGCTATGTGTGAGTCATGATCGTGACTACTCGTTCTGAAGGTGAGTTTGAGTGGATATATTGTGATGCATATCGATGAACTACTTCGTAATCTGAGGTGAGTTGAGTGGGATATATGTGTGAATGCATATGCGATGATAACTCGTATCGAAGGTGAGTGAGTGGCTATGTGTGAATCTTAGATTGACTACTTCGTATTGAGGTGAGGTTGAGTGGCTATGTGTGAAATGCATGTCGATGAAGCTTTTCGTATTGAAGGTGAAGTTGAGTGATATGGTGTCGGTATAGATGAAACGGACTCGTATCTGAAGGTGAAGTTTAGTGGCTATCTGTGAGTCATATGATGAACTACTCATATCTGAAGTGAGTTTAGGGGTTGTGTGATCATATGATGAAACTACTCATAGATCTGAGGTGAGTTAGTGGATATGTGTGACCATATACATTAGATGAACTATCGTATCTAGGTGAGTTTAGTGGCTTGTGTGAGTCATATGATGAACTACTCAATATGAAGGGAGTTTTAGTGGATATGTTGAATCATGATGAATATAGATGACTACTCGTATCTGAAGTGAGTTTAGTGGCTATTGAACCATATTGATGAACTAACTCATTATCTGAAGGTTGATTATGTGCTAGTTGAGTCCAATATCGATGCCTACTCTAATCTGAGGTGAATTTGAGTGGATATGTTGTATAGGATTGAACTTAACTCGATCTAAGGTGAGTTTAGTGGTATGTTGGTGAGTCATATCGTGAACTATCTCATATTGAAGTGAGTTTTAGTGGCTATGTGTGAATCTATAAAGATGAACTACTCATATCGAAAGTTGAGTTTAGTGGTATGTGTGAATCCATATAGATTAGATGAACACTCGTATCTGAAGTGAAGTTTAGTGGCTGATGTGTGAGTCCATATCGATGAACTACTCGTTATTGAGTGAGTTTAGTGGAATGTGTGAATATATGATGAACTACTCTTATCTGAAGGTGAGTTTGTGTGCTATGTGGTGAGTCATATTGTGAATCTACTCGTATCTGAAGGTAGTTAGTGATAGTGTGTGTACTTATAGATGACTAGTCGTATTGAGTGAGTTTGAGTGGTATGTGTGATCCAATGTGAACTATTATTGAAGTGAGTTTAAGTGGTATGTCTGTGAACCAATTGATATAGATTGAACTATCGTACTGAAGTGTCACAATCATTAGTTGAGAGGGAAATGACCAGCGTATGATCCGAGCCGGTAAGACCTCTGAGGTAGTTATTGTTGGACCAAGCAAACTAATCAGTGGTTTGTGGTCCGTGTAAATCGTGAAATGTCGACCGAAAATGTACTGGTGAAATTTCTTAAATCCGAATACAATTCCAAGTATTCCTTTGTCCAGCTGACTAGTTCTCAGCCGGGGACAGTGTACGAGATGCGAATGCGATTGGTCTCTCTGTGCGATCTGGCATGATGTGTGACAAAACAACACCAACCCCGTACTGACTCGCATCACACGGCAGGACCATGTCTTTGTCTGGGTCGTCGTGAACGAGCACATTTGAAGACTGCAGCATGTCTTTTGACTTCTGAAAGGCTGATGACTCTGCAATGTCCCATTTCCAGCTGACGTCTTTTTGAACAGATAATACAATGGGCGAAGAATGGTAACAATGTTTGGGATATAACTGCTGTAGTACTGCAGCATGCCAATGTAAGCCTTGAGTTCAGAAATGTTGGTCGGAGCTGGGAAGTCTTTGATTGCTCTGATCTTCTCTTCAGTGGGACGTAAGCCTTCGGCATTGATACGATGGCCCAAATAGGTCACACACGGAACCATGAACTCGCACTTGTCTCTCCGTAGGCGTAGTCCAGAGTCAGAGATAATGCAGAGCACACGTTCGAGGTTGTCAAGATGATGAAGCTCTGAGTGGCCAGTGACCAAGACATCATCTTGGTAAATGACAACGTGTGGTTCAGCAGTGAACAGGCTATCCGTACAACGTTCGTAGATTCTGCAGTACAACTTTGGTACCCCGAGGATATCCTGAGAGGCGAGACAGCTTGGAGGTGAGTGTGTGTACCCCGAGGATATCCTTTCGGAGAAGACAGCTTATATTTGAGTGTGCGTACGTGTCACACACACGAACATTAATTATTATAGTTGCGGTGAATATAAAGTGCAGTGCTGGACATGTGGTAAAATGGCTCCAAAATTCCTTTTTTTCACTCTTTTCAAGGTAATTATTGGAGGTCTGATATTATTTTATACCAGGAACACCAGTAGATTATATTTTCACGACCTCGGCTGACAGGTTGTCCTCAAGGTAGACAAACTCTCCTCGAAGCTGTCTCGCCTGGGTTTTAATCTCGGCCCAGCTATAAAATGCCATTCTGGTGTTTCACAGACCGACTGAATCATCAATGTGTGTGTCGGTCCTCCGATGGACGACTGGGCGTCTTGTCTTCCGACATTCGTTGATGCACATTAAAGATCCCAACGATGCCCTTCAGGAAGAGTGGGCGAGCTATCACCGGCACCATTACCAAGTCACAAATTCCTGCCTGAACTTCTGCTGGGAAGGCAATGGCAAACCACCTAGTACAACCCTTGCTCAAGAAGCTGCTTCGGCGACA
>CM068958.1:49307685-49320415 GCA_035128595.1 Eptatretus atami | reverse complement strand
CAGTGGGGTTTTTAACCAGATTGTTTAATAAAATCTTGGAAAGTGAGAGGATGCAGGAGGAGTGGAGATTAAGACAGTGTACTGGTTCCGATTTTCAAGAACAAGGGTGATGTGGAGAGCTGTGGTAATTCCAGAGGGATAAAGTTGTTAAGCCACACCATGAAGTTGTGGGAAAGAGTAGTGGAAGCTAGGTTGAGAGGACTTATTGAAATTTTATCAACATGGTATGCCAAGTTCATTTGCAATTTAGCTGGAATAGCCTCAGTTAGGATTCTCTCCAATCAGATCGGCATCGTGCCAATCATTTCCTAGACCCTTTAGAATATATATATATGTGATATATATAAATACACTATATATTACACATATATATATAGATAATATATATGTATATTTATATATACACATAATACACCAGTACTATTCCTATATTATATATATTATACTCTATAATCCAGGCAATCTCTGTGTCTGTCGCTGTATGCGACCGCCGCTTTCCGATGTACCCGCGGTCCGAATTGATTTGAAACTTGCCCTTAGGAATATTGCTCGGGACCCGCGGCACTAGTCCTTTTCGAGGCTTGATATGTTACGCCTGTGGAAATTCCGCAAACTTCATAAATGGTCACTATAGTAGGATAATTCTGAAGTACATGTGTAGTCTAGCTCCAACCGTGTTATAGAGTGGAATTAATGTTGTATTCATTTCGCGTGCTGCGACCGCTTTGAGTAGCGCGTTTTTCTTTCCTTTCTATTAATTTGAGCGACACCAACCACTAGCCGTCGATTCCCTCCTCCTCGCGAGGCCCCCACCTCGCTTAAATCTCACCGCCCTCACGCCCCAGTACTGCTCGACCACCATCGCGCTCCCCTGCGGTTACTCCTCGACGATTGCGCTCACCCACTACAACTAACGCCAACCAGCCGTAATGGCCATTATATCGTACGTCAAGCAAAACGCCCAACCCCCCCTGCGCACCACAACTACAGTCTCCAGCCACTCGCCGCCACT
Source organism: Eptatretus atami (assembly GCA_035128595.1). Lineage (NCBI taxonomy): Eukaryota > Metazoa > Chordata > Myxini > Myxiniformes > Myxinidae > Eptatretus > Eptatretus atami. The sequence continues at coordinate 49,319,403 of CM068958.1, read as the reverse complement.
CTACCAATCAGACTGCCCAAATCGCACGCACTCACCCACTACGCACAGCCACGCCGCCGCATACGCTTTGTACGGTCAATTCAACGCGAAACCTACTGCCACCCACTACAACGAGCCACCGCCTGTTTCACCCGTATCCCGATGACCTCCGCCGCGCTCTCTAAATCTCCGGCACGAGCTGTGGCCCACCGTATCGTGTCTCCTGCACAGATATCCCGAGGCCTGGCCTTTCTAAAGGTAAAGGCACTGCGCCCTGGACCCGGACCGTTCTCCCTCCCCTTCCTCCCCTCCCGAGTCATGTCACGATGGTCATCCGAAACCCTGTTCACCCATTGGACGTCCGTAGTCACGCGGTCAAGGACCACCTCCCCTTCTTGGAGAGTTTCTTCAGTCATGTTCTGGCACAAGAATTCCGGTTGCCGTGATGGAGCCTAGCAAAAACGGCTCTTTCGCTTTTGCCTGGGGACCCCAGCGCGGTGCCGTGAGCCCATTCCTCTAGTCCCATGCGCCTGTCAGTCACCCCTACCACAGACGGAGGGCCCGTGAGCATCTTTCCCTCCACATCGGCCCAATATCTGACTAATCTCCTCGACAGACCCCGCCGGCCCTTCCGTAATAAAAGATCTCGAGGCAGGACCGGCCCGCGGACGCTCAGCGCCTTAAGAAGTGAACAACGAGGATTCCCGGGCACCTCGAAAGGGGCTCGAAAGCCGTCGAGCGGAGGTATCCGAACATGCTCGAAGTGACATGATTTTCGGCACATCCTGGAAAAAAGGCACCCCGCGCGCGTAATACCCCTGGCGACGCCGCATGCACCGAAAAGTCTCCACTGACGGAGGACATTTATCGGAGCCGACTGCACTTATCAACTCAAATAAAGGACGGGTCAAAAGCGGCGTGACGCGAGGACGAAAAAACTGAGAGGCATTTTCGGGCACTCGAAAGCGGACGGTAAAGGCGAGGGAGGAGGAAAAAGCTGCAGAGAGGTCTCCGGAGCCCGGCGTATTGCGGACAGGTGAGAGGAGAAATGACCAGCGCGCCGAGATTGCAGTCTGCCGAGCAGGACAGAAGCTCGCAGACCGCTTTTACATCCCCCCAAGAGGTCTATGTGACGGTCGCGAGGACTCAACACCCCTCAGGGAAGCTCGACGTTCCATTTTCTTTTGGGCCTTTTGTAGTGAACGTGTGGCTGTGTCGGCGCCAAGTCCGGGAGTAGAATGTGTTAAGTGCCGCGTCCGTGTTGTCGCGTATTCGACCGTTCGTTAGCTCTGCGCCATTGTTTCTTTTGTTGCCTTTCTGTTGTTTGTATCATTGGATATATGTCGATTATTGAAGCTGTAAATACATGCTGTGCTTATGTGTGCTCTATGTGTCGTCTGCTTGAATTAAACGTGCTTGTTGTTGAATTCTTCCCCGCTTTCGCTGCTGCTCCTCTCCCTTCGTTCGGTTCTCCATCTTGTTTCACTGTAAAGGGTTTGAGTGGGCGGGGGCGCGCCGATAATTAATCAGGAACCGTCAAGGCCAACGATTAAGCACCGCTCGGTTATCCCGTTAGCCATGGAACGGGTCGCTTAAGCGGCCCGTGTCGAAGTCGGCCCTGGTCGGCGATTACAACCCTCGGTTAGGTTACCCGTGCGGGTATTCTAGGTATATCGACTTTCGCGGATTCACCCTATTCTTCCGCCCGCCGCGGGTTAGAATGCGGACTGGGTGTGCGTCCGCGGAGGCTCGACAGAGGTCCACCCGTGACTCTGCGGGGACTCCCGCGTTAGCCGTGCACGCAGGGTCACGACTGGAATTGTCCGTCCGGTGGGCGAGCTGCCGGGGTGTCTGGGTGTCGTATTCGAGTCACCTGTCGGCCACCCCGATCGGCACGCCGCACCTCATCCCGGCGCGACATTGCCACACAATATCCAATCGTACTGCGCCGTGTTCCCTAGTTGGACTGGCATTTCCCTATCTCTGCATTTCGACCTAATGACAAGAAAACCCCCACGCGCCTGGTTGCTGATGATGTCGACGGAATTGACGTCAATATTAATTTTTTAATTTATTTATCTTTGCTCCCGACGATTGACTGGTCCACAATTCTTTCTCTCCCTCCTCTCCGCCTCTCTGCGGCCCCCCTCCCTATGACGTTACAAGTCCAGACGCTCGGGGACCTGCAGTATGTGCCCTTTTCCACAGTTTGATTAGTAATCAGACAAGCGCCCCACCCCCCGTGCCCTCGCCAACCAGTTATCGATGCCATTTCTCTCACCTACCACTCCAGGACACCACCGGGTCGCAGCCTATGACGGTCACGGCGCAATGTCGTCTCCACACTTAATATGTCTATTATTTCTCTTTTCTGCCGGTGAATATCATTTGGTGAATACAACTTTTACTGATCCACCAGGGAGGGGCTGGGGCAAGAGGACGGGGTGCACGATGGACCCTCAGCGAGCGAGGTGAACGAGAGGGGGCGCCAAGATGAAGAGGGGGGCCACGAGGACGACGTGCAGGATCGAACGAGCGGTACCGCTGAGAACACTCCGGAGTGCTCGCTCAATGTCATAAGAGGCTGACTCGTCGCGGAGCCGACCTCCTCTAGCGGGCGATGAGACCCGCGGCTGGGCTCTGTGATTGAGTAGGCCTGCGGGCTCGAGCGCGCCAACTCGCACCCGAGCGGGGGGTCGACAGTCTGGGGCCCCTCGCTAAACCTTCGACGAGTGGCCATGCTCGTGACCGCGGTCTGTGAGAGGTGCGACCTGGCGCGGATGGACTAGTAGGGATGTAGACGGAGAGAGAGGCATTGGGGGATGGATGAGCTGCCACCCTCCCCTCCGAACCCCATGTGGCGAGACTAGGGAAGCCGAGGGGAGAGAGAGAGGGGCGTCACAATTCTTTGTTGATTATGACTGTCAACAATTGACGCCCTAGGGCACCTGAAATGTTTCCCATCGTGATTTTAACCCAAGTTTATGGCCATTTATATAAACAATGGGTCCGATCAATGAAAAAATGCCCCGAAGTCCCTCGTCGTTTACTCGATGAGCGAAGGAACGAAGCTGCACATACTGGCACGCCTTCGACCCACGAGACCGAGCGCCCGGTACCTGGCACGAGGAGGGGGAGAGAGGAGGGGCGGACCCCGAGACTAGAGGGGCCCGTGAAACAATATCGCCCCACATTGCAGTCTTCGTTACGCCTACATCGCTACGAGGGCGCCCGCACTTCGGCTGCGCTCTCAGCACTTAGTATAGATCTGTACATTTACACATACACGTGCACACTGATTAGTCTACGTCGAATTAGTATATATTACCTATCTTCGGTTAAGTATATATATACCATACCATTATTATTATAACGAGTTTATAACACATACATACACACTCATTATTTGACACTTATTCCTATAATACTATATATATATATCATATATATATATCTGTTATCTATACTATATATAATACTTTAACTTAGATCATACATCTATATTATAACTTATATATCATGACACATGCTTAGTCCTGGCTCTGTTGGCGCCAGTGGTTAGTAGGCAGCAAGCTTGTGATCCAAAAGCGTTCCTGAGTTCCAAGGGCCCCGCTTGGGCCACTAAGTAAATAACCCAGGGGGTTGACTCAGCCTGATCATCTTCCCTCGGAGAGCGGCGAAGGATGATGTTCCTGCGTTCAAGTACCATCTGCTACATGGGCCGGGGCTTACATCACCCTCATCCCGCGCCCGTTCTTGGTACAATTATTAGTCTCATCCGCGCCCTATACCATCTTCATCCCCCTTCTGTCGTAAGTGGCCAAAACCCAGGGGTATGTCACGTCAGGAAGGGCAGCTTCTGGTCCGGCAGCTTAAATCCTTGTTAAAACCATGTGCCAAATCACATTGGCACCATGTACCTGGACACCGGATTCCATGCGGTGTCGACAGTGCATATCTATCGCTCTGTTGATTCTGTCCTAATTATACTGGAATCCCCAGCGCCAGACTGAACTACCTTCTGTGTAGAATGAAAGGACCTCTCCGACCGAAACCGGTTGCTAGATCACTAGTTACCCGGACTAACAGAAAGTTAAGGAAGACCATATATCTAATGTATAACCCTAGAAGATGCGTCTTAATCTATCCTTCTATTGACCACGTTAAACTAGATAAGACCGTAGTACCTTACATATTGGAGGTTCGTATCTACTATTATACAATGTCTATACAGTTGACACATCCTTATCGTATTTTACACCATATACTATATATTTTTTTTTTCTTTTCTATATCGCGATATGAATCTTTTGGAGTTCTCTGAAAGCACCCCAACATCTCATGGTTCCTCAATTTTAAGTTTCAGTCATATGTCGATAAGGATGCTTGATCCCCAGAAGCTTCACCCTTCCCATTGATTTATATGGGCCAGACACATCGATCGTTAAGTGCTCCGCTGCGGAGATTCACGATTTGCAATAGTTAGGACAGCAGATACATAACACACATCGGAGTACTCTCCGCCTCCCCCTCTTCTTGGCGAAGCAAGTCTGAAGCATAATGAGCACCCTCCCGTTCTCCGAGTGATTCATACTCTGGTCTCAACAAGCTCCCCACCCCCGGGTATGACCGCGGGGATGGGTAGATGAGGGCATGCGAGTCACGCGGGCCTGACCGCGCCCGCGGTTCATTCGAGGGGATATCCCGATAAGAAATAAAGAAGAAGCTCCTCTGCTTGTTCGGGCCTGGCTATTCAGTAGTCGACCTTCGCGGTTTGCTTGGCTATGGGGTTAGGGCAGGAGGCCTTTTTAAGCCTTCTGCTGCTGCCTTTGGCTCTTAGGTAAGATTTTGGCTTCGGCCTTTGGCTCCTTTGCAGCGCCTTTGTGGTTCTGCTTGCGTCTCACCGGCACAGGTTGAGACCTTGTACTTGGTTCACCGTCACCACGTTCGTTCCGGTTAAGCTGCGACCCTGTGTGTTTCTGCTTGGCGGCAGGTGCGAGGCTTTTGTCGAGAGCTTTTTGCTACGCGGCTTGGCTTTTCAGCAGAACCTTCGGGGTCTGCTCATGGTTCGGTTTCGCTTTTGGCCTTCTTCTTGGTGTCGGTGTTTCAGAGAGGCTTGTTCATCGGTAGAGAGTTGAGCTTGGTTGCTCGGCTCGGGAGTCTTGGTTCGTGTTGTGAAGGCTTTGTCATCGGAAGAGATTGAGCTTCGGCTTGCGCATCCGACTGGGCTCTTCTTGGTTCGTGGAGCTCCTTTTGTTCTCCGCTTTGTGTTACCGGCTTCTTGGGTGCGAACTCATCTGGCCCTCATCTTGGAGGGTGGTTGCTTCGAGGCATAGCGAACGACTTATCGACGGAAAGGTATCCGGCACTTTGTCTTCACCACCACGGTGTTCGGAAGCGCGAGAGGATTTCGCTGGAAGCTCAGGGAGATGCGCGCTCACAGCGATTGGATCCCAGCTCGCTCTCGCGGGAAGCCGGGTCCGAACAGCTTGAAGAGCACTACGACGGTTGGACAGAGGTTCGAGATAGGCTCGGGTTTCATGTTCACCGTCCCTCCGAGCTGGGGAGCCCGTTATTAAAGGTCGATAGCCACCATTTCTTGGACGTGTGGGTGGTTGCGGTTACGTTTGTACGTGCGGCCCGTCTTAATAGTTAGGAAATGATTATAGTGCTTTGCGGTGCATGATTAAATGGATTGCATTCATTACGATTATACCGTCGGCTATACGTTCTGCTCCTCTCCGTTGCCTTCCCTAGTCCCCAGATAATTAATAAAATACGCCCAATTGTTTAAATGTTTTCAGCTTCGTCGCGTCCGATCTCTTTCATTGACTCGAGAATTTCGTGTCCTGTGACCCGGGGGTCCGGCCCGAAGGTTACGTAAAGTCCCGTTTGAGAGATGCCGTAAAAGGGGAACAGTTTCGGCACCGACAAGTTGCTCAGCGATATAAGCCGCTCGGCACAGTCTATAGACAGCACGCGGAACCGTCATCGCTCTCAGCGGCTATGTTCCAGTATACGATCCGTGGCCCGAGGGATGGAATACCCCCGTAGCTTGATCACGCTGCCGGCGATTAATTTATAAGGTTAAATGGAAGATTGGCAATCGACCCTACCCCACGTGGTGCTGCCCATTGGCGTTATTTCTCTTGGCACCAACGGACCTCTCTGTAACGCGACGCCCCTCGCGTTTTATTACCCGGTCCCACGGCGATCTATATTCCTGGCCGGCGAGCGGTCGGCCGACCGCTTTGCTGGGCTTAAGTAGTCCAGAGAGCGTCGGTTCGGCAGGCGGCGACGCACCGGCCCCGTTACAAGTATTATACACTACATGCACACCTATATTTACATAATATATATTTATTACACATACATACACACTATATATTGCACACATATATACAAGCCGGTAGGCGGACATGGGTTAGTCGATACCAATACAACCTTGACGCGGATCGGGCCCGTTCGATGGGGAATGACCCTGGACGATTAAGCACAAGAGAAATTCATTGATTCTAGGCTTCAAGGGGTGAATGCTGCAGATGTTTTCTTCGTTAAAACCCCCACATTTAGAGGTTTTCGGCCGTGCCTAGGCAACGGACGGCCACAGCAACGCGTTCACTTGCTCACACATTAACATAGGACATACCATGAAACCTACCATACCAGTTCATGTATATCTTGACTCAGTCTCTGAGATATAACGAACTATACAGTTTTTTTTATTGTTTCGACCAGGTTCATTCAAAGTGTATCTTCTCTCCCGACAGTTTCATAGGATCCGGCCTGAAATTTTTGACAATATGGCTGAATGTCACTGCCTGCATTTCGCTCGCTGGCCTGATTTGATTTTCGAAAAATTATTTTTTTATTATTTTCAAAATTTCAAAGTCCCGGTAGCTAGGCAACGGTGTGTATTAGCAACGGTTCTCATTTGCACACAACTAGTCATGGTATGAACCTACCAACCAAGTTCATCGAAATCGCCATTGTATTAACTGAAATCGCCATTTTTAAATACTGATAAGGGTAGAACAAATTGAAAAAAAAACAATTTTTGATTTTTTTTTTTTTATTTCGACTAGATCGACTACCAACATACAACATACGATACACACTAATTATGTACACACACTATATATATATATATATATATATATATATATATATCATATATATATATATATATATATATACAGGACCGGATTTACTTTTGCTTGTGAGCCCTAGGCAAACCTTATCAGTGCCCCCCCCCTCAATAATATTATATATATATATAATATATATATATATATATATATATATAGTATAATTTATATATATCGCTAATATGGTAAGTGTTAAAAAAAAGAATTGCACACAATGGAACACATCAATAATTTTAAATCAAATTAGTTCCAAATCAAGTACAACAAAAGGTACATCAAAGTAAATCAAGTTCAGTATCATGTACATCTTACACAAAGAATAAATGGAAAATACAATGAAACTTGAAACATTAATTAAATTACAATGAAGTACAATGCTTTCATATCAATGAAATACAATGCAATAATTAAAAGCATACAATGAAAGGCAGATCAGAGAACCCACAAGTCCCCGGTGGCCCCCAGTTACTGTGGGCCCTAGCCAATGGCCTATGTTGCCTATTGGAAAAATCCGCCCTGTATATAGTTAAGAATGGGCCCTTCGTATGCTACTAAATATAGGATTAGCTCAGACCCCATTAAATGCATGTTTAGCCAGGTTGATTCGGTATTTGAGTACATGTGTGTCGGAGGTGTCACAGGCTGTATTTGTTTGCAGTGGTGGTGGATTCGAGAGAATCCTTCTCTCTTCCTTCCTCTCTCCGGGCGAGACTTCCGCCAGCGCGCTGAGAGGGGGGAGTGGCCAAAAGGGAGGAAGTGAAACTAAAGCGGAGGAGTTTGTTGGCTTTGTTAAAAGGCGCCGCCCCAAAAAAGACAAGGGAAAAACTGAGAAGACGGAGTTGAGCAGTCGGGCTGGTCGAGGAAAGCGAAAGAAGAAAACCAAGTGGTGATTTCTGCCAGAGGAAACTGAGAGGACGGAGTTGAGCAGTCGGGCTTCGGCGTGCGTGCGCCGGCGAAGGCAAATGAAACGACGGGAGCCTCTGACTGATCCCTACTACCTCACGGCTCGATGACGTCTTGGAATCCCATGGACCCAGCCTGCCGGAGCCGGCATCTCGAGTTGGCCTGGTCTGGTGAGACAGCCCAGGCCTGGACTTGTATGCTGGACTTTGTGAGAAACCAGCTGAACCATCGTTCGATCTGACGTCTTGTCGTCGACCTTACGTGGGTCAGTGCGCGCGGAGCCGCGGTTGTTGTGGTGCGACAAATGAAGACGAGCGCCATTTTGCCACGCGGCGTGATCGAGCTTGGGGCGCGAAATCCGTGGACATCGGCTGTTACGTAAGCGACATTCGTGCTTTTGACACTTTCCTCTCGTCCATGAAACATCACCAAGTACTCTGTCTTGTCTGATGTCGTTAAGGGCTTATCTCGGAAGGGACCCCCTCGAAACCCGTATCCGTAGTTTCCAATTAAGAACGGGTATAGATTGTTAATCACATTGTCATGGAAATACGCTTGTGTAGAGTTATACCCGATGTTCCCCATATAAATCTGGCTGATTCGTAGAATATTACACCTGAATAATTTGTGTCGCAGTCGAGAAACGAATCCTCAGTTCAGCATTGGTAGATAAAACCAAAATTTACAGCACTGGGCAGAAAACGCATCGGCATCTGAACAAAACCAGTCACTAACCGGGATCATATTTCCCAACTTGGTAAGTCCAGGGGTACGTTAGTATCGTAATGAAGACGCTGTAGAAACCGAGGCCTGTGACACGAGCCAAGCCAGCATTATAAAACACCCGGAACAGGCGGTGGTGAGAGTGGCCGCTAGAATCATGTAACGTTTCGCGGCCAAGAGTCGGGTGAGCAATCCCGCCACCGCTTGAATCCTTAACAATACATATATATATATATATAATATAATATATATATATATAATATTAATATACACATCATACACACTTTATTTACACATATATATATATATAAATACACATACACTACACACATATTAACACATATTATACCACATACATACACCACTATTAGTAACAACAAAACATAATATAATAATAATATATATATATAATATAACATATATAATAAATATATATTCGTACCTGTGTAATGGCGCATGGTTAGGCACGGCCGTGGACCCAAGGACCTAGAGATCAAGCCCCGTTGGCCACTGAATAATACCCAGCAGGGTTGACTCAGCCTTGTCATCTCTCCGAGCAGCGAATAGAGTACCAGGGTACTAGAGGGCCGGTAGCTATGCCCCGCAGTTAATAGGTGTACATATCCCGTGGTTATGGTGGTCTAATGAGGGGCGACAGCCAGGTTTTCGTCAAGAAGCGCATCCGGTCGAAACACCTCTAAAAAAACCGATGGCCACATCCATTATGCGGACAACAAAAACGAGATTCATACCGGACTCGGTCGAGCGCCGTAACAACAGAACCGCGGCACCCGTTGAACGTAACCGTGGCTCCAGCAGAGTTACAAGGCTGGGAAATGACTGATTGCTACTGCTCGGCGAAGGAGGAGTATATGAACGGAGACGTGATAGGCCGTAGTTGATCGGCAGTGGAGAGGGGAGAGTGAGTAATAGAGTGTGGAGGGAGAGTTGAAACATCACTAGAATGGAACGTAATGACTGGCAAAGGCAAGAGTTAGGACTGATATGATTGAAGAGAGAAGAGATGACATACTGTATGTTAGAAGAAGACCAAGTGGATGGAGGGAGCAAGGCTGGAGCATTGGAGGTGGTTTCAAACGTTTATCACTACCATGTGGTGGAGGATATGCGTGATAGGGAAAGTATGGTGTCGGGGAATGGACTCCATGATAGGAAGAAGTCAGAGGATGGAGGTAGGAGTGTCTGGACCGAAAGATGATGTGGAAGTTGGAAATAAATTGAACGGGGGTTGATGATGAATGTCATCTAGCTGCATATGCCCCCATATTGGGTGTGTAGTATGCGAGTATTAAAGAAGATTATCTTTGGAGCATAGTGATTAGAGTGGGAGTTGGAGAGTGTAGTCCAAGGACTGAAAGATGTGTGATTTGGAGCAAGTGTATTTCAATGGCATGTTGGGAAGGGCAATAAAGAGGCCATGAGGAGGTGATGGCGGGTACGGGTCTCAACGGAGGAATGAGAGGGCAATGGTGCTAAGTTTGCAAAAGAAGATGGAAATGGCTATAAATACGTATTTCGAAGAAGCAAGAAGGAACAACAGACCGGTGTGTACCATAAGAGTGGAGAGAGAAAGTGCACACAGGATGAAATTACATCTTAAGCAGGGAGATGCAACCTGAAAGAGATTAGAGACTGTAAGGTGGTGGCAGGGGAGAGTGCTCGACAGCATTGATTGGTGGTTCTGTAGGATGATTTAGATGGATGAGTTGAGGAAGGAGTGAGGAGTTGAAACAAGGACCAGATGGTGGAAGCTGAAGGAGGAACTGTTTGCGTGGAATTTAGGGAGGAGCAAGGAGACAGGTGTTTGGTGGTGTAAAGGGGTGGGAATGATTGGGGCAAACTACAGCAGAAGTGGTGAGGAGAATAGCTAAGGAGGTACTTTGGCAGCATGACATCTGGACAGAGGAAGGAAGATAAGGAGACTTGGTGTGGCGAGAAATACAGGAAGTATTAAGAAGAAGGGCGTTTGGCGAAAAAGAAGTTGAGATAGCAGAGGGATGAAGAAAGTTAGACAGGCAGTACAAGAGTATGTGGCGGCTAGGCAAAGAGAGAGGTGCAAAGGCTAAGGAAAAGGCAGTATGGCTGAGCTGAATGAGAAAGTTGATACAAAAGAAGGAAAAGGATTTATACCGATTGGCAAGACAGAGGACCGACTGGAAGATGTGCTGCAGGTTGTGGTGATAAAGAGCACGCCAAATGGAATGTGACGACGAGCTACGAGAGTGTGTGAGAAGGTGGAGGAGTACTTGAGGAGCTGAATGAATGAGGAAAATGAGAGAGAGAGAAGGTTGGAAGAGGTGGAGATAGTGAATCAGGAAGTGGGGTGGTCAGTAAGGATGAAGTTGAGGACTGCCTATGGAATGAGGATGAAGTGGAAAGCGGTTGCCAGATGATATACCAGTAGGCATGGAAGTGTTAGGAGAGATGGCAGTGGGTTGTTAACCAGATTGTTTAATAAAATCTTGGAAAGTGAGAGGATGCGGAGGAGTGGAGATTAAGTGTACTGGTTCCGATTTCAAGAACAAGGGTGATGTGCAGAGCTGTGGAATTACAGAGGGATAAAGTTGTTAAGCCACACCATGAAGTTGTGGGAAAGTAGTGAAAGCTAGGGTGAAGAGAGGTGATGATTTGAGCCACAATATGGGTTTATTGCCAGGAAAGAGCACCACTGCTGCATGTTGCTTTGAGAATGTTGATGGAGAAGTATAGGGATACAGCCAGAAGGATGTTACATTGTGTTTTGTGGATTTAGAGAAGCTTATGATAGGGTGCCAAGAGAGGAGTTGTGCATGTATGAGGAATCGGGAGTGGGAAGCTATGTGAAAGACGATGTGCGGATAATTGTATGAGGCAGTGTACGACAATGGTGAGCTTATGCAGGTAAGGAATGACAGGACGGGTTTTATCGCTCACACCGTTGATGCACCACAGGATTCGACTCTAG
>CM068958.1:49292649-49307660 GCA_035128595.1 Eptatretus atami | reverse complement strand
GTTGACGCCGGAGAAGGTGACGATTCTGTGCAGCCAGTCAATATGGGTTTATTGCCAGGAAAGAGCCCACTGATTGCATGTTTGCTTTGAGAATGTTGGATGGAGAAGTATAGGCAGGCCAGAAGGGAGTTTACATGTGTGTTTGTGGATTTAGAGAAGCTTAGATAGGGGTGCCAAGAGAGGGAGTTAGTAAAGATATTGTTATAGAGGAGTCAGGGATTGTAGAAAAGTATGTGAAGAGAATGGGCAGGATGTATAGGACCGATGTGACAGCAGGTGAGTTGTGTGCGGTTGGATGACGGAACCGGTTTAAGGATAAAAGTGGGATTCAACAAGGATCGACTCTGAGCCTTTCCTGTTTGCAATGTCGATGGACAGGCTTGCCGAACGAGTCAGATGAGTCTCCACTGGACTATGCGATGTTCGCGATCGATATCACTCTGATCTGTAGGGAGGTAGGAGCAGCTGAGGGCGAGCCTCGAGAGGTGGAGGTAGACTGAGCAGAGAAGGGAATGATAGTCAGTAGGAGTAACGAGTCGGTACATGTGGAGTAAACTGCAGAGGAAGGTCGGTGGATATGGCGGTTGCAGAGCAAGATTGAGGTGGGGAAGCGATCGCGTTTACATACTTGGGACGTGCAATGTGCGAAATAACGGAGATTGTGCTGAGAGCAAGTGAAAAAGAGATGCAGGCAGGATGAGAGTGTGGAGAAGAGTGCAGAGTGATTTGTACAGAAGGGGCTGCAGAGGTGAGGGGAAAGTACCCATAAAGACGGATAGTGAGACAGCTATGTGTATGTTTGGTAGGCGGTGCGCCGACTGACAAAAAAGACAGGAAGCGAAGCTGGAGGTGGAGAGTTAAAGATGCTGCAATTCTCGTGGAGTGACGAGGATGCGACAGCAGAAGCGATCGAGTAATTAGAGGACAGCGCAGGTGGACGGTTGGAGCAAAGCTGACGAGACGGCGAGCCATTGAGATGTTGGAACTTACACAGCGAGGAAAGGGAGTTAATATCGGAGAGGATTGCTGAGGATGGAGCCGCAGGTTAGCGACGGAGAAGAGGCAAGGCAAAGAAGCAAGGCTCGCATGGATCGCGTGAGGCGGACATGCGGCTGTTGAGTGTTCAATGGAGATGTGCCGAGGATAGAGCGCATAATGGAGAGGATGATCGCTTGTGGCGACCCTATCGGAGCAGCACGAAAGAAGAAGAAGATACAGTATAAGTCGTCGACTTTACGACCTATGCGACTACGACTTGATTCGACTTTACGACCACAACCGCGATATGTACTGTATGTCTGGCCACGGACCTGCTCCGCGTTGGCAGCGTGAGTGTTGCCCAGCTGGGCGGTTACGACCAGTTCCGCCCCAGCGGGCCGCCAGTGCTAGCTGGGCTCGGTTTGTAGCGGCAGTTATCCGTATCAGTTTGGTCTTTTAAAAATTTTACTTCAAACCCGCAAGATGCCTACCAAGGGAATTATCTTTTGTCTACTCCTCAACCTGCGAAATAAGAAAGAAGGCCATTGATCTCGCCACGAAAATGCAGGTGATCAAACGATCGAAAGGAGGAAAGGAAAGTGGAATGCGATCGCACATGATCTTAAGTTATCACACACTACTGTGTCGGATGATTTTGAGAAGTAAAAACGGCAACGGACTGGCCCATCACGAAATGAGAAATTGCTCGCATATGTTTTGGTATGGAAGATCAGATCCAAAAAACGGACACCTTTAAGCTTTTACTGTGCAGACGAAGGGCTAGAAGTCTATTTCATTAATGAGCCAAATGGACGCGACGGAATTCATTCGGGAACAGCGCCGGCTTCCCAGGACGCTGCATGCGAGATACGTTCCGTGTTTTGCAAACAGTCCAACGAGCGGGCGATTGCCATGATGGGAAGCCGGCGTTGAAACGATCCGTTTTTTTGTATTTTTTAGTGTGCATTTATTTAAATTTAGTTTATGTTTTGTAATACTGTAAAATGTTTTCTATTTTTTGTATTTTTTGTATGCTTTTGCCAATAATTAAACCATTGTACTCTGTAGTATGCAGTGTTTGACTTTAAACCTGACGGGACGTAAAAACGTTACTACAGTAACAATACAAACTGGTTTTTATAACCATGGTTATAACAACAATGAACAAGAAAATGTTAATAAAATATGGACTTACAGATATTATTATATCATATTAGAGTATAACTATTTACATACGTAATTTTTGCATAGGCCTATACACTATAAATAAAGGATTGGTCGACTTACGATGTCGGTCGGAACTGATCGTGGTCGTAAGTCGACGACTGATATAATATTGTTTGCGAATTCTCGGGGGGGCCCGTCGGCGTCGATCGGCCACGTGACTCGAAATCGCGACCGCCTCGCACCGGACGGAACCAATTCAGTCGGTGACCTCCCGGCTAACGCCGGGAATCGGTCACGGGTGCGACCTTTCAGGCTCACAAACAACCAGTCCGCATTCTACCCGCGCGGAAATAGGTGCTACATCCCGCGCAAAGCCTCATATAACCTAAGTACTGCGGGTACCTACGAGGGATTGTACCTCGCCAACAGGCTCGATGTACAACGATCGCTTAGCGGGCTCGATTCCGGGTACTGGGATAACCGAGCGGTTTATGTCGTCGGCTTGGACGAGTTCAGATTAATTATCGGGGGCTCGCGCCCACTCAACCCTTACGTGAACAGATGGAGACCCAACAAGAAGGACTGCATGGACACGGTGAAGAATTCAAACAGAGACCGCGTCACTTATTTACACAGTACCCGGACACAAAGCACACGTATAGCAAATATTTATAGCAACAATAATATTAAAGAAATGCACATATATCAAATAGAACAAAAGTAAGCAAATGAACGCAGAGCTACGACCGAATTACGCGACACACGGACCACTTAAACTAATTCTATTCACGGACTTGGCGCCGACACAACACGTTCACACAGAACCCAAAGAAATGGAAGTCGACTTTCCCTGCGGGTTTGAGTCCTCGCGATCGTCCCTCTGCAGTGACTCCCCGCTCGAGCGCTGGTCGCGAGGGCCTCTCCGGCGCGCCTCGCGGCCTGCTCGTGATAGAAGCACTACTCGACGCTTGGACGAGCACCGACGACAGCACATTCGCCGAACCGGAGCAAGCAGGTACCTAGCGCAGCGCCGACCAGGAAAAATCCACGGAACCCCCGGAGAGTGCAGAAAGCCCATCGACGACAAAGAGCGCGAGCTCCGCTCAGCCGCCGCGTCTTCCCCTCTCTGCCCCGGTTCTTCGGCTCCACCCTCCTTCGATGGGGCCGCCTCCCCTCCGAGAAGGGGGGCGTTCCCTCTCTTCCCTCCGCCCTGCGTCTTGTGGGGGGCGAGGCGGAAGCCGTCTCGATCGGGCTCACGCAGCAACTCTCTGTACGTTAGACTGTGATGGGATGGCGTTCGTTGCTGTGTGGGTAGCGTGTGGTTGAGCATGGTGGCACGTGGTTGTGAGGGTAGCGGGTGCTGGCGTGAGTGTTTGGAGTGAGTGCGCTTTTGGTTGCGTGTTGTCTGTTAGGCGTGTTGACCGTTGAAGTGTGGTTGGTTCGAAAATAAAGCAGAACAGAAAACGCCTAACTCAAAGGTCGCGCCCGAATGATCACATTAATTCCCTCACAAGGTTTGGGCTAACTACACATGTACTTAAAGAGGGAGTCAATAGTCTCACCTATGGGATCCTGGGATGGTGTATGCCGGAATTCCACAGACCTGAAATCCGATACCCCTCCCCTTTTTACGAGGACTCGTCCAGCGTCAAAATGTCATCTGTTGTGCATCATGTGTAGTTCTAGCCCCTAAGTATACGTTTTACCTACGGATCCCTGAGTGGCGACATTCATGGGTATTCGTGTCCCCAAAAATAATCAATCTGAAGGGCTCGAGTAACTACACTAAACAAACTCGACATCAAACGTCGACGATTCCTTACAATAAATTGCCAGCGCATAAATCATACATGCCTGATCGGGTCCGCACTCACTCCTTAATCAATAAGCATAACATCTCTAACTTTAACTTACACTACTGTCATGGTAGCCAAGCTAGCTATGAAGCGACATGTCCTATTCTGTAATTAGGCACATAGATAGCTTCTGTACGCGCAGCCATGGCCCAGGAATCAATGGACTCTGCAGGAAAAAAGGTAAAGAAGTCAAAGTAACCGTGCACGGGCCGCCACTAGCAGGCGCGGTTGCAGCTGCAACAGACAGTTTCCTGCAGCTTGCAAAAACTGTTGCTTGGTGATTCCTGGGCGCATGGAATGAACCGGGGGTGCAAAGCAAAATTGAACGGGGGCAAGTGAACAAGGTGGCATGGGCATGACCTGCGAAAGGTAAAGGCACAAGGCAATGGCCTGCAGAAAAAGGCCGGTGCAGGCAAACCACAGCCGGCAGCGACGATGCGGCGGCAGCAGGCCTTCAGTAAGAAACATGCGCAGACGATCCGGCCCGGCAGCAGGCCGTGCAGACACAGCTGCATGACATGTTGGGCCGGCCTCTGCCGATGCAGTGCAGGTGTGTGGAGGAGTGCGGTGGTGCTGGCCACTCAGAAGGCGGGCTGGCCTACCCTACTGTCTCCTCACACCTATCGCTTGCCTGTCACCTGTACATACCCACTCCCTTAATTATTTGTAAAACAAAACCAATATTAGCCCCATTAAATTTTTTGGTGGTGTTTTTATTTTACTATCCTCTCCCCATATTCCGTCGCCTAAAACCCTTTATCGTCCTTTGGTTTCGTGCTAACCTAAAGCTGTCAGCCTAGCCTACTCCCAACCCCTACTTCCCTTCCCGAGGGGAATAAGGGAGAGCTAGCGTCCTGTGTCGAGGCCAAAAGCCTCAAGATCGGATGCCTCCTCCAGAAATATCAAGCGATCTCTAACCACAAAGTGGGGTCCAGCGGCCCACAACGAGAGCGAAAGCGTGGATGGTGCGGAGGGGTACACTTCCTAATCTACCCTACCCATTTAACACCTTTAAACTCATCCCCGCGGACTTTCAAAAGCGCGCTGCTCGCTCTATTCTATTGGTTCTAACAACCGGAGATTTCCCCGTCGCCTGTGGTGTTGTGTCACACAATTTTCGGGGCCGCCCTCGAATTTTCTTCCCTGTTGCCTGCAGGTTTCGTGGCTGGGACGCGTGGCTGCCTGTTGGCAGGCCACACTCATGCCGAATTCCCTACGATGGCCGATCCCCCGAACCCGGAAATCTACATCTGCCTCCGGGCCATACCAGCTCCCTAAACCACCAGGGGGAGTCCCCCATAGGCACACTCCTGACAACGCACACCGTGGCAGCTGAAGCAGACCCACGAGGCCCCTTTCCGACGGGATCAACCGTCGGGCACGACGCCGTGCCCACCGGACTCGACCAAGTTCTAGCTCCCACGCGGCTAACGGCGCTCCGGGCCCCCGCACCAAGCGGGTGCGCACCTCAGTAGCCAACGCGTACCGGCTCCCATCCTGAGCCCCTACCATGGCGCTGGCGACTATGAGCTTACTCGGCTGCCCGGGTCCGCGGACTCAGCGATACTCAAAACGGCGTTCGGCAAAGCCACGCTCCCAGCCCGTAACGGGCTCTGCCACCCCTGCCAAATGGGTATTTCGAGCTACATCCCACCAACAACAAAACGACTTCCCATTTTTCAATTTAACTAACCCGCAAGTAACTTCACTCTACACTGACCCCGGGGGTCCTTGGGCGGGGAGTCACTCTCTCCCCCAATCACTCATCGCACCATGCATTCACATATCGTCCACATACACCGCCTCGCTGGCCTCATCACTCACCAGTCAACACATCTCCAGCTTTCAAACACACATCGCTGGAATCCTGCCGATCCTTCTAACTCTCCCCTAAAACTAACTCGTGCTCCCCACGTTCACCTTACACTATAGACGTTTCCTTTTAACACTACGTAGTCTAACTACGTCCCTCTACACACTTCAAAGGCTCGGTCCATGGTCTCCAAATCATCAAAATCCATTTTCCCAACTAAACTCACTTAAAATCCGCTTACCTAATTCCATTCCACGGGCCCCATGAGGACTTACCCTGCCCCAGGAAACCTAGGGGTCTAGACTAAGCTACGACACCTCCCCCCTAGCTAGTTTCCATCCTGTGCCCTGTAGCCACAGGGGTCTTTCGCACCCCTGCCCGGGAATCCTGTTCACTCAGCCGATAAAGCGGAGGACTTGCCTTCATGTTATTTTTTTATTCCACAATCGGCGCAGCACCACGCAGCGGCGCCTAATCAGCTCACGGCACTTTCTTGCCTTTCCCGTGACGTCATGCAGGCACGTGCACTCGTCCCTCCTTGGACGGTACCTGCGCCGGTAGGGATTCACCCTCCTGCCGGATTCCAACCCTCACGTGCACAGCAATGACGTCACCCTTGCGCACCCCCAGAAGCAACACTCGCACACCGAGGGAGTGCTTCCGCAACCCGCGACACATGTGCTCTGCCGGGAGCCTTAACACAGCTCGCGTGGAGAACCTCGTCGGTCCAAATCTTATCCTGTGCCTAACCTTTGTCAGTCCGCCGGGGTATCGGAAATCACCGCTGGCGTTTCCGGACCGGGCTTCGAACTCCGCAGCAGAAGCACGTGGCGGGTCTCGGCGTTGCACAGCACGAGCCTCAGCGCTCTGCTCTGGTGACGCGCGGCGAGCGGTCCCACAACAGAACTTACAGCCGCTAGCCGGCTTCTTTCGTGTCCTCTGTCGGTCCGTCTTGCCGTTCGCACCCTCCACGCCACTCTGCGTGTCACGAGCGCACACGACTCCCTGAATCATCACACACTCACATTCACACCGGAGACGCGGCTCATGTCACGCATTGGCCGACGACACCCCTCACCCATGCAGGAACTCACACACCGGTCTCCCTCACACGGGACCCTCTCACTCACACCCAACCTTTCACCTGCCCAGGGGCGTCTCACTCACACCATGCGTGCCGGAAAGCCGGCATCTCCGCACACTCGCAACACACAGCCCGTTGCACAACCACACTGGGGATTCGTGTTCCCCACAAGGGTTCCGGGCCTCTATTACCCCCCAAGCTACACGTGCAACCTATCCACAGCACTCGTCCCTTCAAATCCGCGTGGCACGACCGAACCCACCTGGTCGGTTGATTCGCCTCAAGGGGGCATTACTTCCTCCCCTCGTTCCTGGAGGCGGGGGGGGACCATCCAGCTGCTCACACCGGGTCCCCACCCAGTCACGAGCTCACCCCCCATTATCCTCCACTAGCCTCTGTGTGTGTGTGTTCTGTTCCTTCAACCCCGTCATTATCATGCAGTCTCTCCCTATTCTCATTCCCTGTTCTATATACATCTATTAGTTTTCTGTTTCTTTCTGGAGTTTTTCCTTCCTATGGATTTCAATTTTACTCTCTCCTTCAGTTCAGTTAATTTCAAAACTCGTATAGTTTTTGTTTTCCTCCCACTCTTCCTCATGCTCCCTATTTTCCAATCTCGATCGTTTCTCTCAATTGGCCCATTTTCCTTTCTGTGCTTTTCATTCGCGTGTTTTTCTCATTACCCTCCTTGCTTCCTCTCCTTGGACTTCCTTCTCCAGTTGTCATGTTTGCTTCATTTGGTTAATCTCCCTCTTGTGTTTCAGTTGCTGCTGTCTCATACTCTTCCTTGTTTCTTCTCCTGTCTTTCCTTCTGCAGTTTCATGGTTTTCTTCATGTGTTAATTTCCTTTTTATGTTTCATTCGCTGTTCGTTTGTCTACTCTTCGCACTCCAGCCTTGCCTTTTCTTTCATTAGTCCAACCTCGCTTTCATGTTCTTTTGTTTTCTATCCATTGTTCCTCTCGTTCTTTCCCTCTCCAATCTCGTTGTGTCCTTAATCTCCTCATTTCTCTTCCTGCTCATATCGTTGCTCTTTCAACTTTCCTCGTATTCCACTTATTTTTTCCTTTTGTCGTCAGTTTCAATTCAACTCTTTCAGTTTTTTATGTCCACTGTCTTCTTGTTCTCATTCTTAATCTCGTTATTTCTTTCAACTGGACTGATTTCTTTCTTCTGTCGTAATCCTTGTTCTTTTCAGGGCTCTTTCTTGTTCCTCATTCTGCAATCTCGTTATTTCTTTCACGACAGATTTTCTTTTCCTGTCTTCATTCCTTGTTCTTCCAGTACTCTTTCTTGTTCCTCATCTGCAATTCTCGTTGTTTCCTTCATTTGATCGATTTCCTTCTTCTGTCTCAATTCCGTTCTTCATCATTACTCTTTTCTTGCATCTCATTCGTTTAATCTGGCCTTCGCTTCCAGCTGTTCGATCTGTACAGTGTGGTTCACTTAACGTTTCATTCTCCGTTCTCGTTCTTTCCTCTCTCACTCCTCAACTCTTGTGTTATCCGTCTCTTCTTCTGTTTTCTGTAACTCAGTTTTCTTTCCAATTTCTTTTCTTCACTCCTAACACTCCGACCTTGCTTTGGCTTCTAACTGGTTCTTCCATCTTGCCCTTTGTTTGTCTATTCAGTCTTTCCAGTTCCTCTGTCTCAGTTTTTACCTCCCTCCCAGCTCATCAAACTCTCTGCTCATGTCTTGAAGTCTTTTCTCCACACGCCACTATTTTTTATTTCACTTCGGCACGACTCGTCACCCAATTAATTTTTCCCTCTCGGGTTACAGTCACTTTTTTCCGTCACCTCCACACTTCTCGCCCCAACACGTCTCCGAATTTATTTTTTTCTTGCAACCCGCCTTCACCGCGGCCTGACAACCGTTGCACCCCCTCCCAGTCGTTTCGCTCCCACCACGTTGGCCGTCGCCATTACGCACTTCGCTGTTGTTGCCTTCATGCCCGCCTTGCAGGGCTCCGGCCCATTTGCTGCGTTTCACCCGCATTCTTTTATTTCCTTCCTTCATTTCGAGGCGTTTCCATCCATTTTGTTTGTGTTTGTTTCCATCTGCTTAGTTCACTCCTTTTTATTTCGTTTTTCATTTCGGTTTGTGTTTGTATTTTCATTTCGTTTCTCATTTCGAGTCGGCATCCGCCTTCATTTGTGCCAGCATGGCGAATAAGCTGGGCCATGTCGGGTGCACTCGGCTGAGGCCGATTCGGCCCAGGATCGGGGTGGGTTTTGGTGGAGAGGGGGAGGGCGAGGTGTTATACACCGCGGCCGCCGCCGCACCATTTCGGGCCCTGAGGTTCAGTTGGGGGAAACTGTTCCCGCACACAATTGTCCTGCTCGGGGTCTCCATTGCCTGGACCAGGATTCTAAAAATTCTAATCCATTTTCTATTTACCCCCGGCTCCCGCTCGCCTTGAGACGCCATCTATTCCACGTAAGGGGTTAATTTTATTCGCTCGGTAATTAGAGGGAATCGGGGACGCTGCCTCACCCCTGGACGCCATCCCTGTGATTTAGCTTGGGACGGGAGGATTAGAATCACCACTCCTGTACACCAGTGTTGCAATTCGCGCCCGTCGCGCGTGCGATCCGGACACGTGACTCGAATCGCGACCGCCTCGCCCACCGGACGGACAATTCAGTCGTGGACCCCTCCCGGCTAACGCCGGGATTCCAGTCACGCGTGGACCTTTCGGCCTCACCACAACCCAGTCCGCATTCTACCCGCGCGGAATAGGGTGAAATCGCCGAAAAGTCGATATACCTAAGTACCGCGCGGGTAACCTACGAGGGATTGTACTCGCCAACAGGCCGACTCAGACACGATTCCGCTTAAGCGGGCTCGTTCCGGGCTAACGGGATAACCGAGCGGTGTTATCGTTCGGCCTTGACGGTTCAGATTAAATTATCGGGCGGCTCGCGCCCACTCAAACCCTTTACGTGGAAACAAGATGGAGACCCAACGAAGAAGGACGCAGCGACACGGGGGAAGAATTCAACAGACACGCATTTATTTACACAGACGGACACAAAGGCACACGTATAGCAAATATTTATGGCAACATAATAATTAAGAAATGCACATTATCAATAGAACAAAAGAAGCAAATGACGCAGAGCTACGACCATACCGCGACACACGGACACTTTAAAACAATTCTACTTCACGGGACTTGGCGTCCGACACACACACGTTCACACAGAACCCAAAGAAATGGAAGTCGACTTTCCCTGCGGTTGAGTCCTCGGCGACCGTCCTCTGCCGTTGACTCCCCGCTCGCAGCGTGGTCGGCGAGGCCTCGTCCGTCTCGCGGCCTCGGCCTGCTTCGTGCGGCCTCTCGACGCCTTGGACCGAGCACCCGACCGACAGCACCACGCCGAACCGGAGCAGCAGGACGACGCGAGCCGCGACCAGAAGAAATCCACGAACCCCGGAGAGAGCAGAGCATCGACGACGAAGGAGAGCTCAGCCCTCAGCCGCCTCCGCGTCTACGCGGCGCCCGCCCCGGTCTCTGGCTCCACCTCCTTCGAGGGCGCTTCGAAGAAGGGGGGGCGTTTCCCTCTCGGCTCCCCTCCCACCTGCGTCTTGTGGGGGCGAGGCGAAGCCGTGACGGCTTCAACGCGCAAACCGTCGTTACGATTAGACTTGCTGAGGATGGCGTTCGTTTGCTGTTGGTAGCGTGGTTGAGTGGTGGCGTGGTTGTGAGGGTGGCTGGTGCCGGCGTTGTTAGAGTGGTGGCGTGAGTTAGGCGTGTTGTTGTTGGTTGGCGTTGTTGAGGTTGAAGTGTGGTTGCGGTTCGAAAATAAAGCAGAACCAGAAAACGCCTAACTCAAGGATCGCAGCGCCGAATAATCACATTAATTCCCTCTAGACAATGGTTTGGCTAAAACTACACATGTACTTTTAAGAACTATTTTCACCTACGGACCTGGCATTGGTGGTAATGCGAATTTCCCAGCCTTTAAACAATATATACACATATATATGTATATATAACATTCATACATGCATACTACATTTCATATACATGCGAAAATTGGCCAGTGGAACCTTGCTCCCTCAACCGGGAGAGGAAGGCAGAGCGTTGGACTGTGCTGTCTGACAGCGTTCTGTGGCAGAGAGGGGCGCGAGCTTGGACTGTCTATTATCTCCTTCTCTTGGACTCTCCTTTCGCGTAAAGGGTATTCGCGGTTTGGCCCGTTTGTTACCTCCATCACGTGAAGGAGGTTATGTTTACCCCTTTTGTCTGTTTGTCTTTGTGTACAGGAATATCTCAAAAAGTCTGTAGCTGATAACGGACGAAATTTGTGGACAAGTTCGGTGTGTGACAAGAGGAACCGATTCGATTTTGGTGCAAGATCCGTATCCGTTTCCAACTACGAGAATTATTTAAGTGATTCTAAATCCAAACATGAGACATCGGTCAAAAACGATATGTAGCACGATATCTCAAAAGTTGCTGGACGGATTCGATGAAACTTGGTGGACCACTGGTGGTGTGGCAAGGAGAATCATGATTCAATTTTTGGTGAAGATCCGGTATATGGGATCTGATAATTTTTTGTGAATTCTTCACCATTGAGCAGATAGGCCAAAACCGAAATATAGTCACGATATCTCCAAAATTTGTGGATAGATTTAGTGAATTGGTGGACAGTTTGGGGTGTATTGACCACGAACAAATTGAGTCAATTTCGCGTGAAGATCCTGATTCGGATCCGACTACTTTTGCATGGAGGATTGCACCCGATTATCTGCTTGAAGAATGGAAAGCATGCCTCATTTTTACAAAAAATATATTTCCCCTTTATTCCACAACCGATTGAGGCAAATCCCTTTCATGCCATACCGATCAAACCATCAGTTCTGCCATTGAGAGATAGCTTGCATTTGCACGACTTTGAGGATAGTTACATTTGGCGTAAAGCGCCCATTATGAAATTTACTAATGGTTTAAATCTTCTTTGTTTCAGGCAAAGAAGATGTGAAACTATGTGTTTCAAAGTCCAATGGAGTGTTACACAGTTGGGATTATCAAAAACACAACAATTATCTGTTGATCATTTACCTGCGTCTCTCCCTGTTTTCTGAAGTGCCACCGGCTCGTAGGAACCGTCGCTGGGACCGATAGTGGTGACAGTAGAAGGTTAGAGTTCCATCTTCACGCCTGACCATGTAAGTCACTTTAAAATGTTTCACACCATCTTAAAGTCATTGAAAAAACGACGTGGACATCCTTCAAGAAGAAACAACACGATGACCAGGATCGACATCGATTAACGATCCAAGGTTATTTATAAAGCTCACTGCCAAGGTCCAAGTTGCGCATGCAGGTTAAAAAACGCAACGTCAACATCTTACACTTGCTCGTATCAAAATGAGATTCCCCACCATAAACATCAAACAACTACATTCTTGATACTTTAAATGTACACCTCCTGTCAAAATAACTGAAAACGTAGCGAGCTGGGCATGGGGCAGGGATGTGACGACATCGATGATACAATCAACCGACAAAAGAAGATAGTGAAAAGAATATCAATCAGTTGAAGATAGAGTCAATAAAAAGTAGGGAGGAGGCTTATTGCGTGCAAGAACAATTTTGCGCTCAGCCACTATTACATAACACACCTTCACCCTTTATTTGACACCTTAACCCCCGTAAAATATGAATCATCCACTCACAAACAAAAAAGTAATTAAAACAACTTCTTACTTTCCTGGAGGACCTGAATTACAACTCAACCAACACTCATTTGGGCATCGAAAACCAGGACCCTGCACAATCAATACCAGACAAGGGAATTTAGTTAATCAAACCAGAACAAAAGCCATATGGTCCATAAATTATACTTGCTCTTATAGAAGAAGCAGAAGGAAAGTGTGCCACCATTTCAGCCAGTTAAGGCTTCCAATTAATTAAATTATACAGCCATGGGCATAATCAAGATGTGAAGTGATGCTGGAAGAATTACAACTCAAATGCCCAAAATAGCAATCGATGCCTCCCACATGAAAAAGTTTTGTAGAACAGCAGCTACTTGCAATCACACTGAGCACATACTCCAGGATTGATAGGCTGTTCACACGATTAGGCAAATCAGCCCAGCTGCTCCATAAACCAAGATGGTTAATTGTTGGGAACCACGACTTGATCCCAAGTGTCAGAAAAGATAATTCCAAGCAGTTACTCAACTTGGCATCCAAGAAAGGCAAAAGGAAAAGGATTAAAAGTCAAATTGGAAGCACCATAAGCAATGTAGGACCAACACGACAGTTCAGAACGACTTGTTATCAGTGTTGCATTACCACAGATTCAAACTATGCTTGTAGAAGAAACCAAGGATTCGGCTACAACTTTATCCCCATATTAACCTAAAATGAAAAATAACCTTGATCAATTTTACAGGTAAGACCTAAATGATCAGGTTGACCCAAATGGACTGAAATGATAACTTGACCTAAATGATCAGGCTTTTTAAAGACCTACTATTGGCACAAAAACTGTTTTCAAATAATTCTCTAGAACAGTTACAAAAGGCAGGATAACAAAAAATATTATATATAAAACACAGTGATCTCCTGGCCAAATTCCTTTGCACTCCCGATTGGTGTGCCAGTAACCATGGTAGTACCTCTAATTGGAACTCTGTGCTGGCCAATCACTGAGTGCGGTCGATTCCTCCAATTGTTGCGGGAAGTGTTTTGATGCGATAAGTCGACATCCGCGCCTCTCCTAAAGGCTTCGTTAATCGTGGAACACTACTGCTCCGGCCTACTGCCAGCAAGTAAGACTCACTGTGTGGAACATCACACCAGCACTAAAGCCAGCCGATAACACGAAGAAATTACAGACAATAACTTAAATCAGGACAGTGACGTGGAAGGAGGGAAGGCATCAACAGCATGTTAATAACGTCTTCAAAATGTGCCGAGAGCCAGTGCGACCATGCGACACGATGACTATATTGAAAAGTCTATGGCAACACATATATTAGCGTGCATTAACAAAACATCTCCTTGCTCTCAGCCTCTCAGGTTCAACACAAATGAATATATGAAAGTAAAGTTAAAAAATGAAAAGCCTGAAAACAGCACAAGGGTAAGAAATGCGAAAAGGTTAATTGCACAACAGCCACTAAATAATGTCAGAGACCGGATTGGATAACCATTCAGGAAAAAGAGGTATTATGACATTAAAGTGGTAGACATAATTGTTTTGTTCTTTTAATACAAACCAAGCCGTGCAGTTGGTTTTTGTTCATCTCTTTCACATTGTTAAATTTGCTCCAGCATTTTTTTTATTTTGTACAGGATCTAGGGTTCAGAGGATAGATGGTAAAATGAACAGATCGACAAGTGATATTGAAGTACAAGACAGGAACTAGATAGCCTTGCGAATTCCAAAGTGATCGCCGAAGGGTACAGCATCCCTGATGGGGCGGGGGAGGGCGGAGACAACTCGCCGCTTACCATGACAATGACATGTGACATTACCCATTGGGCCGAGATCCACATGATGGCCAGTATAGTTTTTTTCAGACCATCACATGACTTGACCATTCAAACAATTAAGGATAGTGTAAATAAAGAAAATGTGTCCCATCTAAAATCTATCCATAAAACTCAACATCATGAAAAAAATCGGAGGAAATTTATTCAAGTATGATCAAAAGGTGTTTTTTTTTGTTGATTACATCACAATCTTGAATAAGTAGGTCAAGGACACAAAACAAATTCAAGGCACAACTTCAGTGCAGATCCACTCATTTTTGATGTTTTTACAGGAATATCTTGGAAGGTCAGTCGGTCTTTGAGATTCTGGCTTGGCAAAACTGAGCATGAAAAAAAAAAAAAGCGCTTTTTTTTTTTTCAGCACCATTTGACCTTGACTTAACCTGAAGATCTCTCTGAGCCCTTTCCTGTTTGCAATGGTGATGGACAGGATGACGGACAAGATCAGACTGGAGTCTCCATGGACTATGATGTTCACGGATCACATCATGATCTGTAGGGAGAGTAGGGCGCAGGCTGAGGCGAGCCTCGAGAGGTGGAGGCACGCATTGGAGAGAAGGGGAATGACAGTCAGTCGGAGTAAGATGGAGTAC
>CM068958.1:49210892-49226688 GCA_035128595.1 Eptatretus atami | reverse complement strand
ACATTATACTCCCCACTGACAAGGAACCGTTATATCAAGCGCTGATTCGTCACCCGCACTGAACTGCCTGTTTGCCTTGACCACATGTCTGCTTGCCTTGTTGCATTCCCTGCGTCACCAACTCACCATGTGCGCAAGCACATTCCCAGCAAATGTTCAGGAACTGCCATGCAGGCACCACAAGACGGGGACTGCATCGACAGCAGAATAGGTGACTTTGCACCAAACGATTTTTCCTTTCACAGATAAAGTCCTGTGCCATGGTTCAGTATATAGTTTGAAATTGAATAGTTCTACCCACTTGTTAGTTTGTGTGGTGCGGCCAATTTATTTTAAGTTGTCGAGTGAGTCTGTTAGTTTATGTACGTCCAGCGCACTAGGTTATTGTTTTTTGGACAAATAAAATGTTCCACTCAGGTGAATCCATCGGTAAATCGTACTTGGCGGGAAAGCCTACACGTGTATGCACATCTGAATTTGACGACTCGGGCGAGTCTGTAAAATAAGGGAGTGCGGTAGTGTTACGGGATTTGGAAGCCTTGTGCACAAAAAGGAAGCAGTCCCCAACACTTCAGTTATTTTATAAGTATGTGTTTTATTAAGTAGAATACATCCCTGATGATACTAATGGGGAATTTGGTGTGTGCGCTGTGAGTTATTTAATAGTCAAGTGTTATACATCGATTAAACACCACGGCACCGCCCTCACTCACACCCGGTCGCCATTGCCGACGTTGTTTTTTGGCGAAGCGCCATAGGCGCGAGCCTCATCGCTCAGATCGAGGTCCGCTCGGGGAAGGGCGATGGACGTTTCTCGCAGCCATTGAGCAAAGGGCGAGCCATCACACTCGCTCCCCAGCCAATGGGAATGCTAGCGTGCCGAAAGCTACTACGGAAGCCTCTTCGGGAGCGGGCTCCGAGACGCCTATGTCCAATCAGGAAAGGCTGACCACCTCAGGGGCGTCCCCGCCCAGTCAGATGGAATAGTTCGCCCTCGTCCCATTCCGGAGGCGAGCTCACCTCGGAGCGTTTCCCTCGACCCGTGGGGAGGAAGGATAAGGGAAGGTGGCGAGCTGTTCGGAAAAAAGGGTTCACCCCATCGTAATGGAAAGAAAGAAGGAGAGAAAAGAAGCCCCGTCTGTGTGCTGCATTCTTCGTCTACCCGCGGGTGCTCGGTTCTGGTCTGGTCTGTGTCCCGTACTGGCTGGTGTCCCTGGCGCATTCCTGGTCCCTTGGTGCTTTGGTGCGCTGCCGTTGTTGCGACAGGGTTCTTAGCCGCCTCTGGACCAACGCTTCGACCAGACTGCAGAGCAGGCAGTGCATAAGGCCACGGCCACCATTTCTTTGGGTGTGTGTTTGTGTGGTGTGTGTGCAGTTTTTCGTACGATTGATTGAGTGTTTTCATTGGACATATGTTATCCATTCTTTTATTCACGATAAATTCTGCTTATTTGTGTTACCTTCCCTCCCGATTATTGCTTATAAATAAAGCTCCGTGTTAAATGTTCAGTTCGTTGTGTTGTTTTTTCTTTGCGAGCATGGTTCGGGCTTGTAAATAGTTGAGGCGTTTGTTGCTGTAAGTTGTCATTGGGGACGGTGCGGCTTCTGCGTAACTCCGCGTAGGTTTATGTGGATCCGAATCGGGTACCTGACGACTCCGGTTCGTGGCAGTCGGCCGAGGGGTGTTATTTCCCCGTGTATTTGACGACGTGGGTACTTCGGTAATTATTGAAATTTGGCTATTGACCCTACCCCCACGCCGTCAGAGAATTGGCGTGCGGTCCTTTAAGTGGCCGTCGACTCCAGTTATTCCGGAGTGCAACTTATTATTTCTGGGTGCTTCATGGGAGATGGCTCTACTGCTCCACCTCGTGGTCGTGTTATCGCACCAAACCGCAGCCCCACAAGTTATTATATACTTGTGTCTTCATGATTCTTGTGTTCATCTTAATGCATTTTACACTTTAATGCGAGTGGTAGATGTCATGTATCTCAGATCAACTGGAAGCCTGGCTCATCAGGGGCGGGAAGACGAAAGCTGCAGCATGAAGAAGTCTCTGAGTTTTCTTGTTTTGTGTGGACCATGATAAAAGACTGATTGGCCCACACTGAGCCATTTGCTTTCGAAAATGGTCGAATCAAAGTAATTACACTCATAGGGACGGCGTGATACCCGACCATATAATGAAACACAACGGTGACGAGCTGAAGCGTTTTATGTAAGCTAAGGTACATGATGGATGGACAAACAATGAAATTAGAGATTTTACATTCATTGATTGTGATTCAAGGGGTTGATATTTGATGAGAAACTGTTCATGTTTTAACAATCACATGTTAACCATCAACACAAAAGCGGAACATCAGCAGAGGAAATGTGAAACACGTTGTCTTGTTGGAAGAATGAGATGAGAAGATGTGCGGAGTGTCTGCGTCATAGGTCTTGGAACTCTTATAACCTGATTGAACCACTTTGGAGTGAGAAAGGAAAGAGTGTAATTTACATGGATGTCATGAGATTGTTTATATATGTTCAATAAGTTATACCAAGAGCAGATCCTCCCTTCGAATGGGATCAATAAATATTAAACATTTCAGACACAATGTCGGATATCACACACCACACCCCTAACATCCAAGCTCTTATCAATTCATCTCTTTACCATGGTATCTTAACAAAACAATCCAAATATAAGGAAAGACAAGCTCCTGTAACTGTAACAGCAACCGTGACATCCTCCACAAAGTGTGATATTCCTCTGGAGGAATCATTTACCGTGTTTCTCACGTGTCAAGAATGATGGTTTTAATCTTCACAGAATCGGGACTCGAACCCAGGTACAAACATCAATGGTTGAGTTGAGATCACCGAGCTCCTTATCCAACATACAGAGACACTCGAACCCAGGATAACCACCTCGATGTTGATTGAGAAAGAAGCTACCTGCTGCGACTGTGTCGGCATCAACGAGTGGTTCATTGCATTTCGAAGTACAAGTGGGCGGGTTTGGCGGGGGGGGGGCGGGGGGGTGGTCTTGTATACCTTGACACATTTATTAATTTGTAAATAATTAAATGACTATGGACAAATACTGTGTGCAAGCACTGGTGGTAATCACACAGATTAGGACGATATAATTTGAGATATAAAAGTTACTTAAAAGTTACATGTGACAATGAGCCCATTGGATAGTTATCATTCCTGACAACGAATCACATGTTGTTCATCACCACGTGTGATTATCTTGAACAAGAGTGTGGATGGTTTGGCAGCATGTTATTCCTCAATATTTTTGATACATGCAGGTCTAATTTATCGTGTGTACGTCATAAGTCCATCACTCAAAACGTTCATTTTTCACCTGCAACACTGATGGGGGGAAACATCGATAATCTACCACCTCACTGCTTGTCCGCCAAAATGATGACTAAATATGTCAAGAATAAATTGCCCCAACCCTGTTTAATCTTCCGAGAGATCCACATTATTAAAGGAAATTTGGAATTGATTATCAAGAATATTTTTGAAAAGTTGGGTTGAAATTAAATCCACGTATTCGTTGAGTTAATCTTTGAAAACATCATTCACTCGATTATTTGTGGAGATAAACCGAACTGCAATACCTGTTGGTGACCATTCAATCCATCAACCTCTTACCTCGATGGGAGAAACAAACATCCCACTGTGGGAGAAACACCGATGGGGTTGGAAATGTATGAGGGATGCCAAGACATTGATTTGTGGAAAAAGTTGGTGGGTGAGGAGGGCGGTGAGGGAGAGAAGGCGGGGGGGGTGTGGAGAGATTGTGGGGGTAAAGAGCAGGGGGAGATGGAGGACACGGTCAGGGGTTGGGCAGGGGGGGGTGGAGAGATGGAGGGTGGTTGGGCGGGTGGAGGGCGGTCGGGGTGGCTGGGGTTGGGAGATGGTTGGGGTAAAGATGGAGATGGAGAGATTGGTAGAGGTGGAAGAGGGTAGGGTGGCAGGTGGGTTGAAGATATGGGTTGGGTAGAGGGTGGCCAGGGGTGGTGGAGGCGAAGGGTGGAGAGTTGTGGGGTTAACAGAGAGGGGGGAGGGGTGGTGTTTTGATAAGAAAGAAATGAAGATGCAGATGGAATGTCGAAGTATACATTGAGTTTATGATTCTCATTTACTGTGAAATTGTTGCACCAAAAATTTACTGAAAGAAAAAGAGAATCTCGAATGTGGGGAAATGAGATTATTGGGATGTTCTGTTACTTACCCCTGAGGACGTCTACGTTTGTAACGTTGTTGAAGAAGAACGCACGTCTGGATTGTCCTCGCTGATCGGGATCTCCATCATGACTTCCTGTTCCTTTGTTCTGGTCCTCCACATATGGTTGACGACCCAACGAAGGCGAAAGAAAGGAAGCATCGTACTCAATATACAGCAACTTCATGGCCTTCAGCAATGGAGTGGGTTATGTTGATGGACTATACAGAGATTATTACCTCGTCAAAGAGAGAGGATGTTCCATTTGGGTCCGTTTGTTTGTCTATTTGTTATCTTGCCAAAACGAAGTTTTTTGCAAGATTATGTTCGGTCAGTGTATGTTTTTATTTTTTTTTGTTTGTCTGTAATCATGGTATAAAAAATTCTGCAGAGCCACCAGTTATCATTGGACATTTTTGGTAACTTCGAATATCAGGGCTATAGAGATCCCTTTTCAGCGCATAAATTTTGAAGGTCAACGTTTCAAAGTGTCAGGTCACTTTGTCGCAAATCAGGGGAGTCGACGAAACCCTTATTTTGTTTGAGTAATTTTAATTCGAATTCGTCTCCAAACTTATGGGATGTAGTATATGTCTGGCAGCTCAGCTGCATTAGTTTCTTTGGTGGCGATTGGCCTTGACCTCATTCGTTAGCGCCTGAGGTCAAACATTATTTGACCCCAAGGTCCAAATTGTCAAGTTTTAGGAACCAAATCGATGTAGTACCTCAAATTTGAACACCTCGATGAGTGCTTTTTAGAATGTCAAGCTTGAGCATTATTGACGTTCCATTTTGGTACGTTATAGGCAAACACATATTTTTAGGTTACTCTGTAGAACGATTACTCATCGGAATCTCTCGTAGGGCAATATATTCCTCAAGGGTCGCTCGCTCCTGGTGGAAGCAGCTCTGTTACCTATGTGCACCTTAAAAGAATCCACACGTGGTCACCTTGTGGCAAGACACCGGTTGTGGTTTTATTTGTTGTTTGTCTGGGTCGTCTACAGCCCAATGGCTCGGACCAGTCGTTCTTATTTTTTACACCTGATTGGCAATCACACTGAGACAGTCATGCCAAACCCCGTCTTAATCGGACATAATAAAATGTCATGACGTGACGTCCACAACAACGTGAAACACATTTTTGGACATTTAATCAGGTACGGGAAAGTCGTACGCGCTTCCTGTTGAACCAAAAAAAAACTTCAATGGAATATCTAAATGTTTTAAAATGCATGTTAGTACAAATTATGCCACAGCTTTTCGCAGTGTATGAGCGTCAAAGTGTTTTAGCTAATTGGCAGTTGATTTAAAAAAAATTTATCTCGTTTCTACAGGTACAATTCATTAACCGATTTGATGAATTTTAAACAGCTGATAGAAATCCACAGTAGCAAAAAGATATGTGACTTTTGGTGATGTTTCAAAGATCAGGATCTGGATTCTGCATCACTAAAAAATTATCGCCCATTATACAATGGGTAATTTTTTAGAATACATGGCTATTCTCTTCAAACAGTTTTGCACTTTTTATATTAGAAACTTATAGTCTTATTTATGCATGTATTATTAACATGTGTACAACAGTTGACTCGAAATTGAACCCAAGGTCAAGGTCAGAGGTCACCCAAAACATGAAAAAAACACACATATAAGAATACATATTTTTTTTTACAACATACTTGCAAACCTGATAAGGGATCGTAAAGGTGGTTGAAAAGCAATGTTCCGTAGGTATTTTCAATATTTTCGACATCAGAATGAAGGCCAACAAAGCCCGATGTATAGTTGTGAGTGTTCACATGGGCTTTAAATGAGCTTGTGTGAAATTGTTACAATCTGCTGCCTGTTACCGGACAAGACGGCCTGTACATTGTTATTTTGACGTCGCCGTCATTATTAAGTGTCGAACAAATATAAACACCACACATTCCATTACATTTTACAGCTTGGACCACCACCACGGAAACAGGTCAACTAATTCGTGTCGTTGTAAGACGATTTTTCATTTGTCTGTGTTGTTGTCTATTCTGTCTGTTTTGTTTTGTCTTATGGGTAAGTTCGATAAAGTCGAAAAAAAAAATTTTTTTTTTTTTGAATCTACCTTTGTTATCACTTTGTTTCCGCGATATGTTTGTCTGTATGTCTTATGTCTGTCTGTTCGGTCCAGTGCTTCCGTTAAGACAATGGCGTTATGATGAACTTTGGTGGGTAGGTTCATACCATGACCGAGTTTGTGCAAATGAGAAACGTTGTTATGGAGAACCACGTGCCTAGTAACGGGACTTTTGAAATTTTTGAAAATCATAAAAAAATTATTTTTTTCGAAAATCAAAATCGGCGCCCGGCGATGTGGGCAGTACATTTCACGCCATATTGTTCAAAAATTTCCAGCCGAATCTATGACAAACTGTCGGAGAAGATAGACTTTGATGAACCCTGGTCGAAAACAATAAAAAAACGAAGTTCGTTATATCTCAGAGCACTATGAGTCAGATATCTTTGAAACTGGTATGGTAGGTTCATGGTATGTCCTAGTTTATTGTGTGAGAAAGAACTGTTGCTATGGACCCCTCCGCTTGACCTAGCAACGGCCGAAAAACCTCTTAATGTGAGGGTATTTTAACGAAAAACAATCTGCAGTTAACCTTGAAGCATGAATCATTGGATTTTCGTGCTTAATTCCTCAGTCATTCCCCATCGAAGGCCATCGCGTTCAGGTTTCTCATGGAGTAGGCGACTAACCCATGTCCCGCTACCGGCTTGTTATGTGTGGTTTTTACTATGAAATTCTTTAATTTCGTAATGTATTGTTACGAATGGCGTTCTGATTCACACAACATTCAGGTTCCTTCGTCAGCTATTGTCAGATCAAGTGCTTGTTTCCCTAGATAGCTCACCTTTAATTGTTTTAAATGTTTCAGAAATCGAATATATAGCGCTGTGGGATCGAATTTAATAGTTAGGGAACGCAACAATGGAGACATCTCATTCTGTCTTCTGAGACAGAAAGGAGATAACAATATTCTGCGAAGAGGAAGATGACCCTGCATTGTCCGTGACTCATGATGTAACAACAACTCCCTCCCACCCCGTGCTGAGCGGGGGATGGAGCAGAGGGCATGAGTCATGAATCACGCCGGAGCGGGGAAGGGCGCGAAGAAGGAGAGAGAGGAGATCTTTTTTTGTTTCGAAGTTGGAGTGATTAGTAGTTTTGCTTCGGGCAGAGAGTAGTCGCTTCAGCAGACCTTCGGCTCCTGTTTGCGGTGGGGTTAGGGTTTGAGTGCTTCGGAAGCTTTTTGCTTCGGCTGGACTCAGTAGCTCTCGGTGATGGCCTGGTCGGGAGGAGGCTTTTGGAGACTTTTTGGTTTTGATGGTTCCCGTGAAGCTTCGGCTCTGCTTGGCTCGTTGAGAGCTTTTTGCTTTCAAGTGGCCCTGTATTGGAAGAAATCTAAGCGCATGCCTCGACTCGAGCGCGGTGGTGGTTCTTCTTTCTCGGTTCGTGGAGCTCTTTGTCTCCATTTTGGTTCCCGGCTGGATTGTGACTCATCGACCTCTTCTTGGAGGTCGGTTCCTCGGGAGTGACGCTCGACGGGAAGGATTCGGCACCTCGTCTCACCAGCACTGATTGAAGAAGCGTGGGAGGCATATCGCGGGAGCTCGGGTACCGACACAATTGAAGACACACGAGGTGGAGAGGTTCGAGATAGGTTCTATGGTAGTCACCTGTTCTTCGAGCTGGAGCCTTGTTATTAAAGGGCCTCTGCGCACCATTTCTTGGGTGTGTGATTGTGTGTGCGTTACGTGTGTTTCGTGGGCCCGTCTCACTAAGATGGAACATTGTTAAGTTGATTTGTGTGCTTGTAAATGTTTGCATCGCATTTTGTATTAGATCGTTGTAGTTGTTTTGTCGTGCTTTTGTTGCATTGTATAGTGTGCATACGTGTTTTGCCTTGTTTAATTGCATACTGTGATTTTATTATAATAATGTCCTTGTGTGAATGTAACACCTGATTGTTGCGCCATTCTCTCATTGAAACTGCCAATATTGATGATCGGAATAAATAGTTTGCGTTTCTTATAATAGCCAAGTAAAGTGATCGGGTCCAACAGGGGACTGCACGATAATACCCTGCTCAGGGTATCCAAAGGAAGGCGAGCTGCTTAAGCGGCTCGTTTCCAAGCTGTCCCGTTGAGGTACAATCTCTCCGGTAACCTACCTGCCTGATAAATAATTAGGTATAATCGAACAGATTTGGGGACTCGGAACCTTAGCGCAGGGATAGAGTGCGGAAGGTGGTGGGTGGTTACAACACACCCGTGGCTGCGTTTCGGGCCGTTGATCCGGAAGCCACGACTGGATTGTCCGTTCGGTTGGGCAAAGCGACTGACTATTGGTTAGACGCGGTCGTTCGCATGCCGACGCGGATGGGGAAATCTACAGTATATACCTGTATTGATGACTTCCCGTCCCTGTGTTTGTTGTGTTGTATTGTGTGTGTGTGGGTGTGTTTGTGTGTTTGTTTGTAGGCACGATAACTCGAGACGGAAGAAGCCCCAATGTCAAATTACACCACGTGATTCAGAGAGGTGATGGTTAGCGCCGATTAGATTTTGGTTGAAATCGGTCAAAGGTCAAGTCACAGTGGGGTCAACATCCAAAAACATTCGATTTTTGATGTTGGTGCAGATCATCGTAGAAACTTCTGGTTTGCGTCGCTACCTTCTCTAGAGACAGCTTTATGAGACAATTTCAGAGGTCAAGTTGACGATTTCGTAAGTACCAGTCTATGACTGCTTTGTCTATTCTGTCTATTTGTTTGTCTGCACAGAACTTTGTGTTTTGTCAGCAACCGCTTGTTTGGATTGAGACAATTTTCCACATTGGTGCGACTTCTCATGCACAATGTTTTAATGATAATAATGACGTCGTAAGTTCACGTTGTGTGGCAGCCATATTTAAAAAATTGAAACACTGAAAACTGCACAAAGGAAAAGTGAAACTTGGCACATAGCAAGTATGATGAATGAGTGGTATTTTTTATGACGTCATAGGGGCTTTTTGTTATGACGTCATAATTGCATTCTTTCTTCTTCTTCGGGGACCATCTTTATCCCACCGTTTTATGGAGTCGGCCACCGGGAAGCTTTGACCGAGTCTTCATACCGGCCTGACCAGGCTTGATGGTTGACAAGTTATGCTGAATTTGGAATTTGGCCAGGGTGCAGGGATAGCTCGCCTACTCTTCAGAAAGACACCATGGGAGATAGAAGATTTGTCTCCCGACCATCACTATCTTTCTCTGTTTCACTTTACTGCTCTCCAAATCGACAACCTGAAACTCTTTGACTTTCTTAATTGTTCCATGAGCCTTGACATCCGACACCCTCAAGCAGAATTTCTCTTGGAACGTCATGTACAACGCAGAGAGTGGCTGAAATCTTTCCACAAGATATTAGCGGGGGAGGGGGAGGGTTGAAGCTCTTACTTTTCCTTTCAAAATTGATTTGGAACAAATTATCTCCCACCCTTCCCCTATTCCCAAATCTCGCTGTGACTATACATCAATACTTTGGATTTGTTCATCACTTCCAATCCGTTGCATATTACAACGACACAATTCACCTCCAATTGGTTCTTCTGATTACAATCCTGTGAACATCCCTTTACTTTCCACCATCTTCTCATCCGACTGCTGCGACGAAAGCCATATTGCATTTCAATAATGCTGACTGGACTGGTTTACGAACTTCTTTTTCTGACTTTCCCTGGAAACATGTCTTCGTACAACCTATTTTGAAGAAAGGTGATCGTTCAAACCCTTCCACTCCCATCCTATTGCTCTGACTTCTATGTTTCCAAGTCTTTGAATGTCTTCTCAATCCCATTTTCTCAAGCATTCTTGAATCTTCACAATCTTCTATCTGACCACCGAATAGCTTTCGCAAAGCCATATCTGCAGGTTCTCTCTATATCGAGTGTAGCCTGACGATTCTCTTTGCTACTTTTCTATTCATGCAGTTATTTTATTTCAGGCTTGTCCTCGTTGAGGACGATTCAGTCCGTGCCTGCGGCCTTCGACATAAAAAAAGGATGTAAAGGATAGCCTTGGGTACCACACAACTCTCTTCGAAGCTGTCGATTGAGGTTTGAACCCTGACTTAGCTATGAATGTCATCCTGGTGCTCACAGGCTGAGTGATTTATCAATGACTTATAGTTTGTTGCCGTTCCTTCGATGTAAGACAAATGGGTATCCCATCTGGAAGAAATAGTCAGTCGACGTTCAAGACCCCACAGTGTTCTTCATCAAAAAATCGACGAGACATTCCAAATCCCCCAGAAACAAAATCCAAATTACTGCCCTAACCTCCAGGGGGCACTGAATCGGTGGCACATCTGTGCCTCATC
The DNA here is from genome assembly GCA_035128595.1 of Eptatretus atami. Classification (NCBI taxonomy): domain Eukaryota; kingdom Metazoa; phylum Chordata; class Myxini; order Myxiniformes; family Myxinidae; genus Eptatretus; species Eptatretus atami. Next base: position 49,216,045 of record CM068958.1, on the reverse strand, counting down.
GACCCTGAATCCTTGTGCTGCATCACAAAGAAGAAGCGGAAGTCGTCACACAATGCAGTTCAAATTCGAGGTTTCAACCAAACCAGCATGTTTCACACAACAGTTCAACGTTTTCAGATGCCAGGACAACGCAAACGAAAACCCTCCCTCAAGAAATGAAGAGTTTATTCGAACCGGTAATCGAGAAGGCAATAAAATTGTCACACCAGAAGTTGAAAGTAACTCCTAATCCCTCATTACAACGAACCAGCAAACTCGATTATCAACAAGATAATCTCGGATAAGAAACTAATTTCATGAGGACGAACGATTCCCCAAACTTACCGACTCTCTTCCAATCAAGTGAACAGGACGGATCAAAATCAGTGAACAGGTGTTGAGATGATCACCGAGTGATGTGGAGCAGAGCGAAATCGTCCTTTATCAGAAGCTAAATTGATGATATGACCCATTTGTGTTTTCTCAATATGTTCGTGAATCAATGCCAGGTAAACCTGGATGCTCTGACAAAGCAGAAATAATAAATAAGATTACATTTCAAACAACCCAAATACATCACTCGAGGATAGTCAATGCAGGACACGTATAAAGTGCTTGTGTGCATAATCGCATCAAACTATAAACATCAGATGAAAGAAAAATAGGACCACGGGACCTGAAGCTCCACCTGGATCAGCAGAAACAGTGAATGACGTCATAAAACATGGAAAGTTTGTTCATGTGCCACCTTGCGTCGTGCTCGCCGACGACGCCCGGCTCCACAACAAAATGGTGTTCAGGGGGTGTGATTCGGCCCCTCCGTCCTCCGTCGAGAAATTCACAGGATTCGATCAGGGTGTAGGAGCAACCCCCCCACCCGTGTCCCTAAATTGCGAGCGAGTGAATTTTTATCTCAACACGCAAACATGGCGAACCAAGATGGGCTGAAGCAGGTGGGTTTGGAGGTAAAGTGTAGTTGTTATAGGATCCCATGGTACAGACACCACTCCATGCAAGAACTTTCGCCTGCAGCCAAACCCAGAAGGGTATTCGGAGTGCAGGGCAGGTATGACAAACCACCCCCCCCCCCCCTCCGTCAAATTTCCTCCCCGGACCCCAGCGAAACCACGACCGACTGAGGCGAATCGGCTTCGTCAGGGTCGTTTGACATCAACCGGTTGGGGGAAATGTTTTGGGAATGATGAAGGAAAATGCACGCAAGAAGGAGAATGCTTGGGCAATGGATGCCAAAATGGACGAGAATACGTGGGCAATGAAAGCGAACATACAAGCGATGGAAAACAAAATGGACGTCAGCGCACAAAGGATGAAGGGGGATTTTGAGCGCAATATGGATGAGGTCAGGGGTGAAATGCAGTGTGTGGAGTTAAACCTGCAGGCGGGCGTAGGAGGCATAATGGTGGCAACACGTGGCGGAACGACCGAAACGACGAGGGGGGTGTGGAATGTGTCTGGCCCGCAAAGGAGACGCGTGAGGTCTAAGGGACGAGCAGCGCCACGAATAAGGGGACGACGGAAGAATTCAAAGAGGTGACGGAGACGCAGACAATAAAAGAGACAAAGGAAGAAACGAACGAACGTGAGGGGATGACGGAAAAATTCACAGACACACAAAGGGAGATGCAGGAGACAAAGGAGGGAACACCAGAGACGTGGGAGGTGGAACAGGAAAAGGTGAACGAAATACGGGGAAACAAAGATAAAGAACACACGTAGGATTAGAAAGGGACAATGAGGTTGAGCATGGCGAATGTCTCGTGACCCGGTTTGAGCATCAGGTTAACCTCCCTCAGGAACAGGGGGAGATGGGAAAGCTCTCTCGAAGCAGATCGCGACGAGGTGAGTCCGGTCGGGCGGAACGTGGTTGAGCGGGTGAGTGATGTGATCGAGTACATGCGGAGCTTGGGGGGTATGGAAACCCCGGGATTGCTTGAGTTGACACGAATCGGATGTGATTGTCCTGGAGTGTGTGGTGAAATGTGTGAGCAGTACGAGTGGCATGGCGTGCGTGAGTGCGTGCATGGAATTGGTACCTGGACCGATTCATACGGGTGTAGCGAGCCGAATGGACCGCCAGTAAGTATTTCGGGAACCGCGCCGGTTTCACGGGACGTCGCGTACGGGGTACGTTTCGCATTTAGCGAGCGGCCCTCGCGTGCGTGTCTTCGTGGCGGGAATCCGGCGCGAAACGCTCCACGTGGGATTCAACAAGGCCTCGTGGATCGTTAAAATGGCGGCGAGTGTTGTTTGAATTCGGCAAACGGGTCCACATGCGAGCACGTGTGTGTGAAGCTCCACGTGCTGTGCGCCGCGTGTTCCGTGCGCGGAACGCGCAGAGCGAGCCCCCGGGACAATGCATCCGTGCTGGCCTGCACGGGAAACCGCGCAGGTTCGGTGTGTGAGTGACGTCATCGGCACGGACCTCACGGCGCGAAGTACGGGCGAGTGGCACACGTTGGCTCGCGTGGGGAACCCCTCAAAAGCAAGTGATTGGCAGGGTGACGTCATGGCTGCACGTATCGCCCGACGGAAGGGACGAACGAGCGAGTCGTAGACCGCTGCCTTGGCGGTGCAAGAAAAAAAAAAGAAGAAAAGCCTTGCTCCAAGTACACGGCCTGGACAGGATGTGGCAAGCATCTTTGTTTGGGCAAAGGAGCACTGGTTAGCGGGATGGGTTTAGCTTAGATAGACCGGCCTCATGGGAGCATGGGCCGTCCTCCATGGGGCCCGTGGACTAGTTAGTGGTAATTTAGTTTATATTTAGGAATGGATTTTGGAAGACATGGACCGACATGAATTGTGTAGTGGAGACGTAGCTTAGCTACGTAGATTAAATGGAACGTGCACTAGTTTAAGAGATGACGGGGAGCAGGAGTTAGTTAGGGGAATTTAGTTTGGAAAATGGCAGTGTTGGAGTGTATGAGTGAGTTCAAAGGAAAAAAAAATGTGTGTACAATGAATGAGTATGGGTCAGCCGGCCCGAGTGTGTGAGTGGAGTGAATGTGGAATGTATGGTGCGAATGAATGAGTGGGGGGAGGAGTGAATCCCACCCAAGTGACCCCGGGGTCAGTGTAATGTTAGTTAGTGGGTTAGTCAAATTTACCAAATGGAGGTCGTTCTGTTGTTGGTGGTGGAAGAAGGCACGTAACCTTTTTGTAGGGTGCAGGAGTCCATTGACCGGCTGGGAGCGTGGTTGTTCAAAGGTGAGTATCGAGTAGAGGGCACTCAGCACAGTCGGCCAGAGTAGGCCAAGGGTCCAAGAGACCGGATAGTGTATGGGCACAGGCCACCTCGGAAAGGGACCTGTAGTGCCAAAATGCACGTGGCATCGGAGGGGGGCAATGCCAGGAAGGGCAACCCCCGCGTTCATCGGGAGCAGGTAGCTCGGAGACAGCCTCAGGGCCTGGGGGGTCCGTAGTTTGAGAATCGCAGGAGAGAAATCCCTGCTAAGTGAGCCACGCTGCCCAGCCATGAAATTGTGCAAGGGCATGAATGAAAATTTGCGGGCTCGGCCCACATTTATAATGGACACCAACACAGGCGACGGGAATCATGGTTGTTAGAACAAATAGTTTAAAGTGACAGGCGTTTTGAAAAGACCCAGGGTAGTTTAAAGTTGATAAATGCTGGGATAGTTAGGAAATATACACTTTCGCACCATCCATCCCTTCGCTCTCTGTAGGCCGCTGGACCCACCTTGGGAAAGATTGCTGAATTATGTAGGAGGTTATTCTGAGGCTTCGTTGGGCCTTGAGACAGGACAATAGTCTCTTCTTATTCCCCTCCAAAAAAAGGAAGTTAGGGGTTGGGAGTAGATGGACAGGATAGGTTCGCCGGACAAGGACAATAGGAGGGTTATGGATAAGTAATTATAGAGAAAATATTGTTACGAATTCTGGCCTGTCCGGCGTGCGAGCGATAACGTAACTCGGATTGTGACGCGTCGCCCACCGGAACGGACAATTCAGTCGTGACCCTCCTGGAACTACCGCCAGGAGCCAGTCACATCACGGTGTGGGGTTTAACCTCACCACGATCGTGCAATTGCCACCCGCGCAGGATAGGTTGCTCGCCAAATTTTACCACCTAAGTACCTGCGCGAGTGGTCGACTGGGCGATCGTACCTCGCCGCAGGTCGACTTCGACACGAACCGCTTAGCGGCTCGTTTCGTGTGCTGCAGGATAACCGAGCGGAGTTATCGTCGACCTCGACGGTTCAGATTACTTATCGGGTGTTTCAACCACTACAATCCCTTACGTGATGCAAGATGGAACTTTCAACGAGGAAAGGATGCAACAGTAGGGTGGATATACTGATTCTGGCTCACTTTTCCCCATGAAATGAATGGGGATTTGTTCAGCGATTCACATTTTTTTTCCCTAAAATTACACCCCCTTTTTATCCCAAGGTATATTTGTGTCTCCCCTTTTAACCTAGGGCATTCTATCAAATAACCAATGCGACAAGATAAAGATTTTCAAGTAGCAACGTAGTATGTGGTTTGTTCAAGGTGATTCTGAAAGATATCTGAAACCTGTAAGCCTAGGGACACTCATTTTTCAAATAAACAATGCATATTTTTAGTCACTCATTAACCTATAAACATTTGTTCATTCTCATATCCTCAATAGTTAATTTTCTTTGCACAATAATCCCCATCTAAAATAATTTAAAAACAAAACATTTGAATCTTTATATTTTCAAGATACCCTTTTGTCCATTATGAAATGATATACTTCTCTTAATGATCTCATCTGACCACTCCTGAGTTGCATATCATTTTGAGATTATAGTAAATTGTTTTCCATTGTTCAATTGATAACCATCAAATTTTCAGTCCATTCAAGGATATTATTATTTTTTTACATCCCTAACTCATTGTGGTTTTTAAATTGATCGCTTATTTGTTTTATTTACCTTTGTTTAGTTATTTTTTCAATAAGACTTATTTGATATTTCCACATTCATTATGTTTTCCATATTATATACCAAGACTGAGATTTTCTCCACTCTTTAGTTTGATTAATACTTGTTCGACCATTTATATACCGTGAAAAACGTGCGTAGCCCTTAAAAACCATAACCCATCTTCCCATTGTTATAAACTTGTGATCCATATGAAACACAATCTATTCACTACACTATCTCTCT
>CM068958.1:49186334-49201331 GCA_035128595.1 Eptatretus atami | reverse complement strand
CGAAGAGAGATTGATGTAATAATGTTGGTGGAGGAAAGCTATGACATCACGACATTGAAGAGTAACATTTTGGTTTTATTATTATATTAATTTTTTTTTACACTTTAGACTGATCTCCTATATCAACCTGGAAAATTGGAAATGAGCAACATCACAGCTTACATAAAAAAGTGGCTAAAACAGATCCCTTGCGATAGCCAATTAGCTTACTGTTCTTCAATCATTGCAAGGTCATGCAATCCATCATCACTAGTTGAAATAATCATTCCTTTTCTCCAAACATCCTCATCTAGATCATCAATTTGGATTCAGACCTGGTTACTCTACCTGGACCATGCTGCTTCTCTACTCTCCAACAATGGTGGAGGCCTCAACATCAGACATGAAGATAGAGCCATCTCTCTGGACATATTTAAGCTTTTGATAGTCTGGCATCCTGGCCTTACTCCCCAAACTGTCTGCCTGTGAAATTCAAGGCCAACTCACTCTTGGATAACTGACTTCCTCCACTCTCATAGTCAACGAGTGGCTCTCAACGGAACCCTTTCATCTCTTCTCCCTGTCAAGGCTGGAGCACCTCTCAAGACAGTGTTCTTAGTCCATATTATTCTAACTGTATTAATGATCTCACTGACTGTGAGAAATCCTCTTTATCTGTTTGCTGATGATCCACTCTCTGCTGTGACATTCTTTCTTCCTTCAGACACTGGGCTGCAGCCTTTCCTCTCTTAGACCTTGAAAAAACATCACAAGCTGGTTAAACAATTGAAATAGGTCTTTCATCCTGAAATCCTCACTATCTCTCGCCAAAAGGACGTCTGGCAAACCCGTCTTACCTCCATTCTAAACAATCCTCTTGAGGAGGTTCAGTCATTCAAAACTCCTGGATCTCACTGGTCGCATGATCTTTCTGGGGAAATCACATTTCAAAGTTGGCCTCCAAAGCCAGCCGCCAACTGGGAATTCTCCGTCACACAAAGTCCTTCCTTAGCACACTGAACTCCTATCCACCTACAAGGCCTTCATCCACAGATGGATACTGCTCTCCCCTTGAGCTGGCACTCCTGCCTCACATCTTGCTCAGCTTGACGCTTTGGAAACCAAGGCCTTCAACGTCATTTGAATCTCCACGATGAAGCTGAGTCATGGGCGATCAGTTCGCCATTGTATACAGGTTGGTGGTCTCTTTCTCTTCTACCCCCTCCTTTCTGGTCTTGCCAACAATCCTGAATATATGTTCGTGGATGTTCCCTCTCCAAGGTGACTGGTCTATAGCATTTCCTGTTGATCAGGATGCATGCAACAATAGTGATTTGGCACTTACTTCCTGGTACCCCACACAGTGATGGGTTTGATCTCGGTATGAACATTTTTGTCACCGATCCACACAAAATACCCCTATAATGACAATGGTTTTCTGGATGGTTTTCCATTGCCCTCATCGTGGTTGTCAGGGCCGGAGTTTGGAGTTTGGCCATGGTGCCAGTGACAACGACCACTGTTTGGGAAAGACACTGTGGGATCTTTATGTCCACCAACAGAATCAATGCCAGCAGACGCTCTCCGGCTTAATGTCCATTCGACGAACGGTGTAATCGTTAATGGAAAGTCATTTCCTTTTAATTGCTCTCGGGTGACGGTGCTTTTTTGTTTCCGACGAAGGGCTAATGCCCGAAACATCAGCTCCTGCTTCCCACGGTGGTTTGCATACCTTGATCAACATTCTGTTGATTCCATGACCGTTGTAGCCATACCTACGGACATTTTCCATGAGAAATAACATTTTGCTTTTATACTTGATGAGAATGTGAGTTTCGCCAAAAATATGAAAAAACAAATGTTGTGAGTGCATTAAAATAACATCCAAGTCAACAGGATACCATAAACCAATCATCGACAAGCAAATGGTAAACTATACACCGCAAGTCAGAACAATCCCGTCATAAACAAAAGTGAGTGCGTAAAGATTTTGAACATTCAGTAATGACGTTATATCTTTATTATTTTACATGTGATGATGTAAGTACATGTCACGTGCACCCTCTCGTCATTTAACTTTCCAGGAAATGCTGCATTGTAATTATTCCTTGTTTCGTGTATTCCTCTGTGTTTGCCATTTCTCTGATTTATGGAGTACAGAGTACCGCAATGTTCCATTGGTTTTGCCTTTGCATGGAGATGACCTTTTGGGTTTTCCTGTTGTTTTTTTTGGGTTTTTTTCTGTAATCTATTCTCAAAAGGGAAGTACTTGAAATTTATCCCAAACTTCTGCCTTGCCTTTGCTGTCTGAAAATATGATGTGTAATTAAAATGATAGTGCATGCCCGTACGTGCGTGCCGTACATGCAAAAATAAAAATAAAAAACTTTCAAACCGCGTGCCAAAACAACAACCGCACAGGCGTCCTTCGCTCTCGCGTGCCCGACGTGCGAGGCGTACGTGCAAAAAAAAAAAAAACTTTCAAACAACCACACAGGCCGTTCTTCGCTCTCGTAAACGACGACTGTTGGGGCATAGGGTTTATCTATAATGCGCATAAGAAATCGAGAAATTATTAGAAACAGTAAGTCATCACTATCCGGAAGTTCGCATATCGCAGTTACATTATTCACATTTAGTTTTAATGGCCAATTATTCAATTAGCGCCAACGTATTTTGCCTTTTCGCAATGTCATCGCAAGGAATAACACAGAGAAGAGAAAGAAAAAAAAAAACGTTCGTGCAAAAAAAAATAAAAAAATACACTTTTCAAAAACACAAAGGCCGTTCTTCGCTCTCGTAAACGACGACTGGATTGGGGCATTGTGTTTATCTATAAATGGGCATAAGAAATCGAGAAATTATTAGAATACAGTAAGTCATCACTATCCGGAAGTTCGTACGTTTGTAACCCGTAATGGGGAACGCGGCTGAGGATCTCTTCCTCAACGGCCACGCCTACGCAGCAACGTGTCCTGTCATTGGTTGGTAAATAAATTGCCAATAACTTGGGAACCACTTGTCCGATTAATATCAAACCTTGAAAAGGTACAATACTCAGGTCCCAGCAATTAACCTGGCAAGTTTCAAATTAGATCGGACAAGTGGTTGTTGAGAAACAGCGGTCCACACACACAACACCACACACACACACACACACACACACACACACACACACACACACACATTGCTGGAATTATAGATAGATAAAGTAGTATTCTTGTCCATTAAAGGTTTCCTCATGATAATTCAAGCGTGAATTTCGACTCAACTACGGCTAACACTCTTGGTCCAAATCTTTCACAAACCTGGCTGACCAGGCGTGACGTTCCTTGAGGAACGTTGGCAGGAATTTTTAGTTTGTTCAGGGTGCTGACGACAACTTGCCTGCCCTTGGTGAAAGACGCCGTGGAGTCTTTAACATTCACCAATCACCAGTGCCGGCAGACTTGTCACCGGAATAACGTCTGTCCGTTTTAACGTCTCATTTTTTGAAATGACTCCGACGTCTCATAAACGTCTCACTTTAGGACTAGATGCAAAATTTTTAAAAATTAAATGAAAACTCGGTGATCGAATGGTAAGAGTGTCCGCTCCGAGTCTGGAGGTCGGTGGTTTAGACCCGAGTTATACCAACACATCGAAAAATGGTACGTGCAGATTCCTTGCTTGACATTCCAGATATTATTTAAAAGAATGAGAGGACCGTTGGTATCAATGTGGAGGAGGAATTTCTCCTAAGAAGAAATGCCCTGCTCAGGGCGGTGAGAAAGGCAACGCCATTGTTGTGATGTTGCTGGTACCCAGAGAAACCCGGGAAGTGACGGCACTTCCCTCAAGCTCACTGGCTGTGTTGTGTCTCGTGTATTGCTATATGTCCAGTGTGTGAAATGGTGTGTGGCAGCTCCCACTATGAGTCTTAAATACTGTAAAAAAAGAACAAAAAAAACAACATAGCATTTGTAAACATCTTGGATGAAAAGGTGAAACCAGAAGCTAAAACATCTGTTGAAAGCCATCTTCTTGCTACATACCGTGTGTTTAGGATCCATGGTCTCACCATCTTCCTTCATCTCCTCAAACTCAACAATAATGGATTTGAAATCTAAGAGTAAAACCTGAAACACGTAATACTGACCACGTAATGTTACTGACAACCTGGAATCATAAATGAGAAACAACGTTCCACACCTGAGTTTTTCGGGACTACATGCTATAATTATAAGTACACTTTTTAGTTAATCTCCTTTTTCTTTCCTCTTTATTATTTCTTTTTCAATCACTCTCTCCACTTACATTTACTTCTTAACTCCCTCACACTCTTTCTTATATATAACGTTTTTTTTCTTTCCTACTCCCATCCAGGTTCTCCCACGGCTCTGGGCCGGCCTCGTCCACATAGGACGAGTTCGTGGCCGGTATTTCCAAACGCCCACCGCCACCCAACCGAAGAGGCATCCCCACACACACGACTACAGCAATTCTGAGACGATGCGGGTGCATCAGATGCGATAGCATCGGCCGAGGAGAGATGGAAGAAAGGACTCCTCCGGCATCGCTTCTGAGGAAGAGCCTGTGTACACGGAGATGCTCTCAGTCTTGGCAGCGGCGTCACAACCAACCTCAGAGGTTTGTGACGGTGTATATGAGGAGAATGCGCTTCTCTACAACGGACGTTGTTGCTCTAAGTGGAATATTATTATGCCGATTCGGAACTGGATTAGGAGATCAGAATGGTTTCCAGCCCTTTCCGGACCTACTACCTACGGCCACCGCTTCTGGTAGTTGCCCTCAGCAGCAGCGCATCAATCTCCAAATTCTGATGAGTCTCCACTTACCCATTGATCTTGCAACCCTGCCCTCAATCGAAACTGGACCCCGGTCAACTACACTACAGGACTCGAATAGTCCTCCTGTGGTATTGGTCGAATGTAGGCCTGAGCCAACAGGGCGCAGCAACCGCTTACCTCCTCCGTTCCACCTACCAGTCGTCACATGGACCTTGGCCACAATTGCGACATCGCATCTTTATCGCACGCAGTCGGCACACAGCAGGATCGTGCCGAAGGAGTTAAAAAACCCCATTGCCTATCTCAGGGTTCCCACAACCTCAGCGGCCGGGTTTTCCACAATGCCTCGCTTACGTTCTTTAGATGTCGCACGGGAAAGTGGAGTTTCACTTGGAAATGTCTCTGAGAAACCCGCTTCAGCTCAACTTTTACTGGTCGAAGAGTTTGTATCGGGCGAGTTGCAGCAATGGAAGAGACAGGTGAGACCACGCTGACCTTTCGCTAAATGATATGACGGGGATACAGAGGGCACTAGAGCTGCATTTGTGGGGTGACAGTTGTGTTTTTTTTCTGTAAATTTATTTCCCATAACAGAAAAGAAGATGGGAAAGATGGAAAAATCTTCACTCTTCCTGCAATGGACCCCCCAACCCCGCCCCCACCTTTTTTCGGACCTTACCTGGCCGTGCTCGTGCTCAGGTGAGACATTGCATAACGAAGCCTCTGGTGTAGTTCGTCAAGCAAAGCATAGCACTCGTCTTCACCGCTCAATATGCTTCATGTCTCTCTGTTGTGTGAATCAGAGCTGGCAGCTAAGTTACTCTCAGTTGGAGTTCAAAATTATTCTCCGCGAAATCATTTGTTTTTTGTTTGTTTGTTGTACTAGAGGACCTCAGCCCCTTTTATATTATTATTATTTTTTTAGTCAATAATTATTATCCATCCAGTCATCTATTTAATTATTTTTTTAATGTCTCCCTTCCTCCTATACAGGAAGACGTATCGTTCCCTCCGCCACTGAAGGTGGATAGACGCTATGGTTTCAACCTTGTCTGTCTGTCTTTTTGTCTGACTGTCTTGATTGTTTGTCTGTCTGTGAGCAAGAATCTCAAAGATTATGGACGGATTCGGAGGAAACTTGGTCGACAGGTTGGGTGTGTGAGAAAGATCGAATTGATTCGATTTTGGTGGATTCAGATCCGAATACTGGAATTATTCAGTTTTTTAAGTGATTCATCACCATTGAAAGATGGGCAAAAACGATATCCATCATGGTATTCAAACTGTTGTGGACGAGTTATGACAAAAACTTGGTGGTGAATTGGATAGGTGACATAAACAGTCGATTCGATTTTGTTCGGGTCTGGATCCAGATCCGGCTATCAGTGGATACAAAATATAAACTGTTCAGCCTGGCAGAGGTATGCACCTCTACAGCGTGCCCTTATGTTTACCTCCGTCACCGAAGTGGAGGAGGTTATGTTTTCACCGCTTTCTGTCTGTTTGTTTGTTTGTGTGCAGGATATCTCAAAAACGTTACGGATGGATTGGATGAAATTTTGTGGGCAGGTTTTGGGTGTGTGACTATACGAACTGATTCAATCTTGGTGAAGATCGAGTACGATCGGATGCGAGAATTATTTAATTTTTAAGTATCGTCACCATTGAGGGATTGGGCTAAAACGATATATAGCATGATATCTCAAAAATGTATTGGGCCGATATTGTTCTCGTGGATCAGGCTTACGTGGTGGAGGTATCGCGCTCTACCGAGTGCTGTTCTAGTTTCTTCTGTGATAATCTAACGTGCTTTCTTTCCTCAAAAGTTTATTTCCTGATAGAAACATGTTGTTCAGTACAATTGGGGTAGAGTCAGGCCAGCTGTCAAGCATTGGGCGGATAGAGGGAAACAGATAGACAGACGACTGACAGAGAAATCAGGCTACTTTAATATGAATTTATGCTTTTAATTCGAGTGTTACGACCAGAAACGACCAAGAAGTACCATGTACATATGATGGCCATGTATTTTTCTCCAGTTTAGTGGACAAGTGCAGGTGCTTCTTGGTTTGCTTGACTTTAGTATTTAAATAAATGTTGAAGAATGAGAATTGAAAAAGACTTGATTTTAACAAGGTAAATAGAAGGTAGAATTTAACGTGAATGTGTCAATGGATATGTCTCCACCCACATTAGATGTCAACGCACTGTTACGTTTGATCTCAATTAGAGTTCAAATTTAAAATTAAAGGTCCAGAGAGAGAGAGAGAGAGAAATGGAGAGGAAAGACATAAGTAGAAGAGAGACAACATCAAAATGTTTCTCATTATGGTTTGCAAAATGATTTTCAAAGGTCACTTGACCTTTGGCCTTTGACCTTTTGAACCCCAAATTTAACCAGTTCATTCTTGTATTACAGTCCATAGTTATGCCAAGTTTGGTCAAAATCTTTCAACAGTTCACAAGTTAATCACGGTAACGAAAATCTGCTACTTTCAGCTGAAGGTCACATGACCTTTGACCCTTTTGAACTCAAAATCTAATCGGTTCAATCTTTGCATCATAATACATGTTTACCAAGTTTGGTTAAAAAAGAAATATCCCTTCAGTGGTTCACAAGTTTTTGCGGTAACAAAAATTCAGCACGGCCAACCAGAGAGACGACCCAAAAACATGTCTCTTGGCGGCGGAGGCATAAAAATACGATCCTCTAACTTGTTACATAATTCTTGAGCACTTGTGTAATTGGTCTGAGAAAGAAAGGTGGTTGTCATTCCTGGTATCTGACAGATATTCGATGAGATTGAGATCAGGGGGATTGGAATGGCCAAGCAATACGTGTGATTATAAATGCCACTTTCCAGTAAACCAATCCTGCAATGCAGTTTAATTGGGCGGCAGGTTAGCTCATTTGGTATAACTCTTTGTCGAGCTGTCGAGTCTGGGTTCCATACCCTACAGCATCAAATATGGTGGGCGGTTTCAGCTGGGGGCTTTGTATCTTAGAGCAATCTGTCCTTCAGATGAGGAAGATAAGGCTGGTTGCCCGACTGCATTTATGTTGTGCATGTTAAAGAAGACAAACTAATATCTCGACAATCTTGAGTTAGCTGTTGTGTGCCGTACCCTGGCCAACTGACTGAAGATCAATAAGGGATGTGCATGTTAACTTTTAGGTTAATGATGCCTAATGGGAAATATAGTAGTACATGTAGGGGCTGTTAGGATGGCCTACAGGTACGCACACTCACTTCTAAGCTGTCCAGCCTGTGTAAAATATCCAGACCCAGCTATGAACTCCATGCTGGTGTTTATACAGGCAGTGTGATTCATCAGTGTGTGTGCCATCCCTAGATGGACGTGAAACTTGACGTCCCATCTGCCGGCATTAGTTGGTGGGTGTTAAAGACCCCATGGTGTCCTTCGCAAAGAGTAGGTGAGTTATTGACGGCAGCATGAACAATTACAAATTCCTACCCTAACTTTACTGGGAAGGCAATGCAACCATCTAGTTTAACCCTTGCTCAGGAAGGTGCTTAGGTGGCACCGACGCTCTGTGGAGTGTGGCACAATGAGAGAGAGAGGATTTTTTTGTACTTATTAGTGCAATAAGTGCACTTTAGCTCACCTGGAACGTAGTTCCTGGGAGGTTATGTTATGGCGCATCGTCCATCCGTCCGTCCACAATAGTTGCAACTTCTTCTCAGATACTACACAAACAATTTTGATGAAACTTGACCACAGCCTTCTCACCCATGATGTACAATTTTGTTCACAGCATTAGAAAAAGCGGGGTCTAGGGGTTCTACGGGAGGTTGACCCCTAAATAGGTATTTGCTGTTTTTTCTCTGAAACCACAAAGCACAATTCCAATGAAACTTGACCACAACCTTTATTTACCACTCGTGATGTACCAAAGATTGTTCATGACATTAAAAAAAAATCCATCAGTATTAACTTTCTTGTCCGTTAAATATTTTGTGGGTCATCCACACCTACCAGTTGTTCCTAGTTTTTCTTATCCAGCCGCTACCAGGTGAGCGCCCAGGGTATTGCTCTATTTGTTTTTCATTGCACTTATATTCATGCATGGTGCTTAATATCCAGATTCCACTGTATCGGGTCATTGATAATGGAAAAAGTAATTTGCAACTGAAACTCCACAGACAAAGCCCTTTTTATGATGAAATGGGTTTCATGTCCCTGGTCGAGCAGTTTCAGAGAAAATCGATCAAAAGACAAACAACCAAACAACAAAACAACCATAATAAGCATACTTACATGGAACTTGATGATAAACATAAAACTGGTGCGAGTATACCAAGGAAACGAAACTTTTGTTTATCTCCTGTTTCCTGTTTTTTTCCAAACAATAAATGGCTGGCCTTTATTTTTTATACGCCCGATATATATATATCGGGGCGTATTATGTGATACCGGTCGTCCGTCATACGTCTGTCTGTCCGTCGTCCGTCCCGTTCTCTAACTCCAAAGTTTTCACTTTCACGTTTCAGATTGGTACATAGGTACAGACTGTGGAGACGGTGTGTTTGTGACATACGTTCGTCATCTAAAGTGGTTGCCATGGCAACCAGGATGCTGTTTTCCATGTAGTAGCACAATTCTGTATATACCTTCTTGTTCTTCATAAATTGATGTGTTTGAATATATAATTGTGTGTGTGCCTGCACACGTGCGTGGTGCGCATGCGTGCGCTGTGTCACAGAGACTTTTCGGGCGTATATCGTCTCACTTGCGCTCTTGTTAATGTTTACATTGATGGTAATGGCTACTTGGAAATGCTAGACGTTCTTCTCTGTGAAATTGTGACATCAACATTTTCTGATGAGACACCAATGGTTTCAAGAGGAAGAGCGTGTCCACACACCACAAGAATGTCTTGGATTATCTCCATTCCCAACTCAATCGTACGGTCATCTTTAACGTAGTGGCACATCCTAAATTGATCTCTCCTCATGCTCTACCTTCAACCCTTCTTTGAACCAGTCTACCAATCTGAAGACTGGTTCAACTAAGCCCTAAGGCCTAAGTCACATTTGCTCTACGGTGAGGATACGGCGGCCGTACGCCCTCTGAATTGACAGAACGTGCGGCGGCCGCAGAGTTTCTGTGGTGGCCTCAGGGTGGCCCTACGCCGTTTGGCTATCTTTTACAGGCGTAGGGGTCGCCGTGGAATTATAACGCGGAGTTATAACTTTTTTCATTTCTACGTTGCGTAGTAATCGACAAGCCCAAAAAAAACTGGTAAAATAAATAAATAAATAAAAATAACCCATTCGTTATCGTCCGTCTGGCCGACGTTCGCCTTAGGGCCCCCTGCGGTCGCCTTGCGGGCACCTTGAGGCTACCTTGCGTCTGCCTTGAAAATTCTATGGCCGCGCAGGGCCCCTTAAGGTCACCGTGCGACATCAAATCAAAGACCGTACGGCAACCCCACGTTTCGGTCTCCACAATTTATAAATACGCCGTGCGGCTACCCGAAAAATAACAACATGTGACTGCTACATTGTGTGACGGTGGAAATACTGCGGCCGCCGTATAATTGCTTGTGGCCGTAGATTTGGAGACCCCACGGCCGCCGTGGCAAATGTGACTTAGGCCTAACGGCAAGTTTAAACGAGCAAAACAGGAAACGGATATTCAAATTATGTTCAAATGTTCAGCCGCCATTCAGGTTTGCATCGCAGATCGAAGAGATGGCCTGCTGGCTATGTAACAATTAAACCGACATGGCCAATTATGTGAAACATTCTTTATGGAATTGTCCACAAAATTAACACTCAATGTCAATTAACTATCGACACAAAACTGAACAAAGTGGTGTTTCTGGGCATTTCCAAAGACCCCCTCTCCTGCCCCTGCATATTTTACTTGTCTTGCTTCCTGTTTCATACTTGCAATGTGCTCTGTGTGGGGTGTGTCATTCTGTCATATGTTATGTCCATGGGGCTGTAAGAGATAGAATTGAGGCCTTAGCACCGTTCACATTCATGATAACGAAATAGCGTTCATTCCCTGTATATAGACAATTTTAAGGTAAAAAAAAAATTTCCTTCATGCCACCTGTTGTGGGATGGTACTGTTTCAAATTTAATGGTTACAGAGGTAATGATATACTGAATGCAAAAAGAAACTTACACTTGTTGAAATGTAATAAAATTGTAACAGTTCAAAATAAAACAAACCAACAATTGCTATTGAAACATTGGCATTTATTGATGACATGTCAAGTTTTGACCAGATACACCATCTCATCAGTTTGTTCTACAGTACAGAACAGCACAGGGTGCAATGTCAGTCCCCTTTCAATAGCGTGTGTGGCCACATTGTTTTGGATACAGGCAGTGCATCGTTGGCGCATACTGCTACCAGTCTTTGGATGGATTGCTGCTGGATTCTGTCCCACTCAGTCCTCAATGTCTGAGCCATCTGACTTAGGACCATCTGCCTGTCCTGCCTTGCATGTGTGACTCTTGGCCTCCCTGATCGAGGTCTGTCATCTGCAGAGTTGTGAGGGTGTCTCTGTCCACAGGGCCGATATCGTCTGGTGTGAACAGCAAGGCGACGTGCCACCTCACGGTAGCTCAGTCCCCCTTGCAGCATGCCAAGGCACACTGCCGTTGATCCCTTGAAATCGTGGCATGTTGATTGAAATGCCCATTTTGCACTGGCCTTTTTAAAGCCAATATCAAGACATCACGTGCAGCTCATTAAAATCATCCCGTACCCCTTGGCTAATCACTGACAGTCAAAACAGCTGTTCAACAGCTGTGCTATGAAGTGACCATTGAAGGTTCAAGTGACCATCCGTGACCGTTTTGTCTGACAGTGAGGACACTATTGTCCACAAATAAGTTCACACATTTACTACACGCAGTGTTTATTGTTGATATTTGAAGGTTTAAAAGGTGGTAAGTTTCTTTTGCATTTCAGTATATATGTATATATATGTATGTGTATGTATGTATGTATGTATGTATGTATATATGTATATGTGATATGTATATATAGTATATGTATGTATGTATGGATATATATATATAGTATATATATGTATATGTATGTATGTATGTATATATATGAGCGCCCCGAGGAGGAGTGATGTAAGGGCCGCATCAGCCATTTTGGAGTTAATGCCATATTGCACTATTTTAACCTTTCCCTATCATCGAGCCTATCATCATATCATTAAAAATGTCGCTTACATCACTCCTCTCCACCGGGCCTCATATATTATATAATATTATATATATATATTTATATATATATTATATATATATATATATATAATTCTGTATCTCTCTCCTGTCTCTCTCTCTCTCCTCTCTCTCTCTCTCTCTCTCTCTTCTCTCTTCTCTCTTCTCCTCTCTCTCCCTTCTCCCTCTCTGTCCCTCTCTCTCTGTCCCTCTCTCCCTCTGTCCCTGTCTCTGTGCTACTCTTCTTTCTGTCCCTCTCTCTCTGTTCTTCTCTCCCTCTCCCTCTGTGCCTCTCTCCCTCTCCATCTGTCCCTCTCTCTCCCTCTGTCCCTCTCTCCCTCTCCATCTGTCCCTCTCTCCCTCTGTCCTGCTGACCTCAAGGTGCATGTTGGAAGCTCCCAGTGATGCCTCCTTGTCGGACTTTATCCTGAAAACCTAGTTTGGTTCGGGTGAATGAAACCTCTATGTGTATGTGGGGTCTTTCATTCTGGATTATTCACTGTCTTGATAAGTGTTAGTTATTTAACATCATGGCTTTCTTTTAGTTCGGGATTCTTGGTTTTTGTTGTCCTATGACATTTCTTAAAATCCTGTGCCTGCCTTGTTCTGCATTCTGCCACCCTGGAGAATCCTTGTCAGTTCAATGGACTTTTCTCTGGGAGTTCAAAGTGAATTGTAATCCTGATGACTAGCAGGTTTAGACACACTCGTTAAAATACTGAGCATCCATCACCACTCGGGGTTCCCCACATTAAGTTTGTCCTTAAGCCGGCCATTCGTGAAGTGACTACTTCAGCGTTTGCGGCTTCACATCCGACTGGTTAACAGTCGTAGCCTGGGACCAGAAGGCCACAATATGTTATAAGAAGTCCATGAAGGTTGAATATATATTTTGTTACGGCTGTGGAAATTCGCAATACACCATAAAGGGTCCTCAGGTGAGATATATCGATAAGTTCATGTGTAGTTAGCCCACACCTGTTGTTTAGAGGGAATATGTGTGATTCATCCGGGCTGCGACGCTTTGAGTTAGCCATTTTTCTTTCTCTATCGTTATTTTGGACCATTAAGCCGCCAACAACTCAAACACCACCACCTTCGCCTCTTTACCTCCACAACTCCATCCCGCAAACATCGCTTCACCGCCTTTCCCAAACGACGCCCGCCAACCACCAAACCACCACAGCAAACCCCCCACCACCTACGCCTTTCTCCTTCCACAACCATCGACCCCACCACCAGTCAACACCGAACGTCGTACTGTCCGAAGCCGTTCGGTGATTGCTGCCGAACGCAGCAAGCCGCGAGTGCAATGGATTCCTTACGGGAGAGAAATTCGGATCAGGGGAGGTTCACGCCCCTTTTCCTCCATTTAATGGGCGAGCGTCGGGCGGTATGACCCCGCCTCCAAGCGCGATGAATGTGGATTCCTTACGGGAGAGAAATTCGGATCAGGGGAGGTTCACGCCATAGTAGAGGGGGAAATAAAAATAAAAACAACCAAAAAATAAGTTGGGGCTAAATTGGTTTTTGACAAATTAAGGGGGTGGGTATGGACAGAGACGGCAAAGGCGATAGGTTGGAGGGAGACAGTTAGGTAGGTCCGAGCCCGCCTTCCGAGTGGCCAGCACCACCGCATCCCTCCACCAACCTCCACTGAAAGGCAAAGGCTGGCCAACTTCATCGGCTGGCTGTGTTACTTCAAGGCCTGTGCCGGCCCATTTCATCGGCTGGCTGTTTACTGCAAGGCCTGTGCCGGTCGACCGTCTGCCGGCTGTTTTACTGCAAGGCCTGTGCCGGTCAGCTTCACTGCCGGCTGTGTTTGCTGCAGCGTTTTGCATGCCTTGCCTGCACACCTTTGCCATCCATGTCTACTGCCCTCGCCATATTTTGCCCCCGTTCTGTTTTGCATTTTCCCCCCTTGTTCATTACCATGTGCGCCAGGATCCTCGCGCAAACTGCAAGGACTGCCTGTTGGCAGCTACGACACGGGCCTGCAGTGGCGGCCCGTGCACCGGTTGTCTTTTGTTTTTCTCCTGCAGAGTCCATTGATCCTGGGCCATGGTTTAGTGTAAGATTTGTAAGTTAAGATGTACTGTACAAATGAGTGCGCCCCGGCATGTAAGTCTTACGCCGGCAATTTATTTAAGTCGTCCGTATGAGTGGGTTTGTTTAGTTAGTTACTCAGCCCGTAGGTTATTTATTTTGGGGACACGAATACACTGAATGTCGCACTCAGGGATCCGAAGGTACAACGTACTAGGGAGAACTACACATGAACTACACAAGTATAATTGTTGGGACTCGGCGCCACATCATTCATTCAAAATAAACAGGAAAGACCTCCCCATAGGCAGGGAGGTAGACGGGGTCCGTGGACCAAATGTGCGCGGACCTGGAGGAGCGGCCAGGTCCACGAGACGAAAAGGTCTTACCCGCGTCCTCGTGACGCGATGGCGGGCAACCGCAATATCAGCGCAGCTGCGCCCCGACTCCGTGCCCCTGGCGTGGTCGGTGAGCCCTCTCCGGCGTGCTCCGCGCAAGCACGGTTTGGTCGGCACCACGGTTAGGGTGGGGAATGAACGGGCCACCGGCACTATCTCAGCGCGGATGGGGGGGGGGAATTGTTGATGCTCATCGAGCGAGGGGAATGGCTGGCTGGCTTGGTCGCTTGTGAAAGCGAAGGTGGCTCGAGTTAGTGACGAGACGACACCAACGACGAGACGAGCCCAGCGACGAGACGACACCAACCACGGAAAAGCGACCCCACACTACAACACGAGTTCCACACAGACTCGCGTCTTTTATAGACCGGGGGAGGAGCCTGTATGCAGATTTTAGGATCAAAACGCGATTGGAGGCGGGGCCACGCCACCCTCTGTTCAGCCATTGGTGTGGCAAAAAGGGGGTGAGCCTCTTTTGATCCGAATTCCTTCCTGAGAGGAATTCACATCCATCGCGCTTGGAGGCGGGGCACACGCCCGACGCTGCCCATTGGACGGAGGATAAAG
>CM068958.1:49156056-49166495 GCA_035128595.1 Eptatretus atami | reverse complement strand
ATGCTGATGACTCAACATTACATTCCTCCACGTCTTTCCCATCTGCCCCGTCTTCCCTCACTTGATCCACATGTCGTTTCATCACAGCCACCTCTTTAAATTAGGATTTGGACATGACCTCCCAATGGGGAAAGTGTAATCAAGTTAAGTTTAATGTTTCAAAAACTCAATTTCTCTCTCTCTCTCCCTCCCACCTCTCCCTCTCCTCCCACATTTCTCTCCCTCTCCCACCTCTCTCTCCTTCCCTTAATATTCCCGTGAACAACGTGACGGGTTGTATTTGCTAGTTTTCAATGAACTTTTAGAATTTTTTTACAAGCACGTTTCCACTTTCTCATCATGTAGTATCCTTGTGTCTCACTGTGGAGGAGAGAGAAGAGCTAATAACCAAAACTTTTACACAGTACTGTATATCCACTTTCTTGCTATATTTTAGTTTCCATATCCATTTTAAAATGTTTTCACATTTGGTAATTACATCGGCACTTGGATCAGCACATAATTAGATCGGCACATACCTTCACCAGGCTGAACAGTTTACGTTTTGAATCCCATTGATGGTCCACATCCACATCAGGACCTCAACTGAAATATAATCGGCTTGTTGTCGTCACCGACCAAATTCATTCACCAAGTTTTGTCATAATCCATCCATAACGTTTTAGGATATCATGTTATGTATCGATTTTGGCCCTATTTCTCAATGGCGAAGAATCACTCAAAATTCCAGTATCCTGATCCGGATCCGAATCTTCACCAAAATCTAATCAATTAGTCCTTGTCACACACCCAACCTGCCCACCAAGTTTCGACTGAATCAATCTATAGCTTTCTGAAATATCCTGCTCACAAACAGATAAACAGGGGTGAAAACACATCATCCTTCTTCCATCTTCGGTGGCAGAGGTAAAGATGTCAGTTTTTTGAGTAAAAGTCAAATTTTACACCCACTCACCCTACCCTTGGGGTATTGGCTCAAATTATCTTTACAACCATACCTTCCCAAGGATGTGCTGATTACCCAAGTCTCTCTATCGAGTGCAGCCTATGGCTGCTGGTTGCATCATTGGTTGGGATGCGGCTATGCTGCTGATGCAGTGTGCCCCTTACCAGTACACTGGTGCTAATTTTGCCAACCTCGGAAGCCGGAAGGTTGACAGGCTGAGTCAACCTCCTGGTGTATTTTTAATTCAGCGGCCAACGGGGCTTGAACTCAGGACCCTGGGATCCCAAGCCACCACCCTAACCACTAAGCCAACACCAGGCTATTACCCAAGTAAACTTTTCATGAGATTTACCAGGCCGTTTGGGATTCTCTGATTTTAGCATACACATTAATTTCTATACGTAAGCATTTTTTTAAGGTCAAAATAGCTTATTGGGTAGACTCGTTCAAGTCTGGATGACTACCACTAACCTACTCATGTGCAAATGCCATCATCCCCAAAAATATGATCCCTAGTTATAGACCTTTTCAAAAAACAATGTTCGAATTTCCCACCTGAACTATATTGCCTCACAATCAGGACTTATCAATCCACCTTTTTGGTTTATTAATGAACTTTGAGGAAAAAAAAAAACAACAACCAAACTTGCAGGAGGAAGTGCATGACATCAAAATAGGCCGAGTCCAGAACTGCACCTGAGGAAATTAAAGTAGACATTTTGTCACACAAGATCGATTTCATCTCAAACATTCATTCACAGCTAAAAATGCATCCCATGGGTATGACAGATGTTCTTAAGAAATCACTGTTCTATGACAAAAATCAACCTGGAGAGTATGGAATGCTTTTTCTTCTCCTTGTTCAAAATTGCAAACAGTCAATAATATACCCTCCAAGCCCCAAGTTTCATGCATTTCTCAATTAATGAGCAAAATCGATTTCATCATGGTTAGGATCACATGGTAAGGCAACAACGCATCATATGCAAACGGACTTGTAATTTGCTGTTCAGATAAAACATTAAATACTTTATATATACATAATTACAGCCTTATATGTGACACTATTTATGTAGCATCATGTAAGAACATTTTATTCTGTAACTGAAAGAGAAACAGCTCTGTTTTCATATGCTAAATAAAGTTCAACATGGTGGAGGTAACCAACAGTACCTTGATATATGTTTGCTAATCGCCATGGGAAGCAAGGAGAAGCTGACATTTCAGGCTCAGGCCTTAACTCTTCGTCGAGCAAAAAATAACAAACAAAAAAAAAATGGGACGGATAGGGGAAGGTTGATATCGGGCAGAAGTGAGTCAGGTGCTATATCAGAGCTTAGTTAGATATACAAAAGTTGTAAAAGATGGTTGATGTAATCGAATGGTAACCGCTCGATCCCTTTCGGAGTCAGCACCTCGATTCTGAAAACTAAGTTTTGTTCTTTAGGGTTTCCACTGTTCATGGTAATGAAATGGAGAGACATATTGTATTGAACGAATGACTGTCATGTGATTGAACAAATGTCCGGAAAGATTGAAGTGTTGAGAAACCAGCTTGGAGAAATCTGTGCTGTTGGTTCGTACATGACAAGTGTTCACAGAAGCGAGTGTCCACTCTTCACCCGGTTTCACACATGTAGATGGAGTTCACATGATTCCATAGATCAGATCTGTGGAGGTGCAGCCAAAGTGGTCCATGATGTTAATAACTAGTACGCCCGCTCCCAGAGGGAGCGACAGGGTCATATTATTTTCCTCTCTGGGATATATAGATTGGAGTAGATCTTGGCTCTGGTCTGTTGGCTTGTTGGGGACATGATAAGTATTTCATGCTTCAAGAACGTTGGGTTTCCTCTCTTTCAGTTTCATGTTAAACAGCAGTAGCGACTGTTTAAAAATGTAATCACAAGTGTTTGTTGTTTATAATTAAAAAAAAAAATTTTTAAATTCTGGTAGGGGTATCCAAGCAAAAATGACCTGAAATAGCAGATGTATTTTCATCACAGCAAAGGAATCCCTCCTGTAGTTTATATATATATATATATATTATATATATATATATAATATAATAATGTATTATATATATATATTAATAATGTATATATATATAATAATGTATATTAAACTTCCAGGTCGAACTTCTTGGTAGCCAACGAAATACCACAATAAGCTATTTATACACATTAATGCAGCATTTGTCCAAGGAGGAAAAAAACCCTTGGGGAAGAAGGATAATATTAGTATTAATATTGTATTGTAATAACATCAATATTGTGCAATTATCATTGGTGTTGTTATTTCCTTTGTTATTAGAAACGGCCTTGGAAAAACGCCATGGTAAGTAATCTATACACCGTAACACAGATTTCGCCCAAGGTGGAAAACTCCCTTGTGAAGGGGGGCAAATGAAGTCACTACAACCTCCATCAAGTTACGCTTAGTCCTCTTGTCAAGTTTGGTTGAGATTGGATAAGTAATGACCGAATGTATCGCGGTCAGACACAAATTGCGTATTTTAGTACGATATGTGTTGGTCCTGAGATTGAAGTGATTGTCTTGGTGAAAGTGTAGGTGTTACAGTGACCTCCCACGACAGTTAGCATTCCTGGATCAGCATTCTGTTGGTTCCATCAATCGTTCTACCTGTCTGCCAATGTAGACTGATACTAGCCTTCATGAAGGATAGTTTTTCCATTCTACCTCAAATTCAATACACATGTAATCTGAATCTTGCTAACCTTGTATATCTGTAACACCAATCAGTTATCATGCGTTTTAAGTTTCACAATGCAGGATTGGTTGTACTTTAACCAGCATGTTTCATGCACAATTCCCATTTTGGGAATTTTCTTTAATAAATCTCTCCTCTCATTTGTTGCATTTTCTTTCACTTGACGTGGATAAATACAAGTTGCATATATTAAGGTGCAATCAAGCTCACCTAGGTTGTAAACTACTGTTTCTAATATTAGGCTTAAAGGGAAATTACTCAGATTTCAAAACATTGAAATTACTAGATTTAATATTTCACTTTGCATCCTTTTGTAGAAAAATACATGGTTAAGCAGCAAATGTAATTTCAGTGAATATTCCCAGTAAATTGTGGTGGAAGCCATGTCTTGCCTTTGTGGGTCCACAATTGGCTGAAATGTCACATGGATTTCATAGCCAATCAGACTCACAAATGCAAGAGGTGGCAGCCACCACAGAAATCGGTGAAAATTTACTGAAGCTGAATTTACTGCTTAATGGTTCATTTTACATTGTAGTTTTGAAGTGAATTATTGAATAATACAGTAATCGGATGTACGAGTACTATTGTTTTAATATTTGAGTTTAGTTTTCCATATTTTTATTATTATTCCATTTTTGAGTGTTTGTTAGATTAATTTTTTTCACAACACTTTCATTTTGAGGTCAATTAAAAATGTCATAAATTACTGATATTTTCTTTGTGAATGCTATTTATTGATTATTTTAATGAAAACATCATATTTTGTTTCTTTAAAAAAACAAACAG
This sequence comes from Eptatretus atami, assembly GCA_035128595.1. Classification (NCBI taxonomy): domain Eukaryota; kingdom Metazoa; phylum Chordata; class Myxini; order Myxiniformes; family Myxinidae; genus Eptatretus; species Eptatretus atami. The sequence continues at coordinate 49,162,029 of CM068958.1, read as the reverse complement.
ATGTCAAATAAGTAAATGTAACACAAGATCTCTATGTCTTTCATTCTTGAACAGTTCCATAATTTCTAGGGGTACAGTAGTCCCAGTCTTATGGACACTTCTGTATCCAAGCAAAAGTGTCCTGAAATAGCATGCGTCTTTTCATCACAGCGAAGGAATTCTTTAATTTATTTATAATTTTCATAAAAAGCCTTCATCGGGCATTAATAAAATAAATGCAGGAAAGCTTTCAGCAGGTTTGACAGTGGCAGGACCAAGGGGCATAGCTTGAGAGTAAATAAGAGGAGAGCTAAGATAGGAGCCAGGCAGGGATATTTCACAGTCATTAATGTATGTTATCGTTTTCTTGGGAAGGTGATAGGAGAAGGGACAGTTGATAGATCTAAATGCAATTGAGTGGATACCAAGAAGCAATGGGGACAGAGGGGTACAGGGACATAGGCAGAAGGGGAAGGGAAATTAGGATTGAACGGATGTGGAGGGGGAGCGAGTGTAGGCACTGGTAAGGGTGGGGTGGAGGTGGTTAGGAATGTGGCCAGGGAGACTTAAGTGCATCATGTTGGGAGACATAAGGAAGGTCTATCCATAGGATTTGAAAAATAGCCACATGTTATTTGGTAGCGAACTGAAAACAAAGTGTTGTGAGGTAATATTTTCTGGTATTCTTCCGAGAAAAGGAAAGGCATTAAAATATACAAGTAGAGCAATTGATGTCAACCCATGGTTGGAAGAATGGTGTAGGCATCAATATTTTGCATTTATAGGAAGCAATGGAATCATTTCTGGGACAAAGGGAATTTCCTTTAATTTCTTCCTGGTGTTGGCTTAATGGTTAGGGTGGTGGGCTTTGGATCCTAGGATCCTCAGTTCAAATCCTGCTCAGCTGTTGAATTAATACCAGGTGGAGTTAACTCGACCTGTCATCCTTCCGAGGTGGGCAAAATGAGTGCCAGCATGCTGGTATACTGTGTCGGAGTGGCGATTATCCAGGATTGTGCCCAAGAGCCAAGGAGACTGCTTCAGCAACACCAATGCTCTGTACAGAGTATGGTCCCAATCTCCTCCTCTCCTCCTTTAATTTCTGGGACAAGGAGAGGACAAAGGAATAATGGCCATAGGCTAAACAGAAAGAGAAGGCTAGGTTTGCAGTGAGAATCGAGGAGGTAATTTGGGATTTTTGGAGCTATAGGAGGGTGAAAAGGATTTGTAAAAAACAGGAACTGCAACTGATTACATGATTGGGAAGGTCAAGCAGGAAAAACAATGACAGGAAGGGGAATGTTAAAAACACTCTTATATTAACACGAGGAGTTTAACTAATATGATGGAGTAGCTTGAAGCTATAGTAGATAGCAAGGTGTACAACATAGCTGTAGGAAGCAAGAGACAGTTTAACGAAGAGATAAATTGGAGGACAAGATTAGAAGGCTACAAGATGTTTATGTATGATCAGAAATATAAAGATATAGGTGTAGCAATTTAGGTAAAACACAATTTTGTATTGATTGAAAAGGGGAAAACATTAAGGAGGGAAAGAGGAAGATTCTGTATAGATAGAGATTGGAGATGGTGGAAATTGTAAGATATTCAAAGGATGCTTTTTAGAGCTCCTGGTGTAGGGGAATGGCTAATAGAAGGGTTCACAAAAATTTCAAAAAGGCAGTGGTCAGGGAAGGGGATTGATTATGGGGGATTTTAATTGGCAGAGATAGATTGGGTCCAGGAACAGGAAAAGTGGAGATCAGATGATGATTTTCATGATCTCGTCTGGATGCCTTTAAAGCCAGCTTGTAGATAAGCCCATGAGAGGAAGTGAAATGTTCGACCTCTATTAAAGTAATGATTCAAATGTAGTGGAGAAGATTGAGGTAGAGGAGCATTTAACGGCAAGTGATCATAACAAAGGGTGCAAGGATTCTGTTAAGAGTTAGGGATAGTAGAGTAAAGCCGTCAGACTTCAAGAAGGCTAACTTTGAGGCCATGAGGAGAGAGTTAGGTGCTCTAGATTTAAACAAGCTAACAGGAAGACAATCAGCATCAGAGAAATGGGCAACCTTCAAGAAGTGTAAATGAGAGAGAGAGAAACCATGGTGATTGAGCAGGGAGGTAAGGAGTGCTTTTAAGGATAAGCAGAAGGCATTTATTAGGTATAAAACAATTTGACTGGAGTCATACTCGTATCAGTATAGGCTATAATAGAAGCTAGTTTAGAACAGAAGCGAGCAAACTAAATGAGAACCTGAGAAGGATATCACCAAGCATATTAAACATCGTAGCAAGGTTTTTTTTTTAAGTACAAAGGGGGTAGAGATCAGGTTAAGTAAGACAAGTGGTAGCCCATTGAAGGATAGCAAAGGGAGAATGGTTATTGATGAACGTGAGATCAGATGACGGGCTTATTAAAGTTATTTTGCTTCAACATTTACATGAGAACAGCCAGGGAAATAACCAGTCGCTGAGACAATCTATCTAGCAGGTGAGGGAGACATTTTAGAGAAGTTCCAGGAAGGAGTGGAGGAACTAAATAAACAGCAAGGAAAGCTAAGAGATGATAAAAGCCTTGGGTTAGATAATTTGCATCCATGAGATTTGAGGGAGGTGGCAGAACATACAAGTATGATGATGCCATGTTTCTTTAATCGCTTATTGGTGCCAGGACACATACCAGATTGTGGGGAGACATCTTGTCGTCTTCAACATCAATATTCAAGAAAGGATCCAGAAAGGGATTAGAGAACTACAGATCTGTTCGTTTAACTTCAGTTGTGGAGACGTTGTAGAGACGACAATTATGGATCAGACAGGGAACCATTAATATCAATTTAAAGGTTAAATTAAAGGCAGTCAGCATGGATTCATTAAAGGGAAGTCGTGATTTAAAACAAACAAACAAACAAAAAAAAACAATTGGATCTCTATGAAGCGGTTTCTGACTGCGTAGATAAGGGAAGTGCAAGGATGTAGTGTATGTCGACTTTCAGAACGCATTTCATAAGACATCAAATGTAAGGCTGTTGGCTCGGTTTCGGGTTTGCAGAATGGTTAGTAGAGTAGCGACTTGTATTAAAAACTTGCGTAGTGACAAGAAACAGTGAATTTGAGGGTGAGGATGTAAGTGTGGTGGGGTGCCTCAGGAATGATTACTAGAACCACTATTATTCAAAATTTACATCAATGATTTGGACAGTGGGGTGAAGAGTCAGCTATCCAAATGTGCAGGTGACACAAAGTGTGGAGGTAAGATAAATAGTAGATAGGGGGATGATCAGATTCAGAAAAGTCTACATACTTTTAGATTTGACACAGGATTGCCAGATGCAGTTTGGCGTGAGGAAAAGTAAGGTGCTGGGCATGGGTAAGAAAAAAAAAAAACATATGTGGAAAAATGAAAACCCCGGTGATGTCCCTGTGCCTGCCCTCACCACGTCAGCCCTCCTACCATGATCCCCTTCCCCAATGAGTGTACGTCCACTTGGATTGGGTTTGTGGTGGTGTGTAGAAGGGCGAGTGTGCTCGATGATTGGGTGATTGGGTTGGGGCATGGGATGCGAATGTCGCATTGGCATTATGGGCCCAATTGGCCTCCTCCTGTCTTTTTCCTTGTCTAGTAGCAACTTATGATTGAATATAAAAATAAGCGGCTCGAAGTCAAAAAAAGTTAGGTATTAAAGCATTTATAAATGAATATAAAAATAAGTGCTCTGTGTGTAAAGAAAAAGAAAATTCATCAAAAAGATACTGTTAGTCTTTCAATGCATCTTTTACCCTTGTGGAAGAATCGTAAGGACTGCTTTCAACACTTCACCCCAATAACTGCCTTGGAAGCATATTTATGATCGACCAAGTTGTTCAGACCTTTGTCTACATGCTCGAGTCAAGCTTCTTAAGGAGTTTCCCCAGGTTTCTCTCGGTGCGATTAACCCTCCCTCCCCTCACCCACCCCCCACATTTTGCAGGGATAGTCATGGCCATGCGATAAAACCGTAATGTAAAAAACAACATGCGAGAGTGAAGGTGGGAGTGCAATTTTGCTGTCCGGAAATACAGTGCAGTGGAATGTCACTCTCACAATTGCGTAAATTGACGTGTTATGCACCGAACAAAGTAAGATGATGCCTTGCGTCGTTCTTACAATTAGCAAGGCCAAGATTCTCCAAAATCTTTGTTTGTGTCCGCATTGAACAGGCATCCACTGACACGGGGTGGATCTGCATTGCAAAACGGGTGATACGTCGTGGAAATGGCCTGACAAAGCAGGTGTCCGCTGATGTCTGGGTCCATAGAAGACAGGGACTAGTTTTGGTGAATTGTAAAACAAAAAAAATTAAATTCGCCAATCACTCTGCACCAGTTTTATTTTTGCACGTATTGTGGATCCGTAAATGGATTTGCAAATTACCTGACTGAGAGAAAGCTTTGCCGCAGATTGTGCATTCGTACGGTTTTTCACCTGTGTGAGTTCTCATGTGCTTTCTCAAACAACTTTGTTGGTAAAACGACTTCTTGCACATGGCGCACTTGTGGGGTTTTTCCTCGGTGTGGATTATCATGTGCTTTTTCAAATAGCTCAATTCATAAAAAGATTTGTCGCAAGTTGCGCACTTATGGGTTTTCTCTCCCGTGTGTTTTATCATGTGACTTTTCAAGTCACTTGATCGATAAAACGCTCTGTCGCACGTTTCACACTTGTGGGGTTTCTGTCCGGTGTGAATGACCATGTGCTTTTTCAAATCGTTTGTTTGAGAAAAGGCTTTGTTGCAGGTCGCACACTTGTGGCGTTTCTCTCTGGTGTGAATCATCATGTGACTTCGCAAGCTACCCGAAAAAGGAAATGTTTTGTTGCAGATGGTACACATGTAAGGCTTTTCACCTGTATGAATTCTCACGTGACTCCGCATGCTACCGGAAGTGGAGAATGCTTTCCCACATATCGTGCACTTGTAAGGCTTCTCCCCTGTGTGGATCTTTATATGCTTTACCAGATTTCCAAACTGAGAGCACGCTTTACCACAGGTGGTGCACTCGTAAGGTTTCTCTCCCGTATGAACTCTCATGTGCCTTTTCAAATAACTGGACTGACAAAACGATTTGTTACAGATCGTGCACTTTTGGGGTGTCCTTTCTGTTTGAAATCTTGTGTTTTTTGCAAAATCGTTCGATTGTGAGAATGCCTTTTGCATTTGTGGCCTGTACTCCACGTGGTGCGTTTCCACAGCACTTGTGTCATGAAAAGTCCTTAAATGATGGTTGTATTTGTGCTCATTGTCATCAAAGTGCAGCGGTTCCTCTTGGGCAGGGAGCTGAAGGACTTCTTGTGGGACGAACCCTTGTCGAAATGTCGGTCTGAAAGACTTCTTAACAACCTCCAAGGATCTTCCTAGGGGCAGGCATTCACACCCATGCAATTTTTGTCAGTCGGTTTACAATGTAACCTCAACATGATAATCATGTCAAAGTTGCAGCGTCAATAAATACATCCCACCAAAAAAATCATACACAATGTTAAAAAAACCTCACACTCCATTAACATATGGTTGTTATTAAAACAGAAGAAAAGGAACCACTCCGTGGGAGGGATGGAGGACAGGTACTCGGCAGAAAAAGGAAGTTCAAACAAGCTGCTGAATTTCAATAGGTGAGCTCCCAATACCATAGCATATCCTACTATGTATTGTCTGCTCTCAAGTATTATTTCAGACCACCAATAACTGGAGTACAAGCTTTCAAAAGCATGAATGCAACTCAGTGTAAATGTTGAACTTTTAAAGAATCTTTAAAAAAAAACAAGAAAAAAAAAAAGATAAGTTCACTCACCACATATTGAATCCAAGAGCTCATCATCATCAGATTCAACCTTCACATCTTGTCGAAAACCTGTAAAGTCGGGATTCAGAATGACATGAATCCAACCCGATGGAAGCATGCCTTAAAATGTCAGCAGCACCATACTCATCTGCGGGAAATCATGAATCA
>CM068958.1:49137212-49147295 GCA_035128595.1 Eptatretus atami | reverse complement strand
AAATATCTAGGGGGCACAGGGAGACAGGCAAGAGAAGAAGAGAGGGGAAGAGCTCAGAACTCCTCTGGGGGCGGAGCTATAGACGCCTTCCAGGGGTGGAGCGTTGCCTGGGGAGGTGAGAGATGAGCTGATAAGGGCGGAAGAGGAGGAGAATTCTGAGGAGAATAGAGCCAGAGAAAATCGAGTAGGTTAGTGACTGACAAGAGCCTGAAAATAAGGACTGTAGAGATCTGAGAAGAGCGAGAGAGAGAGAATTTGTCACTGAGGACTCTGATGGGAGCTTGCTTAGGGAGAGCTGGTGAAGGAGATCATCCTGCTTGCCCTTTCATCATACTGCTCATCATCTTCTCATGGCTGCCCCGTGCCCATCCTTCTGCCTGCTCATCCACCAGCAGCTGAGTCCTCTGGTTTTGTCCCTTTCCCATCTGTGATCGAGTCCGGAGTGAGGCACTTAGTGGATGAGTGAGAGATGGAGAGGGAGAAAGAGGGAGATAGGTGGGAGAGAAGTGGCAAGAAGGGTGGGATTAGGAAGTGAGAGAGGGAGGGGAAGTGCAAGGGAGGGAGAGAGAGGAGGGTGTGGTTCTGGCAGTAGGTGATGGCCCAGCTGAAATGTCATCCAGCTGAGACGACGCACACGTGTGAGGAATCACCCTGCCTGTGGAACACCGGGATGAGTTTATAGACGAGTTAGGATACGAACCCAGGTGAGACAGCTTAGAGGCGAGTATGCGTACTTTCCGGCGTATCCTGCTATGATCTGGCGATTCATCGCTTTATAAAAATGAATTTATCTGAGCAGCAGTTCTGACTGCTCTAAAAAAAAAAAAAAATTGTTAAATAAATTCTTTTTTTTTTTAACCCTTCATGTTGGCTAATTGGCACATTCTTTGACACTCTTTCGTCTCCTTGATTTCTGGAGAGTGTAGGTGGAGATAGGTGGAGATGAGGGAAGGAAGCCGCAGCACGAGGGGGGGGGGGAGGCGCATGCCGGGGGAGGGGCAGACAGCACAGGGGAGGGGCAAGCAGCATGAGATAAGGGGAAAGCACACGAGGGGAGGGAATGGGAACTAAGCGTGAAGGGAAGGAATCGTTGGTGGAGGGAATGGGAAGGAAGGGGGAGGGGGGAATGGGAAGGAAGTGCAAGGGGAGGGAATGGGAAGGCAGCATACCAGGACATTACTAGGACAATAAAACACGTCCAAACAGGAGCATTTTCTTTCTAACCACCGTGTTCTTTAAAACATCAAAACTAATGCTGTTTGATAAAGGCTTGCTTGCATGCAGTCCCCCCGCCCCTGTGCACCGGTGATTTACTCAACCTTTCACTTGCACACATGCACAGATTTCCCCACACCTGCACTGCACACTGGCACGTCCTGTGTGGCTTCGAGACTTAGGTGCTGTAGAAGTACATGGTTCGTGAGACGGTCACATAACCTCCTCCACAGTGCCACGCACCACGAGCCCAAGTTCAAGTTCAGACCATGCACCCGCGAAACCCACACACACACGCAGGCACGCACACACCCCACAGAGTCATTTGTTCCCATTTCTACCACGTCAATGTGTGCTGTCTACATACCTCTTCGCTTGCAGAAACTACCGACTATTAATATGTTGCAGTAACTATTAGTATATTTTTATTGATATTTTATAATGAAAACACGCACAAAACGGTGTAAAGCAAATAAATAAATAAATAATAATTAAAAAAATCCTCTTCACTTGCAGCAACAAAAAAGTTCCTCTTCGCTTGAAGAAACTACTGAGTATTAATATATTGGCGGAACTATAATAGTATATTCATATTAATATTTTGTAACGTTAACAAATCGCCCAAAATGGAAAGAGCAAACTGCGTATGTAATTCCAGAAAAAAAGGACCCCCTGTGGACTGAACCGTCATGGATTACAAAAGCTCGTTATGAAGCACGGCGTTGCACTCAATGAAGGTACACTTTCTGCACATTCCGTAATCTTTTCTTCATTCAATATAATCGTCGGAACAGTAGAAAAACTTAAGTTTAATGTTTTGCTTTAATAAATACACTAAGTTATAAAAATTGCGAATTTGTTAAAATTTTCACATTTCACTCCTGGTTTTGACACTTAACATTGTCCACCACATCCGATTCTCAAATCCGACATTATTTTGATTATATATTTTAATTAGCCCATGAGAGTAGATCATGCTTCCAAATCGAGGTATGTTTGAATAGGCCAAGCCAAATGGCGAATTTGGACCCCCATCGAGTCTGGGCGTGGAGTTCGAGGGTGTCCAAGGATGTGCCTGATGAAGGATATAATTAAATAATGCCATTAATTATCTTCAAAAGGGGTGTTTTAATTAACCCAAACATCCAATTTTAACTCTTGCACTTCCTCGGAGTTTTCTTAGCATGCATTTAAAGTTTCAGGCTGCTGGGTTTTATGGTTTTGTAGTTATGGAGACACCACACACACACACACACACACACACACACACACACTAGTATAGATTGCATTCCCTTCCAACCCACAGTCATATTCCTTTCGTCATGTCGATCTTCCCCTGATTTAACGATTTGGTTCGGGAATAAACACGTTTGTTTGACAAGAGCTAAGGTTCTCATGTTTCTCCTCATGACCCGCACGCATTGTCTACCATAATTCGGAACGTCTCCACAGGAGTTCAAACCGTTTGGTACATCACGGGATTTTAACCTTCCGCCGCAACGACCTCGACGTTAGTTGAGTAATTGATGCTATAGTATTTTTCATGCCAGTACACGACAAACAACTAAGAGCTCAGAGAGGAAAATAATATACGAATGAGTTTTGGATTAAGGGGGAGGCAGCGGCACAGAAGGAAGAATGAAGAGATCACAAGCAAGCTCGGGAAGAAAGGGTGGGTAGAAGGGAGTGGGGTGGGGGAGGGATGAAAATGAAAGCGAGCTTAGAAGGAGAAAAGGAACCTGAGTAAACTTTGATGGAAAAGGAAAATAAGGCAAATTTGAGAAGAAAAGGAAAATGAAAAACATTTTGATTAAGTGACTTTGTACTTTAAATAGTGAAAAAGCATTTTTAATAAAATAATAATAAACACCTTACTCACTGGATGTTGAATCCTTGGCCTCTTCGTCATCAGGTTCAACCTTCACACCTTGGAGCAAATCTGCAAAACATGGTCAAGTTTTATCCCAAATTTTCCTCCAGCAAATCAACCGAAAGAAAATAAACAATAATAAATTAAAAAGAATGATTATTGATCTCTGCAAATCAAAAAACTTCCTTATTACCTGCTGTGTCCTCGGTTCCAAAAGTATTCCTTTCCACCTTCACAATGTGATCTGTACAAACAGAACAAATACCGCAAAGAGCAATAGTTTACATTTGCAAAATGTATTGCCTTTATCAATGATGTTTCAGCTATTAGAGTCACTGACTATGAGAGACATTCCAAAATGTACAATGGGATACTTGTCTCGATGAAGGCGAGTCCCAGTGTGTTGGCAGAGAAGATAAACAATGGTCTAAAGATTGAAAGTATGTTCAACGCTTTGGGAAAGGAGGTGTAAGGTGTAGCTCATGTTTCATGTGTTCATCCTTCATCAGTGTTGAGGCATTTTTGCTCTGACAAAGAGCTGTTGATTGACATTGTACAAAATGTCTGCAATGTAAATAAGATATATGAATACATCGGAAGGCACACGATAAATACTTTGAACTTGATATTCAAATCTTTCACTGTCAATCTATACTCATAAAAGGCAATGTGTGTGTGTGTGTGTGTGTGTGTGTGTGTGTGTGTGTGTGTGTGTGTGTGTGTGTGTGTGTGTGTGTGTGTGTGTGTGTGAAACTGCATGTAAACTTATAAAACTCCAAGGAAGTGCAAGAGTGAAAATTGGATGTTTGGGTGAATAAAACACCTCTTTTAAAGATAAATAACGCCTTATTTAATTATATCCTTAATCAGGCGATCATTGGCCACCTCACTGTCTGGGGTCTTCAGTCGTTTCCTGGGTAACCTCGCTGGGGTCTGAAGCGGTCATGTTTTTTGGCCTGCTCAACCTTACCCTGACTTAGAACAGGCCGCAACTTGGAATAAGCTGTTCATTACAGCCACAAATCGCTGGGTACATTGCAATGCTTATAAATGCCTGGAGATGTCAGCGTTTGTTGTTTAATTTCATTTCTGCAGATGTGTTTGCTATGAGTATCTCTTAAACTAAAACGAATTACAAAATTTAAGCTCCAGAATCGAACTTACAGGCAGTTCTGACTCTGAGAAAAGTGTTCATTTATCCAATTTGGACATATGTGACATTTCGGGCATCTCCGGGAGGTGTATGTTTAATATGATGGTTCGGTGATTGCCAATTGCGTGCTGAGGGAGCAGTTTCTTATCGCCCGTTTCGTTGGAGTGCTTGCTTAAATACTGAAGCCACTTGGCGAGTGTTCTCCAAGCTGCTTCATTGTTCGTTTCAGGAAAAAGTACACGTTTTTTCAATCGCACATCGATTTGACGTACGTTTCTGCCTTTCTTAGGTCCCGCGGCGCCGTGCAGTGAGTGATTCAGGAGGTATCTTATCCTCTGAAAATGTGCAAGGATCGCTTTGAGCGATCTCCATTTGTAATCCACGTCTCGCTTCGACATCGACACATATGTAAAAAAAACAATAAGGTCCATTCGACCAGGTGTTCGCCATGTTTGATCTAGCTGTGAAGGCAGAGCATACATCGACATTTTGTATTCTGTGGCTGGATACATTTTTGAATTGAATTTTGCTAATTACCCACTTTAAATCCTCTTTCAAAGAACGCTGTTTCAAGGTAAATCTTTGTGTTGGTCACTTTTATTGACTTGATGCATGTGTACATAAACTGTATTACCACAATGGCATTTGACACTGGTGTCCATGTGTTGTTGATTGGTATCTACATATGTCGGTTTCAGAATGTGGAATTGAGTCCTCCCAGGGTAGGCTCAAAGCATCCACCTTCATTTTGGTAAGGGGTTACGATTCATGGACCAAGCTATGAAGTTTTCTGTTCTCAAAGTTTTGTTCCGAGGACTCTCTTCAGGATCGTCACTGAGCCCCAGACAACTTCCAACTGTAGTTTGTTTGTAATATTCCTGGGGATGGTTTTTAATATCTCTGAGGTTCTTCGTCATCATTCCCTTAGCTCCAACTATCACTGGTACAACTTTGGCATTCTTCAACTTCCAGGATCTTTTCACTTCATTCTTGAGGTTTTGGTATTTGGTCATTTTCTTGATGTCTGCATTGTTTTGTCCAAAATCACTGCTATTAACACCTCACTCAGCAATGTCTTCTTCTCTCTTTTTTTGTACCGAAGTATGATGTCTGGTCGCAACACTTTGTTTTCGATGTTCACGCTCGATGGGAACATGAGGTCATACGTGCAGCGGTACTTCCATGTTTTCAGTCCAATGCTTTTGGTTAATTTCCCACAAATTTTCTGGAACTGGATATTCAAAGTTTTGCAGATGTCCAGCGGTTAACAATTACAAACTCTTCTGTTGTCATTGTGTGTACAGCTGTCTGACATGAGCATTTTTTATTAAAATTTGGTGTCAGTCATTAAGCACACGATCACACTCTCTTTGCCAACGGCCACTTCACCCCTCATCTCTTTTTTTCTCCTTCTTCTTTCCTCCTCTCTCTCTCTCTCTCTCTCTTCTCTCGCACGCCCTCATTTCCACAGTGGTATAGCAACGTTCATGGGCATGCTCTCCCCACCTCCACCCCCTTCCTCACTCTCCTTCTTCACTCAATCTTTGCTTCCCCTCCCTCCCTTTCCCTCCATCCTCCTGACCTCCCCTCCCCTCTCTCTCTCCTTTCTCTTTCTCCACCCCCTCTGATTCACACCACAATCGCAAAGCGGAGGCTTGTATTTGCTAGTATGATAATAAAAGAAATAACATCATGCAGTTTCTTTTGTGACAAAATGTGACATTACAGTTTTGAGGATATTACATTGGTTCACTATCAGTCAGTGCTCTGTTAAAAAAAAATAAAAATTATGGATCCAAAATAGCTGGAGAATAGCTTTGATCAGTTACAAAGTTGAAATGTAGTAACGTTAACCAAAATAATTGACAAGATTAGCCCCACAAGAGATTAATTGTGTGGGACAACAAATTAGCCTCGTTGATAGCATGGTCACCGTTGAGTTATCTAGTCTGAGTTCAATTCCCTACACATTGGACTTGATTAAACTGGTGTTTTGATGTAGTGCCAGCAGGATGCTGCATCTCGAGCACAGTCTGAGATAGGATTAAATCCGGATGTCCACCTGCAATTATCTATCTATAATTCCAGCAATGTTGTGTGTTGCTGTGTGTGTGTTTGTGTGTCGTGTGTCTACCGCTGTTTCTCGACAACCACTGTCCGATGTAATTGAAACTTGCCAGTAATTGCTGGGCCCTGAGGATGTGCCTTTTCAAGGTTTGATATTAATCGGACAAGTGCCTTCCAAGTTATGCCATTATTTACCAAACCAATGACAAGACACGTTGTTGCGTGGGCGTGGCCGATGGGAAGGAAGCTCAGCCGCGTTCCTCATTAGGGTTACAACGTACGGGGCTTCGGAGAGTGATGACTTCTTGTATTCTAATAATTTTCGATTTCTTATGCGCATTTATAGATAAACACAATGCCGCAAGTTATGATCGTTTCATATGAGACGGTGCATAAATTTCGGTAACATCAGAGTGCTTGTATGCTCCCAACCAGGAAGTAATTTTTTTTTCTCTCTTCTCTTCTCTTTTGTTTTTCCTTGCGACGACATTGCGAAAAGGAAAATACGTTGCGCTAATTGAATATATTGGCATTAAAACTAAATTGCGAATAATCGTAACTGCGAATAATATGCCAACTCCACCCCACTCAGGCCGCGGAGAGCAAATAAACGCCCTGTTGGTTGTTGTTTGTTGCTCGCGGTTTGAATATTTATTTATTAATTGTTTTTTTTTAAAAAAATTTTTTTACAAGCACGTACTAGTAGTCTAAATGTTAACAGGCACAGTTCTACAATTTACAAACCTAAGGCCACTGATGCGTTTCCACCATACATTTTACATATACAGTCATATTCATCTTGAATGTGCTCACGTTTCAGAAAATAAAAAAAAGTGAAATTCACGCTGGCAACAAATGACATGTTTAAATGTTGTCAGTCATGACTTAAACTTCTTACATTGAAGCAATGGAACTTTTACTAAGGGTAGATAGAAAAGCCTCTCTGCTTTTCCTCACTAGTGGATTCAATACCGCATGCTTCTTCAGACCAAGTAATCAAACATCCCATTTACACCACGGTGCCTGCACAATCTGTCTGTGCTGTGGACAAAGACTGAATCATCTCGCAACACCCATCAAGTCATAAAATGGATAAATAACAAATCGATGAAAATGCATCCTAAAATTGTTAAAATATACATGACTAACATCACAGATACGCAGTCATAATTAAATCTCCAGCTAAAGCAAATCATCCATTCGGATGGATGGGCCAAAAGTAAGAGCATCAATAAAAACACTTCCAAAGATATTACAAGCTTCCTGGACTGACCCTTTGCATCCCTACACACACTACTACGACTACACAGATTACCTTTTGCACTTTGTATAGATTTTGGTGTCGTGGAATGGAATGTATGCCTGGTGTTGGCTTAATGGTTAGGGTGGTGGGCTTGGGATCTTAGGATCCTCAGTTCAAATCCCCCTTGGCAGCTGAATTAATACCAGGTGGGGTTGACTCTGCCTGTCATTCTTCCGAGGTCAGCAAAATGAATGCCAGCTTGCGGGTATCCTGTGTCGGAGTGGCGACCCGTCTAGGATTGTGGCCAATAGCAAAGGAGACTGCTTAGGCAGCACCAACGCTCTGCACAGAGTACGGTCCTAATGGATGGATGATGGTAGTGTTGCTGCTATTACTCTATGGCTTAAATGTATCATTCAACAGTCTGGAGTCAACTTTCAAAATAACTAAAAATTAAAAATACTCGTGTATAAAAATTGACACGACTGTCCACCATGATGTTAAGTTACAGTGAAGCACTGCAACAACAGCTGGACAAAGCAAAAGAGTTTGAACCCCTCCATGATCTATAGCAAGTCAACAAATGATATATAAAGAGTAATACTGTCGCCAAATAACATGTACCGCCGTAATCAAAAATAAAACCGATAATCATAACTCATCAATTGGAAAAAAAAGAAGGTATTTATTATTTACTAAAGCTATTTACTTTATTACCTCCAGTACCGAAGGTGAGCAGAGGTTATGTTTTCAGCACAGTCTGTCTGTGCGTTTGTTTGTTTGTCTGTGAACAGGATACCTCAAAGTTGTGGACAGATTCAGATGAAATTCAGTGGAGAGTTTGGGCGTGTGACAAGGACAAAATGATTATATTTTGGTGAAGATCCGGATCCAGAACCGGATATTATTTTTTGCAGTGATTCTTCACCATTGAGAGATCGATATATAGCCAAATACGATATATAGCACGATATCTCAAAAAGTTGTGGGCGGATTCAGATGAAAGTTGGTGGTCGAGTTGGTTTGGTGGCAATAACAATCCGATTAGATTTTGGTTAAAGTCCGGATCCAGATTCGGCCTATCAGTTGGATATAAAACATAAACTGTTCAGCCTGGTGGAGGTATGCGGTCCACCGAGTGCTATTCTAGATTCTTATTGTCTTCCTCAACTTAACTATTATGCTGATGTAACCAAATATAACTTCTACAACAGCAACAAAAAGTTCAATCGTATATTGTAATATGCTCTTGAAGTAGTTCAATAAAAGGTGTGAACTAAATGGAAAGGAGGAATTGGGAGGGAGAGGAGGAGAGGTGTATCAGTGAGCTCGACAGAAAATGATGTACAGGGTCAGAAAATTATTTTTCCCACCTCCAACAAAGATTGGTATGTTTGTTACAAAATTCACTATTTGCATTGGTACAACCAAAAGGCACAAGAGTGGGCTGTTAGGAAGGTTAGAAGAGTCACTGCCGACATCAATTATCCATATAACTTGTTGCCAGGCATTGATTTGTGAATCTCAGGAGCTTGTGTGCATGCCTCTCTTGCTTCCCCCTCCACATATCACAACAAAATAAAATAAAACCAGAGTTGGTGTCAAAGCCACCCAATGCTCGCCTGTTTATGCATTTATCATTTTTAAAAGACGAGTCTAATAATATTTTTTATAAAGCATTGCAGTGAAGTCTGATCCAAATAATTTTAAAGCAATATATGTATTTGTATATTGTAATCAGTAAAACAATAGTGTGGTAGATAAAAACATTAGAAAGGAAACAAACTTTAACGTTGATGTGCTACAAAAAAGTTAAGTTCAAAACAGGTCAAAAATTGAAAAAATTTGAAATTATTTTTTTATTTCAACTTCACTACACCAATATAGTATACCCCAAAGGAACCTTCATGCCAAATATCAGCATCCTCGTACACATATTAAATGAATGGCAAGCTTCTAAATAACTTGCACCAAAAACTTTAACATTTTCACGCTCACGCCGGGGGTATCGCTATAGCTCTCTGTTCTTCGAACAGGCGAGCTAAAAATAAACATT
The DNA here is from genome assembly GCA_035128595.1 of Eptatretus atami. Lineage (NCBI taxonomy): Eukaryota > Metazoa > Chordata > Myxini > Myxiniformes > Myxinidae > Eptatretus > Eptatretus atami. The sequence continues at coordinate 49,137,691 of CM068958.1, read as the reverse complement.
GAATCAATCAATGTTTATTAATTTCAACACAAAACAGGGGATGGCCCATTTCAGCACACACGGATGACTTAACAGGGGACATTTACTTATGTGGGAGCATGGAACCACGGCTCAAAATACAGAACAATTCGTTTAATAGCAAAGAGGCTTAATAAATAACTGCTGTGATGGGGACACAGGAATTGAAAACAATAACAAATGACTGATTTATCTCTGACAGCATTTTAAAATATAAAGAACAGTATCTCAGTTATCTTAACAGATACTTAACCTGGGCACACACACACACACACACACACACACACACACACACACACACTTTGGAAACACAAGACGAAAGAGAATGACGTGTGTGTGTGTTTCCTGAAACACCAAGGGCATGATGCTGGCACACTATCGGACACCTCTCCTGATCTGGTCTCGCCTTTGGCTGTTCACAGCTGTGCCAGTGGCTGTGAGGAGAGGAGAGGATGGTCCTG
>CM068958.1:49085746-49099090 GCA_035128595.1 Eptatretus atami | reverse complement strand
CTCCACAGCACGAACCAGCGAACCGATTTCGATGAAACTTTGCCAACGTGTGCAGTATTTGTTGGGAATGTGCGCGTTTGAATTTTGTTGCCTAGCAACCACCCATTGCTGTGCAGCGGTTGAAAAACCGCATACAGTATTTTCAATACTTTGTCCTTCAGTTTTGAATGTAGAATCGAGACTTCGGAATTAAACACTTCGAGATATTTAGAAAATTTTACTTGAGCCGATTTTTGATTGAGGTTTTATTTTTCAAATGGTCGTCCTTCAAAATCGGGTGTCTATTCAGCGTCATTTTTTATGAGGGGCTTAGGAAAGTGGGCGGAGCTTAGGAAAGTGGACGTGGTTGATGAAAAGTGGGGAGTGGTGTAGGAAAGTGGCGTGGCTTATGGAAAGTGGGTGTGGCTTATGAATATTGTGTGCTCAGGAGTTGTGGTCAACAAGAGCATTGAGAGAAGTTTATCGGGTTTTCCGTGTGTGTGTGTGTGTGTGTGTGTGTGTGTGTGTGTGTGTGTCTGCAACGCGAGGCTCCGAAGCACAAACCAGCAAACCGATAATTTATTTATTTTACCGAAAACGATTCCCCACCCAACACCACCTCCAATTATTGGATTCGGCCTCGCGTTGCAGACACACACACGGAAAACCCGACAATAAGGGATATCTAGCATATATAGCGAATCCAATAATTGAACGCAGTCGTAGGTTAGAAACCGATCAGCCATTTCCTGGGACAAAGGATCCCGGTGTTGAGGAATATCACATTAGTGAGCCTCAGATGTGGCAATATTTTGCATTGTTGTGGCAATCAATAATTAATATCACGAAATGTTATGGTAAGAATGTGGATTCCAATCTTCGGGGAGTGCTTCAACCAGAGTACAGAGTTTTGATCCATCAATGGATGTATCCACACCACAGTCGAAGACCAGACATCCACATGAGGGCTTTTATTTTGAGTGCATCATGTTTTTATTCCGCTCTGCCAGCCTATGAAGCTTTATAACCTCAGCATGGTTTGGTGTGAGTTTTCTGGGAACACCATGTTCGGGTGTTCCACACAACCATGTTACAAAATCTAATTCACTTGCTTGAATGAGCTTTGCAAGCACAAACTCATCCAGGATTCAACATGACTTAATGGGTAGGGTTCATTGGTCTTAATTTCCACCTCTTCAAACTACTTACTCAATCACAGAGTCCAATGAAAACACCTACAGATTAAGTCAGAGGGAACACGAGCCTCGGTGACGTCTCTTGCTCTGCATTTAAACTCATTGAGGATACTCAAGTCGAAGAAGGGGAGCGTGTTACTTTTGAACTTTTATCAACTACCATACTTTTTGGCCTATAAGTTGACATGGAGTACAAGTCAAATTGGCTAATTTCCCCATTTATCTTTCCTTCATTCTTAGATAAATCCAGGTCTGCAGAGAATGAAGAGGCTGCTGCCTACCGATCAGAGGGATGAGAGATGGTACGGCAGAGGGTGGAGTCATCAGCAAAGAGATAAAGAGGATTTTCCAGAGAATCTGAGAGATCATTGATGAAAACCAGAAAAAGCACAGGGCCAAGAACACTGCCTTGAGGAACTCCAGCCTGGACGGGAAGAGAAGATGAGAGAATTCCATTAAGAGCCACGCTTTGATTGCGACAGGAGAGGAAGTCCACGAGCCATGAGTGGAGATTGCCTTGGATACCATAAGAAGAGAGATTAGTGAGGAGTGCGAGATACCAGACCGTATTGAAAGCTCATGATATGTCTAGGGAGATGGCTCTGATCTCACGTTTGGCATTGAGGACCTCCATCCATTGTTGGGAAAGCAGAACTGGAAATGTCAAGAGTTGAGTGACCTGGTCTAAATCAAAATTGAAGGTCAGAAATCAAGCCATTGGAGAACAGGAAGTATTTGATCTCAAAAGCGATGACGATTCCATGACCTTGCTAATCATTGGTAGCAGGCTGATTGGTCTGTAGTTGCAAGGATCTGTTTTTGCACCTTTTTTCTGCAGAGCAGTAATATTTGCTGATTTCCAAGCAGATGGCAGATGACCTTGAGCAATTGAGAGGGTGAATATAACAGAGAGAGGGTGAGCAAGAGCAGCAGAGCAGGTTTTTAGAAAATGAGGGCCGATGCCATCTGGACCAGTTGCAGAATAAGAGTCGAGGTTTGACATCATGACAGTTTATAGCTGGGTAAAGATTTTGAACCCAGGCTAAACAGCTGAGAGCCCACCCAGCCAGAATATCACTTTATAGAAAGCTACATCAATGTCTCTTTCCCCCTTCTCCCTCACCTCATTTTATTTGTTAGTTGTTGGTTGGTTGGTTGGTTGGTTTATTCCTTTTCATTCCCACTTTCCCCTTTCTCTTCTTGCTGTGTTTCATTCAGTTTGCTCACCTCCATGTTTCCTCACCCACACTGTGCTCTCTCTCCCACTCTGCTCTTGGCATTTCCCCCTTTACATTTTGTTCCCTTCCATTCTGCTCTCGCTCATCCATAAGCCTCGATCATGTGTACAAAAACACCCCATCCAAATGCTGTTGCTACAACGTGGGTTGTTGTTGTTTCCTCCCTTAAAGTACATAGGTTAAGACAAAACAATGGATAATGCACAAACTGTTCTGCAACCAAACTGTTGTTTTTTATAAAAATGTATATAAACAGGTTCTTTTTCTTTTTTTCACAGCACAAAAGAAAAAACATGTAATTATGTAACTATATAATATATATATATATATACATATATATACAGGTAGTCGTCGACTTACAACCTATGGCGACTTACGACTGTTCGACTTTACGACCACGACCACTTTACGACCAGAATGCTCCGCGTCCGCCCAAGTGCGGGCGATTGCATGAAGGGAAGCCGGCGTTGAAACGATCGCTCCGCGGGACGCTGCGTGCGAGATCCGTTCCATGTTTTGCAAACCGTCCAAGCGCGGACGATTGCATGAAGGGAACGGCGTTGAAACGATCGCTCCGCGGGAAGCTGCGTGCGAGATCCTTTCGTTTTTGCAAACCGCCCAAGCGCGGACGATTGCATGATGGGAAGTTGGCGTTGAAACGATCGCTCCGCGGACGCTGCGTGCGCAGATCCGTTCCGTGTTTTGCAAACTGCCCAAGCGGGGACGATTGCATGATGGGAAGTCGGCGTTGAAACGATCGCTCCGCGGATGCTGCGAGCGAGATCCGTTCCATGTTTTGCAAACTGCCCAAGCGCGGACGATTGCATGATGGAAGTTGGCGTTAAAACGATCGCTCCGCGGGATGCTGCGAGCGAGATCCGTTCCATGTTTTGCAAACTGCCCAAGCGCGGACGATTGCATGATGGGAAGTCGGCGTTGAAACGATCCGTTTTTTTGTTTTGTATTTTATTAATTTAGTACTTTTTGTAACTACTGTAAAATGTTTTCTGTTTTTTGTATGTTTTTGCAAATATTAAATCAATTGTACTGTAGTATGCAGTGTTTGACTTAAACCTGACAGATGTAAAAACGTTATACAGTAACAATAAAAATGGTTTTTATAACCATGGTTATAACAATAATGAACAAAGAAAATGTTAATAAAATATGACTTACAGATGATTATTATATCATTATACAGTATAATATACATAAGGTAATTTTTGCATAGGCCGATACAGTACCTAGGCCTGTCCACTATAAATAAAGGTAAAAATAAAGGTTGGCCGACTTACGACCGATCTGTCGGAACCGATCATGGTCATAAGTCGACGACTACCTGTATAAATATATATATATATATATATATATATATATATATATATATATATATATTATTCCACACGTTGAAACCTTTCTGGCTAAAATGTCTCAGATGAAAAATCATTTTTACCTGTAAACAAAAGCAGCTGTAAGTTGCTGCATAATGCTGCAGAACATTCCATTCAAACGCTCAGTGGTTCTCTCTCGCTCCGACATGTTTGCTTCCGTTCCTCTCTCTCCAGCATCCGTTCCTCTCTCGCCATATTTATCATTCGTTCTTGTAAACAAATATATTTGCCATCGCTTTCCTTTAAATATGCCAGGAGGTCATATTTTTCTTGCCTTCTTCTCTTCCTTGGTATTCCTATATGTAAACAATGAAAGCAGTGATACAAAGCACAACTTATTCCATAATGCCCACAATTATTCCCACGTTTTTGTGGGGTTAGCCATGGGAAGTGTTTGGCGCAAGTCTTTCATGACAGGCTGACCAGGCCTGATGCTCGACTATGTAGTTAGGGCAGGAATATGGCCATGGTGCCAGCAATAACTCGCCTACTCTTCGCGAAGGACACCGTGGGATCTCTAATATCCACCAACTGATGCCGGGAGATGAGACACCCATAACGTTAATCCGAGGGACGGCGCACACATTGATGAATCACCCTGCTTGTGAAACACCGGGATTGCAGTTTACAGCTGTGTCTGGATTCAAACCCAGTCGAGACAGTTTATAGGCGAGTGTGCGTACCTCAAGGCCATCCTGTCAACCTTTATACAAAGCATAAGTCTGAAAAATTTGATCGGTATTTTTTTTTAAGGAGGTTGGGGGGGGGGTGGGCATTAACGTCCACCACCATGTCACGCTCTCCCCTCCCCCCACCAACCTCCTTTAAACTAACCAAGAAGGAGACATGGTCTCAACTGTTGCTGCAACCAGGGTGACAGTATGGCTGGCAAATATCCGTCTATAAAATTCTCCACAAATGTCAGCACAGATAAAAGAAACAAAGGTCTGTGTGTAAGAAACATTCATATCAAATGCTACATGTCGCGTTCTCAAACTCAGGAGAGCGCGTACACATACCAGGCTGAAGTTTAAGTTTTGTATCTCACTGATAGACTGTATCTGCATCCTTACCTGAACCAAAATCGAATTGGCTTTTTCTCTGCCCATAACTTTTTGATATGTCGTGTTATATATCGTTTTTGGCCCCATCTCTCAATGTTGGAGTATCACTTAAAAAATTTGTGTATCGGGATCCGGATCTTCACCAAAATCGAATCAATTTGTCCTCGTCACAGACCCAACCTGCCAACCACATTTCATCCGAATCTGTCTATAACTTCTTGAGATATCCTGCTCTTAACTTACAAAGAGACAGAAAAGCAGACATAACCTCCGTCCACCTTCGGTGGCAGAGGTACTTAACCCAAAACACGGCACAGTAATAATAAATAAATAGCAAATCCCTATTTCCATGACGAGGCACCAAAACCCGAACAGAGCCCTGAAGATACCCACTGATCTTGTATTCAATGGACCCTACTGTTACGAGCCTGATTAGAGATGGATACAAGATTGAGGGGGGGGAGGGAGGGTGGTGTTGCAAAATAAGCAATAAACTTGAAGCAGGAAGGATTTTAAAAAAATACTTGGGATAATTGATGGTGGGAGATGTGGTCAGCAATGACAAGATATGCAGAACATGTCACTCTCCATCCTCACATGCGGATTCCCACTGGGGCTACCGCCGGTCTGGGCAGGTTCATGGCAATCGAGTGCTGGGCGGTTCAAGTGGCTACAGCGACCCTTCCAGCTCTTTTACTCTCTGTCTCTCTGTCTCTCTGTCTCTCTGTCTCTCTGTCTCTCTGTCTCTCTCTCTCTCTCTCTCCATTTCTTTCTGACTGATTTCAGCCTCTGTAGGCTGCCCCTTATAATCCAGCGATTGGGCAGTGAGTCCCAGTGCCGACGACAGCATATCCTGACGTGCATGTGGGACAGCTCCTGGACTTCAAAACTGCTGTTTACCTTCATCTCAGGTCATTTCCCATCCAAAAACATTATCTTTTTTTACCCCCATTAAACCACCCCAAGCCCACTACTTTCTTTTTTTCCAGTTTTCTCTTCTATTTCCATGATTGAGAGCTTGTGGCAGTCTCCATTCACCATCGGTGTCTTCCCCTTGTCCTCATTATTTCCCACATCCCTTATTTCTCTGAGTCTCCCTCTATTTTATTCCTCAACCATGCTGTTTGTGTTCTCCCCTCACCCCTCCCCTCTCTTTCTACTGTTCTTTTTGTTCTGTTACGTCCTGATCTGCTCTGTGTTCTAGCTCCTCTACGAACCTCAACACTATATACAACCCCACCTTCCTCACCAAAAAAAGGCCCAAGTTACTTGCTGGATATAGAAAGTGGGGGTTGGGAGAGGGCTAAGAAGGGGGAAGTGGAGACAGGTTGACACAGGCCTACTAGATGGGCTTGCAGTATAAAAATAATTTACAGGTGGCCTCACGTGCATCAATACGAAGCCCCACCTGTGAAGATGGAGGCTACAGTACAAATTTGAACAGCAGTGGTTCTCATTACACCACCAGGGCACCCCCCCCACCCCCCAATCCCCACCCCAACCTCCATCCATTCCCTTGCATGTTACAATGCTTTGACTGCTACCATCATAGTTTGAAGAAATTTAATCTCTACATGACATTATCAGCTTGATTTCAAGTTTACATAGAAAGAAGAAAAAAAAAATTCCATCATGCCTCTCATTAATAACCAATAATGAAATGTGTTTCTGTGAAAATTAACTTTCCCTGTACTTTAAAATGGATTCATAAGCAAAAAAAAACTGTGAAGAACTGCAGCACTAAATCAGATAGAAAGTGAAAACTCACCACTTCCACTCGGTATAAATTCATGAATACAATGTTACCATAGGGCAGCAGCTTCCTCTGCCAGGTCTGAGTTCCTTGCCTTGCTGTCAGTACGAATGCAGCAGCCTCTTGGCAAAGTGTGCTCGAGACGGAAAACATACATTGCATAGACATTGCTCAAGATGAGACTTCAATTTGGAAATACTTAGCAACTTCAACATTTATACTGGCAAATTAAGAAACTAACAGTGGTTATTTGACCGTGACAGAATACCGATGCTCTTCCGGTTATTTGCTGGCACCCTCAGACCATGTGTATTTGCTTGAATCGCTTAACATTTGGGGTGACGGGAATGGTGATAAATCAATTTCTGCTCAGGAGATTATGATCTCCCTCTCAATGCCATATACTGAAAAAGAAGTTGACATTGAGAACAAAGTCTTCCTTTCATCCTATGCCCATGAAACTATTTCTGGGCCCCTGTCCTGGACCGGTGGAGCAAAATCATTAAGTAAATTTAGCAGCAGGAGGAGGAGAGGGTCACTGTATGTATGCCAAGAGCTTTTAAAATATTTTTGGGCAGAAGTACGCTGCAAAATAAAATTGCCATTCAAGTCAGAAAGGCCCACTTTTTTTTTTTTAAACCATGCTTCAAGGGTTTGAAGTAGTGGGTTTGGAAGTTTTTGCATATGAATTTCTCTGCAAACTACGTCATTATCCCCATGCTTTTTGACCAAAATTTTTTTTTTGTTTTTGTAAAAAAAAAAATTATTATTGCCTTTGTCTGTCCGTCACAATATCTCCTAAACGGTTGTGCATAAATTCACCAAACTTGGTAGTTTTTATCACCACATGACAAAATGTGTGAGAGCGGTATTCATTTTGGCCCTGCACCCAGGGGTGGGGTCAAAAGGTCAAATACCAAAACAATGGGGCAATACCCCTGGGTGCTCACCTGCTAGCGGATGGATAAGATAACCAGGGAACCACTGGTAGCCATGGATGACCCACAAAATATGTAACGGAGAAGAAAGTAAATAGCTATGGATTTTTTTTTAATGCAGTGAACAAACTTTGGTACATCACGGGTGATGAAGGTGGTGGTCAAATTTCATCGGAGTTGTGTGTGTAGTTTCTGAAAAGAATGCAAATGCATATTTTGGGGGAAAATACCTCCCCCTTACACCTCCTTGGAGCCCGATTTTTCTAATGCCATGAACGTACTTCGGTACATCACGGGTGATGATTGTTGTGGTCAAGTGTCATCAGAATTGTATGTGTAGTTTCTAAGAAGAAAGGAAATACCTACTTGGGGGAGCAACCTATGCCTGGTGTTGGTTTAATGGTTCGGGTGGTGGGCTTGGGATCCGAGGATCCTGAGTTCAAATCCCACTCGGCTATTTAATTAATACCAGGTAGGGTTGACGATGCCTGTCATCCTTCTGAGGTTGGCAAAATGAGTACCAGCTTGCTGGCATCCTATGTTGGAGTGGCGACCCGTCCAGGGTTGTGTCGAATAACCAAGGAGACTGCTTAGGAAGCACCAACGCTCTGCACAGAGTATGGTCCCAATGGACGGATGGATGGGGGCAACCTCCGTATACCCATTTCAGGCACGATTTTTTTTTTATTGCCATGAAAAAAAGTTTGGGACATACACGGTGATGAACGTTGTGGTAAAGTTTCATCGAAATCCTGTGTGTAGTTTCAGAGAAGACGTTGCAAGTATTTGTGGACGGACGGATGACGGCCATCCCATAAACTCCCCAGAAATACGTTCCAGGTGAGCTAAAAAAAATTCAATTACGTGCACATTTTTTTTCATGAAACTTTGTGTATGCAATTACCATTGGGGGGGGGGGGTGCATGAAATATGTAACTATTTTTTGGTTTGACCCCTGGAGCATGGCCAAGGTGGTGGGGACCAGGGAGTACAACAGAAAAAAATTACAACTCAAATTATGATATTGGAACTTTTTGACATAACTTTGCTTGAGTTGGGAAGCATGGGGATTTGTGATGACGTCCCATCAACTTCACTCTCGTTACAAGTTATTAGTAGTCGCCGTTCCGATAAACGTCAATGACTTTTTCTGCAAGGTCGAAAAATGCAAAGCTTATTTTTGATTTTTATAAAATCCTCCAAATGACGTTTCATGTGCATTATAATTCCGATAAGGAGCAAAAAAAAAAACATCTGCTATGGAGCAACTGTGCAGGGTGATTGACCAACGTGTGCGCCGTCCCTCAGATGGACGTTAAACGGGCGTCCTGTCTGCCAGCATTGGTCGGTGGATATTAAACACCCCATGGTGTCCTTCACGAAGAGTAGGCAGCTATTCGCCAGCACCAGAAACAAATTACAAATTCCTGCCTTAACCAGCAGGGAGCACTGCATCAGCAGCACGGTCACACTCACAGCAATGATGCAAACCAGCAAATACAGGCTGCACACAAAATGATGATGAGCAACTGTATAAACTACGTACTAGGCAAACTCTTACAAATCACCTACAGTATAACCATGATAGGAAAAGCTTCAAAACAATTCGAGCACATACAAGGCTTTTTTAGAATGTGAATTGCGTACCTTTGCACACCACTTGCATTGACAAGTTATTTTCCACAAAAATGACATTTATTGATATAATCTTTAACGTGAGATTCTAAATGAATTCTCAAAACGACCTGATTGAATAAAGTTGTTTCACAAGAAATGAGCACTTCTGCATTGTTTGCACCAAATTGATAATTATGTGCTTTTGAAAAAGGAATGATGTCACAGACCAAGTGGCACATTTTTACGGCCTCTGATCTTTTAGATGCTGCTTAAAATGACACTTCTGAGAAAATGTCCATATCAGTGTTCACACTTGTGTTGAACCTACTTTGGATTTGCATGTGAAGGGGCTCAGGTTGTTTCCTTAGGCTTGTGTCAAAAACACTTTGTTTACTTTCCTTATCCTGGGAGCACAACAGTTCTTCTTCTCCTGGAAGCCGATCACACCCGCAAGCATCAGTGAATATTAGCGAGGTTCAACATGAATGCTGTTTTTTTTTAATCAATAGTTCACATGATTCGGTAAAACAGATATCCATGTAGGATAAGCCCATTCATGTGGGAGCAGCAAGTAATAGGCAAACAATGAGAGCAACAAGAGAATAGTTAGGCTTGGGTTTTGAAATGAGGCAAGAAGTAATGATTCGGACCACACAGAAAGGCCATTACACAGGTAAGATAAAAGCAAACAAAGAATTCTTATGAAAATGGCTTATGGGTTGACAAGGGGGTTAATTCGTCATTTCATGGTCAATGTAAGAATAAGATGTCCCTTAATTCCTCAAATTAGTGCTGCCAGGGACATTTGCACAGAGAGACTGCTGTCACCCTATAAGCCCTGTGTTCAACGTCTTCGCCACGTCCTTCTTGAGTCCCCCACCCCCAAGTAATCTTCTTCTTGGTGTGCCTGTTGGTGATTTTCCATTTGCTCCTTCCTTTTCCTCACTTAATTCCTCACTACATGGCCAGTGACAGCAACTGGGGAGTACAGAGTGGTCAGCACGTGGCATCATTAAGGCTGTTACGCTGGTGTCGAAGGATCACGTGGATGGGAACATGGTGAATCAAAGGGTGCCGATGACGTGTTGCGCAAATATTATTTGAGGTGTTTCCTCAGCCGCATTCTCCCAGTTCGAGTTAGAGTAGCTGGCATTTGTCGTCTGGAGCAGTCTTATTTCAGGCAGTCGTAGTTTGAGCTGTTGGAATTGTAGGGGCCAGCAGGACAATGCAGTAGAGCTAAGCCCCTCAGGTTGTAGTTTAAGCCACTGTGCTTCTTCTTCCTTCTTTTTTTAACCCCATTAACTCTCCCCAGCAGTCCGCAAACAATGGGATGGATCATATGCCTGTGCACTCCCAATCCTCGCTTACTGCCAAATCGTCTGCCACAATCCATACATTCATGTCCCGCCATTGAACCTTTTGTAGGCTCTTGTTCCTGACCCACATAAAATGCCGCAGTGGTGACACCCTTTAGTTCGCTCATTATGCCTACAATAGGCACTCTAGAGGGTAAAACTATGGGAAAGGAGAGGGCAGCCCCAGACCTGTAGTAAGTCTGACCACAACTTCCCTCCACCTCGCAAAGACTGGGAAGCCAAACTCTCACCACATGGAGGTGGTGGTCCTAGGCTATTGCCTCTATCATAATTCATAGTCGACTCGTCTATAACAGGAATGGCGTCCAATACAGGGAGTATAGGCCACAAATTGTACAACTCGTCAGTCAAATCCAACGGCACAGCGCCGACCAACAGTGCCAGTCAGACTGGCTAAGACGATTGAAGTACGACAGCAAAACTATTGCATACAGTGTACTGTTCTATTCTGGTAGGTTTCTGGTCACTTGGCACACTAACAGTGCCTCGGGAGCCATGCGAGAATGAAAACCTAGTTTGCTGGTGATGGCTAGTGTTGATGTGCCCCACAGCTTGGGGCAGGAATTTTGAATTTGGCCAGAGTGCTGCTGAAATTGGTCCACTCCTTCTGAAAGATGCTGCAGAATATTGATACAATGCCTTGCCTTTGAAAAAATAAGGGGACAGTTTATAGTCAAGTATGGGATTGATACCAGACACATTGGCTCAAAGGAAATTGCTCTACCTAAGAGATATCTTGCCCCCAGAAAAGTAGGTTGGCCTCTGAACCTTTGTCTCTGCACTCTGAACTGCAGACTCACCTCGTTTCAGATCCAAGGCATGCCATCCTTCAGGTTCAACATTCTTCTTATGAATTTCTGCACAAACGAAAATCCCAATGACCAACATTTAGGACAAGATATCCATGCAAAACATGGAAAAGGGAGAGGTGAAGAAAGATGATTTCACATTCTTTCTTACCATTGCTAGAAATGCTGGGTTCATCTTTCACATTCAGTTGAACTTGAACCCCAACAGCAATGTCGTTGCATGGGTATCGCTGAGTCGTGTAATCATGATCTTCACACCACACATCTGTCTCGCACACACAAAAACAAACAAACACTTGAATGGTATGTTAATTCCAAATGGATGCAGTTTTCCATTTTTGTCTCAAACAAGAATTTAATGCAAGCTCTGCCTATTGTTATCAGAACTGGCCAGACATTGGCCTTGTTCGATAAATGCTAGGATTGGATTTTTAATTTTTAAATTATTTGGTTGTTCATATGCTTAGGGTGCACTTACATGTACAATTTGATTCAACTTTCTACTATATGAAAGGTTTCCTTGAAAGCAATCGTGTCAAATGTTTTCATGTGCCAGTTTTTTCTAAATTTACAACACAACAAAGCACTTTAAGGTTCTGGAAAATCGTGAGAGTTAACACATCCAAGTACAATGAAGGAAGGGAGGAGAATCAGAAGAATTCTGGTAAGAGATTAATTAGTAGGGACTCAGAGCAATAGAAGATGGGGGAGGGGTGTGGGGGGGGAGAGAAAGAGAAAGAGAAAGAGAAAGAGAGAAAGAGAGAAAGAGAGAAAGAGAGAGATAGAAAGAGAGAAAGAGCGAGAAAGAGAGAGAAAGAGAGAAAGAGAGAAAGAGAGAAAGAGAGAAAGAGAGAAAGAGAGAAAGAGAGAAAGAGAGAAAGAGAGAAAGAGAGAAAGAGAGAAAGAGAGAAGAGAGACGCATCAAGTTTTCGGAGATAGTTCATCGAACAGCCGTAGAGAAGAGCATCTCACACAAAGTACTGCATGGGGCTGAAAGGGAGTCCAGTTCCATCTCCATTCACGAGTTTGCACTCCCACTGTGCTGTTTTCCACTATTAGGGCATATATGCATGTAGGATATAGCTCATCATTGGCCTGAACAAGATTATGGTTGGAGGAGCCAATAAGGGCAGGAGAGGAACAGGAGAATTTGGATGGAAAGTTTGTCATTACAAGATCCAGAAGGAAAGACGCACCATTACCATGGATGCGGGTTGGAAAGTTCACAAATTGGGCCAGATCCATGGAATTGTAGAAGGATTTAGCAGAAATTTATTGGCTGGCTGTTCAAAATCCAACTTCAAACCAACTGGAATGGTGGAAGTTAGTTGGCACAGATGAGGTGCCAGACTCACAGATGAGGTTTGGGCAGAGCACTCTCTGGGTTACCTCAATTGCCAATTGGTGTTCCTGGTGTTTCCTGCTCTCCGTGCGGCCGCATGTATTGATAAATAAACAATTTTCTCTCAAGTACATCGACGTCTTCATGCCTTCGTAAAGGGTGATCGACGCCTCGACATCTAACAATAATAATATATATATATATATATATTATATATATATATATATATATATATATATATATATATATATGACACCAGTTTGTTACAGCCAGGGGGTACTGAGTGTATTATGAGGGGGTTAATCCTCGTTTCTCCTAGAAAGAACCGGACCTGGGGCCACCGCTCACAATTAACTTCATGGTGCGGTGGGTTGCTTAACAACCACGAATGCCAATCAGTTAACCACGAGTTCCAGTGTCCATCGTCTAATTTGCCATTTAACTTGAGGTCATGTGGTCTCCTGACCGGAGAACATGCCCTTGTCGATGCACCAATCTTATCTTGATTAGATCTTAAGTCATGCGGCCGAGCGTTTACCGCTGGTGCACGCCGACTATGACAGGTTAATTGGTTTGGGAATTATAATCTCCCAGTCTATCTAGGTTCAGACAATGCTGGATCAATGGAAGGAAATGACAAT